>JABWTJ010000421.1:26790-752700 GCA_016801875.1 Solanum sitiens
TAAGTAACTCAAGGTCATCTCCTTTACACCCCCAAGAATTTGAGTTATTAATATTAACCCACGAAGTTCATAATTATAGCAGGAATAGTCCAAAATGCCCCTTTAAAACTTACCCAGAAATCCGACCCAGACTGGGATTACGCAACCTGTGACGGCCCGTCGTGCCTACGACGGTCCGTCCTGCAGGTTCGTCACAACCTTCAGAGACTCAATTTCTTTGATGAGTCTGAGACGGTCCGTCGTGCCTACGACGGTCCGTCCTGCACTTCCGTCACGACGGACAGAGAATTGCTCTCAGTACCCAATTCTCAAGAGTTGAAGTGTTTTGAAACGGAACCTCACAACGGTCCGTCGTGCCTACGACGGTCCGTCCTGCATGTCCGTCACAGACTTCAGAGAATTGCTCTCAGTACCCAATTCTCAAGAGTTGAAGTGTTTTGCAACGGAACCTCATAACGGTCCGTCATGTCTGTGACGGTCCGTCCTGCAGGTCTGTCACAGAGTTCAGAGAGTCGATTTCAGCACTCAAATATAAGAATTCCAAGTGTTTGGAACGAGACACCCTCGACGGTCCGTCGTGCCCATGACGGTCCGTCGTTGGATACGTCGTCTCAGACAGTTTTTCCAGAAATAAAATCTGCTGCTCAAAACGACTAAGCAGGTCGTTACACAACCTAATCAAATAATATATATATATATATATATATATATATATATATATATACTAGGTAATCTACCCGCGCTTCGCGCGGGATAAACTTAGGTTTTATTTTTTTGTTAATATAAGATAATAAGGGGAAAAATAAATTTAGTTTTATAATGTTGACATTCAAAAGAAAAATTTTAAAATGAAATGTATTAAAAAATAACTATTTGGAAAGAGATAATCAAAAAGTTTAATCCAACATAAAAGCAAAAGAATTACTATTGAAGAAACACGAACATATTTCTAGCCAATAATTAATGAAAATGGATGTTAATTCTGTTAAACATGAACCTTGAAAATATGCATTATACGAAGGAAGTAAAAAACTTGAAACATCGTATCCTAGTCCACATTAATCTTATTCACAATATTTGTTTGCTAATAAAGGAATTTTAAATTACTTAAATTAAAAGCATTCCACATACTAATGATTATTTCATTGTAATCTCACAAGTGAGGTATGAGAGGAATAGTGTGGACACAGAGCCTACTCCTATCTTGGAGGATAAAAAGGTTGTTTTCGATACACCATCAGTTCAAATCAATAAAAGGAGTGAAGAAATTAGGACAAAATACTACACTTGTCCATACAAATCAAATTAATTGCAGTCGAAGATTAAGAAAAATGGAAAGTGCAGAACGATATGATTACTCACATAATTTCAGAATGCCAACAATCTTAATCCATGCAGGACTTGCCTCACTTGCAATTGGTTTCATCGCTTTGCATGTCCTTATTCTTTATCTTGTAATACATTCAAAGAATCTGTGATTCTGATAAAGTTTCACAATTATCAAATCATAAGTTACTATCGAACAAAATTTGCAGCCTATAAATGATCATGACAAAATTAAAGTTAAAATATATATATAAGTTCAAATATAAAAATTAAAGGTATATTGAATAAAATTATCACCTAAGTAAAAATTAAAAGGTAGGAGAGAAAAGTCCACTATTTATAGACAATAAAGGGTAGTGTGAACTAAAGATTATTGTGTCTTACCAGAAAGGTTACAACTCTTTGGTGAAGTTACAGCACTTCAAAAAGGTCAAAACCTTTCATAAAAGTGACAACTCGGCAAAATATTACGTTGTATATTTAAGAATTTTTATGTTTATATAGTGATTATGAACCTCCCGCATATAAGTATAGAGACTGGCTTAGTGGTTTAGGGGTTCAAACCACTATTTTTTTTAAACCCCCTTAATAGAAATCTTAGATCAACCATTGCCTCCATTACCCGAGGTCTAAAGAATTACATCCTCTCATGATCAAACGATTTTATTCACTAACTTATTGATACAAAAATAGTGAGGAGTAATGTACATGAATATTTAATTTTATGGAAGTAGAAGAAGAAGATCAAAATTTTTGTTGATATAACATGAGAGAAATTTTATGGAAGTAGAAGAAGAAGATCAAAATTTTTGTTGATATAAAATGAGAGAAATTACTCTATTTATAGACAACAAAATATAGTGTTAACAAATATTTATTGTGCCTTATCAGAAAGGTTACAACTATTTGGAAAAGTTACAACCCTTCAAAAAGTTCACAACCTTCGCAAAAGTCACAACTTTTCATAAAGTCGCAACTCTTCATTAAAGTCGCAACTCTTCACAAAAGTTACAACTTTTCAAAAAAGTCGCAACTCTTCATTAAAGTCACAACTTTTCATCCAAGTCACAACTTTTGATAAAAGTCGCATCTCCGCATTATAGTTGCAATTTTTCATAAAAGTCACACCTTTTCATGAATGAGGAAGGCTAGTTTTGGAAATAAATAAATTTAAAAGGAAATTCTTGCTTGTGATGGAGCCACGTAGGCGGGTCTAGGGTTCTCTTTTATATAAATATATGATATATATATATATATATATATATATATATATATATATATATATACGTATTAGTTTGTTATTCAGATGATTGTTGTTGGGAATTGAAGATCTCTATTAGAAAAAATTAAGACACATTAAAAGTGAGATACTTTAATAGTGAACATACATGTCCATTGAGGGATAGTGTATTAAGTAAGGTACAAGTTACTGTTGGGCTTGTTAGTGGTGTGACAACTCCAAAATTGGGGAATCATAAAAGGAAACATACTCCCAACGATAAAATTGAGGATATAAGGTAAATCACATAGTCTAAGACAGAAATTACTTTCTATCCCTACTCTTTCACTAATTACCAAAAATCACTTTTTTATAGGATTTCGGATACATAATATTGCAGACTAATACTTTAATTAAAACAGACGAATACTTAAAATTTTAAATTGTTGTTATCAGTTTACAACATAAAAAGGGTTTAAATTAATGCCACGAATCACGCAGGCGTTTAACAATTCTACCAATCAGTCTTCATAAACCTCTAACTGAATTAGGCATTTTTGAATTTCAAATTGTGAAAGTTTCTCATTGTTCTATGAAAAAACACTAAAAGTTTGATTCAAACAATTTTGGAACGCAATTTTTTGAAGATTCGAAATGAATATTTCGATCTTGTTAAGACATTCTGGATCATGGGAAAGTGATGAAAGATACGATTACAAAACTGATGAGATAGTGGTTGGGGAAAATGTTTCATTCCTAAATCTTATTTAAGCAATTGCAGCTGAATTGGGTATTGATGAATTGAAAAAAAATATCGAGATCAGATACGTTGTTGAAGGTAATTCGTCTCCATTGTGTATTCGGAATGATATGGGGGTGAAATTTTACATATAAATTAAGAAACATGAGACGAGATCCGGAATGTATCGTATATGCACTGATGCATCAGATAAAGGTGTTGAAGAGATATAAAATTTTGATGCAACAACAAGTGCACTCGTGTGTGTTGAGGGTGGAAAAAACGACACAAAGGCTCTAAGCATTGTTGAATCAAAAATTGGTGATTCATATTACATACCAGAAATGGAGGTGGAAAATTATATATCAGATATCAATATTTCTGTTGTGGAAGTGAAGCAAATGTACAAGGATAAGGAAACTCTAAAGGTTGTAATGGAAAATTACAAAATAAGGAATAACTTCAATTTTAAAGTTAGAAGATCTAATAATAAAAAGGTATATGATACAATTATACGATAATGTTCTTCATTTTTTATAATGTGTTTTTTAATATGTTTACCATGATTCAGTAATAATATGTGTTACGTGCAGTCGTATGTATAAGGTATCTTGTTCGTTTTGATGTTCTTCTGGTTATTAATGTTGGTAGATGAAAAATATTTAAGATGAAAACTTTGATTAGTGTATACAATAAAGTATCGTAATGTGATACATCTATTGATGAAAGTATCAATTAAATATGGTAACTGAAATAAGTTTATTAACTCGATTTTGAATTATTTATATAAATGAATGAATGTGCCCTCATTAAGCTGTGTTATATATTAATGTGTGTGTAATAATGTATTTTGTGTTGTTCTTTTATTTTTTTTATGTATTAGTACATTCAACCTAATCAAATAATTTAAATATATATATATATATATATATATATATATATATATATATATATATATATATATATATATATATATATATACGTATTAGTTTGTTATTCAGATGATTGTTGTTGGGAATTGAAGACCTCTATTAGAAAAAATTAAGACATATTAAAAGTGAGATACTTTAATAGTGAACATACATGTTCATTGAGGGATAGTGTATTAAGTAAGGTACAAGTTACTGTTGGGTTTGTTAGTGGTGTGACAACTCCAAAATTGGGGAATCATAAAGGGAAACATACTCCCAATGATAAAATTGAGGATATAAGGTATATCACATAGTCTAAGACAGAAATTACTTTCTATCCCTACTCTTTCACTAATTACCAAAAATTACTTTTTCATAGTATTTCGGATACATAATATTGCAGACTAATACTTTAATTAAAACGGACGAATACTTAAAATTTTAATTGTTGTTGTCATTTTACTGCATAAAAAGGGTTTAAATTAACGCCACGAATCACGCAGGCGTTTAACAATTCTACCAATTAGTCTTCATAAACCTCTAACTGAATTAGGCATTTTTGAATTTCAAATTGTGAAAGTTTCTCATTGTTCTATGAAAAAACACTAAAAGTTTGATTCAAACAATTTTGGAACGCAATTTTTTGAAGATTCGAAATGAATATTTCAATCTTGTTAAGACATTCTGGATCATGGGAAAGTGATGTAAGATACGATTACAAAACTGATGAGATAGTGGTTGGGGAAAATGTTTCGTTCCTGAATCTTATTTAAGCAATTGAAGTTTAGTTGGGTATTGATGAATTGAAAAAAAAATATCGAGATCAGATACGTTGTTGAAGGTAATTCGTCTACATTTTGTATTCGGAATGATATGGGGTGAAATTTTACATAGAAATTAAGAAATAAGAGATGAGATTCGGAATGTATCGTCTATGCATTGATGCATCAGATAAAGGTGTTGAAGAGATATAAAATTCTGATGCAACAACAGGTGCAATCGTGTGTGTTGAGGGTGGAAAAAATGACACAAAGGCTCTAAGCATTGTCGAATCAAAAATTGGTGATTCATATTACATACCAGAAATGGAGGTGAAAAATTATATATCAGATACCAATATTTCTGTTGTGGAAGTGAACCAAATGTACAAGGATAAGGAAACTCTGAAGGTTGTAATGGAAAATTACAAAATAAGGAATAACTTCAATTTTAAAGTTAAAAGATCTAATAATAAAAAGGTATATGATACAATTATACGATAATGTTCTTCATTTTTTATAATGTGTTATTTAATATGTCTACCATGATACAGTAATAATATGTGTTACGTGCAGTCGTATGTATAAGGTATCTTGTTCGTTTTGATGTTCTTTTGGTTATTAACGTATAAATTAAGAATGGTAGGTGAAAAATGTTTAAGATGAAAACTGTGATTAGCGTATACAATAAAGTATCATAATGTGATACATCTATTTATGAAAGTATCAATTAAATCTGGTAATTGAAATAAGGTTATTAAGTGAATTTTTAATTTTTAATTAGTCATAAAATTTGTATCTGAACATGAATGAATGAATGTGTCCTCATTAAAGTGTGTTATATATTAATATGTGTCTAATAATGTATTTTCTATTGTTCTTTTGTTTTTATTTATGCATAGTCATCTGAAGGACATCATCGTTGTTGTCCCAATGACCTAGCATAAAACGGTCTTCTTGGCGTCGTTTATTTACATAACAAATAGGATCAGGAAAATATCATTGCACTAACCTACTGGTTTTTGAAACTGGATAAGTAAAATCTTTGACGTTACATTTACATCTCAAACCAGTAATAATTGCAAACTCTAGGATACTAAATTTCAATACATTCCCTCTTGCATGACGAATGTGAATTTCTTTATCTAAATTCCCTGTTCAATCTCTAACAAATATAAACACTTTGTAATCTAACCTTGATAGTTGTATATGGGGATATTTAGGTATGGGGCAAATATGATCTCCTTGAATAATTTCATACCTTGATCCTTTATTTACAATACTAAATGTTCAATAAAGTTGGAGTTGTAGGTAGGACCAAACTTTAGAGCGCTCCGTGGAATATGTTTAATTACATAAATCATATTATGCAATCAAATAAATAATTTTTATAAATCTCTAACATATATAAACAATTTCTATACTATTACTGACATATAATAATGTTTTGTTTTAATTGATACTAAATAACAAGAAGAATGGTACACAAAATCAAGTATACTATATCAAAAGTGACAAATATAATGTGACCTAAATATAAATTCTCATAACCCTTTTTATTCTTATAAGTATCATATAGATAATTATCATTGAATATGATGCACAGTACCAAAATAAACCTACATGTCAAAATAAAAATTAAACAATTGTCTTATATACATTAATGTTCATGTTATTTGATAATAAATAAAAACAACATAAAAGGTAGACAAATTTCATTAGTCGTTATATAAAGTGACAAAAACAAAAACAGCCAAAGTGATACTTAAACAAGTATCTTAGATGCATTAATGTTCATGTGCAACACATAAAATGTACACAAATTTCAATAATCCTTGTGTATAGTGAAATAGTCACTTTTGATACAAAAAGTAAATAACCAAATATGCAATGTATCTTGAAAACACCTACAGGCCAAAATGATACTTAAACAAGAATATTAGATACATTGATGCTCATGTTATTTGATACTAAATAACAACAAAACATAAAAGATACACAAATTACATTATTGCATATGTACAGTGAAATAGATGATACTTAAATGAATAAATAAGAATCATCACACTAAAAAAGAAAAAGATACAAATATGATAAAAATTGCATACTATGAGTAGTGTTGGTCAAATAATGGGAGGGGCCACCTTTCTACCTCTTTTCTTTGGGGTTTTCGGATCATTTGAAGTAAATGCATGTAATTTCTTTACCGATTTTCTCTTGCTAGAACTTTGATATGTCATGACTATCGGGTCATGCGACCTTTTAGAACTCAATTCTTAGATGTTTTCGATTCTGAAACAAAAACTAGAGATCTGTTAGATGTTAGATGGATAGTGTAAACCAAAATAGTAGATACAAAAAAAATGTGAAAATCTGAAGGGAGAAGATGAGAAAACCTATTTTGGACTCTAAATCCGATTGAATAGGGATAGGTTTCTTTTAAAATTCAAATTTACTTGAAATTGATAACTGAAAATGTTAGTGGATAAATTAAGGGAGAAATTTTAGGAAATGGGAAAGGTCTGTTTTTAGTTCCAAAGTTGTCACATTCGGAGAGCATCCCCCAGATGCGGCTGACATCGTCGTCCTCTTAGAGGACTCAGACAAGCCCTTAGCGTTCGTCATAACATGTCATCAGTTAAAAATGCGGAAAAAGTAAAACTTCCATACTTATGTACATATTGAGGTATACTTAGACCTCTCAAATAGAAGCTTACTTAGGCTTTACTTAAAGCAACATAATAATACCCATACATTATTCTAAAATTTGTCTCACATAAAAACCATCTAAAGAGTATAAGTTGGACTCAGCCAATAAAAAGTCAATATGCCATATATGCCTTGCTACAATAGAATTCAAAGAACATAAAACAAAATAAAGAGAATTCCTAAAAACTACTAAAGTCTTCATAAGCTAAAATTATGAAAGATAGCATCCCCGAACATGAGGACCTACCAACACATGGAGAAAGAGTTCCAAGCTTCTTCAATCGACCTTCTTAATCTTCAACGGACAGACCCTACATTTGTAGTTATATAAAGTAAGGGGTTAGTACGCCAGATGTACTAAGTATGGGTATATGCACATAAACAATTAAGGACATGCATGAAAAGGACCATTTCTTTAGAAAGCATGCTAAGTCCTTTGAAAACCTTTAATGTACATATACTAAAACATATACATACTAAAACATATACAAGATAATGATCACAACAACATGAAGCATGGACATAACCAAAGACATAACATCATACATTCATATTATCATTTCATGATCAATAATGCATATCAACTTAACATACAAAGAATTTACCAATAACCTCATCCCAGGTCTACAAGTGCAATGACCATGTGAAACCCCATAACTCCACATAATCAAGTAACCAAGATAGGAGATCATAAGTAAAGCTTTGTTTCATATAACTTATATCATGAGTAGTGTTACGATCCAATTTCAAAAACTAAACGATTTCGAAGTCGATTTCGCAACTTTGACCATTTATATTAATTTTTTTGAAAAAATTAATAATTTAGGGAGTCGCCACTTAATCTTTTAGGAAAAATTAAGAAAACCATTAAAAAAAAGAATTTTTTGATGATAGAAAATGTTTAAATAAACCAGAGTTGGGTAAGGGTTCAACTAATTATCTAAGGAAGGATTTAGGCATCTTAGAGAATCCGCTAACATGCGGTTGACCGACGGATTTAAAAGTTGGCTAATATTTTTTCAAAAAATAAAAAAAGAATTACTTATAAAAAATCTTGTTTAAAATTAGATTAAAAAAACATAATCCTAGCTTAAACTTTTATCCATAGTCAAGTTTTGAGTCATACAATTAATTCAAACTCATCAAAATGAATCACGGGACCTTGTTTAACAACTATGAAAGGATATAGAAAATCCTTAAGTCATTCATACAAAGTCGTAAGTTATTTTAAAATATAACTGATTTAGTTTAAGAAAACTTAACAATTTTATCCTATTCAAAATGTTGAACTAAATAGTTAGAACATGGATTCAATGCTTTTCAATAACTATGAAAGAACATAAAAGGTTCTCAAGTCATTCTATAAGCTTGAATTAGTAAACTTAAAATGAGTTTCAAAATTTGGAACTTGAATAAAATATCTCCCCAAGGATTCATCTAAATTAATAAAGGAAAGTAAGCAAATAATATAGTAGACTAAAAAATCCAACATGGTAAAAATGACAAAATTTAAAAGAATTTGGACTTTTGGTCCAAAAGTTAGTCGCTGTTGCTGAAATCAAATTGGACCTTTTAAGTCCAATTTCCAATTTTTCTTTCAGCCATTTAGGCTACTGCTGCTGTTGATGAGCTGCTGCCATTGATTTTGGGTTCTAACTCAAAAATGTTTCATTTAAGCTTCTCAAGCTGCTGCCTGCTGATGTTTATTTCTGTTAATTTGAACCCAAACACTTCCGTTTCAGCCTCTTTGGAGCTATTGTTGCTGCTGGTTTACTCGAATTTTAATTCAATATTACTAGCTCTCATGACTCAGATGAGGTTGACTCAAGGATAATCGAATGCGAGGGAATGAGAGTCCAAATAGACCCAAACAAGAAAATGTTCACACAAAGGAAAAGAAGAAAGCATTAGTAACTAATCAAGAAGGGGGCTAATACTAATTTAACATGTAAGCAACGAAAACAAGGAGTACACCTTCCAATCTTACTACATTTACCTCATATGCAAAACAGAAATGACATAATCAGAATTTAATGTAAGAAAGAAGTTGGTGAGCAACTAAGCGGAAAAATACACAATCATAAGCTTACTGGAAAAAATATCAAACATCAACAGATAAATAATAAGAACAACTAATTCTTATAGCAACTAATAAACTGATGCAAAGTATGTCGGAGTATTTCGCTTTATTATAACTAGCAGCTTAAACAAACTCAAAATTACCAGGGATATATAATAAAGGACTGCACAAACTCCAGCCAAATAGAGTCAATCTATCACACTAGATAGCTAGTGTTTAAGACGACGTCTCAAATAGAGCAACATATATATAACAATCAAATTTGAACTTACGGATTTGAACAGAATTAATGTACGCAATTTAGATTCTATAGCTCAAAGGAGTGACATGAGGATCTAAGGGATTTAGGAGCAACCAAAGAGAAATCGAATCAAAATTCAACTTCATCTAGAGCTCGACTAGGCCTAGGATCAACTCCTGATTCCCGAACCAATTAATATCCTTAACATATCATTTTAGATCCAATCAAAATAAAAATAAACATGTATCTAGTGATCATCTCATCTTAAACAATCAATTGACAAAAAAAAAAAGAGCTCATTCAAGATGAGAAAAGCTCTACTCAAAGCATCATAATTCGTCAAACCTATATACCAACAAATTGATTAATTATACCTCAGTACCATCAACCACAATGACAACAAATAACGACAACAAAATAGAGGGGGCATCTGGAAAGAGGTTGGCAATACATAGCCTTTAAGAACAGTGAACAAATGTGTTATTGCATCTTGAAAAAGTAACCAACATATTGAGTAGAGGATAAATAAAAATCTCTACATGACAACTTAAATATAAAGGTTTAGAGATACTATTAAACAAGCTAAATTATCTAAGAAAAAAAATCAGTAAGGCATATTACTTAAAAAATCCAACAAGACAAAGCAAAATAATCAAAACAAGATTGACCTAGGTTGACAATAAACACATTTATATAGGCAAAACAAAATTTCAAATAAACAGCAGAGGTGGAACTTGATTCAGATGGCAACACAAATAGAACACCCAAAGAAGCTAAGGAAATTTATAAACACGACATATTAAAAGCAAGCACAAAAGTAATATTATCATTTACTTAAATATCAAACCAAAGTCTAACCCATGAAAACTGAAGCAAAGCTGAGAACACATAAATATAAAACAAAGAAAAAGTTGGTAATTAAACAAAAATAGCTAAGAAATAATTTACCTTGTTCTGGGAAGCGAACCGAAACGCGACGAGTTGAGAAGATGACTTCGCTTCTTCCACTCGAACAACCACCCAAACTTTAAACTATTTTGAACTGAGAATTCCCAAACCTTATAGGGTACTCCTCTCAAGTCCAAAAACCTCCACTGAACAGTGAAAATAAAGAGGTTTATATAGGGGTTAAGAAATCTAAAAATCACAACCTAAATCGATGTGTGATTGGGGTAATTTGAAAATTCTTCAGAGGATAAGGCCATGAGCTGGAGAGTGTACGAATTCATACGGTTTTGAACGAAATTGGAAAAGAAAAAAAAGAAGATTGGAATGAATATTACCGTCTGGAATCGTTTGGATTGTATTGCGGGTACAAGGATTCGTGCCCTCCACATGACAAAACGAGCTAAGTAGAGGATAAATCACTGGCGTCGTTTTGGTTGAATTTGCTGGAGATGAGCCTAGTGTGCGTCTCAAGAAGAACAAAACGGGTCTGGGTATTTTTAGAAAAAGGATGGGCTGGGTCATCGAAAATGGGCCTAATATTAGTTGATTTGACTATATTAAAGGTCCAATTGAATTAAAAGAAATTCAAGAGGGAATAGTTTCCTAGGTTCACATTTTTACCAAATTCGAATGGTTTTAGTTCAAATTTGATAAAACGGAAACGAGATAAGTTATGAATCTAATTAATTATTTAAATTTCTTAACTTTGACAACACAAAATAATTATCTTGAGATGGAAAGATTATTTATTAGACCAACTAATTAATTGAAAATAAAGCGCGTACATAATTTGAAATTTTTTTTAGGTAAAAATTATCTTCCAAATATTTATTCAAAGTAATAAATATATGAAACCTTATATTATAAATATATAGAGATGTATTTTATAAGAAAAATGACAACGTTACCTAGAATAATGCTTTCGAAAATATTTTTGATTTTTGAAAATAATTATGTCAAACTGTTTGAAATTAAAGAAACTTGAAAATTGATTAAATTGGGGAGGGTCAATATTGAGTGTCAACAGTTGCTCCTCGTTTGCTTAGGATGGATGAAAGAGATCCGAGACAAATGAAATTAACAAATCCAATTTTGTCCGACGACTAATTCATCTCTTCAGAAAGGGAAATGGTAAAAAAATCTGAGGAAGTATGACCAAACTCTGGCATTGAGTTTCCTACTTATCTCAGGTCACATGAGAATTCAGGCCACTAGTAGTTTGAAAGACGCTTGATTTATCGCACAGTTATGAAAGAATGCAAAAGCTATTCCGGTGTCGAAGTATGGAGAAACTGAAAAGCTCGAGAACTGAGTGATGACAGAATTGTTGGAGTACAGTCGAGTTTTCGTCATTGAGCCCGCCTACATATCCCTAAACTTAGGGAATCAGAATGCTTATAGTTCGACTCAATCGGTTGAAAAGAAAATATCTTATGCGGAGCCAACCTTTAGCTTAAGGATGAGTGACAAATGGGTTGGCCAGGCTTGAAAACATCTCACTTATGAATGTGGGACCCTTCACACCCATAGGTAATAACTTACATGAGCATAACTTTCAAGGCTCTAGGTGTATTGTCACTCAAATTTTGAAAATTACCTATGGTGAGAGTTGAAATTTTCACGAAAGGCGAAACTGAAATTATTAAACCCAAGAAAATACCAACATGCCTTAGGATAGGGATGTGGTTTGATTGTGGTGGATGTCGTTACTCAACTCGCGTACTAAGAGTTTGATATTCCTCTTTGGACTATGTCCCAGTTCACTGCTAAGAAAAAGTTCCACGTTATATTGCGTCCTATTTGATGTAGTCCACTTTGTGTATTTAAAAAGTCTGGAAAACAATTGTCAGTAGAAAAATGTAACACATAAACAAATATAATTTGTGTACACCTGGTTTAACATGTCATACTGAAGGAGATGAAAAACTAATTTCAATTGTAATTCTCTTGAAGGAAGTGGTGATCCAAAATGGTGTGTCGGTTTGAAAGATGTGATGATTCAATAATATTATTTAACGTGTCACGTTGAAGGAAGTAACTCTCCAATAAAAAATTTAACGTGTCACGTTGAAGGAAGTAACTCTCCAATAAAAAATTTAACGTGTCACGTTGAAGGAACTGACGCTCCAATAGTAATTTTAACGTGCCACATTGAAGGATGTGACACTCTAATAATATTTTAATATGTCACGTTGAAGGAAGTGACACTCCAATAATAATTTTAACGTGTCACGTTGAAGGAGGTGACGCTCCAATAATATAACGTGTCACCTTGAAAGAAGTGACACTCCAATAAAAAACTTAACATGTCACGTTGAAGGAAGTGACACTCCAATAGAAATTTTAACGTGCCACGTTAAAGGATGTGATGCTCCAATAATAATTTAATATGTCACGTTGAAGGAAGTGACGCTCCTAATAATTTTAACATGTCACGTTGAAGGAGGTGATGCTCCAATAATATAACATGTCACCTTAAAAGAAGTGAATCTCCAATAGTAATTTAACGTATCACATTGAAGGAAGTGACGCTCCAATAATAATTTAACATGTCACGTTGAAGGAAGTATTCTCCAATAATAATTTAACGTGTCACGTTGAAGGAAGTGAAGCTCCAATGATATAATGTGTCACATTGAAGGAAGTGACTCTCCAATAAAATAATGTGTCACACTAAAGGAAGTGACTCTCCAATAAAATAATGTGTCACGTTGAAGGAAGTGACGCTCCAATGATATAACGTATCACGTTGAAGGAAGTGACGCTCCAATAATAATTTAACATGTCACGTTGAAGCAAGTGACGCTCCAATGATATAACATGTCACGTTGAAGAAATTGACTCTCCAATAAAATAATGTGTCACATTGAAGGAAGTGACTCTCCAATAAAATAATGTGTCACTTTGAAGGAAGTGACGCTCCAATATAATATCTCCTAATAAAGAACAAATCTTAAAAGTAGAGAATAAGGTTATAACAGAGTAATCTAATTGGCTTCTTGTAGTTTGTGAAGCCTGTAACATTTCTGGTTGTCATTAAAACTTTTTCGTCCCTGCGCTCATAGAAAATTTGTTTGAAAAGAACAGAGAAATTGATAAGTGTCAAGACTTTTGAACGAGTCACGACGATCTGGCAGCCATAGAGAACGCGGGATTCTGGAAGAACGCTCTTAGAATTTATAACATTGAAAGTAGACGCTAATGACCGATTAGGGATTTCAAGCTAAATGTATCCCTACTTTAAATATGGAATCTCTTATAAAGAGAAGACTTGTTTAATAAAGGATATTTTTGACACTTGAAGTTGAAAGGAGATTTTGAGAACTTTGAACTATTTCAAAAGTTGCCCCGGTTTCCAGTCCAAAGGTACTTAACTGAAATAATTTGTATTAAAAAGATTGACTCAAAGACATGCCCCAGTTTCCTCTGAGGTTGTAGTTTGAAACAGTAAGAAGATCGAATCCTTATATAGGATTGCCTACGTATCTTTCTGGAACAAGAAATCAGGTGTGATGTAGTTCGAACCTGAAGCTTAACGGAATTTTAACAGAAAGAAAGATTTGTCGGAGAAAAAGCAATTAGAAATAATAGAGTGAAAAACTCATCAACAAAAAATAGAAATAGGGGTAAGCTTGGATTGGATCCTTGGTGTCAGGAATCCTTCACAATGACATCTTTTGATAAGGACTAGTGCACGTCCTTTGTCTGGTGAACGTCTGCCTTGATCCTTCAAAAATTGAAAAGACCTTTCAAAATTTTGACTCCAAATCTAATGACACCGGCAGAGTTCAGATGTAAGTAGTAACAAAATAAAATTAACTAAGTAAAAGATAAATTTTCAAATGAAGTTGTTCAGCTTATATTGGTCTGGTAAAAATATAGAATGTGTATGTCATAATAAATTGAAAGGAAAATTTAGAAGATGAGCAAAAGTAGAAATCATCTGAGTTATGACGAGGCCACTGTGGGTCTAATAATGTCTATAACTTCATAGTTCCTGCATCCAAAGAAAATTTCTTAATTTTGAGAGACTGTTTTGTGTTGGCTGCCTTGTCATCCTGATGTTCCTTTGCCTTCTGGATTACAGGCTTATTTGGTCTTGAAATGTCGCTTGATGGAATTTTTGAGGACCTTCTTAAAAATTCTGCCCCGGTTTAAAAGATAACATAAATTGAATTTCTATAGTTTTTTTTAAGTTGAATTTTTGAGTGAACTCAAAAATTCTGCCCCAGTTGCAACTCTGAAGTGATCTTTGATTCTGGCTTGTTGAATAAAGCTCTCTTTCTAGTGAATTTTGAGATCCTCTCAAAGTTCTGCCCCAGTTTCATTATAAAGAGAAATAAAAAACTTACGGGGAATATGATCGAGCCGGTATGGTGCCTACATATCCCGTTGAGTAGGAATTAGGTCAAACGTAGTTCCAACTATTAAGACTAACGAGAATAGAAAAACATAACCAAGGAAATGACTGAGGACGACATAGGCCACCTACGTATCTCATTCTTGAGAATTCAGGTCAAACATAGTTCAAGTACAAGAAAACCTTAAAAGGGGATAAAGGGGTGACCGAAGTCGACATAGACCGCCTACGTATCTCATTCTTGAAAATTCAGGTCAGATGTAGTTCATTACAAATGAAAAATGCTAAAAAAGGAAATCAAAACAAAACAAATGATTACAACGAAACAAAGCGACAAAAGTGCGATTACATAGAAATAAAACAACAAACTCCAAATGCAAGACTAAAAGCTGCCATAAGTGTGACTTTCAGGAAACTGGCTTCTTCTTTGCAACTACTCATTATGCTTGGGTAGCAAGTTGGTGTTCACATTCGGTGGATCTTGAGCAAGTTTAATTACCTCATTGTCAATCAAATCCTGAATTTTGTGTTTGAGAGTGATAGACTTCTCGGTATCATGACCACGACTCCTGAATGATAAGCACAGCGTTTACTTGGGTCATACCACTCGGCTGAAGTATTCACAGTCTTGGCTTCCACTGGATGAAGTAATCTTGCCTCTTTCAATCTCTCAAAAAGTTGAGTCCGTGTCTCGCTCAATTGAGTGAAGACTCTGGGAGGTTTTTTCTGAAAATTAGGATGAGGTGCATTATTTCGAAGACTTTGCATTTATCGTGGAGAACGGAATGTTTCTTGGTTGTTGCAAATATAGTATTGTGAATTAGGATAACCTGGAGATGGTTGACGGTTATATGAGGTAGCTCCTTGAGTCATTATCATCATAACTTCTTTCTCTTTTTTCTTTCCAAAGGAACCAGTTGGATAGACTCTATTAGCAAACTGAGATGAGGTGTAACTTGTTATTCTTCCGGTCTTGAGATTGTCTTCAATCATTTCTCCAGCTTTGATAACTTCAGCAAATGTCTTTCCACCCATTGTCACCATTCGCTCGTAGTATTCTGAGTCTTGAGCTTGAATGAAATAGGTGATCATTTTTTATTCCTCCATTGGTGGGTGCACCCTAGCAGCTTCTTCCCTCCAACGAATGGAATATTCTCGAAAGCATTCAGTCGTGTTGGATTTTAGCTTGGTAATAGAGATTCTATCGGGAGAAATTTCAAGATGAAATTTGTAGTGATCCACAAAAGCATTCGCCAGATCATCCCAAGTACGCCATTTGGTCACATGTTGCTTAGAGTACCACTCCAAGGCTTTTCCAGTCAGACTTTGATTCAATAACTTGATTCTTATCCCTTCATTGTTTCCAACGCCAATCAACTTTTCACAGTAAATTTTCAAGTGAAAGAAAGTATTTTCTGATCCACTAAACTTCTCAAACTTTTGAATCTTGTAACCGATTGGAAGCTCACCTCAGGAAATGTGCACAATTCTTCATATCTCAAACTCTGGATAGTATCGAACCCTCGAAGGCCTCTCATAGCGTCTTCACCGCTTTTCATCTTCCTATTCATCATTTCAGCATCAATTGATTTTGCATCACCCTCAATTTCAACATAGTGTTAACATCTGGGCGGTGAAACTCTTGAGCCTTGGTAACATGTGGAGCAGTGACATAAGTGTACACTGGCGGAGTGTGATGTAGTACCGTTGGAGCTTTTGGATGAGCAAATGTGTACACAAGAGGAGTATCCTGAGTTTAATTAGTGAGTGAGGCGCTTTGAGTTTGCTGAAAAGTGGAAACTGATCTCCTTGATGAAACTCACTCGAAACCGGATACACAGGTGTCATGGGCCCCTTTTGGCGAGCATCATGTGGTTGATTCTGAGAAGCATCTTGGTATTGAGATACCAGGAGATTCAGTTCACCAATTTGTCGCTCTAGACGAGCAATGACTTCCATGGATGATTATGTTGCTACTGAGGCGCTAGGATTGGACACGACAGATGAAGTGGGGATCATTTTGGACGAAGCAATTGTGTTGATAGTGGGATCCATTTTTGATCGAGTTCTCTTAGTATTCCAAGTAATAAATTAAGAGTCTGTAGAGATTCCCTTGACCTTAGACCGTGTAAAATATGTATGTTCTGCCAGCGGGTACATTGATGAAGTGAGCAAGTTTCATTACCAACACAATTCAGTCTCTTCTTCTAAAAACATCTCAAAAAATAAGAGAGTTAATCCATTGTCATAATAATCAACCAAGTAACATATAAAACTAATAACATTTGCTTTGCTCTAGTCCAAAATTCGAGGAAGGTGAGATTCTAGAAAATGATCAAATGGAAAAATTGTTTATTTTGTGAACTAAAAATTTTAACGAAAGAAAAGAATCTGACCAAAGCAAACTATATGATTTGAGTAAAGATTCAAAGTGTAGATTTTGGAAGGTCCAATTGAAAAGCTCTTTTGGAGAAACAAAGACGTCTCGATATTCACTTGAAACAGAAGGAATATTTAGTAACGCCGGATAGTAGGCGTGGAAAATAATTTCCAAGAAACAACGAGGTTAACGTGAATTTAAATGATGACATAATAATTTTTTTAGAGATTTATTGAACCTAGAATTTGAGTGACTTTGAATGTATATTGGAAATGGAGTCAAAATATTTTGGAAGGTTTGTAAATTTAGTTTATGTTCTAAGACATTGGAATGGAATAATGGACCAATTATGCTTAAAGCAAAACATATGTTATATAAACACACAAGTCAAACAAGCACAAAATTTGTGACATTAAACACACATACAATATACATCGCCTCCTAACATGCATGTGTCCTTTTGAGCCAAAGGTAGGCCTAACGTTTGAAGAATGTGTATATCGTTTGTAAATCGTTCCATTGCCCCCAAAAATATTTATACAAACCTTATGAATAAAAACAAATGGGGGTACATAATAAAGAAGAAGGAAATAAATATATGTCCCACGCAGGGGTACAATGGTAAACTAAAATAAACTTCTATATGAAAATTTCATTCCTAAACTTCTTGATACTTTTGAATTTCTTCCGGATGAAAATGATCTTCACTTGACTTAAACAAAAAACTACCTATTAACATCAAAACCCCGACCCAAAGGGACAACGATACTTATAAATCGACATACATATCCTTCAAATTTAACAAATAGTTGGATGATCGTCTTATATTGACCGGAGTTAATTAGACTCAATGTGTTCTTCTAATGGGCCCAATACCCCTTGGGTATTGGGTCATCTTAGGTTAATGCACCTAAAAAGAATTTTGGCTGAACTCTAGCTTAGTTGACTAAGAGTTGGTTTAAAGACAAGACCTGGTTACTCGAGTTAGACAAACTACGGGGTGAAGTATAATAGACGACGTTGGATGACCGCAAGTCAACTATTCGTTTATCACTTCAAAAGAGTTCGAAGGTGCTTTTCTGAAGGACAGTCATGGAAAGTCACGTACACGCCTTTGTCCTAATGCATTATATTTGCCATTTATCGGAAATTATGCCATGATATGCAATATGACAATAATATATTCAAAAATTAAACAAACTATTGAAATTTAACAATTAATACATATAAATAGTTAGCCAAGTAATAAAATCCTTTTGGTTAGAACCTAGATGAATCTCAGCGGAGTCGCCATTCTGTTACGACCCGATTTTGAAAACTAAACGATTCGAAGTCGATTTCGCAACTTTGGTCATTTTTGTTAAGCTTTTTGGAAAAAATTATAATTTAGGAAGTCGCCACTTAATCTTTTAGGAAAAATTAAGAAAACCATCAAAAAAAAGAAATTTTTATTGATAGAAAACGTTTAAATAAACCAGAGTCGCGTAAGGGTTAAACTAATTTTCTAAGGAAGGGTTTAGGCATCTTAGAGAATCCGCTAACATGCGGTTGACCGACGGATTTAAAAGTTGGCTAATTTTTTTAAAAAATAAAAAAAGAATTACTTATAAAAAATCTTGTTTAAAATTAGATTAAAAAAAACATAATCCTAGCTTAAAACTTTTATCCATAGTAAAGTTTTGAGTCATACAATTAATTCAAACTCACCAACATGAATCACGAGACCTTGTTTAACAACTATGAAATGATATAGAAAATCCTTAAGTCATTCATACAAAGTCGTAACTTATTTTAAAAGAGAGCTAATTTATTTTAAGAAAACTTAACAATTTTATCCTATTCAAAATTTTGAACTAAATAGTTAGTTCAAACTCATAAACATGGATTCAAAGTTTTTCAATAACTATGAAAGAACATAAAAGGTTCTCAAGTCATTCTATAAGCGTGAATTAGTAAACTTAAAATGAGTTTCAAAATTTGGAACTTGAATAAAATATCTTCCCAAGGATTCATCTAAATTAATAAAGGAAAGTAAGCAAATAATATAGTAGACTAACACATCCAACATGGTAAAAATGACAAAATTTAAAAGAATTTGGACTTTTGGTCCAAAAGTAATTAGTCGCTGCTGCTGAAATCAAATTGGACCTTTTAAGTCCAATTTCCAATTTTTCTTTCAGCCATTTAGGCTACTGCTGCAGTTGATGAGCTGCTGCCATTGATTTTGGGTTCTAACTCAAAAATGTTTCATTTAAGCTTCTCAAGCTGCTGCCTGCCGATGTTCGAATTTCTATTAATTTGAACCCAAACACTTCCGTTTCAACCTCTTTTGAGCTATTGTTGCTGCTGGTTTACTCGAATTTTCATCCAATATTACTAGCTCTCATGCTCAGATGAGGTTGAAAGGATAATCGAATGCGAGGGAATGAGAGTCCAAATAGACCCAAACAAGAAAATGTTCACACAAAGGAAAACAAGAAAGCATTAGTAACTAATCAAGAAGGGGGCTGATACTAATTTAACATGTAAGCAACGAAAACAAGGAGTACAACTTCCAATCTTACTACATTTACCTCATATGCAAAACATAAGTCGACATAATCAGAATTTAATGTAAGAAAGAAGTTCGTGAGCAACTAAGCGGAATAAATACACAATCATAAGCTTACTGGAAAAAATTTCAGAGATAACAACATCAACAGATAAATAATAAGAACAACTAATTCTTATAGCAACTAATAAACTGATGCAAAGTATGTCGGAGTATTTCGTTTTATTATAACTAGCAGCTTAAACAAACTCAAAATGACCAGCGATATACAATAAAGGACTGCACAAACTCCAGCCAAATAGAGTCAATCTATCACACTAGATAGCTAGTGTTTAAGACGACGTCTCAAATAGAGCAACATATATATAACAATCAAATTTGAACTTACGGATTTGAACAAAATCAATGTACGCAGTTTAGGATATATAGCTAAAAGGAGTGACATGAGGATCTAAGGGATTTAGGAGCAACCAAAGAGAAATCGAATCAAAATTCAACTTCATCTAGAGCTCGACTAGGCCTAGGATCAACTCATGATTCCCGAACCAATTAAGATCCTTAACATATCATTTAGATCAATCAAAATAAAAATAAACATGTAGCTAGTGATCATCTCATATTAAATAATCAATTTGACAAAAAAAAAGAACTCATTCAAGATGAGAAAAGCTCTACTCAAAGCATCAGAATTCATTAAACCTTTATACCAACAAATTGATTAATTATACTTTAGTATCATCAACCACAATGACATCAAATAATGACGACAAAATAGAGGGGGCATCTGGAAAGAGGTTGGTAGTACATAGCCTTTAAGGACAGTGAACAAATGTGTTATTGCATGTGGAAAAAGCAACCAACATATTGAGTGAGGATAAATAAAATTCTCTACATGACAACTTAAATATAAAGGTTAGAGATACTATTAAACAAGCAAAATTATCTAAGAAAAAAAATTTGTAAGGCATATTACTTAAAAAATCCAACAAGACAAAGCAAAATAATCAAAACAAGATTGGCCTAGGTTGATAATAAAGACATTTATATAGGCAAAACAAAATTTCAAATAAACTGCAGGGGTGGGACTTGATTCAGATGGCAACACAAATAGAACACCTAAAGAAGCTAAGGAAATTTATAAACACAACATATTAAAAGCAAGCACAAAAGTAATATTATCATTTATTTAAATATCAAACCAAGTCTAACCCATGAAAACTGAAGCAAAGCTGAGAACACATAAATATAAAACAAAGAAAAAGCTGGTAATTAAACAAAAATAGCTAAGAAAGAATTATCTTGTTCTGGGCAACGAACCAAAATGCGAAGAGTTGAGAAGATGACTTCACTTCTTCCACTCGAACAACCACCCAAACTTTAAACTATTTGAACTGTGAATTCCCAAACCTTATAGGGTACTCCTCTCAAGTCCAAAAACCTCCACTGAACAGTAACAATAAAGGGGTTTATATAGGGGTTAAGAAATCTAAAAATCAGAGCCTTAATCGATTTTCTTCAGAGGAATAAGGCCATGAGCTGGAGAGTGTACGAATTCGTACTGTTTTGAACGAAATTGGAAAAGAAAAAGAAGAAGGTTGGAATGAATATTACCGTATGGAATCGTTTGGATTGTATTGCGGGTACAAGGGTTCATGCCCTCCACATGACAAAACGAGCTAAGTAGAGGAGAAATCACTGGCGTCGTTTTGGTTAAATTTGCTGGAGATGGGCCTAGTGTGCGTCTCAAGAAGAACAAAATGGGTCTGGGTATTTTTAGAAAAAGAATGGGCTGGGTCATCGAAAATGGGCCTAATATTGGTTGATTTTACTATGTAGAGGTCTAATTGAATTAAAAGAAATCCAAGAGGGAATAGTTTCCTAGGTTCACATTTTTACCAAATTCGAATCGTTTTAGTTCAAATTTGATAAAACAGAAACGAGATAAGTTATTAATCTAATTAATTATTTAAATTTCATAACTTCGAAAACACAAAATAATTACCTTGAGATGTAAAGATTATTTATTAGACCAACTAATTAATTGAAAAGAAAGCGCGTACATAATTTGAACAAAAATCTTAGGTAAAAATTATCTTCCAAATATTTATTCAAAGTAAAAAATTTATGAAACTTTATATTATAAATATATCGAGATGTATTTTATAAGAAAAATGGCAACGTTACCTTGAATAATACTTTCAAAAATATTTTTCATTTTTGAAAATAATTATGTCAAATTGTTTGAATTAAAGAAACTTGAAAATTAATTAAATTGGGGAGGGTCAAAATTGGTGTCAACAAGTACTCATCACCACATATAACAATATAGATCAATAACATGTTCATCAACATAACCAACATCATATAAGAGTAACATCATATATCATAAGCATTATACATTTCATATCATCATACTTCATAAGAAAAATCTCCTAGGACTTCCCTTAGAGTCAACTTGTGCAATGTCTAGGTAGAGTCTCATACCCCTACCTATACTAAGTAAACTCCTCAAGTCACCCTAGTCAATGTCCATTTATTTGTATTTCTTTTTTACTTGAGGAAACAATCGCCTTAACCGACATTAGACCATGTGAGCTAAACATGGAATTCGGTGTCATGAAACCCCACACCGAATGAAGGTGGTCTACTGGCCAAAGTAGAACAAAAACATGAACATAGCATTCTAGGTGGATCCACTAGCTAGTATTCCTATGGTGGAAACATAGTTCAAGAACTAGGAGATATATTAGAGACTCATAGTTCCACATTACATGGCAGCCTCTATCTCACGAGAGTCATTGTGACCTACCTTCCAACTAGGGAAGGGACACCTCTCATTCTAGTTCATCGGTGCTAATCTAAAGTCTCTTATTGAACAAACTTTAGGTTATAATTTTTTTTTGATACGAAGCCTGTTACAACCCGAGAGTACCCCCTAGAAGTTAGGGCTTTCTCGGATCGAAACACGGCATACTCGATCTCTCGGAGGTCTTGTACAAGCCACTTGACTTCATTACATAATATCATGCTTAAATGGAGGGAATTTAAAAATATTCTTTAGACATAAACCAAAAAGGTCTTTCATAAAAGCGCGGAAGCATCTCTAATAACATTGTCTCAAAAAATATCTAACTTTGACATCAATGAAAAGCATTGGGACGCAGCCCACATAAAATCTAAAACATAAAGAAAGACATAAAGGAACATAAAGGTTCGTCCTCGAAGCTATGAGGACTCACCACTTCTTCTCTTCTTGGAAACCTTGGAACTCTACCCTTCAAGCAACTCTATCTTCTCAAGACCCTACATGGACAACATGTAGGCAATATGTGTTAGTACGATACGTACTAAGTATGGAAACTAACATACCAAATATAAGATATTTCAAAGGGTTAGTCAATAACATACATAATCATAAGAGATAAAGACATAAGCATATCATGAATATCATAACATAATAAAGCATCATAAATCATCTAAAAATTCATACTTACTTAATTACTTTCTTGCTTGTCCTTCTTACTCAAGTGAACTACACCACAAGATACCTCCAAGTATACTTGTGCAAGGCTAAGGTAGCATCACATTCTACTATCAAAGCTAAGTACCTCTCTTTGGTCATTCTTGATCATAATTCACTATCATAATTGAGGCCAAGTTCTTCATACTAAAGAGTACTATACCCTTATGATCATCTCAAAACATGCTTGTGCAATGTACATAAGGCAGCCCATACTACCCTACATACTGAGCCTATCTTGAAAGCCATCCTTAACATGTTCACCCTCCATAGACTCATCATAACTTAACTTCATCTACTAAGGTTTTCTCATCCTTAGTCTACTATACTTGGAAAGACAACTCTAGTCCAATCCTATCTTAAATATCTTCTTCATTAGTGACCGTAGGTTATACCTTGTGCAATGCACTCATGATGTCCCATACCACCATTCATGCAAGGTACTACTTTTGGATCTTTTCTTTATTACTTCTTACTTTGAAATCTAGCTCCTATATTTATCTTTTGAACGCTACGAGATACTTCATTAAGTATGTCTAAGTTCCTTATTCATATGGATCCTATGAGATACTTCTTTCAGTATGTCTAAGTTCCTTATTCATATGGATCCTATGAGATACTTTTTAAGGTATGTCTTGATGCCTTAATCATGAACACTACGAGATGCCCCTTGGGCATTTCCAAGTTTATTCACACATTATGAACACTATGAGATACCCCTTGGGCATGTCTAAGTTCATTATTTGCTTTGAACATTACAAGATGCTTCTCAAGCACGTCTAAATTCATAGGATATGGAGATCTCTACTAGGATACCTTGACTCTACTACGTGAAGGACTCCCGTCTTATGAGACCTAATGGGATAGTCATCACAACTACTAGGTGTGGCTCTCCTTTCTACTTGGAGTCTGGACCCTTGCTAGACTATCCGTCTCACTTTGCAAATCCACTTGGAGTCAAGCATATACTCTAAGATTTTCTTGTCAAGCCTTGCTCAACCTTCTTTATCATGGAGGGATGTCCTAGACAATCTCTCCATGCTCAAGTGAATATATCACTTTCATTCAATAATCCTAAATCTACAGCCAACACAACCATCCTAAGGTTCATTATTCATCAATTCATATATCTTCATTCATAGGTAGATTATAGGATCTTCTAGCCATAGTTTTCTTTTCAAATTCTTCTTTTCTAGGTGAATATAGCCATAGTTCATCTTTAAGGTTCAATTCCATCAAGACAAATCTCAATTAATCAAGTCTAGTTCAATTCATACCTAGGTGATTCAATCATAATCAATTAAGATTGATCTAAAAAATTCCTTCATCTAGCCTCTAATTGCCTATGATCACCATGATCACCTTCAAATTCAATTACTATAGTTCACCATAAAAACAGTATATAATCATCATAGAATCATAAGTGAATGTTACCCACTAGATTTGGATCACAATTAAGTCTTACCCACAATGCAATCACAACCCTCTCTTGAATGGGGTTATTTGGATTCTCAGTTGTAGGGAAAATAGGGGGACTTCATGGATGGAAGAATCCATGAATGAATAAGCTTCACATACCTTAGATTAGAGCCTTAAACCCATCTTGAAACCTTGGTAAATTCGTCCTAAAGCTGCTGCAATTTTCCTTCTTCTTCAATGGTGGTTTTGGGAGAATTTTGGGAGAGAAAGGCTTTTTTTATTTGGAGTCTAAGGTCTTATTGGCTATTGTGCTGCTTTAATACTCTTCAAATACCTACAATAACCGCCTAT
This sequence comes from Solanum sitiens, assembly GCA_016801875.1. NCBI lineage: Eukaryota > Viridiplantae > Streptophyta > Magnoliopsida > Solanales > Solanaceae > Solanum > Solanum sitiens. Next base: position 52,303 of record JABWTJ010000421.1, read on the forward strand.
AATTAATCCCTAAAGTTCCCAAAAAGACCCCTGCAACTATTAGACATTTTAACCAACTCAAATTTGACTTAAAAACGACGCAACCAAATTTGGGCCCTTACCGCGCGTCGCGAAGGCATTTTTTATTCTTTGTTCAGGAAACTAGTTTGGGACAAAATGGTTCGTGATTTCCCCACGTCGCAGGGCAAAAATTTCCCTTTGTGTGATGGCTCCGCGTCGCGCAGCCACTGCTAGATCTAGGCTGCCCAGCAGCTTCACTGGCCTATGTTTGGGTCCTCCTCGGGGACCCTTAAGCTGGTCCCCGGGGCGTCGTTCTTGGATTTTTCGACCCTTTACATGTCAGGCTATGTATAGGAACTATCTATACTACATTTCACCCTCAAACTATCCTCCAAAACTCCACTACAAAACACTACGACACACTAGTTTTACTTCGACTTGTTCCGGACGTCTTGGACGTTTAACCTCCAAACATTTCCAAACTTTATATACTGTCTATAAACATTTTTATTAGTCATTTTAAGACCTTATAATCTCATGACATACATGTTAGGCTGTCACGATCCAAAAATGGACGTGATGGCACTCGTCTTATCCCACCAAGACAGGTCAGCCTAAAACTCAAAACCATTACTCTAAAATGCGGAAATTTTATAATAACCTCAAAAATACCCCTAAAATCTGAATGTCATGTGTATAAGCCTCTAAAGTATTACAACTGATTCAAAAGAAACACTAGTCTCAAATGAACTTGTTTCTAGAATAGAAAAGATCATAATTAAAGAGAAAGAAAGTCCGCTGAGACGACAAACAGTAACATGACAACTCTCCAAGAAGTCTCGAAAAAGAAGAGAAGGACAAGTACCACAAAAATCCAGGCTCGTAATCTACAAAAAAATTGTAGAAGCAAGGGGTGAGTACCTAACCACACGCTACTCAACAAGTAAATCCCTAAACACAAGCTAATGGGATGAAATATGATACTCCTACAACCCCAACCGAACCTCCACAACTATAACCTGCATAAAAATCAGCCCAGGCCAACAGTTCAAAGTTTATATAGCACGTAGCTCAATAACAACACTTAGAAAAATTACATATCCTCTACAACAACACTTTAACAAATTACATATTCTCAATAACAAAACTTCAACAAATTACATATCCTCAATAACATAACTTCAACAAATTACATATCCTAAACAACAACACTTCAACAAATTACATATCCTCAATAACATAACTTCAACAAATTACATATCCTCAACAACAACACTTCAACAAATTACATATCCTCATTAACAAGCTCAGTATTCATCAATCACAAGTTCCGCAGAAAGGCAATCACAAGATCAACAAAACACAATATGAAGTTCACTAATGATAAGTATGTGTAATGGAATGGAATGCAATGTCAAGTATAATGATGCATGTCTGACCTAGTGATACACATCTGGGACCCATGGGGGACATTTCTATCCATGCATCTGTCGCTGCGCACGACACGACCCTCGATAATAGTAACCATCGCAGCGCGTGATACGTCCCTCGAAATATAGTATCCATTGCGGCGTGCAATACGACCCTCCAAATGGTACATCCTCTTTAATTTCTCATTCTTTCTCAATGCACATAACACTTGTCACAGCTATATCTCAAAACAATGCAGAACAATGCAAATGACATGTTCGCAAAAATAACGAGGAGATGACCATTTTCATAATTCACAACAACATCAACAATGATTCAACCAGCCTTTCAAACCATTCTCCATTATCAGCACATCACACACAAGCAATTATTCACATTGCCTTTTATTACCCTTTGTTTTCATTATTAGAATTAATCAATGTGGACAAGTCAACCCGTCACCAAGTCTCATTACTCCCAAACATATACCACAAGGAAATACACGCATCCCGTACACTTAACAAGGGTTTAGATATTCACTTGCCTCAAATAGTTGAACAATGACTCCAAAACTTGAGTCTTCCTTTTTCATTGAGCTTCCAAACCAATGCAATCTATCCAAATATTTAACCACTATAAATTTCGAAACTAACAACACTCATATTATTATAGGTTTAGTATAGACTCAAAAACTCACTCAAATTTATGATAAAGTTTCTAAATCTTGATGTCATTTAACATTTCAAATTATCATACTTTTCAAGTTTCAAGTCTAGGGGTAAGTCCCAATTTTCCAAACACTACAACCCTAATAGTTTTCATAACATAATTTACCTAATATTTAATTACGCATATCAGTGATGGAAATTTTACGAAATAAAAGCACCTAAATAATTTTAAACCTAATAATTCAACTATTTGTCCATGCCATCACTGCCAAAATATGGCGTAACATATGGCCTCAAATATGACCAATTATCAACATTCCTATATGCCTTATCATTGCTATGTATCATTACCTAATCATAGCACTAATTATTTGGAAATCAAAACCAAATTGATTGGCCACCAAAGCCTCTTTTCCAAGTTTTTAAAAAAAGTAAGAAAAATACGATATAACATACTAGTGTGTAGGTGTAATTTGTAAATATTCCAATTTTCTCCCATCTCTTACACAGGAACTCATTATAATAAAATAATAATATGAAAAATCATACTCATAATAATGATTTAGGCATGGTGAGATTTTGCGTGAAGCATTCAATTTCTTCTCATGGACGCCGTACAGGGTTAGTTTCTGCCTCCTCTTCTTTTTCTTTCTTAATTATGTATTAACATTGTCAAATTATATTATCTTAATTTAATATATATGGGCCAAATTGTATAGGCTATTAAGTAATTTAGACCTGGCCCATTAATAATAACTAAATTAATTAACATAAAAAAATACCCAATAATTAATTAATTATAATTAAACAAATATTCAAAATTCCTAAAAATGATCTTTCGGGTCATTACATTATCCACCACTAAAAATCTTGTTCGTCCTCGAACATAAGGAAGAAGAAGAAAGATCAACTGATGTAACTAAAAGCTTGAGCTATGACCTACTAGTCGGTGTTCATCTCTCCAAGTGAGTTCATTCTTAAGACCATTCCATCAAAATCAACTACTATGAAATCAAACTTTGGAAGATCTACAAATCAAGATTGATTACCAAGCCACAAACTAACTCATGATCCTTATCTAAACTAAACCCATTGGACCTTAAAACAAGTATCCTGATGAATATTTTCTCACATAACCAAGATAACCTTCAGAATCAGTATTGGCTACAACCACAAGTGAATCCGAATAAACCACCAGACACTCATAATGCACGACCATTACAGATCTTATCAAGATTTCCTTTTCACAACACAATCTTTTCACGAGCTTAAGTTCTAAGCATATGATCTTTAGACATCATGTACTCATCAAGAAAGAATTCAACTTATCGCACTCAAAGAAGAAAATGAATATGTAAACACCCAAAAAGTGATATATTTCAAAATATAAAACCTCTAACATCACTCTTACACAAGTGTAACTCCTCATAGCTCTTATATAAGTTCTCATAATTAACGTTGTGCGTGTAAAGCTACAAATATACTTCAACCATCCCAAAAATACCAAATCTATCATAACTGAAATTACGAATTCTGCCCAAGGATCCTATCATATAAAGAGGACATAAGAGGATCTGCACATCCGATCCACCACTACGAATTCACTCATAAATATGGAAACACACGTAATATAAGTAGTTAATCATACTATAAATAGTGTCCAGTACGAAGAAGGTTATCACATAAGAATATACATTACAAAGGTTGAATAACACTAAACACTTCTTCCATAATTTCCATATCAAATATTTCCATTCATTTGACTACAACTCTCGATTTTTATGAACCCAAATCAACCAGTGTGATACCCATTACAATATTACAAATAATCGATTCATCAAACCCCACATACTTCTCACGGTACTCCATTGAAGCTAACACTCTTAATACCAACAGACATTATAACTACACCAACCATTTATCTTACTCTCAAACACATTGTAGCCACTAAAAATTTCCAAATATGTCTCTCTCTCATTCCAATAAGCATTTTATGATAAAAATACGAGTTCCACACAAGGCTGATAGCACTAATTTCAAATTTGATGGTACCTTTTAACCGAGATAAAACTATTAAATCACACCCCAATTTAACTCCACAAAATCATTAACATACCAAGTTTCAAGTACCATTCAATCTCTCATATACCTCATGTTAAAACTTAGAGAAATTCTTGGACACTCTAATAATTTGGTATACAATAAGCTCATAACCTCTACTCACTATCAAGTGCCTTTGTAGCACATCATAACTGTTTGTATCGCCTCATCAACAAAGTAGTTTCAATCCCCTCGGATCCTCATTAATCATATAAAATTATAGGTCCATACCATTGTTCATCAATAATTTGCTTGTCACCCAAACCAATAGATTATACAAGAGGCTTTATTTCTTAAGTTTTCTTAAATGTTTCCCATGAATCAATACATCCTTCAACTACAAATCAATGGATTATACAAGATATTTTATTCCTTCATTTTTCTTAAATCTTTTCCATGACATAAAATTCTAAATATCTTGACTCTTCAATAAAACAGACTCTTGTTCCTTTTGTTGTCTCACTCACCAATCTTATTATTTGGCCCACAACCCTTGAAATGTTTACCTTATCCTCTAAAATATAAAATATGTGAAACCCCCTTAGGTGTAACAATCAAAAGCAACCAACTGTACTATCCAAACCCTGTACGTATTCTTTTCAAATGCTCAATACTCAATGCGATCTATCCTTTCTTACCTTACCAATTCATAACTTGACAAAACACAGTATCACAAACCTAAACTCACCATGAAAATCTTGAATCTTGAATTTAATTGTGTAACCCAATCCCTTTATATATCAACATTAGCTCATACCTTGTTTTTTTTTTGAATTCATGTATCTTTGCTTACCATTGATCATTTCTCCGTCAACCTTGTCATATGTTTTGCTAAAAATTCAACCGTACTAATTACAAAACTGAGAACCACAAAAAAAAACATATAATCACACTCGAGTTGAAAATCTAAATACTCTTTTCTCAAATTTTATCCATTAGCTTTTAACCAATATGATGAATCCGTAAAACTATCACAATAATCTAGGCAAGACAGATGAAATCACATGTCTCTGAATCCAATTATACATTCTTTCTGAAGATACATCTTTGGCGCTTTCAGTTAGAGTAAATATTCATGTTCTATCCTCGAAGGATAAACTACATCCTACTAATCCTTTCCATTTATGAATCCAGCTCCTTTAATTCTATTCAAGGAGTGATTCAACACCTCCTGTAACTTTCTATGCAACAAAGTTACTCACCAAATAGTAGAAAATCACAACCTTAGGTACTCACAAGTCTTCCTTACAATACAAAAAAAATTGTTTAACCATCAATTCTTACTATATAGTTGCATCTCAATCACAATTCATCACGAACTCTTATTATCATCATGCTTAGTCAGCTCTTGTCATTACCACAAAGTTAACCTTATTATTGACATGACACCTCGAACCCCACTATATCAACCAAAATAAAAGGATAAACCCAATCTTATATGCATTTTTTTTTAAAAAAAAAACCTTCAATTACCTTCACACAAATATGTTCTTTAGGACTTTCTTTACCATAAGCTTGTCATTTGGGGTATCTATCCACTCCCTTGGACCTTAAGATAAAATTGTCGATCCTCATTTAGAAACCTCTAAATACACTTCTCAACTTAACGCATTAAAACTATATCAACGATGCACCATTAAAATCTTCCTTATACACAATACTTAACCCAAATGTCTACGGTAACAAACTAGTTGGTTTGTCAAGTGTTAATGCAAAATTGAATCTTATTATATGAACATTTGATACAATTTGTAACTCTTTAAGTAGTTAGTATTCATGCTTAACGATAGACATATCCGTTTCCATATACCACTAGCACCACAAGTGAATGTCTGTTAAATCCACCACTAGAATTCAACATACACCTCGAGAAGGTTATACTTAAATAGCTCACACATTTCTGACCATCAAGTGACTACAATACACTACTAAATTCATTCAGTCTCTCATCCAAAGTGATTCATTCACAGATCAGGTCAATAGTAGGAGTAACACACTCCATAACTCTTACCAAGTGATGATCGATACCATTATAGTAGTCGTATTATGACCCTTTTTTATTTACACTCAATATATGAAGTCATAGTAGAGCACCTGACCTCAACTAACTCCACATCATTTTTCATTATTTTCTAAGCAACCCATACATGTTATCACAACTTTACTAATTGAAATTTCCAAAGGCACATTGTGCATTACCTATCCATTCTTTTATCATTCCACTATCAATTATCGAACTTATCAAGATATTTCCTATACCACACAAGTATCATTTCCTTTATTGTGGTAACTAACCCAAAAAAAAGAATCACGTTCATGAAATAAACCCAACTATCATTCAACATCATCCTCGAATATTCTAAAAATGTATTATCGAGTCACCCCCTAACTCAACACATTCATATTACTAAGCATTCCAAATCCCACAACACATTGTTCCGATAAGTCTATCACTCCCACCTTTGTAACAAATCTAACATCCAAGACATATACAACATACCAAATACTCACATGAAGAACTACGCACGAGTCATCACATATATGAGTGAATGGAGTGAAGCGATGATAATCAAAATCGGAACAAGTATGCCGATAGAGATCCAAGAAGTGAAAATTTTTCTTAAAAGTCACCATAAACCTCTCAAAGATAAGTACAGACATCTCCGTACCGATCCTTGAGACTCGACTTCTATACACATGAGAACTATGAACCTAGGCTTTGATACCATTTTGTCATGACCCCAAAATGGACGTAATGGCACTCGTCTTATCCCACCAAGAAAAGTCAGCCTAAAACTCAAAATCATTACAGTAAAATGCGGAAATTTTATAATAGGCTAAAAAAAACCCTAAATCTGGTTGCCACGTTTACAAGCCTCTAAAGTATTACAACTGATTCAAAAGAAACACTAGTCTCAAATGAACTTGTTTCTAGAATAGAATAAGATCATAACTAAGGAGAAAGAAAGTCCGCTGAGACAACAAACAGCTACCTGACAAATCTCCAAGAAGCCTCAGAAAAGAAGAGAATGACAAGTACCACAAAAGTCCAGGCTCGTAATCTACAAAAAAATTGTTGAAGCAAGGGGTGAGTACCTAACCACACGGTACTTAGCAAGTAAATCCCTAAACTCAAGCAAAGGGGATGAATACGGTACTCGTACCACCCCAACCGAACCTCCACAATTATAACCTGCATAAAAATCAGCCCAGCCCAACAGTTCACAGTTTAAATAGCATGTAGCTCAACAAAAACATTTATAAAAATTACATATCCTCCACAACAACACTTCAACAAATTACATATTCTTAATAACAACACTTCAAAAAATTACATATCCTCATAAACAACACTTTAACAAATTACATATCCTCAATAACATAACTTCAACAAATTACATATCCTAAAAAACAACACTTCAACAAATTACATATCCTCAATAACAAACTCAGTGTTCATCAATCACAAGTTCCGCAGAAAGACAATCACAAGATCAACAAAACATAATATCAAGTTCACTAATGATAAGTATGTGTAATGGAATGGAATGCAATGTCAAGTATAATGATGCATATCTTACCTAGTGATACACACCCATTGTCTCTCAATCCGGGACCCATGGGGGACATATTTGTCCATGCATCTATCGTGGTGCACGACATGACCCTCGATAATAGTAACCATCGCGGCGCGTGATACGTCCCTCGAAATATAGTATCCATTGCGGCATGCGATGCGACCCTCCAAATGGTACATCCTCTTTAATTTCTTATTCTTTCTAAATGCACATAACACTTGTCACAGCCATGTCTCAGAACAATGCAGAACAATGCAAATGACATGTTCACAAAAATAACGAGGAGATGACCATTTTCATAACATTGCACAATTCATAACAACATCAACAATGATTCAACCAGCCTTTCAAACCATTCTCCATTATCAACACATCACACACAAGCAATTATTCACATTGCCTTTTATTACCCTTTGTTTTCATCATTAGAATTAATCAATGTGGACAAGTCATCCCATCACCAAGTCCCATTACTCCCAAACATATACCACAAGGAAATACACGCATTCCGTACACTTAACAAGGGTTTAGAAATTCACTTGCGTCAAAAAGTTGAACAATGACTCCAAAACTTGAGTCTTCCCTTTTCGTTGAGCTTCCAAACCAATGCAATCTATCCAAATATTTAACCACTATAAAATTTCAAAACTAACAACACTCATATTATTATAGGTTTAGTCTCGACTCAAAAACTCACTCAAATTTATAATAAAGTTTCTAAATCTTGATGTCATTTAACATTTCAAATTATCATACTTTTAAAGTTTTTAGTCTAGGGGTAAGTCTCAATTTTTCCAAACACTACATCCCTGATAGTTTTCATAACATAATTTACCCAATATTTTAATTACGCATTTCAATATATCAAACTTGAATCATAATGTGCTAATAAAATACAAATTATCAAATTTGAGAGCCACTGGTTATGAAATCAGTGATGGAAATCTTATGAAATAAAAGCACCTAAATAAATTTTAAACCTGATAATTCAACTATTTGTCCATGCCATCACTGCCAAAATATGGCTTAACATATGGCCTCAAATATGACCAATTATCAACATTCCTATATGCCTTATCATTGCTATGTATCATTACCCAATCATTGCACTAATTATTTGGAAATCAAAACCAAATTGATTGGCCACCAAAGCCTCTTTTCCAAGTTCAAAAAAAAAAGTAAGAAAAATACGATATAACATACTAGTGTGTAGGTGTAATTTGTAAATATTCCAATTTTCTCCCATCTCTTACACAGGAACTCATTATAATAAAATAATAACATGAAAAATCATACTCATAATAATGATTTAGGCATGGTTAGATTGTACGTGAAGCATTCAATTTCTTCTCATGGATGCCGTACAGGGTTAGTTTCTGCCGCCTCTTCTTTTTCTTTATTAATTATGTATTAACATTGTCAAATTATATTATCTTAATTTAATATATATGGGCCAAATGGTATAGTTCATTAAGTAATTTTAGACCTGGCCCATTAATAATAACTAAATTAATTAACATACAAAAAATACCCAATAATTAATTAATTATAATTAAACAAATATTCAAAATCCTAAAAATGACCTTTCGGGTCATTACATAGGCTCTATCTTGACCTAGCCCATTTTGACGGTGTAACACCTTCATTTGTGAGATTAACATATCTAATCATAGTGTGTAAGACATACAAGATAAACATCGTCAATTTGCATTATCATATCCTTACCATGATCCCACATTTAACATATTCATAACCCAACATATATACATAGCAACATCATACATACTTCAATTGCATAGCAACATCATTTATAGGCTAACATAAACATAATAGAGTGTTCACGACTTTAGAAGACTTACCTATTGCTTCCAAGAACCTTTATCAAGAACTTACGTTCAATTTACAACAATCATCCAACAACATAGTGAAATACTCAATAAAATAACCAATACCAACCCTTTAAGTCATATACAAGACCAATTCGTAGTTAAGGATAAGGGAAAAAGGGTCGAGTTCATTCAAGCTATAGTTCCAATCCCAACGTTTTCATGTTATCAAGTGATAGATATAACCCAATCAAAACCATTATTTAGAGAAGGAACATGTTTCACAGGAAAATCATACATTACAAACCAATTACCCAACAATATATGCTTAATTAACCATAGAAAATCGTTATCTTTCATCATTAGTCATAAATGTTGAGTTAGGAAGAAAACCCGTTCTCTAGAGTAAAAACCCTAGTAGTTGAATTCTTGAAAATCATCTTTGAAAGGACCTCTTCAGGAAAGAAATCCCAAGAGTGAAGAACCCATACCTTAACAAATATTCCATGAATTGCGGATGAAAATCTTGAAGTCTTCGTCTTCTTCCTTAAGCTTCTTCTTGTTCTTTAATGGAGTTTGAAAAGAGAGAGTTCTTGAGAGAGATGAGAGGGATTTGTTTAATCTGATTGAAGTGCGTTAAAGTGGTCTAAAACTTGCCTAAAATCATTATAAACTTGTTCCTTAAAATACCCAAAATACCCCACTTAAATGGGTCTTTTTGTGAAGTTAAATTGCTTAAAATACAGCTTTAACAAATCTTAAAAGATGCTGTGCGTCGCGGGGTCAATTTCATATTTTATTTTTGAAATCTGGGTTGAGGCAGTGAGCCTCATGGAGTGCACGTGTCACGAGGCAACTTTTTTGCCTCCACGTGTTGGCTGCGCGTCGCGCAACAGCCTTCATTTTCTGGCTGCGCGCAGGTTGCTTTAGAAGCCTGCTCGCCTATGTTCGGGTCCTCCTCAAGGACCCTTCGGGCGGTCCTTGAGGAGTTGTTACTGGACGTTTGGACTCTTTGTACTACATACTACCTATTTAAAGTCTTTTTACAAGTTTTGGACTTCTTTGACACTCCCAAACCTTCACCAAACATAGGGATGTCAACTAGTTCAATTTAGCTAGTTTCCGGACGTCAAGGTCTTTCTTTATCGTTTTGGCTCTAACCTTTTCTAATTGAGTTTAATACATTAATATAGGTCTGGAAACATCATTTTAATCATTTTTCAATAGGCTAAGCTCTAGTCTAAGTCATTGAACTTCCGGAGTATTACAAAAGTAAAAAGTATCGGTTAAGTATCATTGGGGGAAAAAGGGATTTTTGAATTTTTTAAAAGAGTAGGAAATATTGGAAATAGGTAAAGTAATGTTGTGTAGTTAAGTAATTTTTCCTAATAAAAAAGTAAAAATGTGGGCCTTTTTTCCCCAAATTTCCAAATTTGGTGGGCCTTCTGGCCAATTTTGCTTGTAGCTATTGTGCAAAGGGAAATGACTCAAATATGCCATCGAACTTTCAGAAAAGGCTCATTTATGCCATCAGTTAAAAGTTTGACTCATTTATGCCATTACCGTTAAAGAAAAGGCTCATTCATGCCATTATTTTTAACGGTGGTTTTGAAAAACCATTTTTGACACGTGACCAATTATAATTCGTCCACATCATCAATTTTTTAATAAAAAAATCATAATTCTGAAAAAAAATTGGACTTATTTTTTTTTTGATTTTTTTATTAAATACATTGATGACATGGTCGAATTATAATTGGCCACGTCATCAATTTTTTTAATAAAAAAATCAAAATTCTGAATAAAAATTGAGTTATTTTTTTTTTATTTTTTTATTAAAAAAATTGATGACGTGGCCGATTATAATTTGTCACGTGTCAAAAATGGTTTTGCAAAACCACCGTTAAAAAATAATGGCATGAATGAGCCTTTTCTTTAACGGTAATGGCATAAATGAGCCAAACTTTTAACTGATGGCATAAATGAGCCTTTTCTGAGAGTTCGATGGCATATTCAAGCCTTTTCCCTTGTGCAAAAGATGAGTTTTGGCCCATTTCCATCCCGTGAAAATCTACATATACAATGAGTGTATATTCATGTATATATGCTGTATTTTAGCCCATGTTTTGTATATTGTGTTGTATACTGAATGTATGCAGCCCACTGAAACTTCCTGCACCTGTATTTCGATTTTTGGACATGTATATCAATATTCGCCAATGTACACCAATGTATACGGCTGTATACAACATCTATACTATTTTTTTTCGACTTTCCGAACACCTATTTTCAATTTCCAGCCCATATAAAATGGTTGTTGATTCGATGGAGAAAATGTTGGGTTTCTACCCAACCCGAGATGCAAGGATAGTAACAAAGGGAGCCCAATGGACTCAAATCAAGGGAGTTCATGCAAGAAAAGAAGGCTAAAGATTAGTACTCATTCATATTACATGTAAAGGGATAAAAACTGAATATTACTATGAATTCAAGAAATCTGACTTTCCAGATTGTTAGCAAACACTCATTAGCCCTAAAATGATGATGCTCAACTAGCACACATGTTCATGTAAACAAATGAGAGCTTTGGAGATGATTTTCAATGAAGACAACTAGACAAATATTGTTTTTCCAGGCCACTAGGCCAACATGCTTTTATAATAGTACTAGTTATATATAAATGTCAACAACACAGTAAAGGATAAATAGCCCAACCAGTATCAACATGCCAATGATCCCACAGATCAAAGTGATTAGGACAGAGTTACCTACCCCTAATCTGTAGCAAGAAAGATTTATATTCTATCTTTTATTCTGCACTTCCCACAATAAACTTAATCAACAAGAAATAAATAAGCAAGGGTCAAAAACTTGCAATAGCTAAGTTCATATGGTGAGAAATTTAAACTATAAACATTATAGAAGAACATTTTAGAAGTAGAAAAACAAACATACCATAACTAAGTTTGCATTAGGGACGATTCAATATTCATGAACAGAAATACCTGCTAAATATTTATGTGAATGTCTCAATACTTCATCACAGTAGACATAGAGGAAGAACATTTTCAGTTAAAATCATCAACACAATTAAATTCTAACATACGAAAACCCAATAACACAAAGATTGACTAGCCAAAAGTTGATAAAGGAAGTTGAAAAAGACAATATAAAGATGAGAAGAGTTCACCTTTTTCCGGCCAGGAACTGGGGCGAACAAGTTGAGGCCAGTTATGCCAACACCACATGAAAAGAACTCCGACAAAAGTTTTCTATGACAGAGAACAAAGTGATTAATACAAGAGATCGAGATTCGAAATTTTTAACTTAGCACTATAGAAATCAAAATTCTTCTGATGAACCTATCACTGTGGTTTTCCTATATTTTCATGTCTCTTTCCCTTGGAACAGTGAAGGCAACAAGGTATTAGGTCAAACTTGGGGAAAACAAATAGAAATAAGGTTGAATTCGAATTTGAAATTCAAATACTTCTTGGAAAGAATCACGTTGAGTTGTCAACAATACCAATTTGTACAATAATCTTCAATGGATTCAAGAGGGGGCCGTTCGATTTCGAGAAAGGATGATGAAGCTATGAGATTTTGGCACCTCAAAAATCACAAATGGCTCTTGTACGAGAGAATGAGAAAGTTTTGTAAAGGGGGGGAAAGGGCATGGCGACGGAGATGTACTGTTGTACGAAGGTGCCGCACTTTACTGATTTTATGGATGGGGGACGGGGTCATTTTTGGTATTGTTGTATGGTATTGTTTGGAATTGGGCTGAGTAATTTGCGCTGTTGGAATTTTGATCTTGGAATTGGCCGAAATTCGATTCAAGATTGGAGGCAAAATGGGCTAGATTTGTAAATAAAGGGGTTGACTAAATGGATTGAAATTATATCCAATTAGATTTATGAAGTTAACCGAATTGAGTTTTTGATTTGCCGATTCGGCTAAAAGTTATATAGGATGATTTAATATATTTAATTTATGAGCTCCTTAATCTTAACATAATAAAATAATTCATTTTCTTGTTAAAAAAATTTACCCAAAAACATAAATATAACTTAAAATAATTAAACAAATACCTAATAATAATAAAATCTTTTTGAAATGATTTTAGTATATATTGATAATATACAAATTATAAAATAAAAACATATATATTATTTAAAAATTGTCAAAAGTGACGAAACTACTTAAATAACTTGCAAACTATATTTATTTTAATTTATTGGAATTTTATAAAACTAATTATTTTAAATCATTTGAAATTGAAGAAGCTCGATGATTAATTTATATTGTGGATGGTCAAAAAATTGGGTATCAACAAGTCAAATAAGCCAAACAACCTTGTCCTACAAGTTTCCTAGCCCGAATGGATGATGTGATCTTAGCTTGCTTAGACTTGTACACCCCTTCCACTCTAACTTTTCCCTACCGGGAATCTATAGAGTTAAGACTTAGTAGGCGTTTGTCCATGCGATACCACATCACGATATGGTATTGTGAGATGAAATCAGCGTTTGGACATGCAATTTCACGTTAATTCTATCTCATTATTCCATATCATGAGATGTGATTCCATATTCTCCAAAAATCATGATATGGAGTTGCATGGTGATTCCATATCATGATTTGAGATATTTCAATACAAAAATTGATCCACAAGTTTATATTTTGGTAAAACAACCCCACATTTATATGTACTAACCATTTATTTCATATGTGAATAAAATTTATAATCACATTATTACTTTTTAAAATTTATTATTCTCACCAACATATGGTTACTTTAACTCACACAAACCGATTGTTAAAGTGATGAAATATTTATGGTCTATAAACATGAAAATATATTTGCGGATGATATTGACCAACAAATGGCTCAAAGTAACAATGTTGGTTCGTCTTCTCAGTCACATGATCGAGAAATGCAAGTTCAACTTGAGGAAATTGTTCATACTATGTGGGAGGATTATATTACAAAATAGTACACTACAATTTATGTTCATTTTTTTAATTAAATTAAAGCTAGATGAAACAATTACTTAAGTGGAGAACAAATACCTTTGCAATAATTTATTATGCGATTTTATAATTTTTTATGTGATAAGATTGAATAAACAGTTGGGCTATTGTAATAATTTTATAACTTATATATATTTATGTTTATGAGAAAATATACAACACAAAATTCCATATTGCATGTCTAAACAAAACTTCAATTTCATCTTATAATTCCATATCATGACACCATATCGCATGGTCAAACAGGCCTTAGTATTACAATTTAACACCACATAATAGGGGGACAACAAAGTCATGCCTAAGATTATACCAAAGTCAATCATATCAAAAATCACCAAATCAGCCCAAGTCAAAAACTCATACACAAAATAGGACAAGCACGATACACAAGGGTGACTATGACCGACTCTCCAACTGAGGTAGAAACATGGATGAGGGCATCAAATATATCACAAATCATATCAAACTCTGAGGCGAAATGCATTGAAAGATAAGAATAAGTGGAACACGATTAAATAACACATTAGCCATCTGGTCACAAACAAGAATAGAGCATGTAATCACCGCATCAACCGCCTTCACCTCTGTCTTGCTCGAAAGAAATAATATTGAGCCTTATTATCTTGGCGGGAGACTTCCCAGCCTGCGGTTGTCTCGTCTTTCACGCAAGAAAGGCAAGACATCTATGCTGATAGGGGGATATGCACATAGCAAGGCTAATGATCCATGTGCAACAAGTTGAGGAGGATAAGACGAGGGTTGGAGAATAGTTTAAGAACAAGAGACCTAAGACATCAGGGAATGAGTCCGGGCAGCAAAAGAGTAAAGCAAATCGGTCTTCCTTCCAACGGGAACAAAATGGACCTGCTCCATTCTTTGCTAGTGCGCGTGCACCAAAGAACAAAGGCGGGTACAATAGTTTGAATTTCATAGCTAAGCCTGCCTATTATCAAGGTTGTATGGAACAAGGGGGTATCAAGCCT
Organism: Solanum sitiens; assembly: GCA_016801875.1. NCBI lineage: Eukaryota > Viridiplantae > Streptophyta > Magnoliopsida > Solanales > Solanaceae > Solanum > Solanum sitiens. Next base: position 67,902 of record JABWTJ010000421.1, read on the forward strand.
CCTGCATGTGCTAAGTGTTGTAGTAACCACTTAGGGATATGTCGTGATTGCCCCACTGGTTGCTTCAAGTTGGGCCAGAATGACCATTTTACAAGAGAGTGCTTTAAGAATAAGCAGGGAAATGGTAATGGGGGGAAATAGAACCTAGTATTCTTTAGTTATTGTAACGACCAGGTTCCTTCATTTTACAAAAGCCAACGGGGAAAAGTTTTGGTCGGAAAATGTTTTCGTAGTAACTTAAAATTAGCCAACCTAGTCCAGATTTGGACGAAATCGAAGTCTTTAAGGTGTAGGGAAATTTGGTAACAATCGGGCAAGTTAATTATGATTTTTATTACATGAGTAGTTAGATAACTCGTTAAGAAATCCGCACGGCCTTATGGAATTGAAATCGGGTGACTAGAACTCCCGAAATCGATCTTAGCGTGAACGAGTATTTTTTGAATGTCATGAGATGATAGTGTGTTGTGAAATGGTGCTTTATAATTCTTTATTTAGATTTTATTCTTCGTGTAGGCCGCCAGAGCGGTATTGGTGCTGCTGGACCAGGGCTGCTATAGTGGGATGGATCCCACTTTAGCAGGATAGACGCGACTAAGTCAAAAATAAAACCCCAAAAATGTATTATCCTGCACTTTTCAACTTTGAGATCTAAGGAACAAATCTAGGAGTATTCTTGAAATTTTCCACCATTCTTGAGGCTAAAGGGAAGGTTTGGCTCCTTGAATCTATTTTTTGATCCATAGAACCTATTTTCTTAGGTTAATATCGATGGGGGGAAGGGTTTTGCTATGGAAATTATAGTGGAAACATATCTAATCTAGGTATGAGGGATCAAGGGTTTGGTATAGGGTTATTTAATTTCTTATAATATGGAAAATTAGACCTTTGATTGTTAGTCCTTGCATATATTAATTGTTTGTAGACCTATAACAAGTCGAAAGAATCCGAAAAGGGAAGATTCAAGTGCCTTAGGGATTCAAGCTTGGCTTCAAGGTAAGTAATGATTGTGATTTCATAGGTGTGATATATGTTTTTTTTTTATTATGATGCATGTATGTATGTGAATGTTGAACTATTGATCACCCAAATTGTAAATGAGTAAGAACGAATAACTATATGTCATGAATTACCTCTTGTTGTATGATTGTGAAATATACATTGTGATTGTGATTGTGGTGTGTGGAATGGATCGGATTTCCACGTTCCATTATAACTAAGTAGGATCGTATTGCCACGTTCAGGCATAACCAACTTAGATCGAGCTTCCATGTTCCGGTATAAATATGGGATCGGTTGCCACGTTCCCATGTGGGAGTTATTATAACATGTCGTTACTAGAAAGACTTAGAATTAGAAAGAAACCATTTTTGGAAATAAGTTAAATCTGGAAATTTGACAAAATTAAGTCAAGTATGAGTATTGGGTCAACTTCAAACGACCATAACTCCTAGCTCATGATGATTTAGGTGAGCTACAAGATATCATAGGAAAGATCTTTGAATCATATTTCCAACGCCACTGAGTTTGCTTAGTTTTGAGTTTGTTTGAGTGATATATGCCTATTTGAAGTTGGGATGTCTAGACAATGAAAGTCAAAACTGATTTTTAGAAGGGTATTATGATCTTTTCACCACCCAATTAATTAATTTGATTTTTGGTAATTAAGTTGCGTTCTAAACTGATTGGATTCAATTTACGCTTTTTAAAAACAAGTTAGGATTTTGAGAGAATAGAAAAAAAGTGGAAAAAAGAGAAGGAGAAGCAAGGAAATCGTCAAGTTCTTGATGAATTACTTATGGATTTAGTCAAGGGGTGATCCCTACGAGTTATGTGAGATCACCTAGCATTGTGTTAGTTCACTATGTTCTTTAAGGTTTTGAAATTGAGTTCTTGATGGGTTTTGTTGAAGTTCGATTGAGTTCTTGATTTGTTGAAAGTGTTGAGGAGTTTATTGGTTCAAATTCATGAAATTAGGTGTCATTTTTAGTAGATTCTTGCATATTTTGGTTATGTAGTTGAATCTAAGTGTTTGGGGAAAGAACCAATTGAAACTAGAGGTTTTAGAGTAGAAAAACGCCAAAGAAAAATCAGAGTTTTCTGGGCAGGGGTCTAGGGAGATGTGCCAGCTAGAGCACCCCACTTTAGTATCTGAAGTTTGGTCTCTAGGGAGACGTGCCAGCCAGAGCGCCACAACTTCAGTTATTAAGTTTGGGATCTGCGTCCTGCGCCTCTCAGAGCGCCAGGGACGGCAGGTCCTCTACTTATTCCCACTTCTTTCCGTACTAACTCCCTTGAGACGTATCTACGCTTTCTAGTCAATTTCTACACTCTAAGGTACACCTAAACAACATGAAATCATCATTAACATCAGATCATGAGCCTTGAATCAATAATTCTATTCAAATAAAGTTATTATTTAAGTCATTTGAAGTCAAAAGTCAAGTCAAGAGATGTTCTTAGAATTTTCAAAAGTCTTTTTTTTCAAAACGTTTTAACTTTGTTTTAATACTTAAAATTCAAGTTGAGTAAAGAAAAAGGAGTAAAGATTGAAGTTTATTCATTCAGTATATGAGGACTATGTATTCCCAAAGAGTTTAAAATATTTTCACATTTAAATAAGAAAGGAAACCGAGATTTCCAAAGAGCATTTGAGCTAGTTTTCAGAAAAGAGTAAAAGCTTTTACAATTAAGCAAGAGAGGAAACATTGATTTCCAAAAGAATCCTTTGAGCTAAGTTTTGAGCAATTATCTCAAACCACATAAAGAAGTATGTTTTTGAATATAAGAGCTAGTATTATATTTTGGGAGTAGTATTGAGCATCAATATGGGGGAGAGTTCAGACAACTCTCAGCCACGTATATGCTTGAGTAGAAAAGGTTCATACGTTTTATATGATTATTTCGTGATTTTTAGCATAGACTAGTGGATCCACGTAATATTGAAGTTTTATACGCTCGGCAAGGTATATGACGGCCCTAGCAGTGTGAGGCAAAACGTTGTATCATCACAATATTTTTTTCTTGTGATGGTTGTAGGTTGGAGAAACTCCCATAGCAGTATTTTATATTTTTATATACATTTTGGAGTTAGAGTGTATCTTTGTGTACATAGAGTTACTATTGTATTCTGAACACACATAGTTGATATCAATATTACTAAAAGCTTTTCTTTATATTGCACTTGCTTATACTGCTTTATATTGAAATGAGTAAAGTTCAGTTGAGACCATGTTTGTTTTTTCAGTTCATTTCAAGCTTATGTCTTGTTTTAGAATTCTCCTAACATACTCATACATTTAATGTATTGATGCTAGTTGGTCTGATCTTATTATGATGCAGATACAAGTAATCATGATCAACATCCAGCGCCTCGTTGATTTAGTCGAGTATCTTATAGTTTGTTGGCGAGCCTCCTTGCATTCTGGAGGTTCCATTTTATTGTTTTTCTAGTTAAGTTGTTAGAATGATTGGGGTTCTTATTCCTACATCCCTCATTGTTATTAGATGTTTCATAGATTGTCAGACGTTATTAGTTCTTTAGTCTTATTACTTTTAGTTGTTTGTATTAATACTCGAGTTTCCTTATTGGCTAGTTGAATGTTCTCTTTATAACATTCTAGTTTATTATATGGGTTTATCTCTTCTAAGTTAAGTCTTATTCTAAGTAGTTAGTCAGGCCAAGGGTTCTCTTGGGGCTAGCAAGGGTTCTCGAGTGCCCGCCACGTCTAGGATGTATGCTCGGGCATGACAAATAACTTTACAAAAATAGTTTATGTTTTTATAGTTCTAGTTTATTATTTAATAATTATATTTTTAAATATATTTAGTTATAGATAAACTTAATTGGAGGTGTAAGTGTAGATTTCTTATAGTACATGAACTGTACATGTTTAAGTTTGAAATATAGAAAGTCTATTTAAAATTGAGTCATACTAAAAAAGATTAATATATTGATTATTTTGTATAAAGAATTTGACATTAAATCGATGATGTTTTTTTGTGCTCTTAAAAATTTTCTTTACATTGATGAAGCTTCATTAGATACATAAAGTAAATATTATTTTAGTTTCATTTTATAGGATAAATTTAACCAATTTTTTTACTTAAATATAATCATCTATTTTCAGCATATATATTTTTTTACAAAAAGATCCAAAAAAGAAAAATTCAAGAAGGAAAAGTAAAATGATAAAAAGAATGAGAAGATAAAAGAATTGAAGAAGAATCTATAAGGCCATTAAATAATTTAATAGGTGGAACCCAAAAGTTTATCTTATCAAAATAATAAATGCTTATATCATTTTGAAAATATCAAAAAGTTAATTTTGATTCGAAGAAAAAGATTATAACACTCTTTTTAGATTATAACACTCTTTTTACCTATTCTGACCAAATTTTTATGGTCATTTTCATTAAGCACTTTCCTTATTAGCAATTAGAAAGAAGACAATAATAAGGATTCATGGTTCATTCACACAAATAACAAAAAAACAAGTGAATAAACATTCAACAATATATATATATATATATATATATATATATATATATATATATATATATATATATGCCTCAATGATCAGTATCACTATTTATCTATATTTTCAGAATTTTCAATTTTTTCTTCAAAAATATGTTTAAAAAATTATTATTTTCCATCATTATGAGTCTTCATAACATTCATTTCTTTCAAAAGTAGTGATACAATTACTATAAATGTACAATAATTAAAAAGATAATGTTAATTTTGCTTAATTTAATTTGATTAAGTTACTACTAAATTGACAGTAACTAAAATTAACCCAAAAAATAATGTTGATTTGATTATCGCATTACCTTAATAGGGAACGTGAATTTTTCTTAATTTAATTAATTTTAATTTGATTAGGTCATTGCTAAATTGACAGTCATTAAAACTAACCAAAATAATAATGTTAATTTGATTATAGCATTAACTTAAAAAGAAACATACTTTTGATTAATTTAATTTAATTAAATTACTGCTAAATTGGAGGTAACTAACATTTACCAAAAAGGAATCTTAATATGATTAGCTGTAAGTTTTCTTATAATAAAATAACAAATGACTGAAAAGTACCACTAATTAAGAGATTTATTTTTTCTTAATTGACAAATTAATGATATTTTATTTATTCGAATCATAACTCTTCCTTTCCTTTTATTTTCATCAATAGTTTCTTTATTTTCAATTCTAATTACAATGACTTTTAGTATATATAAATTTTTGAGTAATTGTATTTTAATTAAGTTTGGATCTTTTCGTATTTTATATTTTTGTGCTATATATAGATAGGAACAGTATTTTCTTTCTTCATGTAGTAGTTTGCTTACTACATTTTTTTAAAATTAGATTGTTAGTCTGGCATATATATTTTTTCCAGAGTAGGTCATTATTGATAGACATTATTTGATGATAAGGAATAAGATTCGAAGAATGTGGAATGCGATTAATTTCAAGACAAACGGGGAATTGATTTATAATTTTCTCACTCTTCACATATGAAACCCAGATGACACTAATTATTTTCTCTTTGGAATGTTCAATCTCTTATTAGGATTCTTGATCACCTTAATTCTCATAAGTATTGTGAAATTATGTATGTTGAAGTGTTTTTTTTTATATAATGTGTTTGGCCACCGTAATAACTAACGTGGATGGCTTTAGAAAATTTGTGGGAGAAAACTAGGGATTAACGGACAAGTAGGAGTTGTGAATTTTATCTCGATAGTACTCAGAATTTTTTCACAATATTTTGTTACATTAGATGTTTGTGTGACAATATGAACTCCTCTTACTTGATGAAATTATTCCTAAATTAGATGATCAATCATTCTCTCTATTATCACTATAGACGTGTGCTAAATGAGTTTAAGAAACATAATTATTCATGTTTTTCATAGAGATGCCATGCGTAAGTATCATTGTTTAGACAACTACATCGTTGTGCATACAATGATTCATCAATTTTTTGAAAACAATTGTGCTCTTCTCAATATATTTTCACAAGCCTATCAAATATGCATAATAATGTCATATGTACTCACACTGTTAAAAAATATGCTGTGTGGGTGTTTTTTCATGATTTTAATTTTATTAGGTTTTACTTCAATTTTTTTATTTGAAATGCAAATTTACTTATTTTTAAATGCAGTTTATCTAACACCAATAAAAATGTTGTTTTTGTGTTTTAATCAATATAACATAACTAAAATTTCTTTCTTGTATATGAAGTTATAAAAATATTATTTTCAATTTATTGTTTTTTAAAAACCGCGCGAAGCGCGGTCCAATTCACTAGTTATAAAATAAATCGGATGCATAATATAAAGTTTGGAAACATTAAATATTGACTCTGATACATTAATATGTAGCTCGAATTCATTAAAGAAATAACATATTTTAGAGGCTTTTAGAAATATAAGGGGATATTGAAAATAAGGGAAACATAAGACGTGTATTTCAGTAATTTTTCCTAAAACTTTTGGGTTGGGGTGAAATTGAGACTAAATTTCAAACGGTTGGGGGCAAAATTGGGACTAAATTTAAAGGAAGCTAAAGAAAAATTTTCCCTAAACTAAAAGGGGTAAGGGCTATAATTTATTTTGGGTCAATGTATATTGGCTGAATTAGTTTGGGCTGAATTAGTTTGGGCTGAATTATGAAATTGTAATTATTTAATGTTTCATGGTCCATTTATGTAGTTCCCCCCAAGATAAAATATGTATAGAAAAGGCTCAAATAAGGCCAAATAAGGTAAACAAAGTTTGCCCGATCCATGAAGACATATGCCAACATTTATAAATTGATCATCTCGGTTAGGGTTTTCTATTATGATCTCCGCTTTCTTCTGTATCATATCGCCTCAGGCGGCGAGGCTTCTTTGAACATGACCTTCCATTTTTTCTTGTTGTGTATTATCAACATTTAACTTTTGATGTGTTCGCTGCTTCACTTTCTCAGATCGCAAAAGTAAGTATCCTTCTTTGTAATATTTTTTATCTTGTTTCTTCCTTGTTTGTAATCTCGTCCTCTTTTGCAGATGTATACTCTTGATGATGAATGTAATGACTTCCAAAGTAATTTTAACATACATATCAAGTCATGCTGTGGTGTGAGAAGAACTTTATGTAAGTTCATTTTTTTGAACTTTAATTTTCATTTAATTTCCTTCTTTTTGATCTAACCATTTATCCTTCTCATCTCCTTCTAAAGAGAGTTTTTCTCAGCCTTAGATCTAGTCTCTCATTTGACTTTTTGAGGTACGTAATATTTTTAATTATTAAATTATTTAGTTCACGAAAACACGTGTATATTATGAGTATTACTAATGTTGACAATCAATTTTAATCATTTTTTAAAATTTATATTTTTGAGCTTTCATATTAATAATAGATTTATACCTTTTTTTGAACTTTCAATTTTTTTTTAATCTTGTTTTATAATTATTATTAAAATTATTTATTTAATTATCAGAGTCACTATTATTACTTTGCACCTTATTTGTTTTAAACAGTTGATTGTCGTTATCTTATTAAAAATCATACTTTTTAACTTAACTATAGGTCATTAAATTGTATTTTATTTTCTGTTAACATAAAGGTATAATATTAATATTTTTTTTTATAGTAATTATTAGTTGTCATTTTTTATTTATTGTATTAGTTATTAAATCAGTATCACTATTTATCTACATTTTCAGAATTTTCAATTTTTTCTTCATTTTTTGTTCGAACATATGTTTAAAAAATTATTATTTTTCATCATTATGAGTCTTCATAACATTCATTTCTTTCAAAAGTACTGATACAAGTACTATAAATGTACAATAACTAAAAAGATAATGTTAATTTTGCTTAATTTAATTTGATTAAGTTACTACTAAATTGACAGTAACTAAAATTAACCCAAAAAATAATGTTGATTTGATTATCGCATTACCTTAATAGGGAACGTGAATTTTTCTTAATTTAATTAATTTTAGTTTGATTAGGTCATTGCTAAATTGACAGTCATTAAAATTAACCAAAATAATAATGTTAATTTGATTATAGCATTAACTTAAAAAGAAACATAACTTTTGATTAATTTAATTTAATTAAATTACTGCTAATTTGGAGGTAACTAACATTTACCAAAAAGGAATCTTAATATAATTAGTTGTAAGTTTTCTTATATTAAAATAACAAATGACTGAAAAATACCACTAATTATGAAATTTATTTTTTCTTAATTGACAAATTAATGATATTTTATTTATTCGAATCATAATTCTTCATTTCCGTTTGTTTTCATCAATAGTTTCTTTATTTTCAATTCTAATTACAATGACTTTTAGTATATATAAATTTTTGAGTAATTGTATTTTAATTAACTTTGGGTCTTTTCGTATTTTATATTTTTGTGCTATATATAGATAGGAAGTGTATTTTCTTTCTTCATGTAGTAGTTTGCTTACTACATTTTTTTTAAAACTAGATTGTTAGTCTGACATATATATTTTTTTCAGAGTAGGTCATTATTGATAGACATTATTTGATGATAAGGAATAAGATTCGAAGAATGTGAAATGCGATTAATTTCAAGACAAACGGGAAATTGATTTATAATTTTCTCACTCTTCACATATGAAACCCAGATGACACTAATTAGTTTCTCTTTGGTATGTTCAATTTCTTATTAGGCTTCTTGATCACCTTAATTCTCATAACGTATTGTGAAATTATGTATGTTGAAGTGTTTTTTTTATATAATGTGTTTGGCCACCGTAATAACTAACGTGGATGGCTTTAGAAAATTTGTGGGAAAAAACTAGGGATTAACGTACAAGTAGGAGTTGCGAATTTTATCTTGATAGTACTCACAATTTTTTCACAATATTTTGTTATATTAGATATTTGTGTGACAATACGAACTCCTCTTACTTGATGAAATTATTCCTAATTTAGATGATCAATCATTCTCTCTATTATCACCATAGACATGTGCTAAATGAGTTTAAGAAGCATAATTATTCATGTTTTTCATAGAGATGCCATGCGTAAGTATCATTGTTTAGACAACTACATCGTTGTACATACAATGATTCATGAATTTTTTTGAAAAACAATTGTGCTCTTCTCAATATATTTTCACAAGCCTATCAAATGTGCATAATAATGTCATATGTACTTCACACTGTTAAAAAATATGTTGTGTAGGTGTTTTTTCATGATTTTAATTTTATTAGGTTTTATTTCATTTTTTTTATTTGAAATGCAAATTTACTTATTTTTAAATGCAGTTTATCTAACACCAATAAAAATGTTGTTTTTGTGTTTTAATCAATATAACATAACTAAAATTTCTTTCTTGTATATGAAGTTATAAAAATATTATTTTTAATTTATTGATTTTTATAAACCGCGCGAAGCGCTGTCAAATTCACTAGTATAAAATAAACAGGATACATAATATGAAGTTTGGAAACATTAAATATTGACTTTGATACATTAATATGTAGCTCGAATTCATTAAAGAAATAACATATTTTAGAGGTTTTTAGAAATATAAGGGGATATTGAAAATAAGGGAAACATAAGACGTGTACTTCAGTAATTTTTCCTAAAACTTTTGGGTTGAGGTGAAATTGAGACTAAATTTCAAACGGTTGGGGGCAAAATTGGGACTAAATTTAAAGGAAGATAAAGAAAAATTTTCCCTAAACTAAAAGGGGTACGGGCTATAATTTATTTTGGGTCAATGTATATTAGCTAAATTAGTTTGGGTTGAATTGTGAAATTGTAATTATTTAATGTTTAATGGTCCATTTATGTAGTTCCCCCCTAAGATAAAATATGTATAGAAAAGGCTCAAATAAGCCCAAATAAGGTAAAAAAAGTTTTGCCGATCCATGAAGACATCTGCCAACATCTATAAATTGATCATCTCGGTTAGGGTTTTCTACTATGATCTCCGCTTTCTTCTGTATCATATCGCCTCAGGCAGCGAGGCTTCTTTGAACGTGACCTTCCATTTTTTCTTGTTGTGTATTATCAACATTTAACTTTTGATGTGTTCGCTGCTTCACTTTCTCAGATCGCAAAAGTAAGTATCCTTCTTTGTAATCTTTTTTATCTTGTTTCTTCCTTGTTTGTAATCTCGTCCTCTTTTGCAGATGTATACTCTTGATGATGAATGTAATGACTTCCAAAGTTATTTTAACATACATATCAAGTCGTGCTGTGGTGTGCGAAGAACTTTATGTAAGTTCATTTTTTTGAACTATAACTTTCATTTAATTTTCTTCTTTTTGATCTAACCATTTATCCTTCTCATCTCCTTATAAAGAGAGTTTTTCTCAGCCTCAGATCTAGTCTCTCATTTGAATTTTTGAGGTACGTAATATTTTTAACTAATAAATTATTTAGTTCACGAAAACACGTGTATATTATGAGTATTACTAATGTTGACAATCAAATTTAATCATTTTTTAAAATTTATATTTTTGAGCTTTCATATTAATAATAGATTTATACCTTATTTTTAACTGTCAATTTATTTTTTTTTAATCTTGTTTTATAATTATTATTAAAATTGTTTATTTAATTATCAGAGTCACTATTATTACTTTGCACCTTATTTGTTTTAAACAGTTGATTGTCGTCATTTTATTAAAAATCATACTTTTTAACTTAAGTATAGGTCATTAAATTGTATTTTATTTTCTGTTAACATAAAGGTATAATATTAATATTTTTTTATATTAATTATTAGATGTCATTTTTTATTTATTGTATTAGTTATTAAATTAGAAGCTCGAATAACATAAAAGAAAGAAGAGAAAAGACCACAGAAATCCCATCAAAGCTCTATATGAGATGAAATATTTCAGTTCATAATTTTTCTCATAATCTATATAAAAGGTAACCCAAATATAGGCTTTAATTCATATATTTCACCGGCAATACTTTCAAGATCCAAAAATCAAATTAGATCATCTCGTTTTCAATGTATCGCTTGTTCCTCATTTATTTTTGACCAAAACTTCATTTCTTTTTCACTATCGATAAAGCACTTCTTTATTTTCGTGCATACATTGAATAGACAATCACCTTTTCAATTTTTTTTCACTTTGTGGTAGATTCACTCAAGTAAAGAGACAAAAATCTTCTCAAAATTTTTGATTGTCTAATTGTTAAGATTTGATTCAAAATTCAAGCAATTGTTTTGTGTCTTGTAATACCTCATAAATGTTGAGCTAAGAAATTCTAATTGATTCCTATAATACTGGTATTTGCATTCATTTATTTACAAACAAACCTTATTTCGTGTTTCGCAACAAATAAAATGAAATATTTATAAAACAATTTGTTATTGTAAGGAGTTTTGCTTTGAGAATTAACATCGCGGCTAAATTTGAAAATATTTATCTTTTTTCTTTCCTTCTCTTGCTATCTCTTGTTGCATCCGAGCAAAAACAAAAAAGAAAAACGTGAGAAAATCTTAAGTTTTCTTCATGCATTATTTTTCTTCTTCTTTTGCAGGCATAGAAGAAAGTCTTTTAATTTTATGAAGACGTTAAATAATTTTATTTTTAGTCATTTTTTTAAAATAATAAGCAGGATTACTCACACATCTAATCAAATGCTTCTTTAGGTTTTGTTTGACTTTCTTTGAAGTATCTACCTTTTCTTTGAAGAGTATATATACATATATATATATATATATATATATATGTATATATAAACACACATTCAAAACCTTACTCATCCGCCGCAATAAATTAAAATATGTATTTTAATCTTCTTTAGTTCAATAAGTATCCACAACAAGAACAAACTCATCAAGATCACATGTGAATTTCAAGTGAGTTGATGTATAGTTCATGATTAAGAAGAAATAAACACTAGCATATGCGATGAATACAATCAAGGCATTAAGAAAATACAAGTTTGAGATTTTCTTGTATACTCCACATACTAATTTTTTTTTTTTGGTTGAAAACTTGAATTTTCAATTCTTTTGATATTTCACTTTGATCTTGATGATCTTGTTTCTCTTATAGAAATTAGACTTAACACTCCATTGAATGAACATAAGAAAAATATGAAAAAATAAATTATTCAAAACCTTATTCATCCGACAGAATAAATTCAAATTTGTATATATTTTTTCTTCTTTTTTAGTTCAATGAAGTTTTTAGGTCAATATCCGCAGCAAAAACAAACTCATCAAGATCAAATGTGAACTTCAAGCGAGTTGATGAATAAAGTTCATGATAAAGAAAGAAACAAATAGTAGTATATGGGATAAATACAATTACGGTATTTAAAAGATACAGGCTCAAGATTTTCTTCTATACTCCACATACTAGTTTTTGCTTTTTCTTGGTCAGAACTTGAATCTTTAATTCTTTTGATATTTGACTTTGATCTTGTTTTCCTTGTAGGAATTAGCCTAAAAACTCCATTGAATGAAAAGAAGAAAAAATAAAAATTTAAATTAATTGTGGTGCATAAATAATTTTTTTGATATATATATATATATATATATCAAAATTAATGTAACTACAACAATTTTAAGCCTTCTATTGTTGAACACAATGTACTCCTATCTCATTGAAAATTTTCATATCTATTATTGTATTTAATCTACTACTTTTGGTTAACTAAATTTGTTGTTCAATTTTATTTCTTCATAAAACACGTTTTAGAAAGATTTAATGTTATCCTATATAATAAAATCTATTCCAACGCATATTAAAGGTGTTGTGAAGCAATTAATACTTTCTTAAGGACATATGGAAGGAAGCATTTGGCTCTTCATCACCTTCTTCACGGTCAAATATCACACCTTCTTACCAGTTATTTTGATAAAAGCAATCTACATATGGTCTATCCATTTATCAAATTTGCATTAGGGGTTGCTGACGTACATTATGTAGGAAAATATTTATTTGGAAATATTCGTTATCTGTTGAGACAATCTCAATGGTTTCACGTTTAACTTAGTAAACTAGTGATCTTGTGCATGCAGACGATCGTTTTGAATGTATAATCATCTTTATACTTATCAACTGTTTCTTCTTTTGTTTGATCAAGCATAAAGTTTTTTTGTCCAAACACTCGCGGGATTAGGAGTTTAGAGGCTAATATTGCAAGTTGTCACTGGTGTGCTAAACACATGGGCCACTAAATTTGGTTTCTCACTGGTGAATCAATCAGAGTGTGCAAACTTCTTTGATTGCACTTTCCTTTATTTGGAAATCACGGAAAGTGTAACCAAAGAAGTTTGCTCTCTCTGATTTTTCCACCACTGAGAAACCAAATTTATTGGTCTATGTGTTTAGGACAACAGGGACAGCTGGCGGTACTAGCCTCTGAACTCCTAATCCGGCGAGTGTCTGGACAGAAAAAACATTATGCTTAATGAAACAAAACAAGAAACAATTAATAAGTATATATGTCACGACCGAAATCTAGACCCCAGACGAGACCGGCGTCGTTGACCTCTAAGAGGTCGCAGACAAGCCTACATACGTCATTCTTACTTCATCTAGGTTAATTTTAGCGGAAAATTTGAACTTTTTGATTTCTTATTCCATGCTAAACATTTTAAACTTAACATCATAGGCGTTCACAAATTAACCAACTAATATAGAGATAATCAAATGAAAGAAACAGTTCATAATTGCATTAAACGTATTTTTGCCAAAACGGCACCAATACAAAGTCTGAAATGAAAGTGGAAAGAAACACTAGTGGAACATGCTCCACTAGCTAAAGCCTACATCTAAGATAGATAATAACGGTAGACATCCTCAAAAGCATGAGGGCCTACCAAGTCCGGATGAAAGCTCCACATCCGGATAGCTACAACGTCAACCTGTAAGCTCTAGCGTCCACCTGTGCTGTAACAACCCTAAAAATGAATAGGATAAAGACTTAGGGTATCAAGAATGCTTGCGATTAAACCAAGGTTCACACGGATTGATACGCGTAGAACCAGACCTCAGAACCCTTACTACGACCAAGTCAACTAACTTGGGGAGTTAGTTGAGCTTGGAAAGGTTGGAACCAACCATGTGAGGCTCTCGAAAACAAAGATTTAATCAAAAGAGTCTTTACCGGACTTAAAAAGAAGAAATCTTAAGTTTTGAGGGTCTAGGGGTAAAATGGTCTTTTACCAGACTGAGGGTAAAATCGTAATTTACCCTAAATATATATTTAATTAATTATTTAATAAGATGGAGGGGCAATTTTGGGAGAGAGAGTCGAAATTGAGCTCTTGGAGTAGAGTCTTGCTCCACCCGGGTTCGAACCTAGGTGGAAGCAATGATTTAAATTGCTTTTATTTAAGATTGATAAATTAATTTAATTAATTAATATATATTAGCTGATTTAATAAAAATAAAAATCAGATTTTTTTAAAATATTAAGGAGAGTCCTTAATTGACTAAGTCATCCCCTAATCCTAAACAACTACACACACATTTCACTCTCTCTCAAGCTCTCTCTCACGTTCATCACTCTCTCTCTCACGTTAGTTTTGCCAAAAAACAACAAAAAAACTGATGAAATATTAAAAGTTCTTCACACTTGAAGAACTCACAAGAATTTTTAAGGAAAAGACAAAGTAATCAAAACGTCAAGGCAAAGAGAGGTTCATCGAGTGGTGTGTACGTTGAAGTGAATTGGGCGTGGTTTGGAGGAACGTTTGGGTAGCAGCTTCGCACTTAAACAACGTCAAAAGGTATGGGTTTCTCTCCTGGAATTCTTCCTCCAAGAGTACTTTTCTTCGAACGATTCTCAAGCTTTTGAAAACTAAGGTTGTTCCCCTTTGTATGTCCTTGTCCTTAGCTCCCAAACGAATTCGTAGGATGGGTATGTTGTGCTGCTAGATTTAGGCATGATTGACGTGTTTATATTAAATGTGAACATGTTTATGTGAGGGAAATTACGTAAACGATATTCAAAGTGTGACCAAAAAGTTGGTGTTGTGTGTGAATCGTGGGCAGTGGCTTTAGCCACTGTTTTAGGGTCAAATAATTCATGTGTTTCGGGTGTATTTTATGTGTGTAATGTGTGTGCAATGTGATGTTCATTATAATGAGATATAGTGGATTGAATAACTTTCTTTTAGCTAACTAAACTTATGAAAAATGTACCAAAAAAAATGAGTTGAAGGAGGACTAACGTTTCCAGATTTTTGTACCCTTCAAGAATGTCAAATTCTGGGTTTTTAAAGTAAAATAAAATAAGTGAGGTCAATGGGAATCGAACCCAAGACCTCACCTGTTAAAGAAACTGAAAAAGAAAGGGAAAAATGTGAAGGAGCTAAGGGGAATCGAACCCCTTAGCTAATGGTCGCGAGACAAAGGAAAAAGGGAAAGTGAGGCTAAGGGGATTCGATCCAAGCTTCAGGTTTCGCAAAAACAAAAAAAAAAGGGAAATGGGGTTGGGGGGGGAGGGGGGATCGAACTCGCGATCTATGGGGATAAGAAGGAGAAAATTAATTAAACAAATAAATGGGAGGCGTGGGATTCGAACCCACGACCTCCAGGTACGCGCGAAAGAAGAGAAAATAATGAAAAAGAAAACGCGAGGCTTGGGAATCGAACCCACGACCTCAATGCTGAAGGAAGAAGCGAAATTACAAAGAAATAAAGTGAGGCTGTGGGGATTCGATCCCACAACCTCACTGCCACTCGCCCCATTTAATTAACATAAAGATAGAGGGGCTGTGGGGGTTCGAACCCACCACCTCACAGCCTCCTCAGCGAAATTAGAGCAAAAGTAAAGGGGGGCTGTGGGGGTTCGAACCCACAACCTCCCTATTTCAGTAAATTTTAATATTAAAAATACAAGAGGCTGTGGGGATTTGATCCCACAACCTCTTGGTTTGGGCGAAAATGAGTAATGAAACCTTCATGAAAAATAAAAAGAGGTTGTGGGGGTTCGAACCCACAACCCTTCTGCCATCTTAAGGGAAAAATTAAATAGAAAATTAATCCTTCAATATTAATGTTGAGATTTAATTTAGAGTTCTAATGTTATGAATATTAGAAATAAAATCAATGAAAAATATAAATTATATCCAAGTGACTCAAACTTGGGTTTCCTTGCCCACTCTTCCGTATTGATACATAAGTCATACGTGAATAAAATATCCAAGAATAATGCCATCTACTTAGATCAAAATTAAGATCTTGGCATATATACAAGATACATAAGACTCTCATCGGGTTTTCTGTGCAATGATCAAGAATAACCTAGTGTCATTACTTGAATCTAGCTCACCTCTTGATTATCCTATCCTAACACCTTTAGTATCGTTCATTTCATTATGTGCATCATTTGAGTCTGGCCTCATTCATTCATTGGGAACTTTAACTTTAACCTACATAGATCATGTGAGCATCATAAAATCCAGTGTGTCATCCCCACACCGAAAAGAGGTGGCATCACCGGCCAAGGTGAACCAAAACATGCTAGCATATATAGGAAATTGAACCCTGCTAGATCCCTATATTGGCAGTATAGGTTCGAAGACTAGGAGATATAAGGAGACCCATACCCGGCATGCCGGACAGTCTCATCTCATGAGAGTTACATGAACCTCCGCCCTTCCCGAAAGAAGGCATCACCGCTCATAGCTAGTCTATCGGTGCTCAGTATAAAGTTCCATTACATTCAACTCATACGTCATGGAAGTTAGCTTCTAGTATGAGGACATCATAGCTCAATAGATGATTTCTCATCTCATCATTAGTATTAAGTGTGTTAATCTCAATACTTTCATTAGAGTGTTCATAGAGACTGGTCTCTTCATTAACTTTAAACTCTCATAGGTGAGTACGTTTTGATAACATTTACTTAGGCTCATTTGACATTGTTCTCATCTTTTACATTAGCCTCATATCATGTTTTCACCACATTCATTAACATTAGCACATTTTCTCTTCATAATTAGTCACCCCTTTTTACGTGAATGTTCATTTCATCATATGCCAATGCACTTGGCCATTTGTGTGTTTCACACTCTTACTTAACCCTTTTCTAGGGCTTCATCATTTCATTACATAATAATCATTTCATCGTATGCCAATGCACTTGGCCATTTAGTGTGTTTTACACTCGTACTTAACCCTTCTAGGGTTACATAATTCATTACATACATCTTAGGTTCATTTATTTTTAAATGTATACTAGACTTATGGGTCTATACATATAAGCCACGAGGCTTCATTCATAATTCGTTTAAGTGATTCATATCTTCCTAAGATTATGTAGTACAAGACTTATGCATCTTGTATGTATGCCAAGATCTCGATTTCGATCTAAGTAAGAGGCATTATTCTTGAACATTTAATTCACGTATGACTTATGTATCAATACGGAATTTGGGCAAGGGAACCCAAGTTCGAATCCCTTGAACACCACTTAATATTTTCTTTTTTTACTTTCCTTAATTTCGGTCCTTTAAGGCGTTGGGACCCGAGATCGAGTCCCAACAGCATCGCCTGCTTTTTCTTTATTTTTCTTTTACTCGTTTGGGACTGAGAGGTTGTGGGGTCGAACCCCCACAACCTCCTTATTTTATTTTTTTTAAAATGTTGACTATTTCTGAGTTGGCAGTGAGGTTGTGGGATCGAACCCCCACTGCCTCACTTTATTTTTTTTATTTCTCCCCTTTTCACCTAGAGGTCGTGGGTTCGATTCCCACGCCTCACTTTTCTTCTTATTTCGCCTTCCTTAACTTATGATCGAGAGGTTGTGGGTTCGAATCCCACTCCTCTAATTTCTTAATTTTTATTTATATTTCACCTTATAGCCAAGTACTCGAGATCGAGTCCCCCGACCCCCAATCCTTTTCACGTTTTCAAGGCAGCTCACGGGTGAGGTCACGGGTTCGAATCCTTATGGCCTCATCCCTTTTACACTCAAATAATTTCTTGATTTATTCATATTTATTTAGCATAAACCAAACTTGTAAGTGTGCTGGAAATTTAGTCATTTTTTCAGCTCATTTTCACCAACACTTTCACTTGAACTCTTAGGGAAATTCATAGATCATTTAATAAGTTTTGGGGTGCATTTTTCATAAATTCGTTTAGCCAAAAGATTGGTACTCAAATCAGCCACACTTTCATTTTAATGAACATCACGATTTACATAGGCTTGTGCACTTAAAATAACAACCATAACATTATCTATTTTGGAGCCCTAACCCGAGAACCTTAGTCACTGTCACATACTTGCACACACACACTTGCACATAATTTCGAACACATGGGTTGTCTTTCATACGATTTCAAGTACACAAACATAATCATATCATCACGAAAACATAACATACACCTAAATCTACCAGCAATCATACCCAACCTACGATTCATTGGGAGCTAGTGACAGGGGCATGCAAAGGGGAACAATCCTAGTTTTTGGGCTGAATAATCTGAATCGTAAGGTGTCTCTTGGGAAAGGGACCAAGAGAGAAGAAAACACATACCTTTTTGACGTTAAACCCTCGACTTGCTGCCCAAAAACTTCACCCAAGATCATGTCCAAGTCACCTCAATATCAACACCACTCGACGGACAACCTCCCTTTGCCTAACGTGTGATTAACGTTTGTTTTCTTGTAATTTCGTGTGAGTTCTTCAAGTGTGAAGAACTTGGTTTATTTTTCTGTTCTTGAAAGTTATTTGGCAGAGAGAATCGTGAAAAAAGAAGAGAGATTGAGCGTGAGAGTTGAGAGATAAACGTGAGAGAGTGGGAGTTTTATTAGGCTTAGGAGTCTAGTTTAGGACTTAGTTAAATAAGGTTTTTATTAAATAAAAATCTGATTTCTCTTTTATTTTAATTCATAAAATGAATAATAAATATTAATTATTTACATTAATTTAACAACTTAAATAAAAACCACTTTAATTCATTGCTTCCACCTAGGTTCGAACCTGGGTGGAGCAAGACTTCACTTCAAGAGCCCATTTTCGGCCCTCTCTCCCCAAAATGCCCCTCCACCTTATTAATTAAATAATTAATTATATATTTAGGGTAATTACGATACTACCCTTAGCCTGGAAAAAGACCATTTTACCCCTATACCCTCCATAACTATGATTTTCCCTTTTTAAGTCCGGTAAAGACTCATTCAAGTAAATATTCGTATTCGAGAACCCTACATGGTTGGAACCAACCTTTCCAAGCTCAACTAACTCCCCAAGTTAGTTGGCTTGGCTGTAGCAAGGGTTAAGAGATTTGGTTCTACGCGCATCAATCCATTTGAACTCGGTCTAATCGTAAGCATTCTAGACACATTAAGCATTACTTATCATATCCATTTTTAGGGTTGTTACAATATATATGATTAAACATTAAAAACGATCGTCTGCTTGCACAAGATCACTAGTTAATAATAATGCTAAAATAATTAAAGAAAACATTAATGAAACAACTAAAAATAAAGTAATGTGACTGTTAAATTAGTTGAAAGTTGAAACACAAAAAAAGAACACAAATTTATTAACACATAAATAGATAAATAAAATAAGGCCACCAAATGTCAAAAAATTGGTGAAAAATGCTAAAGCAAAGCAACAATATTACAATAATTTTTTCTTTTTTTTATATATTACAAAAATTAAAAGGCAATATATCACTTCCAAATCTAATGGAAATTTCCAGAGTTATGAATTTTCTTGCCAGAACTAGAGTTCGTCGGCCCTGGTCCATTTTTGTTAGATCCAGAAAGATTTTGATAATTGACAAATACAGGAACAAATGAAAGGAACCTGTTGCGCGACATTTTCCTTTGAGACCAAATACAACTAGGATAAGAAGAAAGTAAACCATGTGAATTAGAAGTTATAAACCGGTGGAAGAGTTTCTTTTTCGACAAGAAACCAGTGCAAAATGGTTTCCTTTCATAAAAAACTACCAAGAAAAGTAGGAATCATAAGAAAAGAAAGAAGTAGAACGTCGTGAATAAAGATTCAAGAAGTAAATAAATCAAATCCAAGTCGAGCAAAGAAACTACACCAAAGAAGCTATGAAGTAGAGTCTGAGTCAAACAAAGCTTTTAAGATGCGGCAAAGTCAAGTTTGAATTGAACAAGGCTTTCAGAATGCGGTAAAATTTAGTTTGAGTTGAATAAGACTTTGAGAAGTTTTGATCTATAAATAGGGCAATATTGCCGTCATAAAAGACTGCGCACTAAAGTAGAGAGTTTCAAGCATAATACAATCAAATAAGAGGGAGTTCATATTTGAGTGATATATGATTACGAAGTGCAGCCAACACAAGAAAATAAGAATTGAAAATTTGATTCATAGGCTTATGTTTTATAGTTCTCAAGTCAAGTTTGCTTGTATTGGGTTTTTATTGAGTTGAATCATTAATTTTTCTTAATCTAGTCAAGTATAAACTAGAGTAGGAATAGAGTCTTCAAGTTGGGGAGACTTAAAGACTTCGGAACATAAACCTTGGGGGGTTTGTGTTGGAGTTTATAAATTGAAGTTAGTTCCTAGGATTGCAAGAGTCATAATTTGACTTCATAACTTGAAATAGGTTTGACGATCTAGTTAGTTATTGGCCTCTAGGAATTCGAGTTTATAATTTCTTAGGTTACATAGGTTTGTAATCTTTTGTGGAGGCTCAAAGTTGTTAAATCGTACAGAGGTTCAGGTAGTGGTCTTTTACCCTGAGCTGACATTTTCCATGATAAAATATTATGTTATTACTTTATTTACTTTACATAACGTAACTACTGTAATCTTCAAAGGAACAAACAGAAAATACCTATTCCTAAGGCAAATTTGGGGTCAGTATTCCAACAATTGTTATCAGAGCAGGTTATCTTTGTAGAGTCTATAACTAAAGATAAGATCACTATAAATTCTGCACCTTCTCTTATACACAGTGAAGGTCAAGACATAAAAATACCACCACTATTCAATGGACATTAGTACGCATGGTGGAAGGCGAGAATGGAGGATTTTCTACAAGCCCATGACTATGATTTATGGATGAGAGTTACTGATGGTCCTCTTATTCCTATGATGAAGGATGATAAAGGGAAAGTTATTCCAAGTCCCAAAGCTCAATATGGAGAAGTTGATTATAGAATTCTCACAAAGAATGCTAAAGCTAAGTGCATTCTTATATGTGGACTTGGACCTGACGAGTTGAATCACATCTCTAGTTGTACTACATCAATACAAATTTGGGACACACTAGTCAATGCACATAAAGGAACTTCCTAAGTAAGAAAATTTAGAATTGATAGACTATCCATTGAATATGAAGCATTTAAGATGGAGAGTGGTGAATCACTTCAAGATATGATTACTAGATTCACTACTATTGTGAATGAACTGGTGTCTTTGGGAAAGAAATATACTAATGAGGAACAGGTGGATAAAGTGTTGAGGACTCTACCTAGGTTGTGGGAAATCAAGGTCACTACAATTAGAGAAGCAAAGGATTTGACATCCATTAGCTTTGATGAACTTGTAGGAAATCTAATGACTTACGAGATTAATGTTGATAATACAAAAATGAGTAAAAGAAACAAAGAAATGAATTTTTCTTTCAAGGAACCTAAGAGTGATGAATCTGATCTAGATGATGAGGACATAGTCGTGATCAACAAAAAATTCAAAAATATCCTCAAGAAAGGTGAAAAATATGATAAAAAATTGCCCTCGAGCAAAGAAAAAGAATATGACATTGTTATGTATGCTACTTGGGGAATAGACAACTCAATAAGATGATATAGAAGATGTTGCTTTGATGGCCATGGATGACTCTAAACCAGAATCTGAATCATACACTAAGAAAAAGGGAGTTAAATCTTCTTGACCATCAAAATAAACTAAAATGTTTTTCAAAGAAAAAGTTATCTTCCCTTATTTTAACTCTTACATATAATGTTAGAGTTGCATGAAAACAAAGATGAGTTATTAGCTTCCTTGACTAGTTTAAAATATGAATGTGCTGATCTTGAAAATGTAATGTCTTATAACTCAAAATAGCTAAGCATAAGCTAAGAAACTAAAAAAATCCTTTTGGAAAGAAAGGGAAAAATCTGGAAAATTCTTAAGTTAAGAAAGTGAGTTTTTTTCATTTTCAAATGACCATAACTCCTAGCTCAGGATGAGTTAGAGGTAGTTCTTGATATGATAGGAAATCCCTTGGAGATATCTTTCGAATGCCATCGATATTGCACATTTTCAATATCGTATGAGGCATATATGACTTTCAGAAGTTGGGTTGTTGGATTGAGGGAGGTCCCAATCCAGATTGAATGAAGGGCAAACTAGTCTTTTTACCAATTAATTTCCTATTTTGTTTTAGGGGTTTATTTGGGGTAAAAACAAGTTTTAGTTCAGAATATAAAATCAAAATCACGCATAGGGATTGGAGAAGAGAGAAAGGGAGAAGGAAAGGGAGAAAAATTAAGAATTCGCCAAGAACGTCAATATTTAAGAGTGGAATTCGCCGGTGGTAATCCCTATCAAGGTATCTGAGATCTTTTCATGGTGGTTAGTTCACCCACACACCAACTTTTTAATTTAAGCGATTTTGAGTAGGTTGAATGACAAAAAGTGAAGTTCTTGAAGAATATTGTTGAATTCTTGTTGGTTGAGTTGTTGCATGCCTAGTGTTGATTTGATTCATGTTTACATGTTTTTTAAAGTCAAAGATATTTGGTACTGAGGATACTAATGAGTCTAAGTGTTTTGGGAAAGAACCATGGAAGTTTGGAGTGTTTAAAGATGAAAACAGAGGAGAAAAGTCGAAACACCTGTCCATAGGGCCCTGGGGCGCGCACCTCCCAAAGCCCCATAGGACAATCTTTGTCTGTAGGGACTTGGGGCTCCACGCCAAACAGAGCGCCCCAACTCGGCCTATGAGGTTTAGGGCCTGGCTCTCCACGCCTCTTAGAGCGCCAAGGATGCCAGTTCACCCCATTCATTCCCCATCTCTTCGTACTAGTTCCTAAGTGATGTACCTATGTTTTTTAGTTGATTCCAACACTCTAAGGTACATGTAAACATAATGAAATCATCCATAAAAAGGATATCATGAACCTCGAATCCATAATCCAATTCAAAGAATGTTAAGATCAAAGTCAAAGAAGTTAAGAGTTAAGTCTAAAGTCTAAGAAGTAAGTCAATGCAAAGTTTCTTAAAGTTTCAACAAACTTTATGAAACTTTTTAACTTCGTCTTAAGGCTCAAGTTTAAAGTTAAGTAAAGAGTAAACAGTTGAAGTCTTTCCTTCAAAGAAATATAAGGGAACTAACTATTCCCTAAGAGTTGATTTAAAACTCAAGTTTCAAGTTCATCATAGAGTAAAAATTTGAGTTCATTTCTCAAAAGTTATAAAGGAACTAAGTATTCCCAATAGTTGATAAATGTTTTCACATTTAAGTTAAGAGGAAACTAAGATTTTCCAAAAGAGTTTTGAGCAAGAAAAGGGAACATTGATTTCAAGAGTTATTTCTAAAACTAAGTGTTGAACAAATATCTCAACCCAAAGAATGAAGTTGTTCATAAAAGCATGAGCTAAAGTATATTTTTGGAGTAGTATTGAGAACCGATGTAGGGATGAGAGTTAATATTAACTCAACTCTCCATGAAAACTATGTAGTCATCATGAGTATTAACGGGTCATACTTTTTAGATGATCACGTAAGTTAAGCTAGTGGATCAACTAAGTTAAGTAGTTGTATGTGACGGCAAAGTATAGGACAATTCTAGTAGCGTGGACAAGACGATGTATTATCACTTAGGCTCATAGTGGTGGTTGTTGGTTAGAGAATCTCCCACAAAACTATATTACTTCATATATAAGTAAAGTTGAGTTTGTTATTGCATTTTCTTTACCGAACTAAGTGAGCACATTATTTTACAAACTTTTATATATTGCATATGTCTTGTTGCTTTATATAAAGTAAAGTTATTCATGAGTTGAGAAGAGCCAAGGTAAGTGTTCCTTCTTACTCTCTCTCAAGCTTAAGTTGTTGTTAGCATTCCAGCTCGCATACATTTACATTCAATTTATTGATGCCAGTTGGCCTGCCTCGTATCATGATGGAGATGTAGGTAACCAAGATCATCATCAACATCCAATGCCTTTTTGATCCAGATATGAACTCAGAGTCAATTGTGAGCCTCCTTGCATTCTGGAGGACACATATTTATTGCTTTTCAGTCTTTCTTTTTATAGGATGTAGTGTTGTCTGTCCCAACATCTATCTTAGTATTATAGAGGCTTCATAAACAGTCAGACTATTTATTTTTGAGTCTCTTCTTTGTATTACGGATGTTTTGCGATAGAGACTTAAGTGTCATTTTGGCCAAGTTATTTAATTCAAATTATCTCTTAGAATATTTTCTTGTATTAAGTAATTCTTCCGCTGGGTTAAGTAAGTCAGGCCAAGGATCCTCTCAAGGCCAGCAATGACCAATGAGTGCCGACCACGTCCAGGGTGTAGGCTCGGGGCGTTAAAATCTTGGTATCAGAGCACATAGTTTAAGAGTCCTAGGGAGTCTATAATGTCATGTTTGTAGAGTCCTAGTTATTAGTGTGAAGCGCACCACATCTATAATTAGGAGGCTGCAACATTTAGGAATTCGTTACTTTTTTCATAATCCTTTTCGTGCATTAAGAGTTTATCTCACAAAGTTTATCTCTAATTTGTTCTTGCGTGTTTTTCAGATAATCATGCCTCCACGAAGAGAAGCAAGAGGTCTTCCAGCTAGGAGGAGAGTAGAGGAACCAAAGTTTCCCAATGCACCTAAAGTGCAACCTCAAGAACAAATAACAGAGTTTCATGAGGATATCAGGATGTTAAACCAAGCGGTGACTAACCAAGTCGGGCAACAACGAGGAGATCGACAAAAAGAGGTTGACACTTCAAGGATTCGTGAGTTATTGAGGATGAATCCTCCTAGTTTCATGAGTTTGAGCACTACTGATGATCCAGAGAATTTCATTGAGGAGCTGAAGAAAGTTTTTGATATGATGCATGTCATTGATGTTGAAAGAGTTGAGCTAACTGCATACCAACTGAAAATTTTGGCTAGGACTTGGTTCGATGAGTGTAAAGAGCGCAAATAAGGATGCACCGTATCTGAGATGGGCTTATTTGAAGAGGCTTTTTAGGGCATTTCTTTCCTCGAGAATCGAAAGAGGCTAAGGTACGAAAGTTCCTTAGAGTGAAATAGGATTCTTTGAGTGTGCATGAGTATGGGTTGAAGTTAACCTAGCTGTCTCATTATGTTCCTGAAATGGTTAAGGATATGAGGTGTAGAATGAGCTTCTTTGTCATTGGCTTGGGTCGTGCATCAAGAAAAGAGGGCAGGGCTGCCACGCTGATAAGCGACATGGACATATTCAGGTTGATGGTTTATGTGCAGCAGGTCAAAGAGGAGAAACTGAGGGGAAAAGAAGAGTATAAGAGCAAGAAAGCTAAGACTGGGAATGAGTCTGGACAGTAGAAAGGTGGTATGTGTAAGACCTCAGAAATGAGATAAGGTGTCTAGAGCCTAACATGTTCGTCTTAATGTTATAAGGTCCTAAAATGCCTTATTATGTGATATAGAGGCAGTGTGCAAAGTTTGAAGTGATTTGGAAGTTGAACGTCAAGGGACGTCCAAGACGTTCGATGAATAGTCGCTTATGTGCCTCATGTATGTATGCATGCCTAAATTGTGTGAAATGAGTCAAATAAGTCTTGAAATGGTTTTAAATGATGTTTAATGTTATTGTATGAAGTTTCGTGAAGTTTGGAGGTCAAACGCCCAAGAACGTCCAAGGCATTCGAAAGATAGCCCCTAAGACGTTCATCGTATGTCATGTTGGGGTCAAGGCTGTTTGGACGTCTTGTAGGTGTTTGTTTTGGATGAAACTTATGTGGTAGGTCTATAACATGCTAAGGTTTGTAATAGCATTGGAAACGTCTGGGTACGACTTCTAAAGTACCCCACAAGAGGCCACCAAAAAAGGACCCCAAGGCTGCCTATACACTGCCTGGGCAGTGTCCCTTTGACGGACCCAATGACGGACCGTTGGGCCACCAACGGACCGTCAAGAAGGTATCGTCAAAGGAGGTTTGCCTTGGGCAGGGCTTGAGCCATGCATTTGTCTAAGGCATGGGCGACGGAGGCTGCCACGGCCCGTCATGGCCATGACGCCCCGTCGAGCCCCTCGTCGCGGATGGCCTGCAGGTTGGCTGCCTGCGTTCTGCCAAGTCAGGGGTGAATTTGTAAATTCACC
Source organism: Solanum sitiens (assembly GCA_016801875.1). Lineage (NCBI taxonomy): Eukaryota > Viridiplantae > Streptophyta > Magnoliopsida > Solanales > Solanaceae > Solanum > Solanum sitiens. The sequence continues at coordinate 94,189 of JABWTJ010000421.1, forward strand.
CCACATCCTAATCTGACTATTACAGGTTTATTTGATTATTTTTGGGTGTATTTAAGGGTCCAAAAACGTGACCAACCCATTCTCAAATCCCCTCACTCAAATTGAACCCTTCCCTTCCCAAAATATTCTCTCTAGAAACCCCCATGGTTTTTGAAGCTCAAGAACAGCTTGTAGATGGGATTCTCATGATTTCTTCATCAATTTTTATAGGTCTTCATGAAGATTAAGGTATGGTGATCCTTCATCTCTAAGTAACCTTTCACTTGGAGAGTTCTTCTCAATGTTTTTCAAAGAAATCTTATGAACAAGTTTCCAATCTTCCAATCTAGCCATGGGTTCTTTCTCAAAACGTTTCTAAAGATTATATCTTGATGAATTAGTATTAATATGATGATTTGAATGTGATTTCACTCCAATTGCATGATGAACCCATGTTCCTTCCAAAATTAGGTTTAGCTCTTGCATGGGCTTTGTGATTATGGCTTGTTCTTGATGAATTGGTGATTCTCTTATGTTGAATTGCTTGTGGTTATTGTTATTGACACTAAATGATGTTGAAATGATGATGATAATTCCATGATGATAAATGTATGAAGTTTTGAGCATGAATAGCCTATGTTCTACATGTTGTCTTGAAGTCGATTGTGAGATCGGTTGAGTAGACTCTTGATTTTGTACGAACTGCTGTAGCTAATGTTTTAGGGTGATTTAATGGATGAATTTTATAGGTATAAATCCTTAATGTTCAAATTAAGAAGGGCTTGCATGAATTGGTATAGATTCTTTTAGGTTATGAAGTCAAGAGGCTAAGTATGTGATGGATCTTGAATTGTGATTAGATGATGCATGACTTAGGCTTGATTTCTTACCTAATTATCTACTGCCTTAGACTTGTATATGTATGAACTATGGTCTAAAATAAATGTTAGGGAAGATAGCTAATGATTTATGTTAATCTACTTTCCTAGTATGTTGATATGTTGTATTACGTTATGGTATAATCTTGTAGTGACTTGTACATGGTTTCTTATATGTTTAAAGTACATTTAGCTACTGCCATATATGTGTTTTATTGATGAATAAGGTGTATTGTTCAATGATGATCAAAGGATGAGAATTTGGTAAGAATGCTTATTCTCTTTACTCCTTCTACTTCTCTATTCTTTATAGTAATGTTGATGAAGCCTTGTATGGCATTGTGTGGTATGGTCCACTTATGGTGGCGGTGTTTACTTTATTGTCATTATATATGTGTTGACCATGGCCATGAAGGCAAATTGATGAACTTATGAACATGTGCTTAAAATGATACTATGAGAAGCTTATGCCTACTTTCCTATTCTAGTTGTGAATTAGGTTGTGTGGCTATTGTTTAGGCATGTGTATAATCATGTTAGGGTATTGTATAGGTGCTGCCATTGATGTGTTAAAGTGGTTAATAACCTTTACCCATGTATCCCTTATATGGAAGTGTAAATAGCTAAAGTTAGGAGTCTTGATTACATGGTATATATTGTCATGTCTCCTATGCTATTATGTGTTGTCTGCTATGTGATTGAAGTATAATGTGGTCTAATAAGTGTGGCGGACTTAAGATATTATTGATAGCCATTATGTGATCATGTTGGTCAATGTACACCTACTCTCACTTACATGCATATTATAAGTAGTATAACTCATGGTGTCTAAATGAAAGGTAGTTTTCATATTCGCTTGTGTCTACTACTATGTATGTCAAGGTGATGTTCATGAATATATGATTTGTATTCCCTTACTAGGATGACTTGATAGGTGTACTAGTATGGACAAGGGTATGGGACCTTGTCTATGCATTGCACATGTGTATGTTGATAGGATAATTCCTAGGCTTGGTTCTTATGCATATGAAGTATGATTATATGAATATGTTATGAATATGATGTATATGATATGATGAGGTATGAATATGTATAATGTCTTAGTAGGTTTATATGAAAGTATTACTCATATAGTTATGCCTATAGACTTATGCATTGATATATGAACGTGTGTGACTTGATGTGTTATGTGAAAGGTTTGCTCACACACATATATATATATATATATATATATATATATATATACACTCGCACATGGATGATCTAGTAATTTAGAAGGGGCCTTGATAAGGGTGCCCAAGAATGTTATAAATTCTAGATAGGTGCTTGAATATGCTATAAGCATATGAATGATGGATATTCTAAAGCTTATGTTTTATAAATAAGCATAATAAAGTCTTTTAAATAAAGGGAACCTAACTTAGCACCGAGCGAACTTGACAATGGGAGGTGATGACTTGTCCATAAAAAGAAAAGATTCATCCTAGAAGTTGCCCATGTGATGATAATTCCCGTGTTTGAGGGATGTGTCACTTTAAGGGATTCCCATGAGGAGCGGCCCACTTTACCATATGGTATGAATAGGGATATCTACCTCTTAGTTCTTGAACTATGTTGCCACCATAGGATACTAGCTAGAGGATTCTACCTCGATAGCTATGTTTATGATGGTTCTACTTTGGCCGGTAGAACACCTTCCATCGGTGTAAGGATTTGATGACACCGGATTCCATGATTAGCACCCATGGTCTATGTCGGTTAAGGTTATGGTTTCCCTAAAGGTAAAATGGACAATGGAAGTAATTGAATAGGATCCTAACTAGGAGGACTTAAGGTAAGTTACTTAGGATAGATGGAAGTAATGAAACCATCTAGACATTGCACAAGTGACTCCTTAGGAAGTCTTAGGAAGGTTCTCTAATTGATATGATTATGTATGTGTCCTTTATGTATGACATTGTAGTTCTAGTTTGGCTACATCTATATTGCACTATACTTATATGCTGGCATGTGTTGTCTTGTGTAGATGCTATGTATGGCTTTTCTCTTGTGCTCCTAAGGTGATACATTGCACCAAGTATCCCTAAAGGATTACTTAGGAGGCTAATGAATTAAGAGTAAGGGTTCACTGTAAGGTAATGGAGTTCACTGTAAAGTGACTCCAAATTGTACTTAAATTCTATATGTGCTTTTATATGATGTTTGGCCTTTGATTGTGTCTCTATGAAGTATGTGGATGATATAAATGATATTGACAAAGGTTTTATGATGATTTACTCAAAATGGCATGAAGTGTGATTTCAAAGGAAATGTCCCTTTTAAATGCATGTTTTTGCATGGTTGCCATACTTAGTACATTCTTGTGCTAATCCCATTCTTCTTTACTTTTTACACAAAGTGTAGGTTATGGAATGCTTAAAGGAGATCTATGATTGAGGAGCTTGATAGGTGTTTTCTCAAGCTCAAGGAAAGGAATCCTTAAGTTCAAGGATGTCCTACTTATGTCTTTAATGTGAAGTCTTTAAATATTGTATAGTTATGTAAGGTGTGTATGGGCTGTGTCCCTAATGTATTCTAAAGTTATTGAGTCTAAGATGGCAAAGAGACTTAGAGTTTAAATATGTATTATGACTTATGTTTTATATATATATATATGATGTGATGTTTCTAGCATATGATGTGCTATGAAAAGTTTTAAATTTTCCGCTAAATTTACTATGCCAATGCAATGAATGATATGAGAGGCTTGTCTTAGACCTCCGAGAGGTCGACGACGCCGGTTACAATCCAAGATTGTATCCTAACTTCTAGGGTATGCTTTTGGGTTGTGACAAACTTGGTATCAGAGCATGAGGTTTATGGAGCGGTTTTAGGTTCTAAAAAGTCTCATATTGCCACGTCTAGTAGAGTCTCGTATCATTGGTGGTGAGTCGCGACACATCAAATGGTACGAGAGGCTATAGGACGATAGAGTTTCCCTTCTTCATCAATCTCATATCGTGCCATAGAACTTAATTCTATAAGATCTCTCTCTTATGTTTTCTTGTCCGGTGGTCTTTTAGATATGATTGCTTGGATGAGAGTTGCTCTATACTTGAGGGAGAAGAGGTGAGTTTGAAATGCTTATCTTTGTTTTATGGTTTGAATGAATATGTGTGAAGGTGACACTTGTCCTTATTTGATGATGCATATACTAACTAAGGCGACTTGAAGGGTTAACTAGACTTAGGTAGGGGTATGGGACTCTACCTATGTTTTGCACTAGTTTTCCTTGATGGAGACCTTAGGAGTTTAATATTATGTATGTGTATGATGATAAATGTGAATGTCCTTATGAGATGATCTCTATGCTTATAAACATGTAAGTAGCCTAGGGTGCTAAAGAATTTGAGTTATCCATGCATGAAGGTTATAGATGAGTGGAGTATGATGCTAATTGTAGTTCTTGTTGGGTTACTTGGTTTAGTGAAGTTATGGAGCTTTACTTGATCATTGCACATGTAAACTCTATGAGGATTATGATTGGTCATCTTACCTTGCTTTATATGAAATATCTCTTATTTGATGATGTGATGCCAATTATGGCAATATATGAAATCTATGTGAAATAGCATGTTATGTCGGATGATGTATGTCATGATATAGTTGAAGCATGCTAGAAGTTATAGTGGTTAAAGTGATTTCTCTTAAATTGTGTATTCCTATATGATTTTGTATGATAGTAGCCAAATATTTGGATTTGAACTTGGATTGTTTAATGACTACCTATGGAGGTATGCTATCCTATGAGTGTATGCGATTAAAAATGTGCATTGTTTTCCTTTGTATATAAATGGTACTTGATGAGTTGCTAGTATAAATTGGAGTCTTTTGTGGAGACCTGAATTGTAAATATAGTATGAATGCTTATGAAGAATGAGTTGGTAAAGCTTTGTATCTTATAATTCCATGCTTGTTCCATTAGATGTCTAAATGTTGCATTTTTGGATATTTGGAAGCATGCTCACTGTAAAGACTAGGCAACTTATTGTAATATATTTGGAGAACCTACTAAATTGTCATTCGATTGGATGTTATTGAAATATGTGTAGAATTTATCAATATGAACATGATAAGGAATGTGGAAAAGAATCTTTGCTATTTAGATTGAAGGATGAGAATCTTATGACATGATGAGTCATAGAGTTATTTCTAAACTTCTTGTCACGTTATGAACTTCCTTGTGGTTTTCTCTAATGATGTATGACCTTAGTGTCTATTGCATTGTAGGAAGACCTTATGTGAATTAAATAGTATGATATTATATTATTTGTCTATTGATCATGAAGATGTGCATGATATGATTCTCTATACATGATGTTAATCTTGTTGACTATATGGAGATGGTATTAGCTGACATAAGTGTAGTTGTCTCCTCTATGCATGTTGATATAGGACTTGAATGTAAAGGCTTGTGATAACATGATAAGGTTTAGAATGCCTTAGGGTTGCTAAATTGAGTTTATGAAAATTCCCTCTAAAGTAGTAATCACTCTAAGTGATAAATATGAAGGTTTTGTATTTGAGATCCTCTAAATGTTGGGTTAAGTTGCTCTTAATTGGGTTTGCCCTAAGTGGGGGATGGTGTTTGAGTAGTGAGATTTGTAGAAATTGTCTACATTGTCCTTCTATTCTTACTTGAATTGGAAAAATATGAATTCCTAGTATTCTTATTCATGAAAATAGTCTTGCATAAAGTGTGAATTGCATGATATTTATATGATTGGTATGAATTGATTGACATCATCTTAAAGACATGGTGAATTTTCCAAGAAGCATGAAAAGAAACTTTTGTAAAATCCATGTTTTCTCTTGTTGACTTGCATTTTAATGTGCTAATTGTGAAATTGGCCTCATGAGGTAAGACAAGGAACTTTGTAATAGTCACTTGTAGGGTAAATTGTTTAGCCTTGCAATAGAAGTTGAGTCTCTTTTACCATGAAATATGTTGACTCTCTTGAAAATTTAGTGACTTGATGATTTGTAATATAAAATTATAGGCTCATTCTTGAAAGGTGAAAGCATGTTTTGCTAAGTATATACGTGTGTGCCTATGGTTTGTGCTATTGTTTCCAAAATGAGGCTTACTATAAGGGTGAGTATTATGTTAAAAAAAAAAAAAAGAAATTGTGGAATGGCTTCCTATTTTGTGGTGATGTACTTGGTGTGATTTGCCATTTAGATTTCACTTGGAAGAAAAATGTATGCATGTCTTGGCTTGAAAGTAGAGATTTCCCATTTTTTTAAAAGAAATAGATCTTGTACCTTGTTAAGGTCTGAACTCGTGATGCATGTAAATGTGTTGAGGAGGAAGACATTCCTCCATGTACACCACTAAGCATGGTATGGTTGAGTATGACCTTCATGGTACTAGGTCTAACTAATGAAGATTTTTGTTAAATGCAATTAACTCAAATCTATGTGCATTGAAGTATGAATGCCTACTTGTTTTGAGTATTGCTGAAATCTGCCTATATGTGGCCTTGCAAGATGATATATTGATGAATTAAGGTGCAATGACCATGTTATGATTAGGAGAAGTATGTTCCTCCTATGAACATGATAAGAGCCTCTTTGATTAATGCATTAAGGGTGAGTGAATCGAAGTTTTGCTTACTTGTGTGCATTGAGTGCTAAAATGATTTGATGATATTTTAAATGTGATGAACTGCTCTTATATGCATTGAAGTCATTGTTGTGATTAAAGAGTCCTAAGTGTCATTCGAGGACGAATGTTCCCAAGTGGGGGATATTGTAAGACCTCAGAAATGAGATAAGGTGTCTAGATCCTAACATATTCGTATTAATGTTATAAGGTCCTAAAATGCCTTATTATGTGATATAGAGGCAGTGTGCAAAGTTTGAAGTGATTTGGAAGTTGAACGTTAAGGGACGTCCAACACGTTCGACGAATAGTCGCTTATGTGCCTCATGTGTGTATGCATGCGTAAATTGTGTGAAATGAGTCAAATAAGTCTTGAAATGGTTTTAAATGATGTTTAATGTTATTGTATGAAGTTTCGTGAAGTTTGGAGGTCAAACGCCCAAGAACGTCCAAGGCGTTCGAAAGATAGCCCCTAAGACGTTCATCGTATGTCATGTTGGGGTCAAGGCTGTTTGGACGTCTTGTAGGTGTTTGTTTTGGATGAAACTTATGTGGTAGGTCTATAACATGCTAAGGTTTGTAATAGCGTTGGAAACGTCCGAGTACGACTTCTAAAGGGCCCCACAAGAGTCCACAAAAGAAGGACCCCAAGGCTGCCTATACACTGCCTGGGCAGTGTCCCTTTGACGGACCCAATGACGGACCGTTGGGCCACCAACGTACCGTCAAGCAGGTCTCGTCGAAGGAGGCTTGCCTTGGGCAGGGCTTGAGCCATGAATTTGGCTAAGGCATGGGCGACGGAGGCTGTCATGGCCCGTCATGGCCATGACGCCCCGTCGAGCCCCTCGTCGCGGATGGCCTGCAGGTTGGCTGCCTGCGTTCTGCCAAGTCAGGGGTGAATTTGTAAATTCACCCCACATCCTAATCTGACTATTACAGGTTTATTTGATTATTTTTGGGTGTATTTAAGGGTCCAAAAACGTGACCAACCCATTCTCAAATCCCCACTCAAATTGAACCCTTCCCTTCCCAAATTATTCTCTCTAGAAACCCCCATGGTTTTTGAAGCTCAAGAACAGCTTGTAGATGGGATTCTCATGAGTTCTTCATCAATTTTTATAGGTCTTCATGAAGATTAAGGTATGGTGATCCTTCATCTCTAAGTAACCTTTCACTTGGAGAGTTCTTCTCAATGTTTTTCAAAGAAATCTTATGAACAAGTTTCCAATCTTCCAATCTAGCCATGGGTTCTTTCTCAAAACGTTTCTAAAGATTATATCTTGATGAATTAGTAATAATATGATGATTTGAATGTGATTTCACTCCAATTGCATGATGAACCCATGTTCCTTCCAAAATTAGGTTTAGCTCTTGCATGGGCTTTGTGATTATGGCTTGTTCTTGATGAATTGGTGATTCTCTTATGTTGAATTGCTTGTGGTTATTGTTATTGACACTAAATGATATTGAATTGATGATGATAAATATATGAAGTTTTGAGCATGAATAGCCTATGTTCTACATGTTGTCTTGAAGTCAATTGTGAGATCGGTTGAGTAGACTCTTGATTTTGTACGAACTGCTGTAGCTACTGTTTTAGGGTGATTTAATGGATGAATTTTATAGGTATAAATCCTTAATGTTCAAATTAAGAAGGGCTTGCATGAATTGGTATAGATTCTTTTAGGTTATGAAGTCAAGAGGCTAAGTATGTGATGGATCTTGAATTGTGATTAGATGATGCATGACTTAGGCTTGATTTCTTACCTAATTATCTACTGCCTTAGACTTGTATATGTATGAACTATGGTCTAAAATCAATGTTAGGGAAGATAGCTAATGATTTATGTTATTCTACTTTCCTAGTATGTTGATATGTTGTATTACGTTATGCTATAATCTTGTAGTGACTTGTACATGGTTTCTTATATGTTTAAAGTACATTTAGCTACTGCCATATATGTGCTTTATTGATGAATAAGGTGTATTGATCAATGATGATCAAAGGATGAGAATTTGGTAAGAATGCTTATTCTCTTTACTCCTTCTACTTCTCTATTCTTTATAGTAATGTTGATGAAGCCTTGTATGGCATTGTGTGGTATGGTCCACTTATGGTGGAGGTGTTTACTTTATTGTCATTATATATGTGTTGACCATGGCCATGAAGGCAAATTGATGAACTTATGAACATGTGCTTAAAATGATACTATGAGAAGCTTATGCCTACTTTCCTATTCTAGTTGTGAATTAGGTTGTGTGGCTATTGTTTAGGCATGTGTATAATCATGTTAGGGTATTGTATAGGTGCTGCCATTGATGTGTTAAAGTGGTTAATAACCTTTACCCATGTATCCTTTATATGGAAGTGTAAATAGCTAAAGTTAGGAGTCTTGATTACATGGTATATATTGTCATGTCTCCTATGCTATTATGTGTTGTATGCTATGTTTATTGAAGTATAATGTGGTCTAATAAGTGTGGCGGACTTAAGATGTTATTGATAGCCATTATGTGATCATGTTGGTCAATGTACACCCACTCTCACTTACATGCATATTATAAGTAGTATAACTCATGGTGTCTAAATGAAAGGTAGTTTTCATATTCGCTTGTGTCTACTACTATGTATGTCAAGGTGATGTTCATGAATATATGATTTGTATTCCCTTACTAGGATGACTTGATAGGTGTACTAGTATGGACAAGGGTATGGGACCTTGTCTATGCATTGCACATGTGTATCTTGATAGGATAGTTCCTAGGTTTGGTTCTTATGCATATGAAGTATGATTATATGAATATGTTATGAATATGATGTATATGATATGATGAGGTATGAATGTGTATAATGTCTTAGTAGGTTTATATGAAAGTATTACTCATATAGTTATGCCTATAGACTTATGCATTGATATATGAACGTGTGTGACTTGATGTGTTATGTGAAAGGTTTGCTCACATATATATATATATATACACTCGCACATGGATGATCTAGTAATTTAGAAGGGGCCTTGATAAGGGTGCCCAAGAATGTTATAAATTCTAGATAGGTGCTTGAATATGCTATAAGCATATGAATGATGGATATTCAAAAGCTTATGTTTTATAAATAAGCGTAATAAAGGCTTTTCAATATAGGGAACCTAACTTAGCACCGAGCGAACTTGACAATGGGAGGTGATGACTTGTCCATATAAAGGAAAGATTCATCCTAGAAGTTGCCCATGTGATGATAATTCCCGTGTTTGAGGGATGTGTCACTTTAAGGGATTCCCATGAGGAGCGGCCCACTTTACCATATGGTATGAATAGGGATATCTACCTCTTAGTTCTTGAACTATGTTGCCACCATAGGATACTAGCTAGAGGATTCTACCTCGATAGCTATGTTTATGATGGTTCTACTTTGGCCGGTAGAACACCTTCCATCGGTGTAAGGATTTGATGACACCGAATTCCATGATTAGCACCCATGGTCTATGTCGGTTAAGGTTATGGTTTCCCTAAAGGTAAAATGGACAATGGAAGTAATTGAATAGGATCCTAACTAGGAGGAGTTAAGGTAAGTTACTTAGGATAGATGGAAGTAATGAAACCATCTAGACATTGCACAAGTGACTCCTTAGGAAGTCTTAGGAAGGTTCTCTAATTGATATGATTATGTATGTGTCCTTTATGAATGACATTGTAGTTCTAGTTTGGCTACATCTATATTGCACTATACTTATATGCTGGCATGTGTTGTCTTGTGTAGATGCTATGTATGGCTTTTCTCTTGTGCTCCTAAGGTGATACATTGCACCAAGTATACCTAAAGGATTACTTAGGAGGCTAATGAACTAAGAGTAAGGGTTCACTGTAAGGTAATGGGGTTCACTGTAAAGTGACTCCAAATTGTACTTAAATTCTATATGTGCTTTTATATGATGTTTGGCCTTTGATTGTGTCTCTATGAAGTATGTGGATGATATAAATGCTATTGACAAAGGTTTTATGATGATTTACTCAAAATGGCATGAAGTGTGATTTCAAAGGAAATGTCCCTTTTAAATGCATGTTTTTGCATGGTTGCCATACTTAGTACATTCTTGTGCTAATCCCATTCTTCTTTACTTTTTACACAAAGTGTAGGTTATGGAATACTTAAAGGAGATCTATGATTGAGGAGCTTGATAGGTGTTTTCTCAAGCTCAAGGAAAGGGATCCTTAAGTTCAAGGATGTCCTACTTATGTCTTTAATGTGAAGTCTTTAAATATTGTATAGTTATGTAAGGTGTCGTATGGGCTGTGTCCCTAAAGTATTCTAAAGTTATTGAGTCTAAGATGGCAAAGAGACTTAGAGTTTAAATATGTATTATGACTTATGTTTTATATATATATGATGTGATATATCTAAGCATATGATGTGATATGAAAAGTTCTAAATTTTCCGCTAAATTTACTATGCCAATGCAATGAATAATATGAGAGGCTTGTCTTAGACCTCCGAGAGGTCGACGACGCCGGTTACAATCCAAGATTGTATCCTAACTTCTATGGTATGCTTTTGGGTTGTGACAGTATGAATCGGCCACAATTTTAGAAACAAAAGGGTTCTGCACCATCATCTTCTTTTGCTTCCGTACCTAGAAACTAAGGTCCGCCTCATGGGCAGAATTCACAGAACTTCAGAGCTAGGCCAGCATAGTCTAAATGAAGTGTGGCACATGGAGGTAGTTGGGATCCTGCATGTGCTAAGTGTGGTAAAACGTACCCAAGTAAATGTCTTGATGTCTAGGTATGTTGATTTAAGTGTGATAAAGAGGGTCACTTCATGAGGGAGTGCCTAAATAACAAGCAAGGTCTTGAAAAGCCGATAAACAGAGCCTAATCTTCATAAGTTCTTCGACGAGAAAGGGCTGCACCAAGAGGAGCTACTTCTGGTACTGGCGTAGGAGCAAACCGCCTTTATGCAATCACTAGCCGCCAAGAGCAAGATAACTCTCCAGATGTTGTCACTGGTATGATCAAAGTCTTTACTTTTAATATTTATGCTTTGCTAGACACAGGAGCAAGTTTGTCTTTTGTAACTCCTTATGTTGAAAATAAGTTAGAGATTCTTCTTGAGAAACTTTGTGAACCCTTATGTGTTTCTATACCTCTTAGAGAGTTTATTCTAGCGGAAAAAGTCTATCGTGATTGTCCTATTTCAATCAATCACATGAACACCATGGCTGACCTAGTGCAGTTACACATGGTAGATTTTGATGTCATTCTAGGTATGGATTGACTTCATTCCTATTATACATCAATAGATTGTAAAACTCGACTTGTCAAGTTTCATATTCCTAATGAGCTAGTTATAGAGTAGAGTAGTAGTTCAGCAGTGCCTCAGGGTCGTTTCATTTCGTACCTTAATACGAGAAAGTTAGTTTCAAAGAGATGTATCTATCACTCAGTTCGAGTTAATGACTATAGTGCGAGGCACCTTCCCTTCAGTCTGTTTCTATAGTCCAGGAGTTTCCAAAAGTTTTTCTTGATGATCTACCCGGAGTCCCTCATGAAAGAGAAATAGACTTCGGCATAGACATCATTCCAGATACTCATCATATATCTATTCCACCATATAGAATGTCACCAACAGAGTTAAAAGAGTTGAAAGAATAGTTGAAAGATCTGTTAGATAAGGGCTTCATTTGACCAAGTGTCTCACCTTGGGGCGCTCCAATCTTGTTTGTAAGAAAGAAAGATGGTTTCCTTAGGATGTGTATAGATTACTGTCAATTGAACAAGGTTACCATTAAGAATAAGTATCCTCTTACAAGGATAGATGATCTTTCCATCAACTTCAGAGTGCCACTTATTTTCGAAAATAGACCTCAGATATGGCTACCATCGTTGAAAGTTAGGGAATGTGACATTCCAAAGACAACTTTTAGAACCAAATATGGGAATAATGAGTTTTTGTTCATGTCATTTGGCTTAAGTAATGCACCAGTAGCGTTCATGGACCTTATGAACAAAGTCTTCAAACCTTATTTGGATATGTTTGTTATCGTCTTCATTAATGACATACTAATCTATTCAAGGAATGAAAAAAATCCTGCTAGTCACCTCAGGATAGTCCTTCAGACTTTGAAAGAAATGGAATTGTATGCCAAGTTCTCAAAGTGCGAGTTTTGGCTTAAGTTTGTGGAATTCTTGGGCCACATAGTTTCCGGTGATGGGATTAGAGTTGATACCCAAAAGATAGAGGCAATTCAGAGTTGGCCTAGACCTACATCTCCAAGTGATATAAGGAGTTTATTGGGTTTGGATGGCTACTATACAAGGAGGGATAGTGGTGAAAAAATGGGGCTGAATCATCACTAGTGTCAAAGGTGAAAGAAAAACAAGACCAATACCCCATTTTTCTTGATTTGAAGGCGAATGTTCATAAGTAAAGAGTATTAGGTTTTAAACAAGGGGGAGATGGTGTGCTGAAGTATCAAGATAGATTGTGTACCTAGGGTGGATTAAGTCCAAGGGAGAATCATGGAGGAAGCTCATAGCTCCAGATATTTCATTCATCTGGGTTCCACAAGGATTTACCGCAATTTGAGAAAGGTATATTGGTGGGAAGGTGTGAAGAAGGGCATTACTGAGTTTGTTGCCAAGTGCCCGAATTGTCAACAAGTGAAAGTAGAACACCAAAGGTATGGAGGGTTGGCTGAGAATAGAACTTTCGAAATGGAAATGGGAGATCATTTATATGAACTTCATCACAGGCTTGCCAAGGTCTCGCGGGCAGCATGATTCAATTTGGGTGATTGTCGATCGAATGACGAAATCAACCCACTTTTTGCCGGTAAAGACCATTGATTTGGCAGAGTATTATGCAAATTTATACATTCAGGAGGTGGTGAGACTTTATGGAGTCCCTATTTCAATTATTTTAGATAGAGGTGCACAATTTACCGCACAGTTCTGGAAGTTTTTTCAGAAAGGGTTGGGTTCAAAGATGAACTTAAGCACTGTTTTTCATTCTCAGACAGATGGGCAAGTGGAGCGTACTACCCAGACCTTAGAAGATATGTTAAGGGCTAGTGTGATTGATTTCAAGGGGAATTTGGATGATCACCTACCTCTGATTGAGTTTGCTTACAATAACGACTACCATTTGAGCATCCATATGGTTCCATACGAAGCTCTTTAGCAGATCTCCTATCGGGTGGTTTAAAGTTTATGAAACAGGTTTGATAGGACCAGATCTAGTTCACCAATCCATGGAGAAGGTGAAGGTGATTCAAGAGAGATTGAAAATGGCACATAGTCGTCAAAAGTCCTACACAGATGTTAGGAGAAGGCCATTAGAGTTTGAAGTGGATGATTGGGTATACTTGAATGTTTCACCCATGAAGGATGTTATGAAGTTTGGTAAGAAGGGTAAAATTAGTCCCCGGTGTACCTTATCGCATAGCCAAAAGGATTGGCAATGTAGTTTATGATTTAGAGCTACCACAAGAGTTAATAGTGGTTGATCGGGTATTTCATATCTTTATGTTGAAGAAGTGAATGGGTGATCCATCATTGGTTCTACCAACTGAAAATGTTGGGATTAAGGATAGTTTATCGTATGAGGGAATTTTGGTTCAGAGTTTAGATCGCCAAGTTTGCAAATTGAGAACAAAGGAAGTTGCATTAGTCAAGGTCCTTTGGAGGAACCAATTTGTTGAAGAATCGACATGGGAAGCTGAAGAAGATATGAAGAAGATATAACCACATCTCTTCGAATCCAGAGAGAATGTAGACTAAGGTACTACTTCTCTTCTTTGTACATTATAAACTATGAGTAATCAGGTTGCTACTTGCGTTTAATTATTGAGTGTTGAACTTGAGGTTACTATTCCTAGCTTGGTAAAACAAATCTCATTCGAGGACGAATGTTCCCAAGGGGGAGATATTGTACTATCTCGTAACTCAAATAACTAAGAAACTAAAAATAACTTTTGGAAAGAAAGGGAAAAATATGGAAAATTTCCTAAGTTAAGAAAGTGAGTTTTGGTCATTTTCAAACGATAATAACTCATAGTTCAGGATGAATTAGAGATAGCTCATGATATGGTTGGAAATCCCTTGGAGATATCTTTCCAACGCCTCCGAGTTTGTGCATTTTCAATATCGTATGAGGTAGGTAAGCCTTTCAGAAGTTGGGTTGTTGGATTAAGGAAGGTCCCAATCCGGATTTAAGGAAGGACAAACTAGTCTTTTCACCAATTAATTTTCTATTTCGTTCTAGGGGTTTATTTGGGTTAAAAATAAGTTTTAGTTTAGAATAGAAAATCAAAATAACGCTTAGGTCTTGGAGAAGAGAGAAAAGAAGAAGGAACGGGAGAAAAGTCAAGAATTCGCCAAGAATGTCAAGATTTGTGAGTGGAATTCATCGGAGGTGATCCCTTTCAAGGTATGTGAGATATTTTATGGGTTAGTTCACCACTCACCAACTTGTGTAAATTCATTGACTTTGAGTAGGTTGGATGATAAAAAGTGAAGTTCTTGAAGAACATTGTTAAATTCTTGTTAGTTGAGCTGTTTCATGCCTAGTGTTGATTTGATTCGTGTTTACGGGTTGTTTTTTTAGTCAAATCTATTGGGTATTGAGGGTACTAATGATCCTAAGTGTTTGGGGAAAGAACGATGGTAGTTTAGAGGGTTTACAAATGAAAAACGAAGGACAAAAGTCGAAACGCTTGTCCGTAGGGACCTGGGGTGCCGCGCCTCCCATAGACCCACAGGAAAATCTTTGTCCGTACGGCTTTGGTTAGCCGCGCCGTCCAGAGCGCCCCATGCCTCTGAGAGCGCCAAGGACGTCAATTCACCCTATTCATTCCCCATCTTTTCGTACTAGTTCCTAAGTGATGTACCCACGTTTCTTAGTTGATGTAACACTCTAAGGTACATCTAAACATCATGAAATCATCCATAAACATGAGATCATGAACTTTGAATCCATAATCCAATTTAAGGAAAGTTAAAATCAAATTCAAAGAAATTAAGAATTAAGTATAAAGGTTAAGAAGTAAGTCAAAGCAAAGTTTCTTAACGTTTCAAGAGTCTTTATTAAACATTTTTAACTTCGTTTTAAGGCTCAAGCTTCAAGTTATGGAAAGAGCAAATAGTCAAATTCTTTCCTTCAAAGAAATATTAGTGATTTAAGTATTCCCTAAGAGTTGATTTAAGACTCAAGTTTCAATTTAAGCAAAGAGTAAAGAGTTGAGTTCAATTATCAATAGTTATAAGTTAACTAAGTATTCCCTAAGAGTCTATAATTGTTTTCACATTTAAGTTAAGAGGAAACTAAGATTTCTCAAAAGAGTTTTGAGTAAGAAAAGGGAACATTGATTCCAAGAGAGCTTTCTAAAGCTAAATGTGGAGCAATTATCTCAACCCAAAAAAGGAAGTTCTTTTTAAAAGAATGAGCTAAAATATATTCTGGGGATGAGAGTTCATATCAACTCAAGTCTCCATGAAAACCATGTAGTCATTATGTGTATTAACGGGTCATACTTTTTAGATGATCACGTAAGTTAATCTAGTGGATCTACTAAGTTAAGTAGTTTTATGCGACGACAAAGTATAGGACAGTTCTGGAAGCGTAGGCAAGATGTTGTATCACCACTTAGGCTCATAGTGGTGGTTGTAGTTTAGAGAATCTCCCACACAAACTATATTACTTCATATGTAATTAAAAGTGAGTTTGTAATTGCATTTTCTTTAACAAACTAAGAGTTTACATTGTTTTACAAGCTTTTATATATTGAATATGTCTTGTTGCTTTATATTAAGTCAAGTTATTCATGAGTTGACAAGAGGCAAGGTAAGTGTTCCTTCTTACTCTCTCTCAAGCTTAAGTTGTTGTTAGCATTCCAACTCGCATACTTGTATATTCAATGTACTGATGCCAATTGGCCTGCATCGTATCATGATGCAAACGCAGGTTACCAGGATCATCATCATCATCCAGCGCCTCGTTGATCCAGCTAAGCATTTGGAGACAGTGGTGAGCCTCCTTGCATTCTGGAGGAAACATATTTATTGCTTTTCAGTCTTTCTTTTTATAGGATATTGTGGGGTCTATCCCAACATCCATCTTAGTATTATTGAGGCTTCATAAACAGTCAGACAATTTATTTTTGAGTCTCTTCTTTGTATTGCAGATGTTTTGCTATCAGACTTAAGTGCCATTTTGGTCAAGTTATTTAATTCAAGTTATTTTATGAAAATGCTTTCTTGTATTGAGCTAAGTTTTCTGCTGAGTTAAGTTAGCCATGACAAGGGTCCGCTCAAGGCCTGCAATGTTTATTGAATGCCGACCACGTCCAGCGTGTAGAATCGGGGCATGAGAAACTTTGTGTCAGAGCATATAGGGAGTCTATGAAGTTGTGTCTGTAGAGTCCTAGTTATCGGTGTGAAGCTCGCCACATCTATAATTAAGAGGTTGTAACATTTAGGAATTCCTCAGTTCTTTCATATTCTTTTTCGTGCGTTAGAGTTTATTACATTTCTCTGTAATTCGTTCTTGCACAGTTTTCAAATAACCATGCCTCCACGTAGGGTAGCAAAAGGTCATCCAACTAGGAGGAATGTAGAGGAACCAGAGTTGCCCAATTCACTAAAGTGCAACCCCAATGGGAAGTTACCAATGCGGAGTTCCATGAGGCTATCAGGATATTAAGCCAAGCGGTGTCTAACAAAGTTGGGAAACAACGAGGAGCTCGATAAGAAGAGGGTGACACATTAAGGATTCGTGGGTTCTTGAGGATGAGTCCTGCTAGTTTCACGGGTTCGAGCACTACTGAGGATCTGTGGACTTCCATTGAGAAGCTGAAAAAGTTTTTGATGTCATGCATGTCATTGATGCTGAATGAGTTGATCTAGATGCAAACCAATTGAAAAATGTGGCTAGGACTTGGTTCGATTAGAGGAAGGATGGCAGAGATGAGAACGCACCACATTCGAGCTGGGCTTCTTTTGAAGAAACATTCTTAGGGAATTTATTTCCTCGAGAATTTAAAGAGGATAAGGTTTCAGTGTTCCTTACACTGAAACAAGACTCTTTGAGTGTGCATGAGTATGGGTTGAAATTCACCTAGCTATCTCGCCATGCTCCTGAAATGGTTAAGGATATGAGTAGTAGAATGAGTTTTTTTGTAGCTGGCTTGGGTAGTGCATCAAGCAAAGAGGGCAGGGCATCAATGTTGATAGGCGACACAAACATATCCAGGTTGATGGTTTACGTGCAGCATGTCGAATAGGAGAATCTCAGGGACAGAGAAGTGTATGGAAGCAAGAAAGCTAAGACTAGGAATGAGTGTGGGTAGCCGAAAGGTGGTATGAATCGGCCACAATTTCATAAACAAAATGGTCCTGCACAATCATCTGCCAATGCTCCTGCACCCAGAAACAAATGTGTGCATCATGGCCAAAATTCGTAGAACTTCAGATCTAGACCTGCATTTACTAAGTGTGGTAGAACCCACCCAGGTGTTCTGGATTTTGGAGGACACATATTTGTTGCTTTTCAGTCTTTCTTTTTGTAGGATGTTGTGGGGTCTGTCCCAACATCCATCTTAGTATTATAGAGGCTTCATAGACAGTGAGACAGTTTAGTTTTGAGTCTTTTCTTTGTAGTGCATATTTTTTGCTATGAGACTTAAGTGCCATTTTGGCCAAGTTTCTTAATTCAATTTATTTTATGAGATTTTTTTTGTATTGAGTTAAGTCTTTCGCTAATTTAAGTAAGCCAAGCCAAGGGTCCGCTCAAGGCTAACAATGGTCATTGAGTGTCAGCCACTTCCAGGGTGTAAGCTTGGGGTATGACAGAAAAACTTAACTTTGATCCCAAGAAAGAAAATCAATTCCTAAAAGAACATGTACAACAACTTGATTACTGCACTTTGGCTCACAAATCTGAAATTTTGAAACAAAGTGTTACTAGGAACGAGAAAGGCAAAATTAATGGTGACCAAATCAGATGTAACCAAGATCTAAAAAGTTTAAAAAACGAACTATTTTTTGAAAGGAAAAAATCTAGAATAAATAATCTTGACTTAGCTAGAACTAAGTATGAGTTTAAGAGGGATAACAAATGGACTCAATCTTCAATGATTGTGACTAAGTAATAAAACAAACAACACTAAAGGATGAATAGGTTTTGCTAAAAAAGTCCATAAGAAAACTTCTTATTTGTGCACACATTGTGGTTGTGTTGGTTACTCAAGGGGTACCTTCACACTAGTTATAACTCACATGAATACAAACTTCAAACCAGCCTCAAATAGAAAAATCAACTTTGTTAAAAGAAATGAATCATGTAAAAGGAACATGTTGTCACATTCGGGGATCATACTCTAGACGTAACCGGCATCGGCGTCCTCGAAGAGGACTAAGACTAGCCTCTTAGCATACATCATTACATTCATAGGTTAAAATACGATAAATTTAAAACTTTTCTTCTATATCTATCATGAGGTTTACATAGACCTCTGACATACACATAATATATTCATATAGAGTATACTTAGACCCTTCGTATAAGAAGATTACATAGTCTTCCACTTTTCTGAACAATTAAGAATCATATGAACCAATAACCATATAATCCTCAATACAATATCATATTCAACACAAGACCAACAATACCAAGTCAAGTCAACATAGGTATACCCAAACAACCTCTACATCATATTATAAGCACAAGGCATATACAAGAACTTCATAACATTTGAATATATACAAGACCCTTACCCATAGCCCCTTACCAAGTTTACCAGTGCAATGACCAAGCAAAGCCCCATAACCTCACTTAGACAAGTAAACCAAACGAAGGACCATAGGCAATGCCTAATCTTCACATAACATAACATCAAGAGCAACCATTATCATACTTTAGCAATATACTAACAACATGCTCATAAGTGAACCTAACATCATATAAAGTCAATAACATGTAAAGTCAACATTTACATAACATATAAATTATAGAACACAACAACAACATCATAAGGCTTCCCTTAAGGCAAACTAGTGCAACGCATAGGTAGAGTCTCATACCCCTACCTAGGCTAAGTCAAACCTCTTAAGTCACCCTAGTTAGTGTTTACTTCATTACTTCATTTTACTTTCGGGAACACTTGCCTTAACCGACATAGACCACCAGAGCTAAGTGTGGAATCAGGTGTTGTAAAACCTTACACCGATGGAAGGGGGTCTACCGGCCAAAGTAGTACCAAACATGAACATAGCATCTACGTGGATCCACTACCTAGTATTCCTATGGAGGCAACATAGTTCAAGAACTAGGAGATATAGTTGGGACCCTCTTTTTGTACATCACATTATAGTCTCCAATCTATTTGAGTACAATGGTGAACCCTACCTTCTCTCATTGGGAAGGTGTCACCCCTCACATCTAGTTCACTCTGTGCTAAGGTAGAGTCCCTTTTTGAAATGTCTTTCATTATTAATCATAACTTAGTTTAGGTCGTAGAAGACTACTCCTTGTATATCATCATAATTAGCTCATTAGGAATCGTATGAGAATCACCTTTCAATACATCCCTCATAGTGAGATCAACACCATATACCATATCATAGTAATGCACACAAATAAATCAATATCATCCTTATATCATTACAACCTTAACATGATCTCACAATTCATAAGATAAGATATTTCAATACCAACATCATACCATCCTAATGAATCCAATCACAACACAAATACTTCAATTGAATCACCATCATTAGGTATAAGTCATTACAATAGAGTTAAGGTTTGAAGATCACAAAGTCTTACTTCTTGCTCTTCCTGAGCCATCATCATGGTATTACCATCAACCAACCCCAATTCACTCATCAATTTGCATAATAACAACATATAATGGTAATTCACACATTAACCAAGCCAATTGTATCAATAGTAGAGAATTCAATTCAAGATCACAACCTAGGGTTAAAGGGAAAGGGTCATCTTCCACAAACTAGGTCAATACATCAATAAGTAGCACAATTGAATCATAACACGTCATAATCTATTCACAATAACCAAAAGAAATCATCAACAGAGCAATTTATAAGATCAAATTCGTATTGGAGATAAACCCACATGAAACTCATCTTTTTGAAATCAAATTTGGAAGAACCCTTTGGGGAAAGGAATCCTAAAGGTGAAAGGTTACCATACCTTGTTAATTGATGAAGATTGATGGAGAAAACTTGATCTTTGTATCCCTAGAACCCTCGTTGACTTGGTCTTCTATGAAGCTTTTTTGGGAGAGAGAAAGAAGAGAGAAGAAAGAACAATTTATGTTTTGGGAATTATGAGGGTTGGGTTAATTTAATTAGGTTAGGGTCTTTATATAAGTCATTAACTAACTTAATTATACATACATTAGCCCCCAACTAATTAAATAACCACCTAATTAATTTAATTGAACCAACTAATACGTGGCAGCAAACAATGACCTGACCTACGAGACCCCGACATACGGGTCGTAGATCAGTCAACGGCCAAGCCCCCCTCCATGCTGCTCATCTGTCGTTTGCGACTGAGACTTGCCAAAATAACTTCCCACGAAATTGGATAAGTATCCATCGACGGTGTCAATTGACACCCTGTCGATTCGACCACGCCTCGTGTTTTGTCCCTCATCGATGGCTATTGTCTTAGACAACTTTTAGCCATTCTTCAAGGGTCCTCCTCAAGGGCCCTTGGTTGATACTTGGGGAGTCGTACCCGGACGTTTCGAATATAAATCAAATCTAACATGTATTAGACACATTACTACCAAATTCCATCAAATTCTGTCTCCTAAAACCTAGTCAAATAGGCTAAAGCACACTAGCACATCTTGAACTAGTTTTCGGATGTCATGGACGTTCTTTGATCTTCTGATTCTAAAACTTCGTAAATGACTTATATTCATTAATTTTGACATTAAAACAGTGTCCTAACCCTTAGATACTCATGTTAGTCTCTAGATTACATCTTAGACTTTTGGAGTGTTACATTATCCCCCCTTAGGAACATTCGTTCTCGAATGACACTAAAATATTTTGGAAGGAGGGAATTGACTCAACACTTGTAGCCCAACCAACAAAAACACATAAAACATGAGTTACTACTCAATGACGGCATTCACACATAGAAAATTCAAAACTTCAATCACTACACATAGGAGCTAAAAATCACAATATGAGGAATTTCCTTCTCACAACAACATGAGCTCAACATATCATTAAGGAATCAATTATGCGAAAACTCAACCTATAAAAATACTCAATATAATTTCATAAAGGCACAACATGCTAAAATACACAACATAAGCTCAAAACAAGTAAAAGAGAAAAAAATTTCATTTTTTTGGCATAAAGTTCAATGTGATTCACTATAACATGCATATTTTGCAATACTTCACCAAAAATCAAGTTAACTTCAAATTTACTCATTATTTTCATTATTGGTAAGAATAACTAACCTTCGTTAGGAAAGAGATGAGGATAACGGGACTTCATGTCAGCCTCGGCCTCCCATGTTGCTCCCTCCACTAGGTGGTTTCTCCATAACACTTTTACAGAGGCCACCTCTTTGTTCCTCATCCTCTGACGATCAAGGATTTCAACTGGAACCTCCTAATAAGAGAGGTTCTCTTTCAAACCAATACCTTCGATAGGAAGAATGGACTTGGGATTACCAATGCACTTTTTAAGCATGGATACATGGAAACCCGGATGAACAGAAGATAGTTCACTAGGGAGTTTCAACTCATATGCAACCTTGCAAACCCTTTGCAAAATTTCATAGGGACCCATATAACGAGGACTTAACTTCCCCTTTTTGCCAAATCTAACCACCCCTTTCATGGGAGAAATTTTCAAATACACCTTATCACCTTCTTCAAATTCAAGGTCACTTCTCCTATGATCGTTATAAGAGTTTTTCCAACTATAGGTTGTTTGCAAACGGTTCCTTATGATATGAACTTTCTCTAAGATCTTATAAATAAAATCGGGACCAAGAAGCGAAGACTTGCCAACCTCAAACCACCCAATAGGAGATCTATACCTCCTACCATACAAAGCTTCAAAAGGAGCGATAAATATGGATGAATGAAAACTATTATTATATGAGAACTCCGCCAAAGGAAAGTACTCATCCCAATTTCCCTTGAAGTCAATAATACAAGCTCTAAGCATATCCTCAAGAGTTTGAATGGTAGGCTCCGCTTGACCATCCGTTTGAGGATAAAAAGCGGTGCTTAACTTCACTTGAGTACCCGAACCTTTTTGAAATGACCTCCAAAACCTAGATGTGAATTGAGCACCTCTATCCGATATGATGGACAAAGGAATCCCATGAAGACTCACTATCTTTTCAATATAGATTCTTGCATAATCTTCCGCCGAATAAGTAGTCTTAACAGGAATAAAATGAGCGTATTTGGTCAATCTATCCCCCACCACCCATATAGAGTCATATTGCTTTCAATTCCGAGGCAACCAAACTATGAAATCCATGTTAACATCTTCCCACTTCCAAGTAGGAACTTGGATCTCTTGTAGTAAACCACCCGAATTTTGGTGCTCGACTTTCACTTGTTGGCAATTTGGACACTTTGCAACAAATTCCGCAATGTCCCTTTTTAAGCCATCCAACCAAAACACTTCGTTAAGATCATGATACTTCTTAGTATAACCCGAATGAATAGAGTAACGGGCTCCATGAGCTTCCTCAAGAATACAATTTCTCAAATCATCGACATTAGGCACACATAATCTCCATTGGAACCTAAGAACACCATTCCTCCCTTGGGAGAATGACTCATTCATCTTTCCAAGAACTGATTCTTTCAACACTATGAATAATGGATCAAGATGTTGCGTAGACTTCACCTCAACCACCAAAGATGAATCGGAGTTATGATGTACCACAACACGACCATTTAGAGAATCTTCAATTCGAACCCCTAAACGAGCCAACCTATGAACATCCCTCACTGGGTTTCTCTTGGCTACTTCCACATGGGACACACTTCCCATGGACAAATGACTTAGAGAGTCTGCCACCACATTAGCCTTGCCGAGGTGATAGAGAACGCTCATGTTGTAGTATTTTAACAACTTTAACCATCTCCTTTGCCGGAGATTCAACTCCTTTTGAATGAATACGTATTGAAAACTTTTATGGTCCGTATACACATCATCATGAACCCCACAAAGATAATGCCTCCATATTTTCAAGGCAAATACCACGTCCGCTAACTCAAGGTCATGAGTCGGATAATTCTTCTCATGGACTTTGAGTTGCTAGAAGCATAGCCTATAACTTTTCCATGTTGCATAAGAACACACCCCAACCCAACTCGTGATGCATCACAATATACCACAAAATCCTTAGTACCCTACGGTACGGTCAATACCAAAGCGGAAGTAAGCCTATTCTTCAACATTTGAAAGCTTTTTTCATATGCTTCCGACCACTCAAATTTCAAATTCTTTTGAGTCAAAGTTGTAAAGGGAGAAGAAAGAGTTGCAAACCCTTCAACAAACCTTCTATAATAACTGGCTAGGCCTAAGAAACTCTTAATATTCGTAGGAGCCAAAGGTATAGGCCAATTTTTCACCGCTTCGGTCTTTCTTGGATCAACCTCTAGACCCTCACTAGAGCTGATATGACTAAGAAACGCTACCGACCTCAACCAAAACTCACATTTTCTATACTTGGAAAATAATTGATGTTCCTTAAGCACCTGTAAAACCACTCTCAAATAGTCCATGTGTTCACCATCATTTTTTGAATATACCAAGAAGTCGTCAATGAAGACAATGACAAATAAATCTAGGTAATTTCGAAGCACCATATTCATTATGTCCATAAACCCCTCCGGAGCATTAGTGAGACCAAAGGCCATTACTAAGAACTCATGGTGATCATATCTTTTTTGAAATGCCGTCTTGGGAATATGTTCACCTCTCACCCTAAGTTGGTGATATCCGACCTCAAGTCAATCTTGGAAAAGTAACTCGCACCTTGGAGTCGATCACATAAATCATCAATCCTAGGGAGAGGATACTTGTTCTTGATTGTGACTTTGTTGATTTGACGGTAATCGATACACATTCTAAGGGACCCATCTTTATTTTTCATGAATAATACCGGACCACCCCATGGAGAAATACTAGGCCGTATAAAGCTCTTGTCTAGCATATATTCGAGTTGAGCCTTCAACTCTTTCAATTCGGCCGGAGCCATCCGATAAGGAGGAATTGAAATAGGATTTTTATCCGGTTGCAAGTGAATACCAAAATCAATTTCCCGTTCGGGAGAAATACCAGGAAGATCATTAGGAAAGACCTCCGGAAATTCCCTCACTTTGGGGACCGACTCAATGGGAGGAATTTCAGAGTATAGATCTTTGACTCATACAATATGATATAAATACCCTTTAGAGATCATCTTACAATCTTTCAAACAAGAAATGATACGACCTCTAGGAATAGAATTTCCCCCCTTCCACTCTAAAATAGTCTCATTTGGAAAGTTAAACTTCACTACCCTTGTATAACAATCCATGGAAGCAAAGCAAGCATGCAACCAATCCATACCCAAAATGACATTAAAATCAAACATATCAAGTTCCACTAGTTCGACATAAGTAACTCTATTGGGCAAAATTATAAGACAATTCCTATACACTCTATTTGCAACAACCGAATCACCCACCGGGGTAGACACCGAAAAAGGTTCATTTAAGATATCAGGAAAAATGTCAAACTTTTTAGCTACTAAAGGGGTAACAAATGACAAAGTAGCATTGCGATCAAGTAAAGCAATTACATCAATAGAAACTACTTTCAACATACAGGTCACCAAATTAGGAGAAGTCTCTTGCTCACCCCTAGAGCGGAGAGCATAAAAGTAATTCTTCTTCGGAGCATCAACATTAGAACCACTTGATTGAGCTTGCCCACTACCCTTGTCTTGACCCTTCAAGTTTGGGCAATCCCTCACCTTGTGGCCACTATTGCCACAACTAAAGCAATTGTCCGTCCCAATGAGGCAATCACCATAATGCTTCTTGCCACACTTTCCACAAGTTGGCTTCTTGGTTAGTGAACTAGTATCCCTTCCCTTTTGAGGATTAGGGTTAGATACCCTATCATCACGAGCATTAGGGAACCTGGATGGAATTTGATTAGAAAACATCTTTTTGAAACTAGGCTTGTCTTGGATATCAAGCCTACCCTTTGAAGAACCACCATCAAAAGACTTTTCCCTATTGGCATCCCTACTCTTCCTCTTAACCCTTGTCTCCTCCAATTGTTGAGCATGAACCATGAGAGGAGAAATGTTCATATTATCATGTAGCTTAGTTGAACGACATTCTTCTTTCAAGTCATTCGACACTCCAATCACAAAGCGGCTCATCTCATCCCTAGGGTCGGGAACCAAAGAAGGAGCATACTTTGACTTTTTAGTAAATTTCAAAGAGTAGTCAAGTACACTCATACCTCCTGACTTCCCTCTTCTCTAGAGGAAATAACTTATCAAGAAAAGCCTTCTTGAAAATCTCCCATGTCATCGGTCCACCCCTTAAAGGCCTATTGTCTCTCCATTGGACGTACCAAGTTTGGGCCACATCTTTGAATTGGTAGGTGGCTAACTCGGCCTTCTCACTAGTATTCAACCCCATGGCATAGAGGACTTGTAGGTTTCATCAATAAACTCTTGGGGGTATTCCTCCACTTCGGACCCATAGAAAGTAGGGGGATTCATCCTTGTGAAATCCATCAAATGGAAGGCCATGGTGCTAACATATTGGTTTCCCCGGAGTAACACCTTCCGATTAGCTTGGACCGTCATGTCTTGTGCTTGAGTAGCGACGGCTTGTGCTTGGAAAGAAATGTATTGGGCCATTTGGAGAAAGGCTACCCTTATGTACCATCCGTCAAAAGAGGAGGATTGACCGGAGCTTGATCATCATTAGCAACTTCTTCAAGAGGAGGGACTTGATTGCCTCGGGGAGGAACTCCCGCATTGGCAATATATTCATCAAGTCTTCGTGCGGCTGTCCTTCGAGTGTTCATTGCCTATAATCACAATAAAGGGATTAGATTCTAAGGGCACATAGAGTCAAGACTCACGAGGCATGATATTGGATTTCCAAGAAAATGAGAGTTTCCTAAGCATCATATAGTTTCCTATTAATAAGTGTAGTGCGCTTCACAATTATGAATAAGAATCTACATAGATGTGGTTAAATGAGACATCGACTCTAACGATATTCAGCCTCATGCTCTGATACCAAGTTTATCATATCCGGGGAGCACCCCCTAGACGTAACCGGCGTGGTATTTCTCAAAGAGGACTAAGACTAGCCTCTTAGCATACATCATTACATTCATAGGTTAAAAATGCAGAAAATATAAAACTTTTCTTCTATATTAATCATGAGGTTTACATAGACCTCTCGCATACACATAATATATTGATATCGAGTATACTTAGACCCTTCGTATAAGAAGATTACATAGTCTTCTACTTTTATATCACATATATATATATAATACAATATAGTCTTAAATCGGATGTCTCTATAACAATTGGTCATAGCCCACACATCAATAAAATAAAAGACACATATAGACTATATAATCTTAGTACTAAAATGAAAGGAAATGAAAAAAGTGTCTTTAAGACTAATCAACATCCAATACTAGAAAGTGGCATTGTCCTCGAAGTGGTGACGATCTACCCAACATGGATAATAAGGATCCAAGTCTTCTTCAAATTGCCTCAACCTCGTCAACGATCGGAACCTAAAATGTTGGGGAAAAGGGAGAAAATAGGGGTTAGCAAATCACTTGTACTAAGTATAGAAACCATGCACACACAACATAGAAATCATGCTTGAAAAGGGACAATTTGTAATGATATGCCAAGTTACTGTAAAATACAACTTTTATGCACAACTAAGAATCATGTGAACCAATAACCACATAATCCTAAATACAATATCATATTCAACACAAGACCAACAATACGAAGTCAAGTCAATATAGGTATAGCCAAACAACCTCTACATCATAACATAAGCACAAGGCATATACAAGAACTTCATAGCATTTGAATATATACAAGACCCTTACCCATAGCCCCTTACCAAGTCTACCAGTGCAATGACCAAGCAAAGCCCCATAACCTCACTTAGACAAGTAAACCAAACGAAGGACCATAGGCAATGCCTAATCTTCACATAACATAACATCAAGAGAAACCATTATCATACTTTAGCAATATACTAACAACATGCTCATAAGTGAACCTAACATCATATAAAGTCAATAACATGTAAAGTCAACATTTACATAACATATAAATTATAGAACACAAGAACAACATCATAAGGCTTCCCTCAAGGCAAACTAGTGCAAGGCATAGGTAGAGTCTCATACCCCTGCCTAGGCTAAGTCAAACCTCTTAAGTCACCCTAGTTAGTGTTTACTTCATTACTTCATTTTACTTTCGGGAACACTTGCCTAAACCGACATAGACCACCAGAGCTAAGTGTGGAATCCGGTGTTGTAAAACCTTACACCGATGGAAGGTGGTATACCAACCAAAGTAGTACCAAACATGAACATAGAATCTAGGTGGATCAACTAGCTAGTATTCCTATGGAGGCAACATAGTTCAAGAACTAGGAGATATAGTTGGGATCCTCTTTATGTACATCACATTATAGTCTCCAATCTCTTTGATTACAATGGTGAACCCTACCTTCCCTTATCGGGAAGGTGTCACCCCTCATATCTTGTTCATTCGGTGCTAAGCTAGAGTCACTTTTTGAAATGTCTTTCACTATTAATCATAACATAGTTTAGGCCATAGGAGACTACTCCTTGTATATCATCATAATTAGCTTATTAGGAATAGTATGAGAATTGCCTTTCAATATATCCCTCATACTGAGATCAACACCATATACCATATCATAGTAATGCACACAAATGAATCAACATCATCCTTATATCATTAAAACCTTAACATCATTTCACAATTCATAAGATAAGAAATTTAAATAACAACATCATGCCATCCTAATCAATCCAATCACAACATATATACTTTAACTGAATCACCATCATTAGGTATAAGTCATCACAATAGAGTTAAGGTTTGAAGATCACAAAATCTTACCTCTTCCTCTTCCAAAGCCATCATAATGGTCTTACCATCAACCAACCACAATTCACACAACAATTTGCATAATAACAACATATAATAGCAATTCACACATCAACCAAGCCAACTGTATCAATACTAGATAATTGAATATAAGATCACAACCTAGGGATAAGGGGAAAGGGTCATCTTCCACAAACTAGGTCAATACATCAATAAGTAGCTCAATTGAATCATAAAACGTCATAATGTATTCACAATAACCAAAATAAATCAATAACAAAGCAATTTATAAGATCATATTCGCATTGGAGATAAACCCACATGAAACTCATCTTTTTTAAATCAATTTTGGAAGAACCCTTTGCGGAAAGAAATCCCAAAGGTGAAAGGTTCCCATACATTGTACATTGACGAAGATTGATGGAGAAAAATTGATCTTTGCAGCCCTAGAACCCTCAAAATCTTGGTCTTCTATGGAGTTCCTTTGGAAGAGAGAAAGAATAGAGAAGGAAGAATAATTTGTGTTTTGGGAATTATGAGGGTTGTGTTAGTTTAATTAGGTTAAGGTCTTTATATAAGCCATTAACTAAGTTAATTAGAACTCCCTTAACCCCTAACTAATTATATAACCACCTAATTAATTTAATTGAACCAACTAAAACGTGGCAGCAAAACAGTGACCTGACCTACGAGACCCCGACCTACGGGCCGTAGGTCAGCCGACGGCCAAGCCCTTCTCCGTGCTACTCATCCGTCGATTGTGATTGATACTTGACAAAAATTAATTCCCATGAAATTGGATAAGTATCCATCGACGGTGGTAATTGACGCCCTGTCGATTGGACCACGCCTCGTGGTTTGCCTCTTGTCGATGGCTACTGTCTTAGACAACTTTTTGCCATTCATCAAGGGTCCTCCTCAAGGGCCCTTGGTTGGTCCTTGGGGAGTCGTACCTAGGACGTTTCAACTATAAACAACATCTAACACGTATTAGATACCTTACTACCAAATTCCATCAAATTCCAACTCCTTAAACCTAGTCAAATAGGTTAAGGCACACTAGCACCTCTTGAACTAGTTTCGGAACGTCATGGACGTTCTTTGATGTTTTGATTCTAAAACTTTATAAATGAATTATATTCATTATTTTTTACCTTAACAGTGTCCTAACCCTTAGACACTCATGTTAGGCTCTAAATTTACGTCTTACACTTTTGGAGAGTTACACATGTAGGGGCAACAAAAAAAATTAAAAATGTTTTACCAATATGGATCAATAGAGATCTCATTCGTTCTTTTTATCAATAAAAAGGACCAAAGCTAGTCTGGGTTCTTAAATCTAACCTTTAAATTTGCAGGAAGAGTGACAGGAAGCAAGCAATATTCATATATGAACACTTGTTTCCCCACATACATGATTGAAACTAGAAGAAATTCCTCTTACATGCAGAAGAAAAGGATGGAATAGTAGTTTTGGTGGTGAAAATTCTTATGAGGCGCACTCAGATGATCATAGTATGGAAATTATGTGTCCATCAACTAAGAAGGATGATTAACCTAGATAAATACTTTTAAAAGAACATGTTGGAACTTGGGGATGACTAAAATCACATGAGTATCCCTCAATAGCTAATGAACGTTGCGCATACTGCATTCTAATCTTAAAATTCTATGCGCAGTCTTGTATATTTAGTTGTATGTCTCTATGCCACTTATATAGTCAAGTTACTCATGAATTATAATATTGTGTTTGCAATTATCATAGGAGAGGGAGTTAGTAACATTGGAGAAAAAATTGGCATTATCTATATATCTAAGGTATGTGCACTATAGTTATTCATTATTAAATATAAAATCTATGCACATGTACCTATTCCTTCGACTTCTCCCAAAAAATATATTCATGTCCTCTACTCAATTTTTTGCGTTCTCTAAAAGGAATGTAATCATGCCTTCTTGTGATAAAATATAATCAGATCTATACCCAAGATAAAACTCTACATCTCAAAGGAATCTTAAGCCCATTTAAAGTCTTATCCTAGTGTGTCTCTACAACTCACACCCTTCTCTTCCATAAACTTCTTAACCAAAATCCTCTATTTTTGAAATTGTGGAATAAAGTGTTCTTCAAGAAACATGTTTGTGCTTGATTAATTAATATTTATATTTCTTAATGACATTCTTGGATATAATAAATGTGATGGTCTGTATAATGTTATGATTGAGATGACCTCGGTGGATGACACCTCTATTGTGGTGCCTTATAAAATAGAGGTTGTGGGTTAGAAAGTAGGTAGTTCTAGTTCTTAGGGAGAATGCGGATTTGGTGTGTCTAAAATTATTAGTGAGGAAGTTTTGAAGGATGTACCTTGTGAGGGGAAATATTTTGGTGACCCTACAGTTGAACAAAGTTCAGTTTTTAGGCAAAACTTGGGTGCATCTAGTGAGGGGTAATGCGAGACCCCTCTGTCGAACCTAGTTCTATTGATGTAAAAAATTATTAGTTGGTGTTGCATCTGATAGTACCATGTCTAGGGAACAAATTGGGAGAACATGTTTCTCTATAAATAATGTTGATGAAAATATGTTCCTCTTACTTACTCCATTGAAATTAAAGATGAGAAGATTATGAAAAATAATGTCATAGACCAACTATGATCTTGAACATGTAGGCATGCAAAAACAAAACACAAAGCTCAAGGCTAAGTTTGCATAGACAAAGGCTACCCTTGAAAATGAGAAGACTACAAATTTTGTTAATCCAAAAGATGCTTTTTGAGCTGCTGAAAGAGAATTTTTATTTACCCTCTCATGCCGGATATTTTGTTATTGCCTGTCCACTCTACCCTTTAACTTTCTAACCGTTTTCTCATCACAAGTGCTTGATTCTATATTTAGTTTTGATTTCATTTTTGGTGTATATGCTTTCTGATTAATGCTAATGTTGGGTTTGAGTTTTAGGTTCATATCTATCCCATATGTTTCTGCATTATTTTTTGCTATAGCTAACTGAGTTCTTGATTTTTAAGTGTTTGTATAAGTGATAGCCCGAGTTGCGATGAGTATCAAACTTGCTTCTCTGTGGTGTATACCTTCACGGTGTTTTATGATGTCAAAAGGGAAAGCCATGCTTGTGTAATATTTATAAACCAATTAGTCTAACTTGACCCTCCAATGTGTATGATTTGTGTATTTTACTTTATGAAACTGACATAACACAAATTGATCCACACACACAAGAAGCAACGGTTTGTCATCATAAAAAATGGGGAGTTTTTTAGATCGAGAAAGATTTTAAAATTTGATAAATATAGGAACATATGAAAGGAACCTATTGCGCGACATGTTCCTTTTGGACGGAATCCGAATGGGATAAGGAGAATGCTAACCAAGCGAATTAGAAGTTATAAAGCGTTGGAAGAATTTCTTTTTCGACAAGAAACCAATGCAAAAAGGTTTCCTTCCATAAGGAAATCCTAAGAAAAATAGGAAGCATAAACAAAGTAGGAAGCATAAGAAAATAGAGAAGTAGAACAGCATGAATAAAGATTCAAGAAGGAAACAAATCAAAGTCAAGTCGAGCAAGGAAACTACACCAAAAAAGTTGTGAAGTAAAGTATGAGTCAAATAAAGATTTGAAGATTCGGTAATGTCAATTTAGAGTTGAACAAGGCTTGGATGATGCGGTAAGGTCTAGTTTAAGTTGAACAATACTTTGAGAAGTGGTGAATTATAAATGGGGCAATATTGTCGTAAAAAACGATTGTGCACTTAAACAGAGAGTTGCAAGAAGAATACAATCAAATAAGAGGGAGTTCATATTTGAGTGATTTCTGATTACGAAGTGCAACCAACACAGGGAAACAACAATTGAAGAAATGATTCATAGGCTTTTGGGTTATAGTTCTTAAGTCAAGTTTGCTTGTATTGAGTTTTTATCGAGTTGTATCGTTAATTTTTCTAGATCCAGTCAAGTATAAACTAGAATAGGAATAGAGTCTTCAAGTTGGGGTGACTTAAAGACTTGGGAACATAAACCTTAGGAGGGTTTGTGTTAGAGTTTAGGAATTAGAGTTAGTTCCTATGATTCAAATAGATGTAATCTGAATTCATAACTTGAAGTGGGGTGGTCTAGTTGGTTGTTGGTGTAAAGGAATTACAGTTTATAATTCCTAAGGTTACATAGGTTTGTGATCTTTAGTTGAGGCTCAGAGTTTAATGAAGGAATGTTAAATCCTACAGAGGTGTAAGTCGTGGTTTTTTACCGTTTATGAGCCGGAGTATTTTGCGTTAAAATATTGTGTCATTACTTTATTTACTTTACATAACGTAACTTCTGTAGTTTGTAAAGAAAAAGATAGTTTATACCTTTTCCTTAGGCAAATCTGGGTTAGTATTCCAATATTTCTTGGTCCATCATCGGAGCTTGGAGTTTATGGTTGTTGATTGTTGTTCGACGGATTGTTCATTGTGACGGCTGGCGTGGTGATGGGAGCCCGTGCTTTGGGGTTTTTAGGTTGTAAATGTTGTTGTTTGATTGACGATTGTTTGTTGTTGCCGGAGGTCACGAGCTCGTGGGTGTGGTTGGAGAAAACGGAAGGGAAATGAGGGAGGTGGGCCTGTGGTTTCATAATGGTGGTGGCTGATGGTGAGATCGTTGGCTGAGATATGCGATGGTTTCCAGACTCTGGTGTTGGGAGAGAGATCAGGGTGGGCCTTTGGCAGTTTGAGATCTGGTAATGGCTTTTATTGGGGGTTGGGCAATCTGGTTTGCTGGTTGTTATTTTTCGGAGTTGTTCTTTCCTCTGGTGGCTTGAGAACTCGGGGTTCTGGTGGTTCGAAGGTGGTGTCATGGGATCTTTTTGGTTGATTGTCCACCATGGAGCTGGTGACTGACATGGTGTTTTACAAGTTTTTTGAGGAGCGGAGAAGGGAGCCAACAACTAGTTGGGTTATGTTTCGCTAGAAAAAGGAGAAAAATGAATGGGGTTTTGGCTGGTGAATTCGTTGAATTTTGGCAGAGCTTCGGTGAGCTCTTCATCGAAATTGAAAGCCTCCTTAGTATAATGTTAATTATCTTAAAATTGTGTCTTAAAATCACATGTTAATTAAATATTGGTATGCCATCTTATTTGTATTTAAATGTATTTCTAGATTGAACTAAAAACATAACAATTGATTATTAATAAAATTAACAAATAAAATGAATATTAAGAAATGTAAGTAATAAAATAAACCACACGTAAAAAATGTAATTTACTAGTAGTTTGTTGACCTAACACTGTGTATAAGGGAGGAATATTTGTAGTCTGAGCATGCACCTCTTCCTCTTGTCCAACATCGTCATCATTCTCACCATCAACATTCTCCTCTATCTTTTCATTATGCTCAAGAGGGGTTCTTATTTCTGGGAGCATTCTCAACAGGAGCTCCATCCCTCGTAGGTGCTACTCTTCCTCGATCTCTATAAGAGCCCTGCCTCGACCGCAACCTCTCGCTGTAGATTCCTCAACTGGATCATTGACAGGAGCTACGGGCATGAAGTCGCTGAACATAGTATTATCCTTCTGCGGACAAAAACTGAAGGAGGCTTGATACCAATTTTAATCGCCAAATACAAATTCGAATCAAGTTATAGTACGAAAGGAGACAAAGAAAAAAATAGAGAGATTTCCTAAAGTCATATAGCCTCTCGATGAAAAGTACAGACGTTTCAATAGAGTTCCACAAGACTGTAGTAGACTTATTTTGGTACACCAGATCACTGAATCTAGTTTCTGATACAAACTTTGTCACGAGCCAGACCGTCGTGAGTGACACCCATACTAAACCTCCGGTGCGAGAGCCATTACTACAACCTAACTAAACAATTTGAGGCTACATAATCAGGTTTAAATAACTAAAAACTGAAGTTCCATAAACTTCCTAAAGATCTAACCATGAATTTCGGAATTAAATGCTTAGAAATTGAAAGTCATGTACCAAAACTCTAATAAGAACCATAGTCTAAAGAAAAATGGGTAAGAACCCAAACTAACACAAGAAATCTAAAGAAATGGTCGAAGTCAGAAATGTGGACATAAAAAGAAAGAGAATTCATGGCAGCCCAGAAAAGCGGATCCACTCTTGAATTTGAACGATCACTGATCTTCTAACCGGGGTCTATCAATGGCCGCCTGAAGATGCTCTTTACTTACCATAAGAAAGAGCTAATGCAGGATCACGCGGCTATCCCACTAAGTGAAACATAAGAAAGTCAATACAACATTATAAACAAGCAAATACCGAATGAAAATATGGATTATCACATTCTCAATAGTATTTATTTACAAAAAGTCATTGGTCCTTTCATGGAACCCAAACTAAATTGTTAGTGTACCCATACGTGGCACTCGATCTAATGTTTATGCCAAAATATGGAAATTGATCCCATATTTATGTCAGAATGTGGCAACCGATCCAAGTTAGTGTGTCGGAATGCAACACCCAATCCATTCAAGAAGTAACAATCACAATCACAATCACAAGTATATTCTCAAAATCATACAATCAAGTCATGATTTATGGAATATATAGTTCATCTATCCTCATTTACAATTAGTGTGATCAAAGATGCAACATACACATACATACATGCATCATAATGAAATAAAAACAAACATATATCACACAATTATGAAATCACAACCATCACCTACCTCCAAAAAAGCTTGAATCCCTTGAGAAACTTGATTCTTCCCTTTCCGGATTAGTTCCGCTTGTTCTTGGTCTACAAACAATAATTATAATATGGGAATCAATAAACGGTGACTAATTACCTGAATTACCTATAATTCTATCAACCCTTTATCAAACCCATGATCCCAATATCAAAATTAGGGCTTTTTCACCAGAATTTCCAGATCAATTCTCTCCCCCATCGATAATTACCTATGAAACTAGGTTCTACGGATCAAAAAAACAATTCGGAAGTGAAACCTTACCTTTAGCCTCAAGAATGGTGGAAAACTGTCAAGAAGACTCCTGGGTTCGTTCCTTAGTTCTCAAGTTCAAAAATTGAAGAATAAAACATTTTTGGGGTTTATTTCTAACTTTAAGTCGCATTTGTGCCGCCATAATGGCCTCACCCTGCTACATTAGCCCGTCTTGGTGGGAAAATTCCACCTTAGAGTCTTGCACAGAACCAATGAGAAAATTTAATAATTCCAATACCCCCATTTTACAACACACCTTCAACCAACGACACTCTTAAACTACCTCTTCACGCTAGATTAGTTTCGAAAATTCTACCCACCCAAATTCAATTCTGTAAAGTCGTACGGGTTCCTTACCGTCTTGGATATCTACTCTTATAATTAAAATCATAATTAAATCATCCAATTGATACCTCATTTCCCTATACCTTACTGACTTCGATTTCATCCAAATTTAGACTAGGTTTTTAAAGTTCAAGTTACTACGAAAAAGATTTTCGGCCCAAAATTTTTCCAGGTTAAATTTTCTATAACGAGAAAACCCGATAATTACAACAGATACCAATTTACCCATCACTCTTCACCGAGTGAAAAAGTTAGGAAAACATATAGGCTAAGTCAGGAATGAAGTAGTACGTGAATCGACGAACATTGGGTATTCTTGTCTTGCATGTCCTAGATTTTCCAAGTAGCTTCGTCAATTGGATGATGCTTCTATTGTACCTTCACAAACTAATCTCTTTGGTCCTCATCTTAAGCACATCATGATCAAGGATTGCAATCCATTCCTCTTCATATTGGAGGTCTTTGTCTAATACAATTGAGTCCAACTTAATGATGTAAATCTCCATTACCGTGATCTCTTCAACATGGATATATGAAATACCGGATGAAATACAAAGTAGGAGTTAAATTCGGTCTATAGGCCATGGGCCCTACACATTTAAGAACCTCAAAGAGACCAATGTATCACGGACTTAGTTTGCCCTTCTTGCTGAATCTCATCACTCCTTTCATGGGTGTACCTTAAGAAGAACATTATCACCAGTCTGGGATTCCATGTCTCTTACCTTATGATCCGAATACTCTTTTTAATGTTCTTTGGGTGGCTAGAATCTTAGCTTGGATACTCCTCACCTTATCTTGAGCATCCTTCAAAAAATCAAACCCCAAAGATTTCACATGTCCAGCCTCAAACCATCATATGGGTGATCTACATCCCCTTCCATAAAGTTCCTCAAATGTTTCATATCAATGTTGGAGTGATAACTATTATTATGTGATAACTTACACAGATAATAATTTATCCCAATGCCCTCCAAATAAATCACACATGCCCTCAATTTTGATTGTCTGTCCGTCCGTGGATGGAAATTTGTACTAAAAGTGAGTTTTATGCCCAATTCATCATGTAACTTCCTCTACAACATGGATGTGAATTGGGTACCACTATCCAAGATAATAGAAAAGGGCACCCCATGCAACCTTACTATCTCTTTCACATAGACTTTCACCAATTTTTCAGCATTATAATCTATTCTTACTGGGATAAAATGGGCTAACTTAGTCAATATATCAGCCACTACCCATATAAAATCAAACTTTGCCAATGTCTTGAGAAGTCCAAACACAAAATCCATGGCTATCCTTTTGCACTTCCATTCTGGAATTGGAATTCTCTGAAGCATTCATGTTGGCCTTTGTGTTCATACTTTACTTGTTGGAGATTTTGAAACTTAGCCACAAACTCCTCTATGTAGCAACAAAGAAATTAACTTCAAATTTTGATACATCTTGATCACGCCCTGATGGATGGGATATCGCGAACCATGGAATTCAGTCAACATATTTTGAATCAAGTCATCAACAGGAACACAAACCCTTCCTTTAAAACTGAGCACACCTTCCGCACCAAGAGTGGTGTCTTGTGCCTTACCAATCATAATTTTCTTCTTGAGTTTATTCAAATTTCCGACCTCAAATTGTTTGGCCTTGATCTCCTCAATGAACATGGTCCTAACTTCAATGTAAGCTAAAATCCCTCTTTTTTATGATATGCCTAATTGCACGAACTTAGACTCCAAATGTTGAATTTTCTTAGCCAAAGTTTGCTTGGATAAACTCAAGCAAGCTAGACTACCCATACTCACCAATTTTCGACTTAATGCATCCGCCACCACATTAGCCTTGCCCGAATGGTATTGTATGGTCATATCATAATACTTTAGTAACTCCATCCACCTTTTCTGTCTCAAATTCAGATTCTTTTCGGTGAACACATTTTGCAAACTATGATGATCAGTAAACACCTCACACTTAACACCATAAAGATAATGTCATCATATCTTAAGAGAAAATACTACCGCTGCCAACTCCAAATCATGCAGTGGATAATTCCTCTCATGCACCTTCAAGTGTCTCGATGCGTAAGTTATAACATTTTTATCCTTCATTAAAACAACAACCAAACCAGAATATGAAGCATCACAATAAACTATAAACTCTTTACCTTCCACTTTTAATGCTAGAATAGGTACGGTGGTCAAAAGAGTCTTGAGATTTTGAAAGCTCTCCTCACATTTTTTAGTTCATTCATATGTTATCTTCTTTTTGGTCAAAATTGTCAAGTGAGTGGCAATAGAAGCAAAGTTTCTTCACAAATCGGCGATAGTAACTAGCGAGCCCCACAAAACTTCTAATTTCAATCACAGAACTTGGTCGAACCCAATTCCTAACCGGCTCAATCTTTTGGGGATCTACCACTACCCCTTCCTTCGAAACTATATACCTTAAAAAGGCAACTGAAGTCAACCAAAATTCACACTTAGAAAATTTTGCATACAATTTTTGTTTCCCAAGAACACCCAAAATAATATGAAGATGATCGGCATGCTTTTCCTCACTTTTTGAGTAGACTAAAATATCATCACTAAAGACTATAACAAATGAATCAAGAAAGGGTGTGAGCACCCCATTAATCAAATTCGTGAAAGTTGCAACCATATTAGTCAAACCAAAAGACATAACTAGGAACTTATTGTGCCCATAAAGGTATCTAAACGTCGTCTTGGGCACATCCTTAGGCGTGATTTTTAAATGATAGTGGCCAAACCTTAGATCGATTTTAGAGAAGAATGATGCACATTACAATTGGTCAACAAGATCATCTATTTGAGGCAGTGCATACTAATTATGAATGGTGAACCTATTCAATTGACGATAGTCTATACACATTTGTATACTGACAAAAAAACTGGAGCACCCAATGGGAAAGAACTAGGAAGAATAAATCCTTTATAAAGAATCTCTTGGAGTTGAGCGTTATGCTCTCTTAATTCATCAGGAGCCATACGATATGGAGGAACGATATATATATATATATATATATATATATATATATATATATATATATATATATATATATATTGTATCATTTCTCAATTGATTGTATTATTTCCACTATGTATGCTATTTTTTTCTTCAGAATCTTGTATTCTTTCATAAATTATATTCATATTAATGATTATAATATATTGGGATACAATCAGTAATATTTTTGTAATACAAATAAAAGAAAAATATATTTCGCAATCATGTAATACAATTTTGATCATTAGGATAGGTAGTGTTCACAATGAGAATAAAATACCAATTTAATTTGAATGGTAAAGTAAGCACATAAAATGGAAAAATTATTGGCATACAATTACGATGAAAACATAATAAAAAGAAATTTGACCTCTTTGAAATTGTAACTGATGAGAATTTTAAGTTATTTGTTCCTTTTTTAAAAAAACATTATCTCCCCTATTTTCTCCTTTATGTTATTAAATAATTATATTCTTGCAAATCAAACAAATAAAAAAATATACATAAATCAGATATATAACAAACTAAAATATTGACATTTTAAATAAATATTGAAAGTATGGCTAATGAATCCTATTAAATATCAAAATATTAACAGTTTGAAAATTTTCCGGAAGAATTAATACAAACAATAAGAGTATAATAAAAAGTAAGAATGTGGACCTTTTCCCCCAAATTCCCAGATTTGGTTGGCCTTTTGGCCCATTTTTTGCTTGGACATGTTGTTCAAAATATGGGTTTTAGCCCATATATGTCCACTGAAAATCTACATATATAATGAGTGTATATTTATGTATATGACTGTATTTTATCCCATGTTTTGTATATTGGGTTGTATACATAATGTATGCAGCCCACTTAAGCTTCTAGCACCTGTATTTCGATTTTTGGACATGTATACAACATGTATAATGCCCGTTTTTGGATATTATGATCACCTGTTTTCCATTTCCAACTCATATAAAATGGTTTTCAACTCGATGGAGAAAATGTTGGGTTTCTACCCAACTCGAGATGCAAGGATAGAAACAAGGGAGCCCAATGGACTCAAATCAAGGGATTCATGCAAGAAAAGAAAGGTAAAGATTAGTAATCATTCATATTACATGTAAAGAGATAAAAACTAAATATTACTATGGATCAAGAAATCTGGCTTTCCAGATTGTTAGCAGGCACTCTTTTGCACTAAAATGATGATGCTCAACTAGCACACATGTTAACTAATATCATGTAAACAAATGGGAGCTATGCATATGATTTCCCAGTGAAAACAACTAGACAAATTCTCCATCCGTCCGCTGTTGTTTGTCATAATTTTATTTTTAGAGTCAAACTATAAGAACATTGACTAACATTTTAAGATGTAGTTTTTCATCATATTGATACGCAAAAAAATGCAATGTATAGTACTTTTCATATATTTTTTTGAATAGTTAAATTTTTTGTTTAAAATATCGAATTAATATAATCTAATTTAACTTTGAAATAAGTCAAATTGACTTTCGAAAAGCGTAACATGACAAATAAAAGTGAACAGATGAATTATTGTTTTTCCAGGTCACTAGGACATCATTCTTTAAACTACTACTAGTAATAGTTATATATAAATGTCAACAACACAATAGAAGCAAAATAGCTCAACCAATATCAACTTGCCAATGTTCTATAGATCAAAGTGATCAGGACAGAGTTACCTACCTCTATTATTTAGCAAGCAAGGTTTATATTCTTTGTTCTAATCTTTTATTCTACACTTCCCATAGTAAACTTAATCAACAATAGATAAAGCAAGCTTTCGACCATCACTAATAGACACAGAAAAGAAAGTTATTGCAAGTTCTCAACACCAAATTTGATAGATTCACCCTTTGGTGCAAAAAGTTAAACCTAAACAAGACCCGATCAATAACCATGATTGGGAGAAATTACAAACGAATATGCATTAATATGTAATATTTATCAAGACAAGATGCAAAAAATAAAATCTGGATAACCAATAGCAGTAGGCCACGAAATTATAAATCAGAAATAAATCAAGGCTTGTACGACATCGAACTATGGTGCTAAATTTAAATTGGAAATATTATAGAAGAGCATTTCAGAATTAGAAAAAGAAACAGACCATAACTAAGTTCTCATTAGGGTCGATACAATATTCATGAACATAATACCTACTAAATATTTATGTGAATGTCTCAATACTTCATTATAGTACACATAGAGGAAGAACATTTTGACCTAAAATCATCAACACATTTAAATTCTAATATATGAAAATCCAATAATACTAAGATTAACTAGCCATGAGTTGATAAAGGAAGCTGAAAAACACAGTATAAAGATGAGAAGAGTTCACATTTTTCCGGGTAGGAACTGGGGCAAACGAGTTAAGGCGAGCTATTTCACCACCACGTTAAAAGAAGTCTGGCGAAAGTTTCCAATGACAGAGAACAAAGAGCTTAATACGAGAGCTCGAGATTCAAATAATTTCACTTAGCACTATAGAAATCAAATTATTCTTATGAACCTATATCACTGTGTTTTTCGTCTATTTTCATGTCTCTTCCCCTTTAAAAAATAAAGACAACAAGGTATTTATAGAAGGCAAAAATTAGGTCAAACTTTTGGGAAACAGATAGAAATAAGGATGAGTTTTAATTTGAAATTAAAAATATTTCTTGGAAAGGATCACATTGAAAGTTGTCGACAATACCAATTTGTACAACAATCTTCAACGGATTTAAGAGGGCGTCATTCGATTTCGAGAAAGGGTGATGAAGCTACGAGATTTCGACACCTCATAAATCTCTAATGGCTCTTGTACGAAAGAATGAGAAAGTTCTGAAAAGTGGGGAAAGGGGACGACGTAGTAGATGTACAGTTGTACAAAGGCGCTACACTTTACCAGTTTTGTGGATGGGGTCATTTTTGGTAGTGTTGTATGGTATTATTTGAAATTGGGCTGAGTAATTTGGGCTGCTGCAATTTTGGTCTTGGAATTGGCCCAATTTGATTCAAGATTTGAGGCGAAAATGGGTTAGATTTGTGAATAAAGGGTTTGTCCAAATGGATTTAAATTATAGCCAATTAGATTTAGGAAGTTACACGAATTGAGTTGATTTGCAAATTCGGCTAAAATTTAAATAGTATTAATTAATATATTTAATTCATGAGCTCCTTAATCTTAACATAATAAAATAATTAGCTTACTTGTAAACAAATTTACTCAAAAATATAACTATAACTTAAGCTAATTAAACAAATATTTAATTAAAGCAAAATCTTTTTGAGATGATTATAGAATATTTTAATAATATACTAGTTATATACATAAAAACATATATCTTATTTAAGAATTATCAAAAGTGAGGAACTACTTAAATATCTTGCAAATTATATTTATTTTATTTTTTTGAAATTAAATAAAACTAAATATTTTAAATCTTTTGAAATTGAAGAAGCTCGATGATTAACATATCTTGTGGAGGGTCAAATTGGGTGTCAGCAACTATCCCTCGTTTGACTTCGATTGATGAAATAAATTTGAGGTAAATGAAATTGACGAATCCAATTTTGACCGTCCACATCTTCATATTTAGGAAAGGGATTTTGGTATAGATTTTAGGAATTATGGTCGAACCTCGAAATTGAATTTTCTACATATCTCAGGCTATATGAGAATTCAAGTTACTTGTAGCTCGATACCCTTGATTTGATGCACGATTATGAAAGAATCCAAAAGCTATTCGTATATCGAATAAGATTTGAGAAAGTATGTCAAGATACAACAAATTTCAACATTGAGCCCGCCTACATTTCCTTTAAACCTTAGGAATCAGGCTGTTTGTAGTTCTAATCTATAAATTGTAAAGGAAATCTATTATGAATAACCTTTGGTTCTAGAGGAGTGAAAAGTAAGTCGAGTACGAAAAAGGGGCTTGCAACCTCTTAACCATGAATGTTGGGCCCTTCACACCCATAATTTAGAACTTACACTGACATAATTTCCAAAGCTCTTGGTGCACTGTCACTCAATTTAAAAGTTGCTTCCTATAAGATTCTAAAAATTACACTGGATGCGAAACAAAAATAGACAAACTCCAAGAAAATTCCACATGCCTTCTGATAGGGGTGCGGTTTTTTGTTGTGAAAGTTGCTCCTCAGCTCACGTCCTAAGAGTTTGATACTCCTCTTTGGACTATGTCCAGTAAGCTGCTATGAAAAAGTTTCACCTTATGGTGTATCAATTTTTATGTCATCTACACATGTGGTTTGATTTCAGAATTCATCCTCTTGGATTCTCTCGATAAAGATTGAAATAAACTTGTTAGTAGAAACCGTAGTTTAAATAGAAAAGTGGACTATTTTACTGTATTCGACACATGTTCTTTTTTGTGGATATTCTAACCTGAGCCTTGACGCAATAGATGATGAATTTAGATAATGCTATAATGATGATGACTTTCTTGATAATGCAATATTGCTGATACCGATACATTATTGATAGGATGATGATTCTGATGCTTGATTGATAAGATGATGATGTTACATTGATGATCCATTAGCAAAATGATTTTTATCCAATGGTAGATTGATATTGTTGAAGGTTGATTTGTAAGATGATGTTGTTCTATCGGCAAGATGATGTTTATCCATTCAACAATTATATTATCACCTTTGATAATATAATAAAGATGGACCTCTCAGTGGTTTAAATATTGAATGTCCCTCTTGGCATTTTGAATGCATAATGGCCCTCCCAGCGTTTGAAGATGCAATGGCGCTCTCGGCGTTTGTAGATGCAATGACCCTCTTGGAATTTTAAGATGCAATGGTGTCCCTCTCAGTGTTTGAATATGTAAAGGCCCCCTTGGCATTTGAAGATGCAATGACCGTTTTGGCGTTTGAAGATGCAACGACCCACTGGACGTTTAAAGCTGATGGCCCTCTTGGCATATAAAGATGGAATGACCCTCTTGGCAGTTTGAATATGATGACCCTCTCGGTAATTTGAATATGTAGTGGCCTTCTTGACATTATGAATATGATGTTCCTCTTGGCGGTTTGAATATGATAGCCCTCTTTGTCGTTTGAATATGCAATTTCCCTCTCGGTAGTTTAAATATACAATGACCCTCTCGATGGTTAGAATATGCTTCGTGTTTTGAAGATGATATCCCTCTCGATGTTTAAAGATACAATGTCTCTCTTGGTGTTTTGAACATGATGACCCTCTCAACAATTTGAATATACAGTGTCCCTCTTGGCAGTTTTAAGATGATGGACCTCTCGGCGTTTTAATATGATAGCCGCCTCATTGTTTGAATATGTAATGGCCCTTTTGGCGCTTGAATATGATGACCCTCTTGGCGGTCCAAATATGATGACCCTCTTGGCATTTTGAATATGATGGCCCTTTTGGCGGTCTAAATATAATCGTCCTGTTGGCGGTTTGAATATTCAACGACCCTCTCGACGTTCGAATATGCAATGTCCCTCTTGGCGGTTTGAATATGATAGCCCTCTCGGCAGTTTTAAAATGCAATGGCCCTCTCGGCGGTTTGAAGATGATGGCCCTCTCGGCGTTTGAGTATGCAATGACCCTCTTGGCAGTTTGGATATGATAGGCCTCTCAGTAGTTTGAATATGTAATGTCCCTCTTGGCATTTGAATATGATTACCCTCTTGGCAATCCGAATATGATGCAATGGACCTTATGGTGGTTTGAATATGATGACCCTCTTGACGGTCCGAATATGATGGCCCC
Organism: Solanum sitiens; assembly: GCA_016801875.1. Taxonomy (NCBI): domain Eukaryota; kingdom Viridiplantae; phylum Streptophyta; class Magnoliopsida; order Solanales; family Solanaceae; genus Solanum; species Solanum sitiens. The sequence goes on from JABWTJ010000421.1 coordinate 139,013, forward strand.
CTCGACAGGTTGAATATGTAATTATCCTCTCGGTGTTTAAATATGATGACCCTCTTGGCGGTTTGAATATGATGGCCCTTTCGGTGGTTTAAATTACCCTTGTTTTATATCGACAGAATTTGTAATTATTCTTCAAACGTTCTTAATGTTGAAAAAATGTAATTCGATATCTTTGTAGATGTTTGTACATGTTGAGAGTGATGTTTTCACTTGTTCCTATCATGAACACCTTGTGTTTTATTCGACTCCTACTTTGTTGGATATTCGAACGAGGTGTAGTTGCTCAGTTTCTGAACAGCTGCTTTTGTTCTAAAGAATTTCAATGATTTTATACACCCACATAAAAATATGTCATTTTGCGAGCTACTCTCCCTCTTGAATTCCCCGTATTCATGGAATGGAAGAATATGATGATCTTAAGGCAATTTTATAGACCTGCTTCCACAGAAAAATAGTATTAAAACAAACTGATCTGTGTTGATTTCTTCAATTGCTTGCTCCTTGTCTTTCTATCTTCGCTGGATCGCTCTGATCTCTTTCTTCTCGATAGACATTAAATGAATTTATACAAAACATTTGACATATAAAAAAATCTTTTGGGAAAAGGAACTTTTCGAGAATAAATTTGAAAAAATTAACTGTCAAATGTCATGTCATGTATATATTTAATGAACTTTCGTGGTTCAAACTTTTGACATGTCCGATATCTTGTTCTGGAGAATTCAAAAGATCCTTGAAGTTTGAGAAACTTCTAACATGGTCATCCTAAAATTTACTATGATTGAGAAGTTTTGTAGGTGTCTCTGACATCCAACGGTGTCGGAGATGGCTGAAATTGACTATGAACTTTAACGATGCCATAGATCATTTGAAGTTAGCTTTAAACTTCTAATCATGCTCAAAATGCTCAAAACTAACTACAAAATTCTAGTGATGCTTGAAGAAATTTTGGAGGCCATCCTCAAAATTTTTTGTCCCAGTTATATTCCTTGGAACATACTAAGATCTCGATAGATGTCTCATGAAATTTTTGAGATCTTCAAAGAAATTCTATCTAGTTGCAATTCTTAATGTGATTGAAGTTCTTGTCGGAGATCTTCTTCTTGAGAATTTTTTAGTACCTCTCAAAAATTTGCCCTGATTTGATGTCTCACAGCATCTCGAACTGTTGATATATGACTTGTAGAATTTTTAAGACATCAAAAATTTTGTCTCGGTTGCAACTCGCAATATATCTTAAGTCTTAACCTGTTGGAGAGATCCTCTTCTTGAGAATTTTTGAGTCTCGCTCAAAAACTTTGTCCTCGTTTCTATTTTAAGGGAAAATAGAAATCTTATGTGAGATATAACCGAACCCTTGTAGCGCCTATGTATCCCGTTGAGGCAGGAATCAGGTCAAACATAGTTTCCCCCAAGGGTTAATAGAAATAGGAAATCTTGATTAGGAAATGATCGAGGCCGACATAAACCGCCTACGTATCTCATTCTTGAGAATTCAGATCGAACATAGTTCAAACACAAAAGAAATCATTAAAAGGGGTAAAAAGGGTGACGGAGACTGACATAGGATGCCTATGCATCTCATCCTTGAGAATTCTAGTCAGATGTAGTTAGTTATAAGGAATGATTTTCTAACTATGAAACATAAGGCGATTTTAACCAAATGATGTAATTACAAGGAAATAAATAAAACAAACTCTAAATCTTCAACTCATATAGCTATTGATATCATCTAAGTAGATTGACCACTTGATATGAACGTCTATGCTCACCTACGCCATGTCATCAGGCAACAGTATCGACGTGTTTTCTAAAAAACTTATAAGTTCTCTTTCTGAGCTTCTATTATATGAACCCTGATTCTGGCCTTTTGGACACAATCATCCTTTTCTAGATTCAGTTTTTGTGTCTTCCAAATTCGACTTATCCTGATTCGTGAGTTGTTTCAATTGTTTAGCAATGTATTCAGATGTAATGATCTTCCATCATACTCTTAGAACGACATCATCATCCAAATCATTTCTTCATTTAGCTTGTGACATGACATATTATTGATAGATTTAAAATTATATTTACCAAAATAAACATAAAGATAGTTAGATAGAAAAATTAAATCAAGCAAAACAAATTTTCGCAATAGAAGAGGCTCTCATTAAAAAAAATAAGGAAATACGAACTTTGGACATGACCATGGGCCATTTTGCCTTTTCAAAACACTACGAGGGAAATTAAAACTTAATTAGGTAAAATGAAAGGTGGGTTATGGTGCTCATCTGGACTACCACTAATTTTAAAAATAGCATAAAATTCATCTTTGTCTATCAAGATGAGCTAGGAATCAAGAGCGACGTGGAAGCCCAATTTAGAACTTTCTCCATTGGCTCGGCGTCTCGTATACTTGATGTCTTAAACAATTCCTCCAGTACAACGTCACCTTCTTCATGAAGATCCTTGTTCCTTCTTTGAGACTGTCATCGTTGACATATTGTTTTACTTGAAAAGACCGATAAAATGAGGCAAAGGCTTTGGTGATGCATGATTAACCTCCTTCTTGTGTTGACTATCTTTTGGCACTAAATGAAAAGCTTGATATGGTGCCATGACCATGAATTTGGATTTCTCAACTATGCTCAAGAAGGCTACAACTTTATCAAGGTTTGTTGGGATTACAACTTTATCCATACACCAATTTTCTTCGACCTCGACCATTTTAAAATTTAACCCTCCGCAATTAAGCTGTGAATCACGGCATTGGGAGTCATAGTTTGGAGAGCGACAACCTTTTGATCAATAATTCTTGAATTTTATGCATCAAGAGTATTGGCCAATATGTACAACACCTCTTGAATGGTAAGCACACTGAATATCGGCCCTGTAATGTCTAGAATTGATATTTACATTTTTACATCAATTGTTTGTATCAGATTGATTGCTTTTAATCTCTCAAAAATCTAAGTCCGACTTTCAACCAAAGGAGTAAAGACTCGATGTGGTTTCTTCTAAATTTTTGGACGAGGAAGATTTTAATTATTTCATAGCGGTGGAGGTACTTGATGATAAAGTTAAGCGTTTTGCCGAGTAGGTGTCCGTGTTTGAAAATTTGGGTATTGTAGAGTTTGGCAGATTTAGAAGTATTTAGGTAATTTGGCAAAGTGACTTGGTAATTTGGTTGAACATTTTGGGTAATATGACAATGGATCTTGGTAATTTGGATAATTTTGTAGGAGAGCTTGGTAATTTGGATAATTTAGTGGTGGATCTTGGTAAATTTGTTAGGCATAAAAGATGGGGTAAGGATATGTGGAGCTAAGGGGTATGTTTTCGATGGTAAAGACTTTCAAACATTGTGAACGTCATGTCTCTTTGATTTTTGGCTCTATTCAAATTAGATAGAGGAAAAATCTTCCCTTTTCCTTCACAATGGTCCAAGGATTCATCTTGGGGAGTCATTCAGATGATTTTTCCGGTCTTGAGACCGTCTTCAATAGCTTCACCAATTTTAACTATCCCACTAAGCTTTCCTCCTAAAATGAGCAACATCCTATTGTTATACTCCGACTATTGAATGCACACGAACACTTCAATGAAATCTTTCTCGTTAATGGGAGGCCTAACCCTTGCGGCCTCTCTTCTCCAAGGGGAAGCGTAGTCTCGATAGCTTTCAGTAGAATTCTGTTTGACTCTCTGAGAGGAGTATCTATCGGGAATGAATTATACATTGTATCCAAATCATTCGATGAAGCTTTAGACAAAGCGTTCTAACTTGGTAATTGCTTGCTCTCATTATAAATAAACATTCCAAATCTTCTCCTCTTAGACTTCGACTAAATAATCACACTAACAGAGCTTCATCTTTCCCTACTCCCACAAGTTGGTCAATATAAGCCCTCAAATGAGTCAATGGATTTTCGAATCCACTAAAAGTGTCAAATTTTGATACTTCAAAACCTTCTAGAAGCTATAAATGTGGATGACGACACAAATCTTCATAATTCAACCCCACAATGTATGGGGTGTATTAAAAGTCCTTTATTTCATTCGTACCTTCCTCTATGATCTTTAGCTCAGTCTTTCCTTGTATGATCATCCACTCCTTCTTCTCATATGTTCGAGTTCAAAATGTGTAGCAGAGGAAGGACATGATTCTGGTGATATTTAAATATCAAAAGTAGTTTTTAGAGGTATGGGTTGAGTAGTAGGTGAGTTGTTGACAATTGCATTAGAAATTTGATGACTAGGAAAAAAATTCTAGATTTTGTTGGTAGGTGATTTTTTGTGTGAGGAGCTAGCATGGTATGGTTAGGGGTGGTTAGGTCAATGATGGGAGGTTTTGAGTCGTAGCAGTGGATGAATTGTTTAGAAAATGTTCGGGTGTTATATCCGAAATAGGAAAATGGAGTGGAGGTCTTTAATTGTCTATAGTAGGATTGTTGGCAATGATAGCCAGATTGGTCATATCTCGGATCTTATCTATTTCAGCCCTCATTTGTGCAATCTATTGGAACAATTATGCAATCAACTTGTTATGTTCAACAATAATAGATTCATTACTATTGATTTTGGTCAATTCAATGATCTCAATATTTTCAACCTCTTTTTATTTGCCTTATGACTAACTTTTGTCAGGGAAGGAATCTTTGGGATCGTTTAACCTCGTGAAGTATGGATGTTCTGCCATTTTCTCAACAAAAATCAGTTTGAGTACCTGACAAAGAAAAATAACTCAAAAGATAAATGTGTTAGTTTGTGTTGATGATAAATAATACAAAATACCACACGTATGAGTGAAAGCACATAAAAATTATTTTACTTAAAGATAAACCAGCCTACAGAAATAGGAAAATGATTGAATAGACAGGACTTTGCCTATTTGATTTTGGTAATAGTAAATTTGAAAAGTTGACTTGCATGAAGTTAATGACCTTTTGTATATGTAGTGACATACTTTTAACTTTCAACTTAGAGGAAACCTTAATTTCTTGGAAGAGCGAAAAAAATAGAATTTTTCAAAGATAGGGACAAAGTCTTGAAAGACTGCGTACATATCCCCCGGAGGAGAATTCGGGTCCTACTTAGTTCAACCAACTTGAATCTCTTTTTTATTTGTAATGGAAGGTTAACCTTTTTTCTGAGATGAGAGCATAGAGATTTGAAAGTGAAGCTCGGATTTTTCTGGGAAACTAAAGACTCGAAGAGTATTTTAACGCACTTATTATAGTGACTTGATATATGTGCTTAGGTAATTCTACAAAATTTCCAAGAAAAATAGAGTAGAACATCCTCAAATAAAGCAACATATTCAAACAAGCAGCTGTAACACATAAAAATATATTGCGCGTTCTAAACAAATGTGTGACCTTTTTATGCCAAGGGTAGGCCTAGCATTTTCTAAGGGATGTATACGTTACTTGAAACATCTCATTGCCTCCAAAACCTCAAATTTATACAAGTTTTATAAATAAAGTAAATCGGGATACATAATAGGGGAAATGCGATACAAAATAATTAGTCTCATGCAAGGGTACCATCCTAAACTGTGGTTTTGTTGAAAGTCCTTCATTCTTTACTTTTTTTCATCTCCGGATGCTGATGCCTTTGGACAGATTAGTAGCTTGTTAAGCTCTTTCTTCGACTAGAATAAGCTATAATCTACTCCTTATACCATGGGACAATGGCTTTTTCAAAAATGTATACAATCTTCAAATTCAAACAAATAATTATGATTTTCATTTAGGTCGTGGCTGTTTTGGAATCAATACAGTCTCTCTAATGTCCAACACACCTTGGGTATTGGTCATCTTAGTTCAATGCTATAAAAGTGATTTGGTTTTGCTCTACGCTAGTTGACTAATAGTTAGTTTAGACAATACGTGGTTACCCAAGCTGGACAAATTACGGGGTGAAGTATATTAAACGACGTTGGATGACCACAAGTTAACTATTCGTTTATCACTTCAACAGAATACGAATGTGCTTTTCTGAAGGACAGTCATGGAAAATCATGTAACTGCCTTTTTTCTAATGTAATCTATTTGTCGTTTGGCGGAATTAATGCCATGAAATGCCATAATTTATAATATACAAGAATTAGCACAATTAAGTAATTTAAACAAATAGTCAAATAAGTTAATTTTAAGGTTAGAACCCATTTAAGTCCCCAGCAGAGTCGTCATTTTTGTTATGCCGTAATTTTACTATCTTTAGAAAAACCACTTTTTGAAATATTTTAAACAATTTAAGAAAAATACTTAGAAAAGAGTCATCACTTGATTTTTTAAAAGAAATTATGAAAACTGAATTCAAAAAAATTTTAACAGATTAAATCTATATACATTTAGAGAAAATGGTAAGAGGTTTATATTTACGCTTAAAAAAGATTTTTAAGGCATTTGAAGCGCCTGCTAACACACGGGTATCCTATAACATTATTTTATATTTGACTATTTTTTGAAAAAAATGATTTAACATAAAAATAATAATAAATTACTATATTAAGTTGAAGGAATAGTTAAACAAAGATTTGTTTTTAAAATAAGTAGACCTTAATTAGAATATTTGAAATTATCTACAAGTGATGAAAATTTTGACAAAATTGGATAAATTTAAAATTTAGCTGAATCATTTTAAGATAATAATTTCAGCCAAATTGGTTAATTTTAAGTATGAAAATCATTCAAAGATTAAGAAATTTTATTAAAATAAACAAATGTAAAGAACTTGGTCTATCTTTTGGAAAATTTAATTAAGTTAAACCAAATCAAATAAAAGAGTTAGAATTAATACAAAAAATAATAGTAAAACAAAAATGTAAGAATGTGGGCCTTTTTTCTTCAATTTCCCATTTCCATCCCCAGAAAATTTGCATATAAAGTGAGTGTATATTCATGTATATAGGATGTATTTTAGCCCTTGATGTATATTGGGTTGTATACCGATTGTATGAAGCCCACTTCAACTTCCAGCACCTGTATTTCGATTTGTGGACTTGTTTATCAATATTCTACATTTATACCAGTGTATACGGCTGCATAAAACATGTATACTACCCATTTTTGGACTTTCCGAACACTTGTTTTCAATTTCAAGCTCACATTAAATGGTTGTTGACTCGATGGAGGAAATGTTGGGTTTCTATCAAATCTGTGATGCAAGAAATTCCAATGGACTCACATGGAGGGAGTTCATGCAAGAAAGAAGGGTAAAGATTAGTACTCATTCATATTACATGTAAAGGGATTAAAATTGAATATTACTATGAATTCAAGAAATCTGGCTTCTCAAATTGTTAGCAATCACTCTTTAGCCCTAAAATGATGATGCTCAACTAGCACACATGTTAACTAAAATCATGTAAACAAATGGCAGCTTTGGAGATGATTTTCCGGTGAAGACAACTAGACAAACATTGTTTTTCCATGTAACTAGGCCAACATGCTTTTATACTAGTACTAGTTATATATAAATGCCAACAACACAGTAAAAGCAAAATAGTTCAACCAATATCAACATATTCCATAGATCAAAGTGGTCGGGAAAGAGTTACCTACCCCTAATTTGTAGCAACAAAGATTTATATTCTTTGTCCTAATCTTTTATTCTACACTACACATAATAAACTTAATCAACAAGAAATAAGCAAGAAAGCTTTTAACCATCACTAACAAATACAAAAAGGAAAGCTACTGCAAGTTCTCCACACCAAATTTGATAGGTTCACCCTTTGGTGCAAAAATTTACACCTAAACAAGACCCAATCAATAACCCTGATTGCGACAAACTACAAACGAATATGCATTATTATGTAAAATTTATTAAGACAAGATGCAAAATCAAATTTGGACAGCCAAGACCAGTTGGCCATGAAAGGAAAAATCATAAATAAATCAAGGCTTGTACGACATTGAACTATGGTGAGAAATTTAAATTGTAAACATTATAGAAGAACATTTCATAATTAGAAAAAGAAACATACCATAACTAAGTTCGCATTAGGGACGATTCAATATTCATAAACAGAAATACCTGCTAAATATTTATGTGAATGTCTCAATACTTAGTCACAACAGACATAGAGGAAGAACATTTCAGCTAAAATGCTCAACATTAAATTCTAACATAATCAGCCCAAATTCGATTCAAGATTGAAGGCAAAATAGGTTAGATTTGTAAATAAAGGGTTTGTCTAACTGGATTGAAATTATAGCCAATTAGATTTAAGAAGTTAACTGAGTTGAGTTGAGTTGAGTTGCAAATACGACTAAAATTTAAAAAGGATGAATTAATAAATTTAATTTACGAGCTCCTTAATCTTAACATAATAAAATAATTAGTTTACTTGTAAACGAATTTAGTCAAAAATATAAATATACCTTAAACTAATTAAACAAATACTTAATTAGAACAAAAATCTTTTTGAGATGATTTTAGAATATTTTAATAATATACAAATTATATACATAAAAACATATATATTATTTTAAAATTATCAAAAGTAATGAAACTATTTAAATAATTTGCAAATTATATTTAATAAATTTTTTGATTTTTTATGAAACTAATTCTTTAAAATTAATGAAGCTCGATAATTAATTTATATTCTGGAGGGTCAAAATTGGGTATCAACAAGACAAAGAAGCCAAACAACCCTGTCCTACCGATTTCCTAGCCCGGATGGATGATATGATCTTAGCTTGCTTAGGCTTGTACACCCTACACCCCTTCACACTCTAATTTTTCCCTACTAGGGATCTCTAGAGTTAAGACTTAGTATTACAATTTAACACCACATAATAGGGGGACAACCAAGCCATGCCTAAGATTATACCAAAGTCAATCATATCCAAAATCACCAAATCAGCCCAAGTCTGAAAACTCATACCCAAAATAGGACAAGCTCTATACACATGGGTGACTACGACCGACTCTCCAACTGAGGTAGAAACATGGATGGGGGCATCAAGTATATCACAAATCATATCAAACTATGAGGCAAAATGCACTAACACATAGGAATAAGTGGAACCCGGATCAAATAGTACATGGAATCACCGCATTTAACGCATTCGCCTTGGTCTTCCCCAGAAACACATAATACTGAGCCCTATCATCGTGACATGCAACTTCCCAGCCTGGGGTTGTCTCTTCTTTCAAGCAAGGAAGGAAAGACATATATGCTCATATGGGGATATGGACATAACAAGGCTAATGATCCATGTGCAACAAGTTGAGGAGGATAAGGTGACGGATAGAGAATAGTTTAAGAACAACAATTGAAAGAGGGTCGATTTATTTTTACCGAACACCACCCTAGGCAGTCCTGCAAACGTCTGCAACACTCAGCCTATCTTACTCACACAGATTTGACTAAGTATAGAAATACTTAAGCAGCAAAGTTAAACAGCACACAGAATGTACAGGAACTCGTCCCAACCTGTATTAATCTCATAATTAGTACAAAGGAAAGGCTTCACGAATTTTATCTAAGGCCAGAATCACTCTCCTAAGCCTTAAACGAAATTGCCACCTTTTATAAAATTTCTGCACATGGCAGTTACATGCGGCAGTTGCAAATGACACATGTCTGACACTTGTCACCACAGTATTCAAACTAATGTTTCGAACAATTCTAACAGATAGAATTTAATTCAAATTTAATCCTTATCCACACGAAATACTAATATTCTAACACTTAGAATATTTCAGGCTACATTCCAACACTTAGTTTTATTTCAACAATTTATGTGAATGCCTTTGTCTTTGCCATCATCACGTCTTCACAGCCTTGCCTTGTCAAGCCAACACGCTGCCTTGCCGATGACTCCAGCCCGCACGTAAGCCTTGCACGTTCAGGTTGCCTTGCCAACACCCAAGCACCTTGAACCTGTGTTGCACTGTTTTGCCCCCATTCATGTCAAGACCAATGCCCAAGTCCTTGACATGACTGGACGTAGTTAGATCAAGTAGTTTACGGGTCTAACAGACCACTCACACCACTTGAACTCGATGTTCTCATCGAGACTATTTTAAGATAGTCATTGATTTGAGCATCAAACTGCCATAAGTCTTTTGCCTTCTCCTAAACTGCATCAGTCGCACTCTTGCCTTTCCAATGAACCAAGAATTCTGTCTTAGTATTCTTCTTACTTGTGCCCAAAACCCGGTGATCAAGGATCTTCTCAATTTCAGCATCAAACTGTATAGGTACTGATGGAGGAGCCCTCTTTGATATGTTTCTGTCCGCATCATCTGCATCTGCAAAGTAAGGTTTCAAGAAACTCACATGGAAAGTGGGATGAATCTTTAACCTTTCTGGCAGCTTCAACCTATAAGAAACTTCGTCCACTCGTTTCACCACTTCGAATGGACCATCATATTTAGGAATCAAACCCCGATGCCTAGTTTTACTTACAATCTGTTTCCAGATTTGTGGAGTAAGTTTCAGAAACACTTTGTCACCCACATTGAACTCAACTGAGCGATGATGTTGATCAGCATACTTTTTCATGCGCCGCTGAGCCTTGCGCAAGCTATCCTGTGCTTCAGATAACATTTCAAGTCTATCCCTTGCAACCCTGTATGATGCTGGACACTTTCCCTGATTTTTAGATTTGGCAACATCTAGTGGCGTCATAGGCTGTTTGCCTAAAACAATTTCGAAAGGGCTCATTTCTGTTGCAAATGACTTGTGCAGATTAAAGCAAAACTGCGCAGTGTCTAACAATGCAACCCAATTCCGTTGACTTGCTGTCACATAGTGCCTCAAATATTCTTCCAATAAGTGATTGATCCTTTTCGTCTATCCATATGTTTATGGGTGATTTGCAGTAGAGAATTTCAACTCAGTTCCCATCATATTGAACAAAGCTGTCCAAAACCTGCCAGTGAACCTTGTATCTCTATCACTCACGATGTCAGCCGGAACACCAAAATACTTAAACCACATATTTGTAGAATAAATCAATAGCAACTTCAGATGAGCATAACTCAGGTGCAGCAATAAAAACAGAATACTTTGAAAACCTGTCAACCACCATCATGATAGATGCTCATCTACCTTAGGGAATCCAGAAATGAAATCCATGCTTATCGATAGCCAAGGCCTTTCGGGAATAGGCAGAGTTTGGAGCAAACCTGCTTCTTTCTTACGTTCAGTCTTGTCAACTTGACACACATGACAAGTCTTGACGTATGCCTCAATATCGTCTTCCATCTTTGGCCAAAAATAAACACGAGACAGTAAAGCTAACATCCTTTCAACACCTGGATGTCCAGCCCAAGTAAAATCATGTGCCTCTTTTATTAAGTCACTGCACAGTCCCCCTTGGTTTGGTACAACGATTCTCCCCCCTTTGAAATAGAGCAGATCGTCCTCAATCCAATACCGTCTTATTCTGCCATCTTGCACTTGACCCATCCATTTAACATACAATGAATCATTTGCGGCACATAACCTGATTCTATCGAAGAAATCAGTTTCAAGTTTGGAAATTGAATATACTGGAACGAATACCTCTTTTCTACTCAGTGCGTCAGCAACTTGGTTATATTTGGCTGGCTTATGTTCCCACAGGAAATCATACTCTGCCAGAAATTCTTGCCACCGTGCCTATTTAGGACTCAACTTTTTCTGTGTCTTAAAAAATGTATTTGCTACATTATCAGTTTTCACTACAAATCGAGTACCTAGAAGATACACTCTCCAAACCTGTAGGCAGTGAACAACAGCAACTATTTCTTTTTCATGAGTTGAGTATCGCTGTTCAGCATCATTCAATTTCCTACTTTCAAAGTCCACAGGATGACCTTCCTGCACTAATACACCACCAATGGCTTTGTCCGACGCATCAGTGTGTACTTCAAATGGTAACTCAAAATCAGGAAATTTGAGTATTGGTTCAGATGCAATAGCTTCCTTCAAATTCTGAAATGCTTCACCACATCGTTCAGCAAACCCATTTCGTATCCTTCTTCAACAAGTCTGTCAAAGCCGCTGCCCTTTTTGAGTAACCATCAATGAATTTTCTGTAATAGTTAGCCAACCCAAGAAACGACCTCAAATCCTTCACATGACGAGGTGCTTGCCAATCAACAATGGCTTGCACTTTCATAGGATCCATTCGAACTTGGTTTTTACTAACAAGATGTCCCAAGAATTTTATCTCCTGTTGAGCAAGATGTCCCAAGAATTTTAACATAAAGTGTGTATTTTCTCAATTGAGACAGAACCAAACTTAAGTGATTAACATGTTCTTCCAATGTTTGACTATAAATGAAAATATCATCCAAATAGACAACAACAAAATCATCAAGATAGTCAAACAGTACATTATTCATTAAGTTGCAAAATGTTGCCGGAGCATTGGTTAGCCCAAACGACATTGCAAGGAACTCATATGAAACATATCTAGTTACACATGTTGTTTTTGGTTCATCACCATCTGCTATTCTAACCTGACAGAAACAAAAGGGACCCTCTCAATCCTCTTCTAGTGCGCCTACACCAAAGAACAAAAATGAGTACAATAGTCTGAATTTAAGGGATAAACATGCCTATTATCAAGGTAGTACCGCACAAGGGGGTATTAAGCTTCCTACATATGCTAAGAGTTGTAGGAACCACTTAGATATGTGTCATGATTGCTCCACTAGTTGCTTCAAGTGGGGCCAAAATGACCAATTTACAACAGATATCCCCAAGAATAGGCACGGAAATAGTAATGAGGTTAATAGAGCCTAGCCTTCCTTAGTTTCTGTAATGACCGGGCTTTGTCATTATAAAAAAGCCAATGGGGAAAAAATTTGGGTCGGAAAACTTTTTCATAGTAACTTGAAATTTCCCAACCTAGTCCAGATTTGGATGAAATCAATGTCTTTAAGGTGTAGGAAAATATGGTAATAATCATGCAAGTTAATTATGATTTTGAATACATTAGTAGTTGGATAACTCGTTAAGGAATCTGTACGACCTTACGAAATTGAATTCAGGTGAGTAGAACTCCCGAAATCGATCTTAGCTTGAACGGGTATTTTCTGAGTGTCATTGGATGATAGTGTGTATGAAATGGGGATTTGTAATTCTTTATTAAGCTTTTTTTTATTCGTGTAGGCCTCCAGAGAGGGATTGGTGCTGCTGGAGCAGGGCCGCTATAGCGGGATGGATCCCGTTGTAGTAGGATAGACGCGACTTAAGTCGGAAATACAACCCAAAAAAATATTATTATATACTTTTTGACTTTGAGAGATAAGGAACAAATCCATGAGTCTTCTTGACAGTTTTTCACCATTCTTGAGGCTAATGGTAAGTTTTTTACTCCCTGAATCTGATTTTCGATTCATAGACCTATTTTCTTGGTTTAGTATCGAAGGGGGAAGGGTTTTGATATGAATATTATAGTGGAAACATATCTAATCTGGGTATGATGGATCAAGGGTTTTGTATAGGTTATTGAGTTTTTTATACTCTGGATCTTAAACCTTTGATTGTTAATCCTTGCATATATGAATTGTTTATAGACCTATAACAAGCCGAAAGAATCCGGAAAGGGAAGATTCAAGTGCCTTAAGGTTTCTAGCTTGGATTTGAGGTAAGTGATGGTTTTGATTTAATATGTGTGATATATGTTTGTTTTGTTTCATTATGATACATGTATGTGAATGTTGTATTATTGATCACCCTAATTGTAAATGAGTATGAACGAATAACTATATGTCATGAATTACCTCTTGTTGTATGATTGTGATTGTGGTGTGTTGAATGTATCTGAATGCCATGTTCCGGCATAACTAACTAGGATCGTATTTCCATGTTTTGGCATAACTAACGAGATCGGGTAGCCATATTCTGGCATTAATATGGGATCAGTTGCCACTTTCTGACATAAATATGGGACTGGGTACCACGTTTGGGTGCACTACCATTTTGGGTATGGGTTCCATGAGAGGACCATTGAATTGTTATATATTGGCTTATTGTTATGAACATGAACATGTAATATTAATTATGACTTCTTAAAGAGTTATACTTAGTGCAAGCGGGTGTCATGAGACTTTATTCATGCAATGCACAACTGGACTTTAAGAGTTGTTGTGGTGTGGTTCTCTTATTATATATATTTGGTGTATGCATGTTTATAATGTTGCTTTGACTTATATATGTTTCACTTAATGGGATATCCGTATGATTCTATCAGTACATGGTGGTTGTGTATGCAATTGATATAATTTTGTTGAGTACAGTGCATCTTCTAGCGGCTATTGATAAATGTGACTAGATTCAAGAGTAAACCAGTTCTTTCAGGCTTCCATGGATCTCTCTTGTTTGAGTCCACTCTATATGGACTCAAACTATTTTTTTAAGGTGTTTGTTTATTTTCGGGGTTGTACCCCTTGTTCTTACACTTGCCGTTAGTAGAGTTTTGGTACATTGACTTCCAAGTTCTAGGGATTGTTCTTCTACATTTGTTTTAGTTTTTTTGTTAAACCTATAGAGTTTATGGGAACTCCATATTTATTATAATGTCATTTAAACCTTTTTATTTATCTTTAAATGTCTTAGTTTTCATATTATTTGGGTTGTGGTAATGGTTCTCTCACCAGAGGGTTAGTGTGGGTGCAATCATGACGGTGAAGGTCGTGAAAAAGTTGGTATCAGAGCTCTAGGTTCATTGATCTAATTTCATTGATCTCATTGTACCAAAACGAGTCTAGTAGAGTCTTACAGAACGATACGCTCCTGCCCGTACTTTTATTTGAGAGGCTATAAGACTTTAGGAAAAAGTCACTTCATTCTACTCCTTCGTGCTATGACTTGAATCAAATTGGTATCTCCGTGATACAAATTGGTATATGGGTGATACAAATTGGTATTTTTCCTCCTTCACTCTATAGTCCGAACTAGAGCAACAACAGTGGTAACACCATCACTAGTAAGAGGGGATGTGTATAGATTACGGACAGTTGATCAGGGTTACCATTCAGTACAAGTATTCATTGCCTAGGATAGATGACATTTTTGACCAATTGCAAGGTGCATATGTTTCTCTACGAATGATTTAAGGTCTGGTTACCATCAGTTAAAGATGGAGGTGGTTAAGAATTGGGTTCAACCAAGTTCTATGATTCAAATTAGTAGTTTTGTGGGGCTCTCTAGATACTATTGTCGCTTGTAGTATGAGTTGAGTCCAATTGGTATCCCCCATTACAATTGGTATCTCAACGAAGTGAATTAGACGTCGTAGTCCTGGCCGGAGGGACACAATCAAGTTAATTGGAACTGAGAAGGTTCCAATTGGTATCTGACCTTAAGGGTCGTAGAAGGCATAGATGATAAGTAATGGTCATCTATAGAACAAATTAAAATAGATTCATTGATGTCTGTGAGTTGTAACTTGAAACTGTGAATGTGTGTTCCTTGTTACCTAAATTAAAGCTGAATGTTAGAGTTGTATGTGTTTGAAAGTGATGATATGATCATGTGCATAATAAGTTTAGTCTGAAGTTTGATATGTGCAATATGCTTGCTGAATTGATTGAAACTATGCAAGTTGTAATTGTTGAGTATCCGTAAACTTGTTGTGAAAAGAAGGTCTCAACTAAGTTCGATACAAGGGCCTAAAAAAATTATGATTTGGTTCGTAAGTGAGAAATCTGGACGTGCGTTGTGACCAACATATAACCGTGGGAGAGTCTGGTTGTATCCTAGGGATATGAGTGTGGTAGTGTTGAAACGATATAAAGGTATTCTAAAATGTGTAGTTCGTTGGGTTGATCGGGGGTAGAGAATGATTGTCCTAACTAATGGAATTACTCTAATAATGCATGTGTTATAGCTGGAAACGGTTTGGGAATTTAGAAAAGAAAAGAATCCAGAAAATGTTGACAGGGGTTTTATTTCCGTTGAGGCCGCTAGAGCGGGATTTTTTCCACTAGAGCACGGCATGGTGAGACACAATCTCATCCATATCTTTCATGTTTGACCCTAGTCACAATTATGGACCCTGAATCATACCTAAACTAACCCTCACGATCTAATCCATATTCACCAGTCGAATATAAGTTATAAGGGTGTTAAAATTGTGGAGAACCGGGGCATAGTAAGGAAATCAATGAGGTTGTGGAGGTCGGGGAAATGGTAATACACGTAGAGGAGTAGTGCAGCCAGGCGAGGAGGTTTCCTGTCAATATGACACGGGTTAGTTTTTTGCCTTCCAGGCCAGACCGAGTTTGAGGTGTGTGATGCAGTGATCACAAGTAGTGTTATTGTTTGCGACCGAATGACTATTGTTTCTTTTTATCTGGTTTCCACTTATTCGTATGTGTCAGTTCAAATGCCTTGAGATTTTACGTGGTTTTTGAAATACTTGATGCCTTCATCATGTATCTACCTCAGTAAAAGAGTCAATCATAGTCACCCATGTATATAGTATTTTCCGGCTGTGTTTATGGATTTTCATATTAGGTTGATTTGTTTATGAGGGATATGAATTACTTGATATAATCTTAGGCATGACTTGGTTTTTCCTCCTATTACACCCGACTTAATCGTAATACTAAGTTGGTAACTCTAGAGAGTCCCGATTGGGAGAGAATAGAGAGGGAAGGGGTGTACAAACCTAAGCTAGCTAAGATCATATCCTGCATTTGGTCTAAGAAACTAGTAGGGTAGGGTTGTTTGGATTATTGGATCGTATTTGGGATGTTGAGGACGAGTCTCCCTCTATTGGTCTCTAAATTTTAAGGAAGTGTTTCCTATGGATTTTCTTGGTATGCCTCTATATAGAGATATAGATTTCTTCATTGGCTTGGAAATTGACACTCGCCATTTCCATCCCTCTGTATCGTATGTCTCAGTCAAAGTTAAGAAATCTCAAGGCTCAAATCCAAGAGCTTCTTGATAAAGGGTTCATCTGTCCTAGTGTTTCCGAGTGGGGTGCTCTTGTTCTATTTGATATGAAGAATGAAATTTGTATGAGGACTAATGATTTTATCTTAATACATATGGGATTGGATTAATAACTAAATTAAAAGCTTATGAATAAAGAAAGTCCCATTGAGTATAAAAATTGGGTTAGTCCCTTGAATTAGATGAGTGTACCCAAGTTTGATGGGTCATATTGATTAAAGGTTGGCGTCGTGGTGATAGTAAGGACTGACTGAGCATAATGACAATAAGAGTTTGTGATGGATTGTAGTGAAATGCACAATATAATAAGAATGTTGGTTAAACAAATTTTGTGTAGTAATTACGACTTGCTAGTATTCAAGGTCATGGTTTACTACTATTTGGCGAGGAAAGTGGTCGTATGGAAAGTTTTAAGAGATGGTAGGACCTCCCTTTGATTGAATTTAAAGAGCTATAGTCATAATGAAGGAAAATAGTGAGATATCGTACAAACTTTAATGAAGGGCGAGAGCAAGAACATTTTGATTAATTCCAAAGGCTGAAAAAATCTTTAGAGGGGTAGATAATTGGATTCAGAGATGCATGATTTCATTCGTTTTGCTGTGAATATTGTAATAGTTTCACAAGTCCATTAGATTAATTAGAAAGTATTGGTAAAGACGCGAGAAATAATGGTAAAAACATTAGCTCAAGTGTGATGATAATTTCTTTGTTTTATTTTCATTTTGGAAATGAGTATGATTTTATTGTTAGCAAAAGATATTATGAGATCTATTGAGATGCGATCCATGATAAGCGAAGATCCATGAATTGATAAAAATCTTTGAGTTACAAACTAATGTTGATAGATAATGGGATTGTGTTAGACGGTTGAATTTACAATTCAAGTTTTTGATTGAAAGTCTACATTCATGGTGATATGTTTTGTCAATGTATGAATTTGCAAGGTGGGGAATGATTAATTGTATCTGGTATTGAGAATTTTAAAAGACTTACACCTAGGTTGGGTTGTAAAGTTGATTACTATTTGTAACACCCCGTACCTATAACATACCATAAATCAGCTTTTCAGAAATATGCAGGTGCAATCGACGGTCACTATCGACGGACCGTAGTCTGATCTACGGCCCATATTATGCATCTCTAGTTTTCCACTGAAACTCTCCCAAAATTCAGCTCAGCAAAATCGACTAAGTCTCGACCCACAGACGGACCGACGGTCCGTAGATCAGACAACGGTCTGTCGATGGTGTCTGTGGATTGAGACTCTTACGACCCAGCCTCTGACACGAACAACGGATGATCTGTACGGACCGTTGTTCGATCTACGGTCCATAGGTATGACCGTAGGTGAAAGTTAGCAGTCAGTTAGGGGATAAATGTTGTTGGGTCAACTTTAAATGATCATAACTTTAAGCACAAAATGAATTAGTTTTCCATAGACACCGAGTTTGCTAAAATTAGACCTCCGAGTAACAAGTTATGCCCGTTTTAGTAAAGGCCTATCGAACAGACCCAACCTACGGAACCAAACGATGGACCATCGATTGAACGACGTGCCGTCAGTCCAGGTCGTCATTTGGCCCGACAATAATTAACTCATGTGTCTTTTGGTCTTTTCCCACTTTGTTTAAAACCTAAGATACATCATTTTGACCCTAAATCATCATATTTTAGTCAGTCCAAGCCTAGAAACATAACTAAAACTTACCTAAGTAAAATAATTAAATCAAAACTTAGAAAATTAGAAGCAAGAAAGGAGAAAAAGGTCAAGAACCCTAGTTCAAGAACGCAACAAGGTTCTATCAGTTCTAGCCCCGAAATCTAAATATTTCTCCGTGGATTCATCCCCAGGTATGTGGGATTTCACTAGTGGGTTCCTTTCACCCTTTAGATCCCTAGTTTTCAGTTAGTTCTTGATTCTCTTATCATTATTAAACCTAGGGTTTCTAGAATTACAGCAGATCATCATAAATTAGTTAAATACATGTTCCAAATCAGATTGTAAAGTTATTATTTAGTTTATCTCATGAATTTCATAACCTTAGCTATATATTTCTTTTGTTCTTGAGTTACACATGCTAGGTAAGATATTTCAGTTACTTCAGATATACATGCTTCAATTACTAATGCCATCATTATCAGATTAATTGTTGCATTCTCAGTTTGCATATTCAGTTTTGAGCTATCCAGTATTTACAGAAATTCAGTCATAATGTCTAAATCACTTTATTAATTGGGAGTAGCATAATACCGAGTTGGATTAGGGTTCAGTGTACCCAATTAGTCCCAGAACTACTAGCCAAGTAGGTTGTAAGTCCCCTCTGTGGGAATCAGTTTAGTGATCATGCCAGCATGCCTTTATACCTCTGACACAGTATATTGGGTCCTCTCGATTGGGGTTTATACATCGAACTCCACATTTAGCTCATGTAGTTTTATTATTGGTTATTAGTAGCTCCCACAGTTCAGTCAGACTCTATTGCATTGACCATTTATCAATATATTCAATATTAAGTTTGAGCATGTTATAGATTGGTAAGTTCATTTAGTTATCTCAGCATTCAGTATATCATGTTCAGAATATTTTACTTGGTTTTGTGCTTGTTCAGTAATGTATTATTTCAGCTTTACTCTATTCCACATGCTCAGTACCAAGTACTGACGCATACGTGTGCTACATCTTCTTGTGATGTAGGTTCAGGTTCTCAGTATCTAGATCACGCTTAGATCTATTTCTCGATATCCAGTTCAGCAGAATTAGTGGTGAGTCCTCATTCTCCGAGGACAATAGTCATGAGTTATTTTTAGTATTTAGTCCTTTAATTTCAATTTTTGCTAGATTTAGTTGGGGACTGTTCCAGCATTTCTAGTCAGTTAGAGGCTATTTTCAGACATAGTTAGTTTCAGCTTAGTATTGATTTAATGACTTCTTTGTATTAAACTCATCAGTATTTCATTTATCTCAGTTACAGAATATGGGTATTCCCCATCTTATCATTTAAAATTATTATTTAGCTTTCGCATTTAGTTTATTATGTTTAGTATGCTCATGATCATGACAGCAAGGTTAGCTTGGGATCACATGTGGTCCTAGGTCCCGTGTCCGCGTCTCGGGGGTAGCTTGGGGTATGACAAACTTGGTATTAGATCACTAGGTTTAACTATCCTAGGATGTCTGAAAAGCCACACTAAGTAGAGTCTTTTTTTATCCGTGTGGAGTGCACCACATCTAATGAGAGGGAGGCTATGAAGTGTTCTAGGAAAAAACTCACGTTCTTGTTACTCTTATCGTGCGTAAGGTATGATGTAATTCCATTGTAACTCGACGTTCTATATTTCAGATCATGCCTCCTCGTAGAGCGAACACCAGGTATGAGAATGCAAGGAATGCAAACACAGCTCCTCTGGTCCCAGATTAGGAAGTCTCCAGTGTTGTATTCAGGAATGCCATTCAGATGTTGGCTTGGCATGTCACCAACCAGAACAATCAGCGGGATCAAGATCATGTGAATAGAAATGGTGGATCAACAACATCCAGGGTTAGTGACTCTAGTAGGAAGAATCCGTCGGAGTTCTTAGGATCGCAGACCAGTGAGGATCCTCAGAATTTATTGGATGAGATCAAGAAGATCTTTGAGGTGATGCAAGTCACTGTGAATGATCGGGTTGAGTTGGCATCATACCAGCTGAAAGATGTTGCTCATATCTGGTACACTCAGTGGAAGGAAAATAGGGGTAGTGATGCAGCTCCTATTACTTGGGATTGCTTTAGTGAAACCTTTCTAGATAGGTTTGTCCCAATGGAGTTGAGAGAAGAAAAAAACCAGGAATTCATGAACTTAAGACAGGGTAACATGACAGTTCAAGAATATGGGCTTAAGTTTAACCAACTCTGCAGGTATGCTCCTCACATGGTTGCTGACTCCAAGGCTCAAATGAATAAGTTCTTGTATGGAGTGTCAGATTTGGTGAAAGTTGAGTGCAGGAATGCTATGTTATTGGGAGATATGAACATCTTTAGGCTTATGACTCATGCTCAGCAGGTTGAGGGTGATAAGCTTAGGGAACAAGATAAGGAGAATAAGAAGGCTAGGACTGGGAACTATGACTATCCTCAGCAGAAATCGGGTGGTGGAAATCGCTTACAGAGTCAGCAAAAGTTTTTAGGTCCACCCCCTTCGTCAGCTAGTGTTCCATACTCCAAGAAGAGGTATGACCAGAAGGTTAGATCACCAGGATCTAAGTCTCAGGAAAGTGTTTCAGGCACCAAGACTTACCTCATATGCCCTAAGTGTAGTAAGAACCATCCAGGAGAGTGTCTTGCAGGAAAGGAAGAATGTTTGGATGCGGTCAGTCTGGTCACAGGTTAAGGGATTGTCCTTCTAGACAGGGTCAAGGAGGTGGTAATGGTAGAGCTCAGTTTACAACTTCATCAACACCAGCAAGTCGCCTGACTCATCAAGGTAACTCATCTGGTACAAGTGGCGGTCAACGCCAGAACAGGTTGTATGCTCTTCAAGCTCACTAGGATCATGAAGGTTCTCCTGATGTAGTCACTGGTACGTTACGAGTTTTTGACCTTGATGTTTATGCATTATTAGATCCAGGGGCGACTATTTCTTTTATAACTCATTACATAGCAATTTAGTTTAGTGTTAGTCCAGAAACTCTCAGAACCTTTCTCAGTCTCTACTCCATTTGGTGACCCAGTTATAGATAGACGGGTATACAGAAATTGCCCTGTCACAGTCTCTCAAAAGTCACCTCAGCAGATCTTGTAGAGTTAGAAATGGTAGACTTTGATGTCATTCTAGGCATGGATTGGTTACATTCCTGTTATGCCTCATTCGATTGTAGAACTAGGATTGTTCGTTTTCAGTTTCCAAACGAACCAATCTTAGAATGGAAGGGTACTAGCTTAGCGCCTATGGGTCAATTCATTTCTTACCATAAGGCCAGAAAGATGATCTCTAACGGTTATATCTATCATCTAATTTGGGTTAAGGATTCTTGCTCTGAAACCCCAAATCTTGAGTTAATTCCAGTAGTCAGTGAGTTTCCAGAAGTTTTTCTGAAAGAGTTCCTCCCGAAAGGGAAATCAACTTTGGAATTGATCTCCTTCCAAATACCTAGCCTATTTCTATTCCTCCTTACAGAATGGCTCCAGCAGAGCTTAAGGAATTGAAAGAACAGTTGAATGACCTTCTAGATAAGGGCTTCATTAGATCTAGTATTTCACCATGGGGTGCACCAGTGTTGTTCATAAAGAAGAAAGATGGTTCTCCCGGAATGTGCATTGACTATAGACAATTGAACAAGTTCACAATCAAGAATAAGTATCCCATCCCTAGTATTGATGACTTGTTTGACCAATTTCAGGGTGCTAGTCACTTCTCAAAGATAGACCTCAGATTGGGTTATCATCAGCTTAGAGTCAGAGATAGTGACATTCTGAAAACAACCTTAAGAACTCGGTATGGTAATTATGAATTTGTAGTTATGTCGTTTGGACTAACCAATGCTCTTGCAATTTTCATGGATTTGATGAACAGAGTGTTCAAGCAGTACTTGACTTGTTGTTTGGCATCTTTATTGATGATATCCTCATTTACTCTAGGAATGAGTAAGAATATGTGAGTCATTTGAGAATTGTTCTACAGACTCTCAAATATCGCCAGTTATTTTCCAAGCATAGAAAATGTGAGTTCTGGTTGCAATCCGTTGCTTTCCTTGGTCACATTTTATCTAGCGATGGATCCGAGTGGATTCACAGAAGATAGAAGGAGTGAAACAATAGCCCAGACCTACCTCTGCTAATGATATCAGAAGTTTCTTAGGTCTAGCGGGTTACTACAGAAGTTTCATGGAACGATTCTCATCCATAGCCTCACCATTGACTAGTTTAACTCAAAAGATGGTCAAGTTTCAATCGTCAGATGATTGTGAGAAAAACTTTGCAGAACTGAAAACTAGATAGACTACAGCTCCTGTCTTGACTTAACTAGAGGTTTCAGATGGTTATGTGATCTATTGTGATGCATCCAAAGTTGGCTGGGTTGTGTGTTGATGCAGCGAGATAAGGTTATAGCTTATGTCTCTATACAACTTAAGGTTCATGAGAAGAACCATCTAACTCATGACCTCGAGCTTGCAGCAATGTTGTTTGCACTCAATATCTGGAGACACTACTTGTATGGTGTTCATGTAGATGTTTTCACTAACCATAAGAGCCTTCAGTATGTGATCACCCAAAAAGAGTTTAATCTTCGCCAGAGGAGATAGGTTGAGTTCCTTAAGGATTATGATATGAGTGTGCATTATCATCCTGGTAAGGCGAATGTACTAGCAGATGCTCTTAGAAGATTATCTATGGGTAGTGTAGCCCATTTTAAGGAAGAAAGGAAACAGCTAGTGAAGGATGTTCACAGGGTTGCTCACTTGGGAGTTCGCCTTATGAGCATATCAAACAGTGGTGTAGCAGTTCAGAATTGGGCAGAATCTTCTTTGGTAGTGGAGGTTAAGCAAAAGCAATACAACGATCCAATCATGCTTGAACTTAAGGGTGCAGTCCATAATCAGAGAGTGGAGGTTTTCTCCCAAGGGGGAGATGGTGTACTTCGCTACCAGGGTAGATTTTGTGTTCCTGATGTGGGTAACTTGAAAAAGAATATCCTTGCAGAAGCCCATAACTCTAGATATTTTATTCATCGAAGTGCCACTAGGATGTACCGTGATATGCGGGAAGTCTATTGGTGGAATGGCATGAAGAAGGATATAGCAGATTTTGTGAGTAAGTGCCCCAATTGCCAGCAAGTCAACGTAGAACATTACAAACCAGGAGGTATGACTCCAGATATCGATATTCCTACTGGGAAGTGGGATGTGATCAATATGGATTTCATCAAATGGTCACTTGTACTCGCAGACAGCATGACTCCATTTGGGTGATAGTTTATAGGATGACTAAGTCTTCTCGCTTTTTTAGCGGTCAAGACTACAGATTCGACAGATGACTATGCCAAGCTTTACATTAATGAGGTAGTGAGGTTGCATGGGCTTCCTTTGTCTATCATCTCAGATATAAGTCCTCAGTTTACCTCTCATTTTTGGAAGTCATTTCAGAAGGGTCTTGTTACTCAGGTTAATCTTAGCACAACATTTCATCCGCAGACGGATAGACAAGCAGAGCGTACCATTCAGACCCTAGAGGATATGTTGAGAGCTTGTGAGATCAATTTCAAAGGTAGTTGGGATGATCACCTTCCTATTATTGAGTTTGCCTACAATAATAGCTACCATTACAGCATTCAGATGGACCCTTATGAGGCACCGTATGGGCATAGATGTAAATCTCCTGTTGGTTGGTTTGAAGTTGGTGAAACATCTTTGATAGAGCCAGATTCAATCCTTTATGCTATGGAGAAATTGCAACTCATTAGATATAGACTTAAAACAACCCAAAGTCATCAGAAATCTTATGCATATGTAAGGAGAAGAGAACTAGAGTTCCAAGTTGATGATTGGGTTTTCCTGAAAGTGTCACCTATGAAAGGGTGATGAGATTTGGCAAGAAAGGGAAGCTCAGTCCTAGATATGTAGGCCCTTACAAGATCTTGAAGAGGATTGACAAGGTAACATATGAGTTAGAGTTGCCAGCAGAACTAGCAGCAGTGCATCCAATCTTCTACATCTCACTTTTGAAGAAGTGTGTGGGTGGTCCATCCTCCGTAGTGCCATTGGAGAGTGTGGCTGTGAAAGATAGATTTTATTGTGAGGATGTACCAGTTGAGATTTTTGACCGTCAGGTTAGAAGGTTGAAAAACAAAGAAGTAGCTTCAGTCAAGGTTTTGTAGAGGAGTCAGTTCGTAGAGGGAGCTACTTGGGAAGCAGAAGCAGACATGAAAGCCAAGTATCCTCACCTCTTTCTTTCTGATTCCACTCCAGCTTAAGGTAATAGTTCCTCTTTAGTTTTTCAGTCAATCATGCGTGAGTTCAGTCTTAGAATCATGTTCCCTCAGTTTGTACTTGTATTTTTGGCATATTTGCATATCCTTGGAACTCAATTCAGTTACAAACTCAGTCCTCGGTGTGTAGTAGAAGGGATTGCAGCCCTCTCCCTCCACTTCGGCTAGTTTAGTCATCATTCGAGGATGAATGTTCCGAAGGGGAAGATAATTTAACACCCCATACCTTAAATATACCACAAATTAGCTTTTCAGAAATCTGCAGGTGCAATTGACGGTCACTATCGATGGATCGTAGTCTGATTTACGGCCCGTACTATGCATCCATCATTTAACACTGAGACTCTCCCAAAATTCAGCTCAGCAAAATTAACTAAGTCTTGATCCACAGACGAACTGACGGTCCATATATCACACAACGGTCCATCGATGGTGTCTGTGGATTGAGACTCTTACGACCCAGCCCTTGACAAGAACAACGGATGATCAGCACGGACCGTCGTTCGATCTACGGTCCATAGGTGTGACCGTAGGTGAAAGTTATCAGTCAGTTAGGAGAGAAATGTTGTTGGGTCAACTTCAATTGATCATAACTTTTAGCAAAAACTGAATTAGGTGTCCCATGACCTATGAAATGATATATAATTGAATTAGCTTTCCATAGCCACTGAGTTTGCTAAAGTAAGACCTCCGAGTAAAAAGTTATGCCCGTTTTAGCAAATGTCTGTCAAAAATACCCAACCTACGGACCCAAACGACGGACCGTCGATTGAACGACGGCCCATCAGTCCAGGTCATCGTTCGGTCCGACAACAATTAAATCAGGGGTCTTTTGGTCTTTTCCCACTTTGTTTAAAAACTATGATACATCGTTTTGACCCTAAATCATTAGATTTTAGTCAGGTAAGCCTAGAAACATAACTAAAACTTTCCTAAGTCAAATCATTAAATCAAAACTTAGAAAATTAGAAGCAAGAAAGGAGAAAAAGTTCAATAACCCTAGTTCAAGAACGCAACAAGGTTCCATCAGTTTCAGCCCCGAAATCTAAATATTTCTCCGTGGATTTCATCCCAAAATATGTGGGATTTCACTAGTGGGTTCCTTTTACCCATTAGATCCCTAGTTTTCAGTTAGTTCTTGATTCTCTTATCATGATTAAACTTAGGGTTTCTAGAATTACAGGAGATCATCATAAATTAGTTAAATATATGTTCCAAATCAGATTGTAAAGTTATTATTCATTTTATCTCATAAATTTCAGAACCCTAGGTATGTATTTCTTTTGTTCTTGAATTACACATGCTAGGTCAAATATTTTAGTTACTTCATATATATATGCCTCATTTATTAATGCATCATTATCAGATTAATTATTGCATTCTCTGTTTGCATGTTCAGTTTTGAGGTATCCAATATTTACAGAAATTCAGTCATAATGTATTAATCACTTTATTCATTGGGAGTAGCATAATATCGAGTTAGACTAGGGTTCAGCGTACCCAATTAGTCCCAGAACTACTAGCCAAGTAAGTTGTAAGTCCCCTCTATGGGCATCAGTTTAGTGATCACGCCAGCATGCCTTTATACCTATGGCAGGGTATATTGGGTCCTCTCGATGGGGAGTATACATCGGATTCAACATTTAGATCATGTGGTTTTATTGTTGGTTATTAGTAGCTCCCACGGTTCTGTGAGACTTTATTGCATTGACCATTTATCAATATATTGAGTATTCAGTTTTAACATGTTATAAATTGGTCATTGCATTTAGTTATCTCAGCATTCAGTATATCATGTTCAAAACATTTTACTTGCTTTTGCGCTTGTTGAGTTATGTATTATTTCAGCTTTACTCTATCCTACATGCTCAGTAACTTTCAAGTACTGATGCATACGTGTGCTACATTTTCTCGTGATGTAGGTTCAGGTTATAAGCATCTAAATTACGCTTAGATTCGATTTTCGGATCTCCAGTTCAGCAGAATCAGTGGTGAGTCCTCATTCTCCGAGGACAATAGTCATGAGTTATTTTTAGTATTTTAGTCCTTTAGTTTCAATTTTTTCTAGAGTTAGCTGGGGCATGTCCCATCATTTGTAATCAGTTAGAGGCTATTTACAGACATAGTTAATTTTATCTTAGTATTGAGTTAATGACTTCTTTGTATTAAACTCATCAGTATTTCATTTATCTCAGTTATAGAATATGGGTATTCCCCATCTTATCATTTAAAATTATGATTTAGCTTCCGCATTCAGTTTATTATCTTTAGTATTCTCATGATCATGAAAACAGGGTCAGCTTGGGATCACTTGTGGTCCTAGGTCCCGTGTCCGCATCTCGGGTGTAGCTTGGGGGCGTGCCACTATAGATTCTTGAAGTACCTAAGAAAAGTTTTCATTTAGAAAGTGTTGGTTTGTAATAAAGTAAATGGTCAGAGTGTTTATGATGGTTGCAAGTATTGTGACTACGATTTACTCTCTATGCTCTTGTGTGTTTTCACTTATGTGGGTGGATCAGGGGGTACCAAATCCTGCGATGTTCTCTTGGTTGGGTGAGATGGTTGAGTGGGATGATTTGAGAAGACGTGGTTATTTCAGATAAATTATGTGGTCTTTTCTTAGAGTTGTTAAAGTATTCAGTGGTTCTACATGTACCACCTTGCTTATGGCAATTTATAAAAGAGCTACCATGCGTATTTATGGTTGTCCGACAATCAAATATTGCATCTTGTCGTCAAGGGAAGGTATCGATTATGTGTGGTTCAATGTGGGGATCATTAGATCCAATCCTACTGTTCTTAAGAGGTAATCTATAATTACTAAATTTAGCATTTCGATAATGTTGTTGGAGAGTTTGTATGCTTTGACATATCCCTCGATGAGTATCTGATTTTTAAAGACCAAGCTTTTATAATATAAACTCATGGAGAATTGGAATGTGAGATGGATATGTTGATCAGAACTATCATTGTTTGGGTAGTATGATGGTGTATTGGTTGGTTCAGGTTCACCTCTAATTGTGGTAACTTTTGATTTCAGATTTTATCGTGGTTATGTGAGAAAGGATTTGTCTTGAAGTTTGTGTGGAAGTCCTTGATAACATGTTGCATATATGTGTAAGATCAACTTTGGTGGTTATTAAGAATAGATTTGTTGTTAATTAAGTGTACATACAACAATAATTATCACTTGAGTATTGCGACAATTCATTTAGACATTGAATAGGAGGATGTATAGGTATTCAATTGGTTGGTTGGGGACGAGGATTATATCATAAAGTGAGACTCGATATTGTTAAACAAGACCTTCGGTATGAGCAAGAACCGGTTAAAATTTTGGGTCACAATTTCTGAAAACTATGGACATACGAGACAAGTACCCCTAGTAATTCGACGTTTTAGATACTACTTTACCCTTACTTTAGCCTCTTTCCTAGTTGATCACTCATGGATGATTGATGGATAAATTGGTATCTATTGTAACGACCAGGTTCTGTTGTTAAAGAAAAGCCAACGAGGAAAAAATTTGTGTCAGAAAATTTTTTGTAGTAACTTGAATTTTTTTCGAGTAACAATCGGGTGGGTTAATTATGATTTTATTACATGCATAGTTAGATAACTCGATGAGGAATCTGTACGACCTTACATATTGAATTTGGGTGAGTAAAATTGAATGAATTGATCTTAGCGTGTACGGGTATTTACTGAGTGTAATAGGATGATGTTGTGCCGTGAAATGGGGCTTTAGAATTCTTTATTAGCATTTTGTATTTGTGTAGGCCGCTAGAGGAGAATCGGTGTTTCGAGAGCAGGACCGTTGTAGCGGGATGGATCCCTTTGTTCCAGGACAGACGCGACTTAAGTTAGAAATAGAACTCCTAAAATGTTTTATTCTGCAATTTTCAACATTAAGAACTAAGGAACTAACCCAAGAGTCTTCTAGACACTGTTCCACCATTCTTGGGGCTAAAGGTAAGGTTTTCACTTTCTGAATATGTTTTTCGATCCGTAGAAACTATTTTCTAGGGTTAATATCGATGGGGAAGGATTTTGGTATGGAAATTACGGTGAGAAAAAACCCTAATTTGGGTATAAGGGATCAAGGTTCTGGTCTAGGGTTATTGAGTTTGTTATAATCCTAATAATTAGACCTTTGATTATTCATCCTCGATATATTAATTGTTTGTAGACCTAGAACAAGCGGAAAGTCAGAAATGGAAGATTTAAGTACCTTTGGTATTCAAGCTTGGATTCAATGTAGGTAATAGTTGTGATTTCATATGTGTGATATATGTTTGTTTTGCTTCATTATGATGCATGTATGTATGTGCATGTTGCATTATTGATCACCCTCTTTTTTAATGAGTATGAATGAGTAACTATATGTCATAAATCACCTCTTGTTGTATGATTGTGAATTATACATATTGATTGTGATAATGGTGTATTGAATGGATTGATTTTCTACGTTCCGGCATAACTAACTAAGATCGGATTGCCATGTTCTGGTGTAACTAACTGAGATTAGATTGCCACATTTCGACATAAATATGTGATTGGTTGCCACATTTTGGGATAAACATGAGATCGGGTACCACGTTTTGGTGCACTAACAGTTTGGGTATGGGTTCCATGAGAGGACTACTGAATTGGGTTCCATGAGAGGACCATGGAATTGGGTTCCATTAGAGACCATTGACTTTTTATATATTGGCTTATTTTTTTGAACATGAACATGAACTATGACTAATGACTTCTCAAAGAGTTATCATTAGTGCAAGTGGGGGTATAGGACTTCATTCATACATTGCATAAGTGGACTTTAAGAGTGTACTGATATTACACTTGCTCTAATTTTTTTGAGTACAGGGCATCTTCTGGCGGCTATTGATAGACCTCAGTTATGTGATTATTGAGTGTGAACATCTTTAGGGGTGAGCTAGTTCTTTTAGGATTCCATGGATCTCTCTTGTTTAAGTCCACTATTTTCGGACTCAAACTATTTGTTTAAGGTGTTCGTTTAGTTTCAGGGTTGTACAACTTCTTCTTAGACTTTCAATTGGTAGAGTTTTGGTACATTGACTTTCAGGTTCTAGGGGTTGTTCTTCTGCATTAATTTTAGTTGTTTTGTTAAGTCTTTGGAGTTTATAGAGACTCCGTATTTATTATATTATCATTTAAACCGGCTTCCGTTTCTTTAAATGTCTTAGTTGTCATAAACTTTGTTTGTATGGGTTGTAGTAATGGTCCTCCCACCAGAGGGTTAGTGTGGGTGCCAATCATGACGGTCTGGGTGTGACAATTGCTCAACCAGACAAAGTTGCATCTAGAAGAGCTACTTCAGGGGCAGGCGTAGGATCAAACCATCATTATGCTAACGATGGTCATCAAGAGCAAGAGGATTCGCAAGATCAGGTTGTCATTGGTATGATACAACTATTTAACTTTAAGTTAATGCTTTGCTATATCCAAGAGTGAGTTTATGTTTTGTAACTCCTTATGTTGCAATGATTTTTTATATTCTTCTTGAGCATCTTCTTGAGCCCTTCAATGTTTCCACACCTGTTTGTGATTCTATTCTAGCTGAGAGAGCCTATCGTGATTGTACAATTTTCGTCAATCACAAGAGTACCATGGAATACTTGACTGAGTTAGACATGGTAGATTTTGATGTCATTCTAGGTACGGACTATCTTCATGCTTGTAATGCATTAATAGATTGTAGAACTTGTGTAGTCAAGTTCCACTTTCCTAATGATCTAGTTATAGAGTAGACGAGCAGTTCAACAATGCCTAAGGGTTGTTTTATTTCGTACCTTAAGGTGAGAAAGTTAGTTTCTAAAGGTTGTGTGTCTATCACTTATTTCGAATTAATAACTCTAGTGTTGAGATACCTCACATTCAGTCAACTCTAGTAGTAAAAGAGTTTTCAAAAGTCTTTGCAGATGATTTTCCCAGTTTCCCTCCTGAGAAAGAGATAGACTTCGTATATATATTCTTCTAGATACTCGTCCTATATCTATTCGTCCATATAAAATAGAAGTAACAAAGCTAAACGAGTTAAAAGAGCAGTTGAAGATCTTTAAGAGAAAGGTTTCATTCGACCAAGTGTCTCACCTTGGGGTGCTCCGTCTTGTCTGTAAGGAATAAATATGGTTTCCTTAGGATGTGTATAAATTACTGTCAGTTGAACAAGGTTACCATCAAGAATAAGTATCCGCTTCCAAGAATTGATGATTTTTTCGATTAACTTAAGGGTGCCTCATATTTTTCTAAGATAGACCTCAGATCAGGCTACCATGAGTTGAAAGTAAGGGAATGTGATATTCCAAAAACAATACTCAGGACCCATTATTATGAGTTTCTGGTCATGTCGTTCGATTTAACCAATGCACCTATATCTTTCATGGACCTTATGAATAGAGTATTCAAGCCTTTTTTGGACAAACTTTTTATCGTATTCATTGATGACATTCTAATATATTCGAGGAAGATCATACTAGTCATTTCAGAATAGTCTTCCAAACTCTAAAGGATAATTAATTATATGACAAGTTCTATAAGTGTCAGTTTTGGATTGAGTCTCTGGCATTCTTAGGTCACATTGCTTCATGCGATGGAATTAGAGTTAATACTTAGAAAATAAAGGCAGTACAGAATTGGCCTAGGCCCACATCTACAACTGATATTAGGAGTTTCTTGGGGTTGGATGGATATTATAGGAGATTCGTCTAGGTAATTTTATCTATTTCATCTCCTTTGACTAAGTTGACTGAGAAACAATCAAGTTTCAATGGTATGAATCTTGTGAAAAAAGCTTTCAAGAATTGAAAAAGAGGTTGACTACTACCCAAGTATTGACCTTACCAGAATGTACGCAAGCTTTGTTGTATACTGCGATGCGTCTAGAGTTGGTTAGGGTTATGCATTAAAATGTAGAATGGAAAAGTTATAGCATATGCATCCAGACAACTTAAGGTTCACTAGAGGTATTACCCAACCCATGATCTAGAGTTTGTTGTTGTAGTATTTGCTTTGAAAATATGGCGTCATTATATTTATGGTGTTCATGTAGATGTGTTCACCAATCACAGAAGTCTTCAGTATGTGTTTAGTCAGAAAGAGCTTAATCTCAAACAGAGGAAGTGGTTAGAGTTACTCAGGTATTATGACATGAGTATTCTTTATCACCCAGGTAAGGCTAATGTTGTTGTGGATGCCTTGAGTAAATTGTATATGGGTAGTACCACCCATTTTGAAAAAAGATAAGAAAAATTAGGTGAAAGATGTGTATAGACTTGCATGATCAGGAGTTCGACTAATGGATTCCACCAAAGGAGGATGAGTGGTGATAAATGGGGTTGAATCATCATTAGTCTCAGAAGTTAAAAGAGAAGCAAGACCAAGATCCCATTTTGCTTGAATGACAAATGTTCATAAGAAAAGAGTAATGTCTTTTGAAAATGGGGGAGATGGTGTGTTGATGCATCAAGGTAGTTTGTGTGTACCAAGGGTGGATGAAATTCAAGAAATAATTATGGAAAAAACTCATAGCTCCAAATATTCTATTCATTTGGGTTCCACAAAGATGTACTATGACTTGAGAGAAGTGTATTGGTGGAGTAGCATGAAGAAGGCAATGCAGAGTTTGTTAATATGTGTCTGAATTACCATCAAGTGTAAATAGAGCACCAAAGGCCCGGTGGTATAGCCCTGAATATAGAACTTCCATAATGGAAGTGGTAAATGATCAATATGGATTTCATCACAGGTTTACTGAGGTCTCGCATGAAGCATGATTCTATTTGGGTGATTGTTGATACAATGAGTGAATCAACCTATTT
Source organism: Solanum sitiens (assembly GCA_016801875.1). Lineage (NCBI taxonomy): Eukaryota > Viridiplantae > Streptophyta > Magnoliopsida > Solanales > Solanaceae > Solanum > Solanum sitiens. The sequence goes on from JABWTJ010000421.1 coordinate 171,724, forward strand.
CTTCCTAGTAAATACTACCCATTCAGTAGAAAATTATTCTAAGTTATATACTCAAGAGGTATTCATACTTCATGGAGTTCTGGTCTCCATTATTTCATATAGAGGTGCACAATTTATTGCACACTTTTGGAAGTCATTCCAAAAGGGCTTGGGCTCAAAGGTGAACTTGAGTACTGCTTTTCATCCTCAAACAGATGCTCAAGCAGAGCACATTTTTAAGACTTCAGAGGATATGTTGAGAGCTTCCGTGACTGATTTTAAAGGTAATTGGAACGATCACCTACCTCTCATAGAGTTTACTTATAACACTAATTACCACCCTACCATCCAAATTTCTTCGTATGAAGCTCTTTATAGGAGAAGACGTAGATCTCCTATTGTATAGGTTGAAGTTGGTGAAGCTAGGTTGATAGGACCAGACTTAGTGCACCAAGCTATGGAAAAAGTGATAGTTATTCAAGAGAGATTGAAAATAATGCAAAGTCGTCATAAGTTTTGTGTTTGGAGAAGAGACTTAGAGTTTGAAGTAATGATTGGGTCTACTTGAAAGTTTGACCCTTGAAGGGGCTTATGAGGTTTGATATGAGGGGAAAGCTTAGTCCCCGGTATATTGGTCCTTACATAATATGCAAGAGAATTGGAAACGTAGCTTATGAGTTAGAGTAACTCCAGGAGTTAGTAGCGGTTCATCCGGTATTTGTTTGTTCCCATGTTTAAGAAGTGCATGAGAGATCCTTCACTTATCAAACCAACCAAAGATATTTGTATCAAGGATAGCCTGTCTCAAGAGGAGATCCCTATTCGGATTCTAGACCGCTAGGTTATCAAGTTGGGAAGTAAAGAAGTAACATCAGTCAAAGTTCTATAGAGAATTCAATTTGTTGAAGAATCTACTTGGGAATCAGAGGAGGATATGAATAAGAGACACCTACATCTCTTCAAATCCAGAGAGGTTCCTAATTAAGGTACTAATCCTTTTCTTGGCTCTTATTTTATCTTGGCATATTGTATTTGCATTTTTTTGGGAGTTTGAGCTAGGTGTTAGATGTCACGCCTTAGCATACTAAGAGTAATCTCATTTGAGGACGAATATTCCCAAGAGGGAGATATTATAACTTGACGTTACTAGAAAGACCTTAGAATTAGAAATAAACCATTTTCTGAAATAAGTTAAATCAGGAAATTTGAAAAAATTAAGTTAAGTATGAGTTTTGGGTCAACTTGAAACGACTTTAACTTCTAGCTCAGGATGAGTTAGGTGTGCTACCACATACCGTAAGAAAGATCTTTGAATTTTATTTCCAAGGCCACCGCGTTTACAATGAGTGATATATGCCCATTTGAAGTTGGGATATCTAGACAAGGAAATTCAAAATCGGATTTTAGAAGGGCATATGGTCTTTTCACCATACAATTAATTAATTTCATTTTTGGTAATTAATTTCTGGTTTCAATTGATTGGATTAACTTTATGCTTTTTAAAAACAAGTTAGGATTTTGAGAGAAAAGAAAAGAAGAGGAGAAAAGAGAAGGAGAAGTAAGAAAATCGTCAAGTTCTTCACGAATTGCTTGTGGATTTGATCAAGGGGTGATCCCTACGAGGTATGTGAGATCACATAGCATTGTGTTAGTGCACTATGTTCTTGAAGGTTTTGAAATTGAGTTCTTGATGGGTTTTGATGAAGTTCTATTAAGTTTTTGATTCGTTGAAAGTATTGAGGTGTTGATTGATTCAAATTCATGAAATTTGGTGTCGTTTTTTTGTAGATTCTTGCATATTTTGGTAATATAGTTGAATCTAAGTGTTTGGTGAAAGAAACAATCTAAACTAGAGGTTTTAGAGTTGAAAAACGACCAAGAAAAATTGTAGTTTTCTAGGCAGGGGTCTGGGGTGCCACGCCAGCCAGAGCGCCCCACTTAAGTTTCTGAAGTTTAAGCTTTGGGGCGACGCGCCAGCCAGAGCGCCACAACTTCAGTTCTGAAGTTTGGGATCTAGCGCCTCGCGCCACTCATAGCGTCAGGGACTCCAGGTCCTTTACTTATTCCTACTTCTTTCTGTACTAGCTCTCTTGAAACGTACGTATGCTTTCTAGTCAATTCTTCACTCTAAGGTACGCCTAAATAACATGATATCATCATTAACATCAAATCATGAGCCTTTAAACAATGATTCTATTCAAATAAAGTTAAGAGTTAAGTCAAGATAAGTCAAGAGTGAAGTCAAGAGAAGTTCTTAAAGTTTTCGAAAATCTTTTTTTTTCCAAACATTTTAACTTTGTTTTAAGACTTAAAGTTCAACTTGAGTAAATAACAAGGAGTAAAGATTAAAGTTTATTAATTCAAAGAGTATATTGGGACTATGTATTCCCGATGATTTTAAATGTTTTCACATTTAAATAAGAAAGGAAACGAGATTTTTAAAGAGACTCTGAGCTAAATTTCTGAAAAGGATAAATGCTTTTACAATCAAGCAAGAGAGGAAACTTTGATTTCCAAAAGGTTCCTTTGAGCTAAGTTCTGAGCAATTATATCAAATAACAAAAAGAAGTTTGTTTTTAAACATAAGAGATAATATTATATTTTGGGAGTAGTATTGAGCATTGATATGGGGAAGAGTTCAGACAACTCTCATCCCCCATATACCGTGTATACCATGGGTAGAAAAGGTTCATACTTTTTAGATGATTCTTTAGTGCTTTTTAGCATAGATTGGTGGATCCACTTAGTAGTCAAGTTCTAGACGCTCGGCAATGTATAAGACAACCCTGACAACGTGAGGCAAAATATTGTGTCATCACAGTAGCTCTTACGTGATGGTTGTCGGTTAGAGAAACTCCCATAGCAAAATTTTGTATTTTTATTTACATTTTGGAGTTTATATTGTATCTTTGTGTACATACAGAGTTACTATTGTATTTCTGAACACACAGAGTTGATATCCATATATTTAAAAGCTTTTCTTTATATTTCACTCATTTATACTGCTTTATATTGAAATGAGTAAAGTTCAGTTCTGTTCAGTTGAAACCAGGTTTGTTTTTTCAGTTCATTTAAAGTTTATGTCTTGTTTTAGAATTCTTCTAGCATACTCGTACATTTAATGTATTGATTCCAGTTGGCTTGCATCTTATTATGATGCAGATACATGCAATCATGATCAATATCCAGCGCCTCGTTGATCCAGTCGACCATCTCAGAGTTTGTTGGTGAGCCCCCTTGCTACGGAGGATCCCTATTATTGCTTTACTAGTTCAGTTGTTAGGATGATCGGGGTTCTTGTCCCAACATCCCTTATTATTGTTAGATGTTTCATATAAAGTCAGACATTATTAGTTCTTTAGTCTTATTACTTTCAGTTGTTTGTATTAATACTCGAGTTTGCCTTATTGGCTAGTTGAATGTTCTCTTTATAACATTCAAGTTTATTATTTGGGTGTATCTCTTCTAAGTTAAGTCTTCCGCTGAGTAGTTAGTCAGGCCAAGGGTTCGCTTGGGGCCAATAATGGTTCTTGAGTGCCCGCCACGTCTAGAGTGTATACTCGGGCATGAAAAATAACTTCACAAAAACATTTTTTATAATTTTAGTTTATCATATAATAATATATTTTAATATATTTAGTCAGATATAGATAAACTTAATTGGAGGTGTAAGTGTAGATTTCTTATAGAACATAAAGTGTACATGTTTAAGTTTGAAATATAGAAAGTTTATTTAAAATTGAGTCATACTAAAAAAATTAATGTACTAATTATTTATATAAAGAATTTGACATTAAATCGATGATATTTCTTTGTGCTCTTAAAAAGTTGTTTTACATTGGTGAAGCTTCATTAGATACATAAAGTAAATATTTTTTAGTTTCATTTTATGGATAAATTTAACCAACATTTTTACATTAATATAATCATCTATTTTAAGTATATATATACTTCCTCTGTCCCTATTTACTTGTCCATATTTCCTTTTATATATGTCCCTATTTATTTGTCCATTTTAACAAATCAAGAAAGGACAACAATTTTTTCCCTAACATGCCCTTATTTAATTCTAGAAAATTTCTAGTACCACTAAGTTGTAATGCATACTTTTTGGAACCAGAAAATACATTTATTATAAGGGAAAAATTGTAACTAACATATGATAATCATTAGTGCCTTAATATGTGTGTCACTTCTAAAGTGGACAACTAAATTTGGGACAGAGGAAGTATTTTTTTTACAAAAAGAGCCAAAAAAATCAAGAAGGGAAAGTAAAGTGACAAAAAGAATGAGAAAAAGAAATAAGGCTATTAAATAATTTAATAGGTGGAACCCAAAAGTTTATCTTATCAAAATAATAAATTCTTATATCATTTAGAAAATATCAAAAAGTTAATTTTAATTCCAAAAAAAGAAGATTCTAATGTTATAAATCCATTGAACTAAGTGGATGATCCATTTATTCATGAACTTATCTTTTTCATTGATGGATATGTACTCCCAAGATTTATCTTTATCTTGGATATGTATGTTCCCAAAGTGACATGAAACTTTATGGATAAGAATGTATCTATTTATTATGATACTTAGTATGGTGACTTTTTGAGTGATTTCTCAACCTATAAATAGGATTGTTCATTCACTATTGTAAGATATACATATGAGACTTACACACACTTGAATAAAAAGAATGTTTTCTCTTACCTCTACTTCTCTTATCCTCTTCTTTATACTTATATTATTACGAGTTTGATTTTATAACACGTTATTAGCACGAATATGCTCTAAAAGTTGTAGCACTTCGCAAAGTGTTGTAGTTGAAAATCTTGTGAGCAGGAACATGTTCTATTTATTTTTTCTTGTTACACATTTATATTTTCAAAAGTTTCTCTTATACTAATAATTTATTTTAGTATATATGTGACATATGAAAAGGTAGAACATATTGGTTTGTTTTACTTTAAAAATTTTATACATTGGTTTATGATTATACTACCAATTCTTCATTTCAGAAAAGAATTGAAGGATAGAGAAGTAAATTTTCATGTTGATTTTATAAGTATTGACTATAAGGAAGTTATTAATATTTATAATTACTAGAGGTGATAAAAAAAATAAAACTCTCATAGTCTTATTTTGACTACATTTGTTTCTATAATTCTTGATTATTATTTTTTCAAAGGCTCATGGTTGAGTTCTACTGGCTCTTAGCTTTCATTATCACACAGGTATGAAAAATAGGGTCGAATTAAAACTTTTCACAATAAAGTCTATAAGAAACTCCTCTATAAAATGTAAGAAGAACTAAGTCTCATCATCACAAGTCATCTTAGACACATCTTATTATCATAGGGACATGGTCCTTACATAGAAAAGAAACTCATGTATAATACAAAGTCCTTAATAGAAAGGAAACTAAAAAGAATATCCATGTCCTCGAACATATGAGGACATACTAGGCCTTGAGAGAATTCTACTTCCCAAGCTTCAACTCTAAGATGCTCACTTCCTTCCACCTTAATTTGTAGAAATAGTAAAGAATATGGAGTTACTAAAATCAATGCACTAAGTATGGCAATATACAAAAACATTCTTTAAAGAGGACATTTTAGTTGAAATATGTTTTTCATGCTATTTTGATAAAACTTCTTAAATCAAGTTTACAAGACATTTTACAAGTTAATGATTTAACATACAAGGTAATATTCACATAATTCTCAACATATAACCATATTCACTTAGTAACTCATTAATCAGTTAGACCCTCTATCTAAAGTTATCCCAAGACCCACCTAGTTAAGACATAAAGAGACCGCCCATACAACCTCTTCAATACACACCTAAGTGTTCCTTAAGACTACCAAAGATAAGGACATTTCATCTCAGCTCAACAAGTCAACATTCATTCTAGAGATAATAGAGGAAACATTCATGCATTTAAGAACTTCACATAAAGACCACCCCCAGCATAACACATAGTTACACTAGTGCAATGTGAAAGTAGAATCCCATTCTACTACTCCCACTTAGTGCTCCTTTGGAACCACCCTAGACTAGGCACATCATATTCAACAATTTACATAACTTTTATTAGCATTAGACATAAGACCAACATGCTTAATTAATATTATACATAAAGTCAACTTACTTCATTAACATCATATAGTAACACATTCATTCATTAACATTACAAGGACACACCAAGACTCCCTCCAAATGCCTACTTGTGTAATACATAGATGGTGTCCCATTCCACCACCTACCATAAATAGTACACCCTTAGGAAGACCTAGTTCATTACATTCATTTGTGGGGGATAGCTTTAACCGACATAGACCATGAGATCTTAACATGAAATCTTGGTATTAAACCCTACCGGATGAGGGATCCCCACTTGCCTAAGGTAGGGTAATTCTTTTAGCCTTTAGGTGGAACACCACTAGCTAGTCCTATGTGGGCGCATAGCTAAGGGATAAGGAGATTGCTTCTAAGTACTACATCTCAACTAACTAATAGTACCCATCTCAAGAGGTTACTTTTGGATACTACATCTCTACTCACGAAGAGTATCCACCCCTTTGTCAAATTTTCTCGGTGCTAAGCATTAATCCCCACGGAGTTTTAGACTTTCATTACATTCGTTAGCTATATGTTAAAGGATTTCTACCAAGTACTACATCTCAACTCACGAAGAGTACTCATCCTAACCTATCATTCATTCATTGGAAAGCTCTTAGGAATATTGAGGTTGTTACTTTAAATTACATCTCTACTCAGGAAGAATGTCCACCCAAAAATCCCCCATTCATTCATTAGAGTTCTATTGAGAAAACCTTTCAGTAGACCCTCATTCATTACATTTTCATTAGCCTCATTCATTCATTCATTGTGTGTATATGTGATAAAGCCTTTCACCTAACCACCAGCATTCATGACATTGTCTTCTAAACATGATCATGCTACATTCATCATAATTCACACACAATCATACTTTCACATTCACATCATACTTCAATTAGTCACTATCTTCAAGACACACATTCATGACTTCATAACACATCTCTATACATATACATCATAACATCACTTTACTTCACATTCAATGCCTTCAACGCTATAATCACAATTCACATATATCTTCATATACATTAAATAAACACCGCCACCATAATTAGACCATACCACGCAAGATCAATTCAATAAGAACTTAGAAAAATTTAGGTCAACTTACCCTTCATTCAAGCCATGATCACCTTTTCTCAATTCTCCAACAATTCATTATAATTAGGCATGGATAGCAGTAGTTAACCATAATACAACATAGTACAAACACAATTCTAACAATATCCAATCACATTCATCAAACCCACTTCATAAGACAAAATTAGAGAATTAGGATGATCATGGGTCCATGGAATTTATGATCATAAAACCATCAATTCACATTGAAAACATCATAATTCATCCATTAAAACCTTTTAATGCAAGAATCCATGCTTAGAATTTGAAATATGAATTTTAGGATTTTGAGATCTTTTGAAAAGCCTTTGAATTGAGTCCTTGAATGATAGAAGAATCAAGGATGAAATCACCATACCTTATTGGTAGGAAGCCCACGAAATTAGGGTTAAAACTTGGAGAATTTCACCTTCTTCCTTGGAGCTTCAAAGCTTTATCACTGAAGGTTTTTTGAGAAAAAGAATGGAGAGCTTTTGATTTTCAACTTGAGGGTTTTGATTTGATTGGTGAATTTTGTATAAAAGTGATTCAAAAACTATTTATAATAAATCCCCAAAGTACCAAAAACACACCTACACTAATTAGACCTTTTAACCAAGTCTAATTTGACTTTAAAACGTCGCGACCAAATTTATGACATGGTTGCGCATCGCGGGGACACTTCCAATTCTTGGTTATGGAATTTAATTTGAGGCAGAACGGTTCGTGACAAGACCACGTCGCAAGGCAAAAATTTTTCCTTTAAAGTGTCAAGGGCGCGACGTGCTAGCACCCTCAAAAGGGGCTGCCTGCATGTTGCCATGCGAGCCTCTTTGCCAAACCTTGGGTCCTCCTCAAGTCCCCTTTGGCTTGTCCTTGGGGAGTCCTGCCTGGAATTTTTGACCCTAAACTAGATTATTAGGACACTAGGGTCACCTCAACTGATTTTAGACTCTAGACAACACATAAAAACACATACAACATACAAGAGCACACTAGCTCACACAAAGCTAGTTTTTTCGGACGTTTTGGTCGTCCTTTTATGTTGACTAGGAAACTCTTCAAAACTGACTTCTAAGGCAGAATTTCATTATTTTAACAAGTTATTAACTCAAGAAATACACGTGAAGCTCTAGCTTATCCTATTTAATCTTGAGGGTCGTTATAGGGGGGCTTCCGGGGGTAGGGGTCAGATAACACAAATTTGAAGTTGAAAATATTTTTAAAAATAAAATGAAATTTTATTTTGGGAGGTGGGGTGGGTGTTGGGGGACGGGGGTCGACATAGAGGTGAAAAAATAAAAAATTGAAGTTGAAAATATTTTTTAAAACAAAATTAATTTATTTTTTTTAGGGGGGGGGAGGAGGAGGATGGTAGGGGGTTAGGGGAGGAAGGGTAAGGGTGAAAAAATAAAAATTGAAGTTGAAAAATATTTTTAAAACTATTTCTTTTGGTGTGTGTGTGGGGGGGGGGGGCGGCTGGGGTGGAGGCTAGGGTGAAAAAATTAAAATTTGAAGTTGAAAATATTTTTTAAAAACAAACTGAAAATTTATTTTGGGAGGTGGGATGGGGTGGGAAGGTCGACGGTAGGGGCGAAAAAATTAAAATTTGAAGTCGAAAATATTTTTGAAAAACAAACTTAATTTTTTTTGGAGGGGGGGTGGTAGGCGGGGTCGAGGGTAGGGGTGAAAAAAATAAAATTTTGAAATATATTATTTAAAACAAACATAAATTTTTTTGGGGGAGGGGGTGGTAGGAGGTGGGTGGGTGGGTCGAGAGAAGGGGTGAAGAAATAAAATTTTGAAGTTGAAAATATTTTTTAAAAATAATTTTTTTGGGGGGGATGGGGGGAGCGGGGGTGGGTAGTGTAGGGGTGAGGGTGGGGGGAGCGGGGGTGGGTAGTGTGGGGGACTCGGATCGGGATGAAAAAATAAATTTTTGAAATTGAAAATATTTTTTAAAAACAAATTAATTTTTTTTGGAGGGGGCGCATGGATGATCAGGGTCGGGGGAGGGCGGAGTGAAAATATAAAAATTTAAAATTGAAAATATACTTTAGAACTTGATATTTTTGTTTAGAAAAATGTAAATTGAAGTTGGATGAGAGTTTTGGAAAATGTTCACCTTAACTTTTGAAGGGAAGTCATTTTTCCTTAATTTTGAGAAAAATGAGTTGATTTGAAAAACATTTTCCAAAACTTTTGTCCCAACCAAACATGAGAAAATTGGAAAATATCCTTCATACCAAACACACCCTAAGTGTACAATAACTAAAAAGGCAACGTTAATTTTGCTTAATTTGATTTGATTAAGTTACTACTAAATTGACAATAACTTAAACTTAACCCAAAAAATAATGTTGATTTGATTATAGCATTACCTTAAAATGTAGGTGAATTTTGCTTAATTTAATTTAATTAATTTTAATTTGATTAAGGTAATGCTAAATTGACAGTCATTAAAATTAACAAAAAGAAATAATGTTGATTTGGTTATAGCATTAATTTAAAAAGGAACGTAAATTTTGATTAATTTAATTAAAATTACTGCTAAATTGGAGGTAACTAAAATTAACCAAAAAGGAACGATAATTTGATTAGCTGTAAGTTTTCTTATACTAAAATAACTAATGACTGAAAAATTGCACTAATTAAGAGATTTATTTTTTCTTGATTGTGCAATTAATGATTATATTTTATTTATTCGAATCATAATTCTTCCTTGTCGTTTGTTTCATCAACAGTTTCTTTATTTTCAATTATAATTACAATGGCTTTTAGTATGTATTAATTTTTGAGTAATTATATTTCAATTAATTTTGAGTCCTTTTATATTATATTATATTATATATATATATATATATATATATATATATATATATATATATATATATATATATATATATATATATTTTAACTAGATTGTTAGTCTGACACATTTTTTTTCCATAGTTGGTCATTATTGATAGACATAATTTGATGATAAGGAATAAGACTCGAAGGATGTGGAATGCGATTTATTTCAAGATAAACGGTAAATTGATTTATAATTTTTTTCACATGAAACCCAGATGACACTAATTATATTCTCTTTGGTATGTTCAATCTCTTATTTGTCTTCTTGATTACCTTAATTCTCATAATGTATTGTGAAATTATGTATGTTGAAGTGTTTTATATATGTATATATATATATATATATAGAATGTGTTTGGAAAGTGGACTAACTACCGTGGAATACAAAGTCCTCCCTGAGAAAATTTGTGGGAGAAAACTAGAGATTCACGTACAAGTAGGAGTTGTTATTTTTATCTCGATAGTAATCATAAATTTTTCACAATATTTGTACATTAGATGTTTGTTTTGTGTGGCAATATGGACTCCTCTTACATGGTGAAATTATTCTTAAATTAGATGATCAACCATTCTCTCTATGATGACCATAGAAGTGTGCTAAATGAGTTTAGAAAGCAAATTATGCAAGTTTTTCATAGAGATGCCATGAGTAAGTATCATTGTTTAGACATCTACATTATTTTACATACAATGATTCATCAATTTTTTGAAGAACAATTGTGCACTTTTCAAAATATTTTCTCAAAGCCTATATCAAATATGCATAAAAATGTCATATGTACTTCACTTTGTTAAAAATATATTGTCTGTGTATTTTTTTTTTATGATTTTAGTTTTATTAGGTTACTTCTTTTTTATTTGAAATGCAAATTTATTTATTTTTAAATGCGGTTTAGTAAACGCCAAAAAAATATCATTTTTGTGTTTTAATCAATATAACATAACTAAAATTTATTTCTTGTATATGAAGTTATAAAAATATTATTTTCAATTTGTTGATTTTCTTATAAGCCACGTTAAGCGCGGTCAAATTCACTAGTTATAAAGTAAATTGAATTTATAATATGCAGTTTGAATACATTAAATATCAGCTCGAATACATTAATATGTAGTTCGGATACATTAAAGAAATAAGGGATTTTAGAGCTTTTTATAAATATAAGGGGATATTGGAAATAAGAGAAATATAAGACCTGTATTTCAGAAGAAATTCCTAAAAGTTTGGGTTGGGGAGAAATTGAGCCTAAATTTGGTTGGGAGAGAAATTGAGACTAAATTTAAAGAAAGCTAAAGAAAATTTTCCCTATACTAAAAGGGGTACGGGATGTAATTTATTTCGGGTCAATGTGTATTGGCTGAATTAGTTTGGGCTGAACTGTGAAATTGTAATCATCTTATGTTTTATGGTCCATTTATGTAGTCCCCCCTAAGATCAAATATGTAAAGAAAGGGCTAAAATAATCCCAAAGCAAAGCCCAAATTAGGTAAACAAAGTATGACCGATCCATAAAGATACCTGCCAACATCTACTAATGTTGACATTCAATTTTGATCATTTTTTTTAATTTATATTTTTGACCTTTCATATTAATAATAGATATAAATACCTTATTTTAACTGTCAATTTATATTTTTATCTTTTTTATAATTATTACTAAAATTGTATATTTTATTATCCGAGTCACTATTATTACTTTGCACCTTTTTTGTTTTAAACAGTTGATTGTCGTCATCTTATTAAAAAATCATACTTTTTAAATTGACTATAGGTCGCTAAATTATATTTTTATTTTATATTAACATAAAGTTATAATATTAATATTTTCGTATACATTAATTATTAGTTGTCATCATTTTATTTATTGTATTAGTTATTACATTAGAAGCTCGAATAACATAAAAGAAAGAAGAGAAAAGACCATAGAAATTTGATCAAACCTCTATATGACATCAGATATTTCAGTTCATAATTTTTGTCATAATCTATATAAAAGGTAACTCAAATATAGGCCTTAATTCATGTATTTAACCAACAATACTTTCAAGATCCATAAATCAACTTAGATCATCTCTTTTTTCAATGTATTGCTTGTTCCTCCTTTATTTTTGACAAAAACTTCATTTCTTTTTTACTATCGACAAAACACTTCTTTATTTTCGTGCATACGTTGAATATACCATCACCTTTTCATTTTTTTTCTCTTTAGTCAAGTACAGAGACAAAAGTCTTCTCAAAAAATTTTATCGTCTGAATTTTAAGATTGGATTCAAAATTCCAGCGATTGTTTTGTGTCTTGCAATACCTCATATATGTTGAGCTAAGAAATTCTAATTCATTCTTATAAATACTGGTATTTTCTTTCATTATTTTGAAAACAAACCTTATTCCGTGTTTCGCAACAAAAAAAGTGAAATGTTTATAAAAAAACTATAATCGTAAGGAGTTTTGCTTTGAGACTTAATATCGCAGCTAAATTTGAAAATATTTATCTTTTTTATTGGCATAATACATATATTAGACCCTAAACTTAGCTTCAAATTTTAATTTTGACCTCCAACTTTCATAGTGCACAAATAAACACTTTAACTATCGTACCTTTTAATAAATAAACACTCGAGTCCAATCTGACAAAACGCGTGAAATGCACGTATTCTGCGCGCATGAGGAGTAATTTTCGAGACCCACAACGGTAAAAAAAATGCTGAAATGACAATTCTACCCCCCCCCCCCTCCCCGATTCCGGCCAATCTCCGGCAACCCAAAACCCCAATTCATTTACCCAGCCGTTCTCCTTCTTCCTCCACACCAGAGCACAACCCTTGAAGCGAACGAGCTTCGAGCTCGCTAAACCCACCAAATACCCGACCCCAAACCCATCAGATCCGCTGTCTCCGACGAGAATCATCACGAAACAACACTGCTGCAATCAACAGCTCGAACCAGACACAAAAACAGCAACCAAATGACCCCCTAAACCCCATGAAAACAGACCCAACAACCACAAAAAACCTAAATCAAGAAGCCAATCATCAACATACCTCTAAGCTCCGTCAAACAATGAGCTCCAAGCTCTAAAAACCATTAGGAGGAATTAATTTTGATTATTGTACGTAAATTAAAATTAAAATTAATTTTGATTCTTGTATATAAATTTAAATTAATTTTGATTTTTTTAGTTCTAAAATCAATGTGTAAAATATTTAACTAGTTGGCAGTCATTGAGTGACTCACTAATACACGTTGGAGCGATTGTCTTTCACGCTCTTTGACTGTAAAAATCGCGTATTTATTTACTGAAAGGTAGGATAGTTAAAGTGTCTATTTGTGCACTATGAAAGTTGGAGGTCAAAGTTAAAATTTGAAGTCAAGTTTAGGGTCTAATACATGTATTATGCCTTTTTTATTTGCTTCTCTTGCTATCTCTTGGTTAACCCGAGCAAAAACGAAAAGGAAAACGTGAGAAAATCATAAGTTTTCTTCATGCATTATTATTTTTCTTCCTCTTTTGAACGCATAGACAAAGCCTTTTAATTTTATTAAAAACTTTAAATAATTTTATTTTTTAGTCATATTTTTTTAATAATACGCAGGATTACTCACAGGTCTTATTTAATAATTCTGTAGGTTTAGTTTGACTTTCTTTGAAGTAGCTACCTTTTTATAAACAAGCATATATATATATATATATATATTCATCCGCCGTGATAAATTCAAATCTCTATTTTTTCTTCTTCTTTAGTTCAATAAATTTTTAGGTCAATATCCGCAACAAGAATAAACTTATCAAGATCACATGTGAATTTCAAGCGAGTTGCTCTATAGATTTCATGATTAAGAAGAAACAAACACTAGTATATGGGATAAATACAATCAAGGTATTAAGAAAAATACAAGTTTGAGATTTTCTTGTATACTCCACATATATACTAGTTTTATTTTTATTTTGGTCGAAAACTTAAATCTTCAATTCTTTTGATATTTCACTTTGATCTTGATGATCTTCTTTCTCTTGTATAAATTAGCCTAGAAAATCCATTGAATGAAAAGAAGAAAACATAAAAAATTAAATTATTCTAAACCTTATTCATCCGCCACAATAAATTCAAATTTGTATATATATTTTCTTCTTTTAGTTCAATGAAGTTTTTAGGCCCATATCTGCAACAAAAACAAACTCATCAAGATCAAATGTGAATTTCAAGCGAGTTGATGAATAAAGTTCATGATAAAATATAATTTAACACTAGTATATGGGATAAAGATACAAGCTTACGATTTTCTTGTATACTCCACATACTAGTTTTTGTTTTTTCTTGGCCAGAACTTGAATCTTCAATTCTTTTTATATTCCACTTTGATCTTGATGATGTTGTTTCTGTTGTAGGAATTATCCTAAAAATCCATTGAATGAAAAGAATAAAAAATAAAAATCTAAATTCGTTGTGGTGCATAAATATTTTTTTTTGGGTAAATACATACATACATACATACATACATACATATATATATATATATATATATATATATATATATATATATATATTATGTGTACTATTTTAAATCAAAAGTCAAATCAAATAAAAACTAATGTAACTACAAAAATTTTAAGCCTTATATTGTTGAACACAATGTACTCCTATCTCATTGAAATTTTTCATATCTATTATTGCATTTAACTTCTACTTTTGGTTAACTAAATTTTTTGTTCAATTTCATTTCTTTATAAAAACACGTTTTTGAAAGATTTAATGTTATCCTATATAGTAAAATTGATTCTAACGCATATTAAAGGTGATGTGAAGCAATTAATACTTTCTTAAGGACATATGGAAGAAATCATTTGGCTCCTCATCACGTTCTTCACGGTCAAACATCACACCTTCTTATCAGATATTTTGATAAAATCAGTCTACACACGGTCCATCCATTTATCAAATTTGCATGAGGGGTTGCTGACGCACATTCTGTAGGAAAAGATTTATCTGGAAATATTCGTTATCTCATGGTTGAAACAATCTCAAAGGTTTCACGTTCAACTTAGTGAACTAGTGAACTTGGGCATGCAAACAATCGTTTTGAATGTTTAATCATTTATATACTTATTAACTGTTTCTTCTTTAGTTTCATTAAGCATTATGTTTTTTCTGCCCAAACACTCGCGGGATTAGGAGTTCAGAGGCTAGTATTGCAAGTTGTCCTTGGTGTCCTAGACACATGGACAACTAAATTTGGTTTCTCACTGGTGGAACTATCAGAGTGAGCAAACTTATTTTATAACACTTCCCTTTGTTTGGAAATCAAGGAAAGTGTAATTAAAGAATTTTTCTCTCTTTCATTGTTCCACCACTGAGAAAACAAATTTACTGGTCCATGTGCTTAGGACACCAGGGACAGCTGGCAATACGAGCCTCTCAACTCCTAATTTTGGCGAGTGTCTTGACAGAAAAAACATTATGCTTAATGAAGCAAAAGACCAAACACTTGATGAGTATATATATAATTAAACATTCAAAATGATCGTCTGCCTTCAGAATATACCTAGATAATAATAAATCTAAAATAATTAAAGAAAACATTAAATGAAACAACTAAAAATAAAGTAATGTGACTATAAAATAAGTTGAAAGTTGAAATACATAAAATAAAACACAATTTTATCAACCCATAAATAAATAAATAAAATAAAATAAGGCCACCAAATGTCAAAACATTGGTGAAAAATGCTAAAGCAAAGCAACAATATTACATTATTTTTTTTATTTTGTTTATATATTAAAGAAAATACAAGGCAATATATCACTTCCAAATATGATGGAAATTGCCAGAGTTACGAATATTCTTTCCAGATTAGAGCTCGGCGGCCTGGTCCTTTTTTGTTAGATCGAGAAGATTTTGATAATTGACAAATAAAGGAACAGATGAAAGGAACATGTTGCGAGCCATGTTTCTTTAGGACCAAATCCGAATGGCATAAGGAGAATGTCAACCACGCGAATTACAAGTTATAAAGTGGTGAAACAGTTTCTTTTTAGACAAGAAACCATTGCAAATAGTTTTCCTTTCATAAAGAAATCCTAAGAGAAGTAGGAAGCATAAGCAAATAAAGAAGAAGAACGACGTGAATAAAGATTCAAGAAGGAAATTAATCAAAGCCAAGTCTAGCAAGGAAACTACACCAAAGAAGATGTGAAGTAGAGTCCTAGTCGAACAAAGCTTTGAAGATGTGGTAAAGTCAAGTTTGAGTTGAACAAGTCTCTGAGGATGCGGTAAAGTCTAGTTTGAGTTGAACAAGATTTTGAGAAGTTGTGATCTATAAATAGGGCAATAATGTCGTCATAAAAGATTGTGCACTTAAACAGAGAGTTTCAAGCAGAATACAATCAAATAAGAGGGACTTCATATTTGAGTGATTTTTTATTACGAAGTGCAGCCAACGCAAGAAAATAAGAATTGAAGAACTCATTTATAGGCTTATGTTTTATAGTTCTTAAGTCAAGTTTGCTTGTATTGAGTTTTTATCCAGTTGTATCGTTAATCTTTTCTAGATCCAGTGAAGTATAAACTTGAGTAGGAATAGAGTCTTCAAGTTGGGGAGGCTTAAAGACTTGGGAACATAAACCTTGGGGGTTTGTGTTGGAGTTTAGGAATTAGAGTTAGTTCCTAGGATTACAGGAGTTGTTATCTGAATTCATAACTTGAAATGGGGTCGAGGGTCTTGTTAGTTATTGAAATCTAAGAATTAGAGTTCAATTTTTCTTAGATTACATATATTTGTAATCTTTTGTTGAGGCTCAAAGCTTAATGAAGGAGTGTTAAATCTTTAGAGGTGTAGGTCGTGGTCTTTTACCCTTTACAAGCGTGGTTTTTCATGATAAAAGATTATGTCATTACTTTATTTGTCTTTACATAACGTAACTGTTATAATCTGCAAAGGAACAAATAGAATATACCTATTCCTTAGGAAATTTTGGGGTCAGTATTCCAACAATTGGTATCAGAGCAGGTTATCTTTGTAGAGTCTAATAACTCAAGATAAGATTACTATGAATTCTGCACGACACTGTAAAGGTCAACACATAAACATACAATCAGTATTCAAAGGACATTACTACGGATGGTGGAAGACGAGAATGGAGGATTTTTTACAAAAGCATGACTATGAATTATGGATGAGAGTTACTGATGGTCCTCTTATTCCTATGATGAAGGATGATGAAGGGAAAGTTATTCCAAAGCCCAAAGCTCAATATGGAGAAGATGATTATAGAATGATCGCAAAGAATGCTAAACCTAATTGCATTCTTGTATGTGGACTTTGACCTGACGAGTTCAATCGCATGTCTAGATTTACTACAACGAAACAAATTTGGGACACACTACACAATGCACATGAAGGAACTCCCTAAGTAGGAAAATTTAGAATTTCTAGACTATCCACTGAATATGAAGCATTTAAGATGGAGATTGGTGAATCACTTCAAGATACAATTACTAGATTCATAACTGTTGTGAATGTCTTTGGGAAAAAATATACACTACTGAGAAACAGGTAGATAAAGTGTTGAGGACTCTACCTAGGTCGTGGGAGATCAAGGTCACAATAATTAGAGAAGCAAAGGATTTGACATCCTTGAGCTTGGATGAATTTGTACGAAATCTAAAGACTTGCGAGATGAATGTTGATAACACAAAAATAAGTAAAAGAAGCAAATTTTCAATTATTTTCTTTCAAGGCAAATAAGAGTTATGAATTTGATCTGCATGATGAGGACATAGTCGTGGTCAACAAAAAATTCAAAAAGATCTTCAAGAAAGGTGGAAATATGAGAAAAGATTGCCCCCGAGCAAAGAAAAAGAATTTGACATTGTTATGTGTGCTACTTGGTGAAAAGGTTAAGACAACTCAACTTAAGATAATATAGAAGATGTTGCTTTGATGGCCATAGAGGACTCTGAACCAGACTCTGAATCAAACACTGAGTAAAGGGAGGTAAATCTTCTTGACCATCAAAATAAACTAAAAAAAAATTTCAAAGATGAGTTATTAGCTTCCCTGACTAGTTTAAAATATAAATATACTGATCTTGAAAAATTTAACTTTGATCTCAAGAAAGAAAAACAATTCCTAAAGGAACAGGTACAACAACTTGATTCCTACACTTTGGCTCTCAAATCTGAAATTTTAAAACAAAGTGTTACTACTAGGAACGAAAAGGCAAAACCAAATCAAATTTGACCAAGATCTAAAGAGGTTAAGTGACGAACTATTTTCTAAAAAGTAAAAATCTAGAAGAATAAATCTTGACTTAGCTAGAACTAAGTATGAGCTTGAGAGGGAAAACAAATAGAATTCAATGAGTGTGACTCAGCTCAATAATAGAACACATAACACTAAAGGTGGAATATGTTTTGCTAAAGAATTCCCTAAGAAAACCTCTTATTTGTGCACACATTGTGGTAGTGTTGGTCACTCAAGGTGTATCTTGATACGCTCAAATTACACCTCCCTACATAAGTATAAGCGGTCATAATCAAGTAGAGAACCCAACTAGTAGGTTGGGGTCGATCCCAGGAGGAAGATGGTTTTAGACTTAATTTAAAAGTACAATTATGTCTATTTAGCCATGTTCTTTACGAAAACAGGTAATTAAAGGGGGGGGGGGTTGTGAAACAAGTTTCTTAAACACTTCTAGTTAACAAGTAAGCGAAAGTAAAAAGTGAGTTTTTATGAAGTTATGAGACTAACTAGGGTATATGTGTTCCCCATAGATTCATAACTCTGTATCCCTAGCAATAGCAATTCTTCCCTAATGTTTTGCAGGTAAAGTGATAAGTTATGTATCTCTAAATATTTGGTCCGGCATCCAAAGAATTTCACCCCGTACCTTGGTCCGACTATGTGTGTATAAGCTACTAATCCTTACCTTTACTTCATATTAGACATCATATTCGATGTATGACTTAGTTATTACTTCGCACCAATCGAGACTAGCCTATTAGATAGTATCCCACTAAATCTATGTTGATAATTTTTTTCCTATTACTACCTCCTTGGTCCGGAAAGTAGCAACAAAGCTAGTTCTAACACGTGCACTCGTTAAAAAGACTTCAAAATAAAAGAATTATCAATACATGCAAGAACCTATTTGAGAATTGCTTATTTGCTAGGTCTACTTTGTGAATAACACATGGTTCCCACAATCCTAGTTGTGGATTTAGTTACCCATGCAAGCAAGATCACAATTCATAATTTTTAAAGAATAAATCATGAACTTACTTCAACAATAAGAATAAACCCATAAAATCAACTTGAAATCGCAAGATAAATCTTCAAACAAAATCCGGAAATTGAATCATTGCCAAAGTTTGCAAAACCAATCTCTAAACAAAACTAGAACAATACTAACAATGTCTAACCTCAAAAACGAAGTATTAATCCCCTATTTATAGAGAACATTGTCCTTAAAAGGAATTGAAATAAGGAAAGTTGTCCAAAAATGCAGCATTGATCAATGACCACTGCTGACGGACCGTTGATGGAATGAGGATCCATCGACTGCCTTCATCAATCCAGACTTAGAATATTTTTCTCTCCTTCAGATGGCACTTTCTCTGAATCAATCGACAGACCAACATCACGGTCCGTCGATACCCTTCGTCGCTCCATCCTTAGAATTTTTCCAACTTCGGGTACTGGAACTATCTCTGATTAAAACAACGATCTACCAGTACGGTCCGTCGATCAATCGATGGACCGTCGTTCCCTTTTGTAGTTCCACACTTAGTCACATTTCACCTAGTTTCTCCTTCAGTCTAAACTACACATCGATGGTCACCACCTACGGACCATCAATTGAATGAAGGGCCGTTGATGGCCTTCGTAGGTCGTCTTTCTGAAATCTTTTCCAGCTGCCTTTTGCATTTTTGATTTGGACATCTTTCCTGCAAAACTAATATAAAACATGTTAAAACTACTACAAAAGGGCTCTAGACACAAAACTCTTAAGCTAAATGCATTGAAAGCACCGTGAAACCACGGTACATCATACCTACCTAATAGTAATAACTCACATGAATAAGAACTTCAAACCTGCCTCAAATAGAAAAATTAACCTTGTTAAAAGAAATGAATCACGTCAAAGAAACATACTAGGGCAAAAGAAAAATTAAAATATGTTTTACAATTATGGATCAATATAGATCTCATTCATCCTTTTTATCAATACAAAGGAATAATGCTTGTATGGGTTCCTAAATCTAACCTTTGAATTTGCAGGAAGAGCGAGAGGAAGCAAGCAACACACTTATATGAACACCTATTGCTCCACATACATGATTTAAACTAGAAGAAATTCCCCTCACATGAAGAAGAAAAGCATGGAATAGTAGTTTTGGTGGTGAAAATTCTTATGAGGCTCACTCAGATGATCATAGTTGGAAATTATGTGTCCATCAACTAAGAAGGATGATCAACCTAGAGAAACACTTTGGAAGGAACATGTTGGAACTTGGGGATGACTGAAATTACATGAGTATCCCTCAGTTTCTAATGAACAATGTGCATACTTCTTTCTAATCTTAAAATATTATGCTCAGTCTTGTATATTTAGTTTTATGTCTCTATACAACTTTTCAAGTCAAGAAACTCATGCACTATAACATTGTGTTTGCATCTGTCACAGAAGATAGAGTTAGTAACATTGGAGAAAAATTCAGCATTATTAAGATATCTAAGGTATATGCACTACAATATTCATAATTAAATATAAAATCTATGCACATGTACGTGTTCCTTCCACTTGTCCCAAAATATATATTCATGTCCTATGCTCAATTTTCGGCGTTCTCTAAAAGGAATCTAATCACACCTTCTTGTGATAAAATATAATCAGATCTTTGACCAATATAAAACTCTACATCTTAAAGGACTCTCAAGACCATTTAAAGTCTTATCCTATTGTGTCTCTGCAACTCACACCCTTCTCTTCCGTAAACTTCTAAATAAAAATCTTTTTTTTTAAAATGTGGAATGAAGTATTCTTCAAGAAACATGTTGTTGCTTGATTAATTATAATTTATGTTTATTAATTACATTCTTTGAGATTCTAAATGTGATGGTCTATCTAATCTTTTGATTGATATGACCTCGGTGGATGACACCTCTACTTTGGTGCCTTATAAAATAGAGGTTGTGGCATAGAAACTAGGTAGTGCTGGTTCTTAGGGGGAATGTGTATTGGGTATGTCTAAAATTAGTGAGGAAGTTTTGGAGGATGTAACTTGTGAGGATGAATATGTTTGGGACCCTACAGTTGAACAAAGTTCTGTTTTAGGCTAAACTTGGGTTCATCTAGTGATGGGGAATCACTGGGGACCCCTCTGTCAAACCTAGTTCTTTTATTGGGATCCATATAAAGTGGGATTTAAGATTGATGTAAAAAATTATTAGTCCGTGTTGCATCTGATAGTACCATGTCTAGGGAACAAATTGTTCCTCTTACTGACACTATTGAAATTAAAGTTAAGGAGAGTATGAAAAAAAATGTCATGGACCATCTATGATCTTGAACATGTAGGCCTGCAAAAAAAAAAGGTCAAGGTTTAGCTAGTACAGACCAAGTCTAACCTTGAAATTGAGAAGAACACAAATTTTGTTAAACCAAAAGATGTTTTTTGAGCTGCTGAAAGAGGACTTTTATTTACCCCCTCATGCCGGATCTTTTGCTATTCCGTAGTCACTCTAGACTTTAACTTTCTAACTTTTTCTCATCACAAGTGCTTGATTCTATCTTTAATTTTGATTACATTTTTGGTGTATATGCTTTTTGATTAATGCTAATGTTGGATTTGGTGTAGGTTCATATCTATCTCTTATGTTTGTGCAAATGCTTTTCTATAGCTAACTAAATTTTTTATTTTTATGTGTTTGTATAGATGATAGCCAAGTGGCCATGAGTATAAAATTTTCTTCTCTTAGTGTGGTGTATACTTTCACGGTGTTTTATGATGTCAAAAGGTTGAAGTGCATGCTTGTGTAATATTTATAACTCAACTAGTCTAACTTGATCCTCTAATGTGTTTGATTTGTGTGTTATACATTATGAAACTCACATAACACAGATTAATCAATTCACACAAGAAGAAATGGTTTGTCATCATAAAAAATGGGAAATTTTTTAGATCGAGAAAGATTTTGATAATTAACAAATGGAGAAACAGATGAAAGGAACCTGTTGCACAATATGTTCCTTTTGGACCGAATCCAAATGGGATGAGGAGAACGTCAACCACGTGAATTAGAAGTTATAATGCGGTCATAAAAAAACCCTAAGAAAAGCAGGGAGCATAAACGAAGTAGGAAGCATAAACAAAGTAAGAAGCATAAAGAAAGAAAGAAGTAGAACGGCGTGAATAAACATTCAAGAAGAAAATAAATCAAAGACAAGTTAAGCAAGGAAACCACATCAAAGAAGCTGTGAAGTAAAGTCTGAGTCGAACAAAGTTTTGAAGATGTGGTAAAGTCAAAATCGAGTTGAACAAGGCTTTGAGGATGCGGTAAAGTCTAGTTTGAGTTGAACAAAACTTTGAAAAGTTTTGATCTATAAATTGGGAAATATTGTCGTCAGAAAAGATTGTGTACTTAAACAGAGAGTTACAAGAAGAATACAATCAAATAAGAGGGAGTTCATATTTGTGTGATTTATGATTACGAAGTGCAACTAACGCAGGGAAACAAGAATTGAAGAATTGATTCTTAGGCTTAGATTTCATAGTTCTTAAGTCAAATTTGCTTGTATTGAGTTTTTATCAAATTGTATCATTAATTTTTTCTAGATCCAGTGAAGTATAAACAAGAATAGGAATAGAGTCTTCAAGTTGGGGTGACTTGAAGACTTGGAAAAATAAACCTTAGGTGGTTTGCATTAGAGTTTTGGTGTTAGAGTTAGTTCATAGGATTGAAAGAGTTTTACTATGAATTCATAACTTGAAGTGGGGTCGATGGTCTAGTTGGTTGTTGGTGTCTAGGAATTAGAGTTTATAATTACTTAGGTTATTTAGATTTATAATCTTTAGATGAAACTCAGAGTTTAATGAATGAATGTTAAATCCTACAGAGGTGTAAGTCGTGGGTTTTTACCCTTTATGAACTGGGGTTTTCCGCGATAAAATATTGTGTCATTACTTTATTTGCTTTACATAACGTAACTTCTGTAATCTATAAAGGAACTGATAGAATATACCTATTCGTTAGGCAAATCTGGGGTCAGTATTCCAACAGTTTTTGGTCCATCACCGGAGCTTAGACTTCATGGTTATTGATTGTTGTTCGCCATATTTTTCATCGCGACGGCTGGCGTGCTGATGGGAGCTCGTGTTTTGGGGGGTTTAGGTGATAAATGGTAATGTTTTGCTGACTTTTGTTTGTTTTTATCGGAGGTTACGAGCTCGTGGGTGTGGTTTGAGAAAATGGAAGGGAAATGAGGGAGGTGTTTTTGGTGGTTTCATAGTGGTGGTGGACGGGTGAGCTGGTTGGCTGAGCTATGGCGATAGTTTCGAGATTCTGGTGTTGGGAGAGAGATCGGGGTGGATCAGGTTCATTTGTAGATCTAGTAATGGTTGTTATTGGGGGTTGGGCGATCTAGTTTGCTGGTTGTTACTCGTCGAAGTTGTTGTTTCCTTTGGTGGCGTGAGAACTCTGGGGTTCTGGTGGTTATCTTTTTGGTTGTTGTTCACCATGGAGCTGGTGGATGGCATGGTATTTCACATGTTTTTTTGAGGAGTGGAGAGGCGAGGCAGCGACTAGTTGGGTTTAGTTTCGCTATAAAAAGGAGAAAAATGAATGGGGTTTTGGCCGGTGAATTCGTCAGATTTCATTCGAGCTTCAATGAGCTTCTCATCGGAAAATTCATTAAATAGATAATTGAAAACCGCCTTAGTATAATGTTATAATCTTAAAATGTAGCTTAAAATCACATGTTAATAAAATATTTGTATGCCATCTTATTTGTGTTTAAATGTATTTCTATATTGAACTTAAAACATAACAAATGAATATCAATAAAAGTAACAACTAAAATGAATATTAACAAATATAAGTAATAAAATGAACCACATTTAAAAAAGTTAATTTACTAGTAATCCATTAAGAAAACACTGGGTCTAAGGGAGGAATACTTGTAGTCTGAGATTCACCTCTTCCTCTTTTCCAACATCCACATCATTGTCACCATCAACATCCTCCTCTATCTCTTCATAATTCTCAAGAGGGTTCTCATTTATGGGAGAATTATCAAGAAGAGATCCATCCCTCGTAGGTGCTACTCTTCCTTGACCTCTATCCCTAGCTCTTCCTCTACCCCTACCTTGACCGCGACCTCTCGCTGCAGATTTCTCAATTGGAGCATTGACAGGAGCTACGAGCCTGAAGCCTTTGAACCTACTGTTAACCATCTGCGGACAGAAGAGTGAAGGAGGTTAGATACCAATTTGAATCACCAAATACAGATTGGAATCAAGTTATAGCACGAAAGGAGATAAGATAAAAATAGAGAGATTTTCTTAAGTCATATAGACTCTTGATGAAAAGTACAGACGCCTCTGTACCATTCTACAAGACTCTATTAGACTTGTTTTCGGTACACCGACATCAATGAACATAGACTCTAATACCAACTTTTTCACGACCCAGACCGTCCTGAGTGACACACGTACTAAACCTCCAGTGTGAGAGCCATTACTATATGCCAACTAAAGAATTTAAGGCTACAGAATAAGGTTTAAATAACTAAAAACTGAAGTACCCATAAACTTCTTGAAGATCTAACAATGAATTTTGGAATTTAAATGCTTAGAAACTTAACGTCAATGTACCAAAACTCTAATAATAACCATAGTCTAAGAAAATGTGTACAACCCCAAACTAACACAAGAAATCTAAAGAAGTAGTCTAAGTCAGAAATGTGGACATAAATAGAAAGAGAACTCATGGTAGGCCAGAAGAACTAATCCACCCTTGAATTTGTACGATCATTGATCTTCTAAGCGGGGTCTGTCAATAGACGCCTGAAGATGCTCTGTACTTAACAAAATAAAGAGCTAGTGTACTATCAGTACACAACCATAGTGTACTGGTAGGATCACACTGCTATCCCACTAAGTGCAACATAAGCAAGTCAATACAACATTATAAACATGCAAATACCGAACATGTAAAATATCGATTATCACATTCTCAACAGTATACGTTTACAACAAGTCATTGGTCCTTTCATGAAACCAAGTCAACTATTACTGTACCAATACGTGGTACTCGATCCAATTTTTATGCCAAAAGGTGGAAATCGATCCATATTTTGTCAGAATGTGGCAACTGATCCAAGTTAGTGTGTTGGAACGCAACACCTGATCCATTTAGCAAGTCACAATCACAAGTATATTCTCAAAATCATACAATCAAGTCATGATTTATGGCATACAAAGTTCAGCAATCGTCATTTACAATTATTGTGATTAATGATGCAACATTCACATACATACATGCATCATAATGAAGAAAAAACAAATATATATCACACAATCATGAAATCACAACCATCACCTACCTAGAAACAAGCTTGAATACCCAAAGAAACTTGATTCTTCCATTTTCGAATTGGTTTCACTTGTTCTTGGTCTGCAAACAATATAACATGGGAATCAATAAACGATAACTAATTACCCGAATTACCAATATCAACCCTTGATCAAACCCATGATCCAAATATCAAAATTAAGGCTTTTTCCACCATAATTTTCAGGTCAAAACCCTCCCCCATCGATAATTACCGATCAAACTAGGTTCTACGGATCAAAAAACGGATTCTGGGAGTGAAACCGTACCTTTAACCTCAAGAATGGTGGAAAAATATCAAGAAGAATCCTAGGTTCGTTCCTTAGCTTTCACGTTAAAAAATTGCAGAATAAAGCATTTTAGAGGTTTATTTCTAACTCTAAGTCGTGTTTATGCCGCCATAGCGGCCTCACCCTGCTACATTCGCCCCTCATTGGCGATAAAATTCCACCTTAGAGTCTCGAATGGAAGCGATGAGCAAATTTTATAATTCCAATTCCCCCATTTCACAACGCACCTTCAATCAACGACACTCTAAAACTACATGTTCACGCCCATATCAGTTTCAGAAGTTCCACCCACCCGAATTCAATTCTGTAAATTCGTACGGGTTTCTTAACGTCTTGTCTATCTACTTATGTAATTAAAATCATAGTTAAATCACTCAGTTCCTACTAGATTTCCCTAGATCTTACTAACTCCAATTTCATCAAAATCTGGACTAGGTTGGGATATTTCAAGTTACTACAAAAAAAGTTTTTTTGGCCCAAAATTTTTCCATGTTGAATTTTCTATAACGATAAAAACCGATAGTTTCAATAGATAATAATTTACTCATCACTCTTCACTGAGTGACAAACTTAGGAAAACATATAGGCTATTAAAGTTATGAATACATGAATTGACGAACACTAGGGATATTTGTCTAGCATGTCCTCGATTTTCCAAGTATCTTCCTCAACTGGACGAAGCTTGTATTGTACCTTCATGGATTAATCTCTTTGGATCAGATTACGTACATCACGATCAAGGATTGCAACTAGTTCCTTCTCATATTGGAGGTCTTTGTCTAATACAATTGAGTCCCACTTAATGATGTAATCTCCATCACCATGATATCTATTCAACATAGATACATGAAATACCGTATGAAATCCCGATAGTTTAGGATTTAAATTCAATCTATAGGACACATGCCCTACACATTCAAGAACCTCAAAGGGACCAATGAATCACGCACTTTGTTTGACCCTCTTTTCGAATCTTATCACTCCTTTCATGGATGTACCTTAAGAAGAACATTCTCCCCAGTCTGGAATTCTGTGTCTCTTACCGGGATAAAATGGTCTCACTTAGTCAATCTTCAACCACCACCCAAATATAATAAAACTTCCCCAAACTCTTGGGAATACCAACAACATAATCCATGGCTATGCTTTTCCACTTCCATTCTGGAATTGGCATTCTCTGAAGCAGTCATGTTGGCATTTGATGTTCATACTTTACTTGTTGGAGAGTTGGAAACTTAGCCACAAACTCCGCTAACTCTTTATTCATGCTCGACCACCAATAAATTCGCTTCTAATCTTTGTACATCTTTATCTTAGTGATGGAATTACAGTTGATACTCAGAAAATAGAGGTAGTACAAAATTGGACTAGGCCCACATCTCCAACTGATATTAGGAGTTTCTTGGGGCTGGCTAGATATTATAGGAGATTCGTCGTGGAATTAAAGGCAAATGTTGATAAGAAAAAAGTAATGGCTTTTGAACAAGGGGGGATGGTGTGTTGAGGCATCAATGTATGTTGTGTGTGCCAAGGGTGGATGAACTTCAAGAAAGAAGTATGGAGAAAACTCATAGCTCCTAATATTCTATCCATTCGGGTTCCACAAAGGTGTACCATGACTTGAGAGAAGTCTATTGGTGGAGTAGCTTGAAGAAAATAGAACTTTCATAATGGAAGTGAGAGATGATCAATATGGGTTTTATCACAGGTTTACCGAGGTCTCGCAGACAACATGATTCTATTCGGGTGATTGTTTATAGAATGACTAAATCAACCCATTTCTTCACAGTAAAGACTACCCATTCAGTAGAACATTATGCTAAGTTATATATTCAAGAGGTAGTCAGACTTCATGGAGTTCCGGTTTCCATTATTTCAGACAAAGGTGCAAAATATACTTCACACTTTTGGAAGTTATTCGAAAAGGGCTTTGGTTCAAAGGTGAACTTAAGTACTACTTTTCATCCTCAGACAGATGGTCAAACAGAGAACACTATTAAGACTTTAGAGTATATGTTGATATCTTGCGTGATTGATTTCAAAGGTAATTATGATGATCACCTACCTCTCATAGAGTTTGCTTATAAAGTTAATTACCACTCTAGCATCCAAATCGCTCCGTGTGAAGCTCTTTATTGGAGAAGATATAGATCTCCTATTGGATGGTTTTTGAATTTGGTGAAGTTGGGTTGATAGGACCAAACTTAGTGCACCAAGCTACGGAAAAGTGAAAGTTATTCAAGATTGAAAATAACCCAAAGTCGTCAGAAATTTTACACAGATGTTAGGAGAAGACACTTAGAGTTTGAAGTAAATGATTGGGTCTACTTGAAAGTTTCACCTTTGAATTGGATTATGATGTTTGGTAAGAAGGGGAAGCTTAGTCCCCGACATATTTGTCCTTACAGAATATGCAGGAGGATTGGAAATGTAGCTTATGAGTTAGACCTACTCCACGAGTTAGTAGAGGTTCATCCGGTGTTTCACGTTTCCATGTTGAAGAAGTTCATGAGAGATCCTTCACTTATTATACCAACTGAAGATATTGGTATCAAGAACAACTTGTCTTATGAATAGATCCCTATTCAAATTCTAGACCGTCAGGTTGGCAAGTTGGAAACTAAAAAATTAGCATCAGTCAAAGTTCTATGGATAAATTAATTTTTTGAAGAAGCTACTTGGAAATCAGAGGAGGATATGAATAAGAGATACCTACATCTCTTTGAATCAAGAGAAGTTCCAAATTAAGGTACTAATCCTTTTCTTGGTTCATATATATTAAGTTGGCATGTTGTATTTGCATTTTTTGTTGGGTGTTTGAGCTAGGTGTTAGATGTTAAATTTATTTCTTGTATATGAAGTTATAAAAATATTATTTTTAATCTATTGATTTTTTTATAAACTGCGTGAAGCGCGGTCAAATTCACTAGTTATAAAATAAACCGGATACATAGTATGTAGTTTGAATACATTGAATACTAGCTTTGCCGCCTATTAAGAGAATAGGTCCCGAAAAAGCGGCTCGCCTTTCATCATCTATACCAGCTGCCACGCAAGAACCAAGGGCGGCTTCCTCCGTTTCTGGTTTGCATGTCTTTCATTCTGAATTGTCTCCTTTGACTCGTGCATGCTTGCGTTTAGATAGGTTAGATACTTCTTATATTAGGAGACTTTTCTTGGTCATCAATACGACCTGTTCTTAATAGAACCGATCTTATTCTCTGAACAATCGGAATTTCGTACTTCTGTCGGATCCTCCCTTAGATACATTAATATGTAGTTTGAATACATTATAGGTATAAGACATTTCAGAGGTTTTTAGAAATATAAGGGAATATTTGAAATAAGAGAAACATAGGACGTGTATTTTAGTAATTTTTCTTAAAAGTTTTGACTTGGGTAGAAATTGGGCCTAAATTTTAAACTGTTGGGGCGAAATTGGGACTAAATATAAAGGAAGCTAAAGAAAAACTTTCCCTAAACTAAAAGGGGTACTCGCTGTAATTTATTTTGGCTCAGTGTGTATTGGTTGAATTAGTTTGGGCTGAACTTTGAAATTGTAATTATTATGTTTTATGGTCCATTTATGTAGTCCCCCTTATGATAAAATGTGTATAGAATAGGCTCAAAGACCAAAGAAAAGCCCCAATAAGGTAAACAAAGTTTGGCCAATCCATAAAGACATCTGCCAACATCTATAAATTAATCATCTCAGTTAGGGTTTATTGTTGTGATCTCTGCTTTTTCTCTATCATATCGCCTCAGGCGGCGAGGCTTCTTTGAACATGACCTTCCATTTTTTCTTGTTATGTATTATCAACATTTAACACTTGATGTCTTCGTTGCGTCACTTTCTCATATCGCAAAAGTAACTATCCTCTTTTGTCGTCTTTTTTATCTTGGTTCTTTCTTGGTTGTAATCTCGTCCTCTTTTGCAGAGGTATACTCTTGATGATGAATGTAATGGATTTCAAAGGGATTTTAACATACGTATCAAGTCTTGTTGTGGTGTGAGAAGAACTTTATGTAAGTTCAATTTTTAACTATTTCTTTCATTTCGTTTCCTTCTGTTTGATCTAACCATTATATATATATATATATATATATATATATATATATATATATATATATATAAAGCAGAAGTAGCGATTTAAAGAGGCTTCTCATCTCCTTCTAAAGAGAGTTTTTCCCCGTCACATATCTAGTCTCTCATTTGACTTTTTGAGGTACGTAATATATTTAATTAATAATTTATTTAGTTCACGAAGACATTTGTTTTAAACAGTTGATTTTCGTCATCTTATAAAAAGTCATACTTTTTAAATTAAGGTCGTTAAATTGTATTTTTATTTTATATTAACATAAGGTTATCATATTAATATTTTTGTACATATTAATTATCAGTTGTCATAATCTATTTATTGTATTAGTTATCAAGTTAGAAGCTCAAATATCATAAAAGAAATAAGAGAAAAAACCATAAAAATCCGATTAAAGCTCTATATGAGATGTTCATAATTTTTATCATAATCTATATAAAAGGTTACTCAAATATATGCCTTAATTCGTGTATTTCACGGGCAATATTTTCAAGATCCAAAAATCAAATTAGATCAACTCTTTATTCAATGTATCACTTGTTCCTCCTTTATTTTTTACCAAAACTTCATTTTTTTCACTATTGAAAAAACTCTTCTTTATTTTTATGCAAACATTGAATAGACCATCACCTTTTATTTTTTTCCCTTTGTGGTAGATTCAGTCAATTACATAGACAAAAGTCTTCTCAAAAGTTTTGATTGTCTGAGTCTTAAGATTTGATTCAAAATTCAAGCAATTATTTTGTGTCTTGCAATACCTCATAAATGTTGAGCTAAGAAATTCTAATTCATTCCCATAGATACTGGTATTTGCATTTGTTTTTTAACAAACAAACTTATTTCGTGTTTTGCAACAAAAAAATGAAATGTTTTAAACAAATTGTTATCGTGAGGAGTTTTGCTTTGAGACTTAATATCGTGGATAAATTATAAAATATTTATCTTTTTTTATTTGCTTCTCTTGCTATCTCTTGTTGCACCCGAGCAAAAACGAAAAAGGAAAACGTGAGAAAATCTTAAGTTTTATTCATGCATTATTTTTCTTCCTCTTTTGAAGGCATTGAAAAAAACCTTTTAATTTTATAAAAATCTAAATAATTTAATTTTTTAGTCATATTTTTAATAATAATAAGAATTACTCACACATCTAATCTAATGCTTCTTTAGGTTTAGTTTATATATATATATATACACACATATTCAAAACCTTATTCATCCGCTGCAATAAATTTAAATCTGTATTTTTTTCTTCTTTAGTTCACTAAAGTTTTTAGGTCAATATCCGCAACAAGAACAAACTCATCAAGATCACATGTGAATTTCAAGTGAGCTGATGGATAGAGTTTATGATTAAGAAGAAATAAACACTAGTATATGGGATGAATTCAATCAAGGTATTAACAAAATACAAGTTTAAGATTTTCTTGTATACTCCACATACTAGTTTTTTTTTTGTTTTTTGGGTTGAAAACTTTAATCTTCAATTCTTTTGATATTTCACTTTGATCTTGATTATCTTGTTTCTATTGTAGAAATTAGCCTAAAAACTCCTTTGAATGAAAAGAAGAAAAAGATTAAAAAAATAAATTATTCAAAACCTTATTCATCCGACATAATAAATTCAAATTTGTATATATTTTTCTTCTTTTAGTTCAATGAAGTTTTTAGCAATATCCGCAACAAAAACAAACTCATCAAGATCAAATGTGAATTTCAAGCGAGTTGATGAATAAAGTTCATGATAAAAAAGAAACAAGCACTTCTTTTAGTGTGGTGTATACAACAAACCAGTGCAAGAAGGTTTCCTTTCATAAAGAAATCCTAAGAAACGTTGGAAGCATAACAGAAGTAGGAAGCATAAACAAAGCAGGAAGTATAAGCAAAGAAAGAAGTAAAACGGCGTGAAGAAATATTCAAGAAGGAAATAAATCAAAGCCAAGTCGATCAAGGAAACTACACCAAAGAAGCTTTGAAGTAGAGTCCGAGTCGAACAAAGCTTTGAAGATGCGGTAAACTCAAGTGCAAGTTAAACAAGGCTTTGAGGATGCGGTAAAGTCTAGTTTTAGTTGAACAACTTTGAGAAGTTGAGATTTATAAATAGGGCAGTATTGTCATAAGAAATGACTGCAAACTTAAACAGAGTGTAACAAATAGAATACAATCAAATAAGAGGGAATTCATATTTGAGTGATTTCTCATTATGAAGTGCAAGCAACGCAGGGAAACAAGAACTGAATAACGAATTCATAGCCTTATGTTTTATATTTCTTAAGTGAAGTTTGCTTGTATTGAATTTTTATCGAGTTATATCGTTAATTGTTTCTAGATCTAGTGAAGTATAAACTGGGTTACGAATAGAGTCTTCAAGTTGGGGCGACTTAAAAACTTGGGAACATAAACCTTGTGGGGTTTGTGTTAGAGTTTAGGAATTAGAGTTAGTTCCTAGGATTGCAAGAGTTGTAATCTGAATTCATAACTTGAAGTGGGGTCGATGGTCTAGTTGGTTGTTGGTGTCTAGGAATTAGAGTTTATAATTCCTTAGGTTACATAGATTTGTAATCTTTAGTTTAGACTCAGAGTTTAATGAAGGAATGTTAAATCCTACATAGGTGTAAGTCGTGGTTTTTTACCCTTTATGAGAGTTTAATGCGATAAAATAGTGTGTCATTATTTTATTTGCTTTACATAAGATAACTTCTATAATATGCAAAGGAACAGATAGAATATACATGTTCCTTAGGCAAATCTGGGGTCAGCATTCCAACAGTTTTTGGTCCATCGCTGGAGCTTAGAGTTCATTGTTGTTCGCCGGATTTGTTATTGCGGCAGCTGGCGTGGTGATGGGAGCTCGTGTTTTGGGGGATTTAGGTGGTAAATGGTGTTGTTTCATTGATTGTTATTTGTTGTTGCCGGAGGTCATGAGCTCGTGGGGTGGTTGGAGAAAACGGAAGGGAAATGAGAGAGGTGGGTTTAGTGGTTCTATAGTGGTGGTGGACGATGTGAGCTTCTTGGCTAAGCTATGGTGATGGTTTCTAGATTTCGGTGTTCGGAGAGAGACCAAGGTGGGTCTGGTTCATTTTGAGATTTGGTAATGGTTGTTATTGGCGGTTGGGAAATCTAGTTTGCTGGTTGTTATTTGTCAGAGCTGTTGTTTCCTCCGGTGGCGTGAGAAATTGGGGGTTATGGTGGTTCAAAGGTTGTGCCATGGGTTCTGTTTGGTTGTTTTTGACCATGGAGCTGGTGGTTGGCATTGTGTTTTACAGGTTGTTTTGAGGAGTGGAGAAGGGAGGCAACGACTAGTTGGGTTCAGTTTTGCTGGAAAAGGGAGAAAAATGAATGAGGTTTTGGTCGGTGAAATCATCAGATTTAGGCGGGGCTTTAGTGAGTTTGCCATCGGAAAATTCTTTAAATATATAATTGAAAACCTCTGTAGTATAGTGTTATTATCTTAAAATTGTGGCTTAAAACCACCCGCTAATAAAATATCTTTATGCCATCTTATTTGAAGTTAAATGTATTTCTAGATTGAACAAAAATCATAACAAATTAATATTAATTGAAATAACAAATAAAATTAATATTAATAAATGTAAGTAATAAAATAAACCACATGTAAAAAATCCAATTTACTAGTAGTATGTTGAGCTAACACTAAATCTAAGGTAGGAATACTTATAGTCTGA
This sequence comes from Solanum sitiens, assembly GCA_016801875.1. NCBI lineage: Eukaryota > Viridiplantae > Streptophyta > Magnoliopsida > Solanales > Solanaceae > Solanum > Solanum sitiens. The sequence continues at coordinate 205,461 of JABWTJ010000421.1, forward strand.
GCATGCACCTCTTCCTCTTGTCCAAAATCCTCATCATTATCACCATAAGCATTCTCGTTTATCTCTTTATAATGCGCAAGAGGGTTCTCATTTGTGGGAGCATTCTCAATAGGAGCTCCATCCCTAGTAGGTGCTAATCTACCTCGACCTCTATCCATAACTCTTCCTATACCCCTGCCTCGACCGCGACCTCTTGCTCCAGATTCCTCAACTGAAGTATTGACAGGAGCTAAGGGCTTGAGGCCATTGAACCTAGTATTAACCATCTGTGGACAAAAGAGTGAAGGAGGTTAGATACCAATTTGAATCGTCAAATACAAATTTGAATCAAGTTATAGCACGAAAGGAAACAAGAGAAAAATAGAGAGATTTCCTATATTCATATAGCCTTTCGAAGAAAAGTACGTACATCTCTGTACTGTTCCATAAGACTCTACTAGACTTTTTTTGGTACACCGAGATCAATGAACTTAGGATCTGAACAACTGATCCACCCTTGAATTAGAACGATCACTAATCTTCTAAGTGGGGTCTGTCAATAGCCGCCTGAAGATGCTCTGTACTTAACAAAAGAAAGAGCTAGTGCAGATTACACAAACACACTACACTGGTAGGATCACGAGGCTATCCCACTAAGTGCAACATAAGCAAGTCAATAGAGCATTATAAACATGCAAATACCGAACATGTAAAATATCGATTATCATATTATCAACAGTATACGTTTACAACACGTCATTGGTCCTTTCATGGAACCCAAACCAAAATATTAGTGTACCAATACGTGGTACTCGATCCAATATTTATGCTAGAACATGGAAACCAATCACATATTTATGTGAAAACATGGAAACCTATCCAAGTTAGTGTGTCGGAATGCAACACTCGATCCATTCAACAAGTCACAATCACAATCACAATCACAAGTAAATTCTTAAAATCATAGAATCAAGTCATAATTTATGGCATACAAAGTTCATCTATCCTCATTCATAATTAGTGTGATCAATGATGCAATATTCGCATACATACATGCATCATAATGAAGCAAAAAAAACATATATCACACAATCATGAAATCACAACCATCACCTACCTCCAAACAAGTTTGAATCCCCTAAGAAACTTGATTCTTCCCTTTCTGGATTGGTTCCGCTTGTTCTTGGTCTACAAATAATAATTATAACAATGAGAATCAATGAACGATGACTAATTACACAAATTACCAACAATTCTATCAACCTTTGATCAAACCCATGATCACAATATCAAAATTAGGGCTTTTTCCACCATAAGTTCCACCATATCAAAACTAGGATCTACTGATCAAAAAATGGATTCAGGTAATGAAAACCTTACCTTTAGCCTCAAGAATGGTGGAAAACTTTCAACAAGACTTCTGGGTTCTTTCCTTAGCTCTCAAGTTCAAAAATTGCAGAATAAAACATTTTTGGGGTTTATTTCTAATTTTTAGTCCTGTTTGTGCCGCCATAACGGTCTCACCCTGCTACATCAGCCCCACATTGATGGGAATATTCCACCTAAGAATCTTGCATGGAACCAGTGAGCAAATTTAATAATTCCAATACCCCCATTTTACAACATACCTTAAACCAATGACACTCTGAAACTACCTGTTCACGCCCAGATCAGTTTTAAAAGTTCTACCCACCCGAATTCCTTTCGTAAAGTCGTACGGAATCCTTAACGTCTTATATATATACTCATGTAATTAAAATCATAATTAATTCATCCAATTTCTACCAGGTTTCCCTAGACCTTACTAACTCCGATTTTATTCAAATCTGGACTAGGTTAGGAAATTTGAAGTTACTACAAAAAAATATTTTGGTCCACAATTTTTCCACGTTGAATTTTCTACAATGATAAAAACCGATTGTTAAAATATTTACCAATTGACCCATTACTCTTCACTGAGTGACAAACTTAGGAAAGCATATATGCTAAGGAAAGAATGAAGTAGTACCTGAATTGACGAACACTAGGGATACTTGTCTCGCACGTCCTTGATTTTCCAAGTAGCTTTCTCAACTGGACGATGCTTATATTGTACCTTCACGGACTTAATCTCTTTTTTTCCTCACCTTACGCACATCACGATCAAGGATTGCGAACGGTTCCTCCTCATATTGGAGGTCTTTGTCTAATACAATTGAATCCCACTTAATGATGTATCTCCATCTACATGATCTCTTCAACATGGAACATGAAATACTGGATGAACTCCCAATAGGTTAGGAGTTAAATTCAATCAATAGGACATATGCCCTACACATCCAAGAACCTCAGAGGGACCAAAGTATCGCGGACTTAGTTTGTCCTTCTTGCCAAATCTCATCATTTCTTTCATGGGTGTACCTTAAGAAGAACATTCTCACTAGTCTGGAATTCCATGTCTCTTACCTTATGATCAGTATACTTTTTCTGTCTACTTTGGGTGGCTAAAATATTTGCTTGGATAATCCTCACCTTATGTTGAGCATCCTTCACAAAATCAACCCCAAAGATTTCACATCTCCAGCCTCGAGCCATCCTATGAGTGATCTACATCCCCTTCCATAAAGTGCCTCAAATGGTCTCATATCAATGCTGTAGTGATAACTATTATTATATGAGAACTTAAATAAATATAATAACTTATATCAATGCCCTCCAAAGTATATCACACTTGCCCTCAATTTTGACTGCCGCCAGTCTGTGGATGGAAATTTGTACTAAAAGTGAGTTGTATGCCCTATCCATCATGTAACTTCCTCTAAAATTTGGATGTGAATTAGGTACCTCAATCTAAGATGATAGAAAGGGGCACCCCATGCAACCTTACTATCTCTTTCACATAGAATTTAGCCAATTGTTCAGCATTATAACCTATTCTTACCGGGATAAAATGGGCTCACTTAGTCAATCTGTCAACCAATACCCAAATAGAATCAAACCTTCCCAATGTCTTGGAAGACCAACCACAAAATCCATGACTATCCTTTTTCACTTCCATTCTGTAATTGACATTCTCTGAAGCGGTCATGTTGGCCTTTGATGTTCATACTTTACTTGTTGGAAATTTTGAAACTTAGCCACAAACTCTGCTATATCTTTATACATGCCCGGACACCCATAAATTTGCTTCAAATCTCGGTACATCTTGATCACGCCGGATGGATAAGATTTCGCAAACCATGGAATTCATTCAACAATTTTTAAATTAAGTTATCAATAGGAACACAAATCCTTCCTTTAAAACTGAGCACACCTTCCGCATCAAGAGTGTTCTCTTGTGCCTTACCAATCATAATTTTCTTCTTGAGTTTATTCAAATTTTCAACCTCAAATTTTTTGTCCTTGATTTCCTAAATGAACATGGCCCTAACTTCAATTTAGCTGACCCCCTCTTTTATATGATATGCCCAATTGCATGAACTTAGACTCCCAAAGTTGAATTTTGTTAGCAAAAGTTCTCTTGGATATACTTAAGCAAGCTGGACTACCCATACTCACCACTTTTCGACTTAATGCATCTGCCACTACGTTAGCCTTGCCCGGATGGTATTTGATGGTCATACCATAATAATTTAGTAACTCCATCCACCTTCTGTGTCTCAAATTCAGATTGTTTTGAGTGAACACATGTTGCAAACTATGATGATTAGTAAACACCTTACACTTAACACCATAAAGATAATGCCACCGGATCTTAAGAGAAAATACTACCGTTTCCAACTCTAAATCATGCATTGGATCTCATGCACCTTAAACTGTCTCGATGCGTAAGATATAACATTTTAATCTTGCATTAACACAACACCCAAACCAGAATGTGAAGCATCACAATAAACTATAAACACTTTATGTCACAACCCGCAAGTACACCCTTGAAGTTAGGGCAACCTTTGGGTTGAACACGGCGTACTTGACCTCTCGGAGGTCTTGTACAAGCCCTTAGATATCATTCATTGCATACATGTATGAAAAGTATTGTGAAATTAAAACTTTTCCAACGAATAAAATCTTAAAACATCTTTCATATAAAACGATAGAAAACACTAAGTCTCAACATACGCTATTCTTAGAATCAAGAATACTTGGGACACGGCTAATACAATCGAAATATAGAAATCTAATGTCTTTTACAATACTTTGAATAAAAGAAGTCTAAGATAGTAATGTTCTCGAATCAAGGGAGGACATACCCAACTTTGCTGGAAAGAGTCCCAGTTTCCAAGCTTTGCTTCAAGACGCCTCTCACCTTCTACCTACAACTTTAGATATAGACAAAATGTATGGAATTAGTACAACGCATGTACTAAGTATGACATAATGCATAAAATCATGAGAAACAAACATTTACGAGAAACATGCTTTTTTTTATTAAAACTTCATATTATAAGTATAAGAATCACATTTAAACACCAAACATCATAATTAGAATACATTCCAAGTCATAACCAATTTATTCCAAATTATAGTGACATCACACTGAATTCACAGTAACTTCACAATAAACTAGTTAACACACAATAGCATATAGTATGACACTCTCCTCCCAAAGGTTATCATAAGACTTAATTAAATAATTCAATAAGAGACCACCCATACACCCTCTCCAACATTACCTAAATAATCCTTAAGACTACCTAAGTTTAGATTATGTCTATTTCATCAATTAACTTTCCTATCTAGAGTTACTCTTAATACTTCCATAAGTAATACATGAAGAGACCATTCACACCTTAACTAGACAATCTTTAAAGCTACTCTAGATAAGCACTTATTCATTAACATACTTTTAACTCAAGTCATTATCTTCATTAGTCTATTTAAGAGACACTCAACAATTAAGGACATACACATAATGTTCTTGGAGAAGACCTAGGGACTCACACACTAACATCTTCCAAGCTTAATCGTGCAATGTCTAGATATCGTCCCATTCTACTGCCTAAACTTTATAGAACTTATCCAACACTAACATATATCCCATATGATGAGAATAAACAATAACCAACATAGACCATACTAGCTATGCATGGAATCCGGAGTCATGAAACCCTACTCCGATGGAGGGTTGTTCTACTTGCCAATGGTAGAACGAGGACACATCCCATGAAGGCACATGGTTAAGGAATATCGAGGGTTTCTTTGTTTTCTAAGGTCATCTTAGTTAGAACAACTTCCCAAGCATACTCACTCGGTGCTAGCCTTTGTTCTCATAGAGTAATTTCAATAAAGGAGCATATGAAGGGGTTCCATATATAATTCATAACCTAATCACATTACACCTTACCAAAGATAGTCCACTAAGGCTACCTACAATGGCTAAGAGGATAGCTCAATGACTTTCCTAAGGATGATTTCATGTCGTTCCATCCAATCAAACCTAAGTCCACCATTAACACAAGAAGGATACCATTACGACTTTCAACTTCAAGGATATCATAACCTTCCGACTAGGTTGAAGGTTCCACATAATTGACCTTATTAACTATATTCAAGGTTACATGTCAATCACACATACAAGACTAAGGAGCTTTAGCATACTAAGTCAAGAATCCATATTCACATTCTATAGGTATCAATTAAGGGACACAAGTCTAATAAAAGAAGACACACAAATACTTCACCTTATCACATATAACATATCACTCAAGGAACACATAGGGACAACCAAGTCAACTATAGGTCACCCTATTCACTACTATAGCATCATCAATATAAACCATCACAGGTCTCATATAATTCAACAAGAAGCATCATACTTCAATCATAATGTAATACACATAACAACTTCACTATAGCCTACTAGAGACACATATCATCAACTAGGAAAATTCATGCTTTGAATCCACATATAAACATAAGTCATCAAGACCTTCACAATGATCACATGGACAAGTAGTACATGATAATTACATGATTCATAAAGTAATGCCGACGAGGCCACGTACATTGTTTCACAATTCATAAAGTAATGCCGACGAGGCCACATTATTCACAAGTATAACATATAAGCACCACCACCATAAGTGGACCATACCAAACATCATCATAGTTTAAGACCTATACAACACAATATAAAGAGAGTTAGGTCTACATACCACCAATCCAATCTCACAACTCCAATCCATAGTCAATTCAACCAACTCAATATACAAAGGCTCTTACCAATAGCCATAGTCACCAATTCAATCCTATAATTACAATAGGCAATAAATCAAAGATGATATAACATGAATTAATCAAATTAGGACAACCTACTTACAATTCTAGCATGATTCTTTCATAATTCAATAGCCCAAATCAAACTACACAAAAATTCAATAGCATAGAGACATAAACAAATCACCCATAAAATAGTCAAAACTAGGGTTTCATGAATTGCATGGGTTCATAGAGTTTTTAGTCTAAAATCATCAAATTAACATCACTTCAATCAATATACAATGATTCAAATGCAAGAACCCATGGCGAGATTACAATTTAGAAACTTATCTTTTGAGAAAGCTTTAGAAAATCACTTTGAAGATTGACTCCTTGAAGAGGAGAGATTCAAGGATGAAAGCCATATCTTAATTGATGCTAAGCCACGAAAATTGAGAATATTTGATGGAAAAATCACCCTCCAAGCTCCAAGCTCCCTTCAAGCTTCAATGGTGGTCTAGAGAGTTCTTTAAGGGTTTTGGGTTTTGATTTTTAAATAATGAATTCATGTAAGTGTTTAGCCTTATAAAACTATTTATAATACCTAAAATAACTTTAAGAAACCGTCCAACTAATTTTAGGAAGGCTAGGTGAAAACCCCATATTGCCCTTCACTTGGCCGTGACCCTGCAACAAATTGCAGGCCCATCGACGGCTCCTCAAACGATGCCTCGTAGCTCAACCAACAAACCGTCCTGCTGGTCCGTGGTTTGGGCCAAAGGCTGGCCAAATGGGAGCACATTCTCCCCGGCCTAACATTCAACCTACGGGGCGTCGACCAGCCTACTGGGTGTCGATTGCCATGCGTAGGTGAGGCTGGTTTGACAGCTTTTGGCTCATACAATGGGTCCTCCTCAAGGACCCCTTTGTTGGTCCTTGGGGAGTTTTGCCCGGATGTTTCCAACCCGAATATAGTGTTACACATTTTAAGGAGCTCTCACATCATTTCAACCAAAACGAACACGTAAAACTTGACAAAACACACTAAGACACACAAGCACGTTTCAAGGCAAACCTTCAAACGTCATGGGCGTTCTTGGACGTTTGACCTCCAAACTTCATGAAACTTTAGACACTTCCTATAAACCTAATTATAAACCATTTGAGGACCTTAGAACCTGATGACACAAGTGTTAGGCTCTATTTTCACCTAAGTTGTTTTAGAGGTGTTACACTTTTCCTTCTTCTTCTAATGCTAGAATATGTACGGTGTTCAAAAGAGTCTTGAGCTTTTGAAAGCTCTCCTCACACTTTTTAGTTCATTCAAATAGTATCTCCTTTTTGGTCAAACTTGTCAAGTGAGTGGCAATAGAAGCAAAGTTTTTCACAAATCGGCTGTAGTAACTACAAAGCCCCACAACACTCCTAATTTCAGTCACAGAATTTGGTCGAACCCAATTCTTAACCAACTCAATCTTTTGGGGATCTACCATTACCCCTTGCTTCGAAACTATATTCCCCAAAAAGGCAACCGAAGTCAATCAAAATTCACATTTAGAAAATTTTGCATACAACTTTTGTTTCCCAAGAACACCCAGAATAATACAAAGATGGTCAACATGCTTTTCCTCAATTATCGAATAGACCAAAATATCATCAATATAGACTTTAACAAACGAATCAAGAAAGGGTGTGAACACCCCATTTATCAAACTCAATAAAGTTGCAAGCACATTAGTCAAACCGAAATACATAACTAGGAACTCATAGTGTCCATAAAGGGTTCTAAATGTTGTCTTGGGCTCATCCTTAGGTCTAATTTTTAAGTAATTGTAGCCAAACCATAGATAGATTTTAGAGAAGACTGATTCACTTTACAATTGGTCAAGAAGATCATCTATCCGCGGAAGTGGAGCACCCCATGGGGAAGCACTATGAAGAATAAATCCTTTATAAAGAAGCTCTTGGAGTTAATCCTTATGCTCTCTAATTCATACATAGCCATATCATACGGAGGAATAGAAATGAGGCGGGTACCAGGTTTCAGATCAATGCAGAAATATATATCTATCTTGAGGCATACGAGGCAAATCAGTATGAAACACTTCCCTAAATTCTTACACCACAGACATAGACTCAATAGACAGAGACTCAACCTCAATATCCCGAATGTGAGTCATATTATGTTGTAATTTTACTATCTTTTGAAAAAAAATCACTTTTTGAAATGTTCTAAGTATAAAATAATTTAAGAAAAATATTTAGAAAAAAGTCGTCACTTAATTTTTAAAGAAATTAAGAAAACTTTATTCAAATTTTTAAAGAAATTAAGAAAACTTAATTCAAATTTTTAAATAAATTAAGAAAACTTAATTCAAAAAGATTTTACAGATTAAATCTTTATAAGTCTAGAGAAAATGGGTAAGAGGTTCTGATTTACGCTTCAAGAATGTTTTAAGTCATTTGAAGTGCCCGCTAACACGCGATTATCCTACAACTTGGTTAAATATTTTAAGTTGAAGGAATAGTTAAAGAATGATTTTTTTATATTTTTAATATAAGTGGACCTGAATTAGAATATTTGAAATTACTTACAAGTGATTAGAATTTTGACAAAACTAGATTAATGAAAAAATTATTTGAAACATTTTAAGATAATAATTTAAACCAAATTGCTTAATTAAAGTATGAAAACAATATTAAGATATTCAATGGAAATAAGGAATTAGAATAAACTAACAAAAAAAACTTGATTTATCTACTGGGAATTTTATTAAGTTAAACTAAATCAAATAAAACGGTTAGAATTAATACAAACAATAAGAGTAAGATAAAATAAAGTAAGAATGTGGGCCTTTTGCCCAAAATTCCCAAATTTGGTGGGCTTTTTGGCCCATTTTTGCCTTGACCTGTTGTGCAAAAGATGGGTTTTGGCCCGTTTCTGTCCCCTGAAAATCTGCATATATAATGAGTGTATATTTATGTATATAGACTGTATTGTAGCCCATGTTTTGTATATTGGGCTGTATACCGAATATATGCCCCCTACTTCAACTTTCAGCACATGTATTTTTATTGTTTGACATGTATATCAATATTTGTCATGTATACCAGTGTATACAGCTGCATAAAACATGTATACTGCCTGTTTTTGGATTTTCCGAACACCTTCAGCTCATATAAAATGGTTACTGACTCGATGGAGAAAATATTGGGTTTCTACCCAACCCGAGATGCAAGGATAGTAACAAGGGAGTCCAATGGACTCAAATCGAGGGAGTTCATGCAAGAAAAGAAAGGTAAAGATTAGTACTCATTCATATTACATGTAAAGGGATAAAACTGAATATTACTATAAATTCAAGAAATATGGCTTTCCAGATTGTTAGCAAACAATCATTACCCCTAGAATGATGAGCTGTCATTGTTTCTATTTTTAGAGTCAAACTACAAGAACTTTGACTAAAAGTTTAAGATGTATTTTTTATTCATATTCATACGCAAGAAAATTGAAGTTTATAGCACTTTTCATATAGTTTTTGTATAATTAAATTTTTTGTTTAAAATATTGAATTAATGTGATCTAATTTAACTTTGAAAATTAGTCAAATTGACTTTTGAAAAGCGCAATATGACAAATAAAAGTGAACGGAGGGAGTTTGTTTTTCCGGGTCACTAGGCCAACATGTTTTCTATTAGTACTAGTACTAGTTATATATAAATGTCAACAACACAGTACAAGCAAAATAGCTCAACCAATATCAACATGTCAATGATCCCATAGATCAAAGTGATCAGGACAGAGTTAGCGACCCCTATTATGTAGCAAGGAAGGTATATATTCTTTGTTGTAATCTTTTATTCTATACATCCCTTAATAAACTTAATCAACAGGGGATAAACAAGCTTTCGACCATCACTAACAATCAAAGAAAAAAAGCTATTGTAAGTTCTAAACACCAAATTTGATAGATTCACCCTTTGGTGCAAATCTTTACACCTAAACAAGAACTGATCTATAACCATGATTGCGAGAAACTACAAACGAATATGCATTATTATGTAATACTTATCAAGACAAGATGCAAAAATAAAATCTGGACAACCAATAGCAGTAGGCCATGAAAGGATAAACCAGAAATAAATCAAAGCTTGTACGACATTGAACTATGGTGCTAAATTTAAACTGGAAATATTATAGAAGAGCATTTCAGAATTAGAAAAAAGAAACAAACCATAACTAAGTTCGCATTAGGGTCGATTCAATATTCATGAACAAAAATACCTACTAAATATTTATGTGAATGTCTCAATACTTCATCACAGTAGACATAGAGGAATAACATTTTCAGCTAAAATCATCAACACAATTGAATTCTAACATATGGAAACCCAATAATACTAAGATTAAGTAGCCAAAAGTTGATAAAGGAAGATGAAAATACAATATAAAGATTAGAAGAGTTCACCTTTTTTTGGGGCAGGAACTGGGGCAAATGAATTAAGACGAGCTATTTCACCACCACGTGAAAAGAACTCCGACGAAAGTTTCCGATGACAGAGAACAAAGAGCTTAATACGAGAGCTTGAGATTCGAAATTTTTGACTTAGCACTATAGAAATCAAAATTCTTCTTATGAACCTATGTCATTGTGTTTTTCCTCTATTTTCATGTCTCTTCCCCTTTGAACATTGAAGACAACAAGGTATTTATAGAAGACGGAAATTATGTCAAACTTGGGGGTAAACAGATAGAAATAAGGATGATATTTAATTTGAAATTCAAATATTTCTGGGAACGGATCACGTTGAAAGTTGTCAACAATACCAATTTGTACAACAATCTTCAACGTATTCAAGAGGGGCCGTTCAATTTCGATCAATGGTGATGAAGCAACGAGATTTCAACACCTCAGAAATCTCAAATGGCTCTTGTACAAGAGAATGAGGAAGTTCTGAAAAGTGGGGAAAGGGGACGACGACACAGATGTAACTGTTGTACGAAGGCACCACACTTTACCAGTTTTGTGGATGGGGGATGGGGTGATTTTTTGTAATGTTGTATGGTATTTTTTGGAATTGGGCTGCTGGAACTCGTGTCTTGGAATCAGCAAAAATTTGATTCAAGATTGGAGGCAAAATGGGTTAGATTTTTAAATAAAGGGTTTGGCCAAATGGATTTATATTATAGCCAATTATATTTAAGAAGTTAAACGAACTGAGTTGATTTGCAAATTCGGATAAAATTTAAATAGGATGAATTAATATAGTTAATTTACGAGCTCCTTAATGTTAACATAATAAAATAATTAGTTTACTTGTAAACAATTTACTCAAAACTACAAATATAACTTAAACTAATTAAACAAATACTTAATTAAAAAAATCTTTTTGAGATGATTTTAAAATAGTTTAATAATGTACTAATTATATACATAAAACATATATATTATTTATGAATTATCAAAAGTGACGAAACTACTTAAATAACTTGCAAATTATATTTATTTAATTTTTTTTTGAAATTTAATAAAACTAATTATTTTGAATCATTTGAAATTGAAGAAGCTCGATGATTAATTTATAATGTGGAGGGTCAAATTGGGTGTCAACAACTGTCCCTCGTTTGACTTGTTGATGAAAGAAATTTGAGGCAAAGGAAATTGACGAATCCAATTTTGACCGTCCACATATTAATCTTTAGGAAAGAGATTTTCATACAGATTTTAGGAATTATGATCGAACCTCGAAATCATATTTTCTACATATCTCAGGCTATATGAGAATTCAATCCACTTGTAGTTCGATACGCTTGATTTTGACGTACGATTAAGAAATAATTTGAAAGCTATCACGATATAAAATACTCGAGAATAAGATTTTAGAGAGGATACCAAAATATAACCTAGTTTTCAATATTGATCCCACCTACATATCCTCTAAACCTTAGGAATCAGGTTGTTTGCAGTTCGACTCTATCAATTAAAAAAGAAATCTATTATGCAAGATAACCTTTTGTTCTGGAGAAGTAAAAAGTAAGTCGAGTACGACAAAGGGGCTTTCTTTCTCTTAGCCATAAATGTCGGACCCTTCACACCCATAATTAAGAACTTACGCTAACATAATTTCCAAAGCTCTTGTTGAATTGTCACCCAAATTGAAAAGTTGCTTCCAATAAGAGTCTAAAAATTTCACTAGATGCGAAACAAAAATTGACAAACTCCAAGAAAATCCACATGCCTTCTGATAGGGATGTGGTTTTATTGTTGTGTAAGTTTCTCCTCAGCTCGCGTCCTAAGAGTTTGATACTGCACTTTGGACTATGTCTAGTTGACTGCTGAGAAAAAGTTTCACTTGTGTTGCATCCTTTTTTATGTCGTCCGCACCTGTGGTTTGATTTGAGAATTCATCCTCATGGATTCTCTCGATAAAGATTGAAATAAAATTTTTAGTAGAAACTGTAATTTTAATAGAAAAGTAACCTATTTTACCGTATTCGACACATGTTCTTTTTTTGTGAATATTTTGACGTGAGCCTTGACGCAATAGATGATGAATTTGATATGATGTTACAATGATGGTGACTTTCTCGATAATGTAATATTGTTGATGTCGATACTTCATTGATAGAATGATAATGATGATGTTTGAATATGTCACGCCCCGAGCCTATACCTTGGGCGGGTCTGGCACTCGGTGACCATTGCTGTCCTCAAGCGAGCCCTTAGCCTGGACTACATAACCCAGTGGAAGACAACAATCATACTTATAAGAATGAATAAACTTACCGAACTAAATAATAATATTATGCGGAATGTTTTAGAAGTCTAAACATTCAGACTGACCAAAATGGTAACCAAGTCTTTAACATAAGAATGAAAAGTAAAGACTACTAGACTACTATGTGTCTATAAAGCCTCTAAACTGACTGAGATGAATGTTGGGACCACAACATTCTATTGAACTATTCTAAAAAACAATAAAAGATGTCCTCCGGATTGCAAGGAGGCTCACCAAATGACTCTGGAGTGCTCAACTGGATCAACGGTGCGCTGGATGTCGATCCTTATTACCTGCGTCTGCATCATGATACGATGCAGACCATTTGTACATTGAATATACAAATATACGAGTTGGATATCTAAACAATACTTAGTCTTGAAAAGGAATAAGAAAGAACACTTACCTTGACACTGCTCAACTCATGATCTACAAACTCTTATTCAATATACGTAATTTAGATGTAATTGAAAGATAAAGAAATACTGACTGAAAGAATGTTGTAACTCTGAATGTATACGAGTATACAAATAATATCTGAGATGTACGTAAGAATACAATTAACTGATGTATATGAAAATACAACACTTCTATGGGAGCCTCTCTAACTAACAACCATCACTTAAGAGCTATCGTGATGATACAACGTTACTTGGCCCACGCTGCCTGGCCATTCTAACCTTGCCAGAGTATAGAACATGAACTACTTAATGGATCCACTAGTAAACTATGAAGAGGGTTCATCTAAAAAGTATGACCATTTTCTGCCCATGATGCCTACATGGTTTACATGGAGACTTGAGTTAATCTGAACTCGCATCCGAACATCGGTGCTCAATACTACTCCAAATATATATATATATATATATATTATGTTTTTAAAACATACTGATTCTGTGATTTAAGATTAGTGATCAAAACATAGCTTTTAAAAATGCTCCCTTGGAAATCATAGTTTCCTCTTTCTTCTATTAAAACTAGCCACAGGCGTTGTGGAAGTCTAGCTTCCTTTCTTTGACAAAATATTGAAAACATTTTAGTTTAAGCTCTGAGGGACTACTTAGTTCACTATATAACTCTTGAGAACTGAACTCAACTTTACTCTTTACTCTACTTGAATTTTAAGTCTTAAAACAAAGTGAAAATGTTTGTGAAAGACTTTAACCATTACACTTCCTTTATTTCGAAACTTGAGCCTTGAAACAAAGTTAAAACATAGAGACAAGACCCTTGGAAACTTTAATAAACTTTACTTCATAGCTCTAGACTTAACTTCTTAGCTCTCTTGACTTTGGTCTTAACTTTCCTTGAATAGATTGTGGATTCAAGGTTTCGATTTGAGTTCTTTGATGATTTATAGGTATTTAGAAATCATTTGAAGTAATTGGAATCATTGGAAGGTGTTAATGTACCTTTGAAAGACTTAAAAGGGCTAAACTACGGAAACTGGACAAAAAATGTCGGGTCGGGCTAACTGGTGGAGCGCCAAGCCAGCCTTAGTGGATTGAGGCCTGATTCTGGTGTAAAGACCAAAATCTAGACCCCAGACGAGACCGGCGTCGTTGACCTCTCAGAGGTCGCAGACAAGCCTACTTACGTCATTCTTACTTCATCTAGGTTAATTTTAGCGAAAAATTTGAACTTTTTGCTTTCTTATTTCATGCCAAACATTTTAAACTTAACATCATGGACGTTCACAAATCAGCCATCTAAATAGAGATAATCAAATGAAAGAAACAGTGCAATACTGTAATAAATATATAATTGCCAAAATGGCACCAATACAATGACTGAAATAAAAATGGAAAGAAAACTAGTGGAACATGCTCCACTAGCTAAAGCTTATATCTAAGCTAGATAGTAACGGTAGAAATCCTCGAAAGCATGAGGGCCTACCAAGTCCGGATGAAAGCTCCACGTCCGGATAGCTGCAACGTCAACCTCTACGCTCTAGCGTCCACCTGTGCCTGCACCTAAAAATATGGAGTTGTATGGGGTTAGTACACACTTGTACTAAGTATGGGTATATGCAAGCACACACCAAGGACATGCATGAAGAAGAATAGCTCTTTCCTAACAACATGATTATGGAAAGTCAAGTCAGTGGACTTGCCAAATTGAGATTAGGAAAGTTAGTGAACTTTCCAAATTTATATTAGGAAAGTCAGTGAGCTTTCCAAATTTGGATTAGGAAAGTCAGTGAGCTTTCCAAATTTGGATTAGGAAAGTCATGCCATGAGAGTAACATGCATCATCATACTTATCATATTGCACACATCACATAACATCTTACACATAACACATATCACATAGCATATAGCACATAACATCTTTTATAACATTCATTCATATGCCATGAGACCTTGGAATCATAGACTTGACATTAAGACTTTCCAAAATGAGGGCTCAACATATGGGACCTCAACTAGGGAGTCTTCATTAGCAAACACAGAGTCTGCTTCATTCATTCATACGTACTTCATTTCATTTCGTTCATAGGCTAGTGTGAACACCAGCTATACCTAGGATGTAGTTTAAGACTTTCATCGGGTTTGCTGTGCAATGATCAAGAATAACCTAGTGTCATTACTTGAGTCTAGCTCACCTCTTGATTATCCTATCCTAACACCTTTGGTATCATTCATTTCATTATGTGCATCATTTGAAGCTGGCCTCATTCATTCATTGGGAACTGTAACTTTAACCGACATAGATCATGTTAGCATCATGAAATCCAGTGTCTCCCCCACACTGAAAAGAGGTGGAATCACCGACCAGAGTGACCCAAAACATGCTAGCGTACATGGGAATTTAGCCCCGCCAGATCTCTATATTGGCAGTATAGGTTCAAAGACCAGGAGATATAACGAGACCCATACCCGGCAAGCCGGACAGTCTCATCTCATGAGAGTTACGTGAACCTCCGCCCTTCCCAAAAGAAGGCATCACCGCTCATAGCTAGTCTATCGGTGCTCAGTATAAAGTTCCATTACATTCAACTCATACGTCATGGAAGCTGGCTTCTAGTATGAAGACATCATAGCTCAATAGATGATTTCTCATCTCATCATTAGTATTAAGTGTGTTAATCTCAATACTTTCATTAGAGTTTTCATAGAGACTGGTCTCTTCATTAACTTTACACTCTCATAGGTGAGTACGTTTTTGGTAACAATTACTTAGGCTCATTTGAGATTGTTCTCATCTTTTACATTAGCCTCATATCATGTTGTCACCACATTCATTAACATTAGCACATTTGCTCTTCATAATTACTCACCCTATTTTACGTGAATGTTCATTTCATCATATGCCAATATACTTGGCCATTTGTGTGTTTCACACTCTTACTTAACCCTTCTAGGGTTTCATCATTTCATTACATAATAATCATTTCATCGTATGCCAATGCACTTGGCCATTTAGTGTGTTTCACACTTGTACTTAACCCTTCTAGGGTTACTTCATTTCATTACATACATCTTAGGTTCACTTATTTTTAAACGTATGCTAGACTTATGGGTCTATACATACAAGCCATGAGGCTTCATTCATAGTTCGTTAAGTGACTCACATCTTCCTAAGATTATGTAGTACAAGACTTATGTATCTTGTATATATGCCAAGATCTTCATTTCGATCTAAGTAGGTGGCATTATTCTTGAACATTTAATTCACGTATGATTTATGTATCAATACGGAAATTTGGGCAAGGGAACCCAAGTTCGAACCACTTGGACAATACTTACATTTTTCCTTGACTTTATTTTTAGTCTTCATGACATTGGGACCCTAGATCGAGCCCCAACATCAACATTCTATCTTTATTTTTCTCATCGGGTTTTCCCTTTATTTAGCCGAAGGGTTGTGGGATCGAACCCCCACAATCCCTTTTATTTTTCATTTAAAATTTTGTTGTCCCATTTTGCCTAGACCAAGAGGTTGTGGGATCAAACCCCCACAGCCTCTTTTTATTTTAGTCTTTTTTTCGCTGGAATTGGGAGGTTGTGGGTTCGAACCCCCACAGCCTCCTTATTTTATTTTTAATTTCGCTAGGGGCTGTGAGTTGTGGGTTCGAACCCCCACAGCCTCCTTACTTTTATTTTTAATTAATGTTTACTTAGCTAGGCGTTTGGCAGTGAGGTTGTGGGATCGAGCCCCCACAGCCTCACTTTATTTTCTTATTTAATTCGCCTTTCTCCTTTCCAGCCTCGAGGTCGTGGGTTCGATTCCCACGCCTCACATTTTCTTTTCTTTAATTTTTCTTCTTTCATTCACTGTTTGGAGGTCATGGGTTCGATTCCCACGCCTCCCATTTATTTATTTAAATTGTTGCTCTCTCCTTTCCCAACCAGTAGACCCAATTTCGAATCCCCCCAACCCCTTTCCTTTTCGCGAATTTAAATTGTCACACGGGTGACGTCACAGGTTCGAATCCTGGTGGCCTCACCCCTTTAAAATTCATTATATTTTCCAGATTTCTTCACTAAGCTTTAGCCTAAACTAAAATTGTATTTTTTGGCTGTACACTTGATCATTTTCTTAACTTATTTTCATCAATATTTCCACTTGAAAACTTGGGAAGGTTCATGGATCGTTTAACACTTTTTGGGGAGTATTTCATGGATTCGTTTAGCCAAACTATTGACACTCAAATCAGCCCCACTTCCATTAATTAACATCATGATTTACATAGGTTTATACACGTAAAATGACAACCAAAACATTATCAAACTTGAAGCCTAAATTGAAACCTCATTCACAGTGCATTCACAGTAACCTTTTCGCACATACACACACTTGCACAAACTTTCGAATACATGGTTGTCTTTCCTACAATTTCAAGTATACAATCAAAATCATGTTCATCAAAAAATAATAACATACCTAAATCTACCAGCAATCATACCCAACCTACGATTCATTGGGAGCTAGTGACAGGGGCATGCAAAAGGGGAAACAATTCTAGTTTTCGAATGAACAATATGAATCTTAAGGGGTCTCTTGGGAAAGGGACCAAGAGAGAAGAAAACCCATACCTTATTTTGATGTTCAAAACATGAAATTTCTTCCCAAAAACTCCACTCAAGAACTCGTCTAAGACTCCTCAATATCAACTCCACTCGAATGACAACCTCCCTTAGCCAAGTGTGCGATTAACGTTTGTTTTCTTGTGATTTCATGTGAGTTCTTCAAGTGTGAAGAACTTGGTTTATTTTTCTGCTTTTGTATCTTAATTTGGCATAGAAATGTCGTGTGAAAGAATGGGAGAAATTGAGCGTGAGATTTGAGAGATAGACGTGAGAGAGTGGGAGTTATATTAGGCTTAAGAGTCTAGTTTAGGACTTAGTCAAATAAGGTTTAGTTTAGGACTTAGTCAAATAAGGTTTAGTTAATTAATAAAAATCTGATTTTTATTTTATTTTAAATCAGCTAATGAATAATAATTATTAATTAATTACATTAATTCAATAGCTTAAATAAAATCACATAAATTCATTGCTTCCACCTAGGTTCGAACCCTGGTGGAGCAAGACTTAACTTCAAGAGCTCAATTTGGGATCTCTCTCCCCAATTTGCCCCTCCACCTTATTAAATAAATAATTAATTATATATTTAGGGTAATTACAATACTACCCTTAGCCAGAAAAAAGACCATTTTACCCCTAGACCCTCCAAACCTAAGATTTCCTCTTTTTAAGTCCGGTAAAGACTCCTTCGAGTAAATCTTCGTATTCGAGAGCCCTACATGGTTGGACCCAACCTTTCCAAGATCAACTAACTCCACAAGTTAGTTGGATTGGCTGTAGCAAGGGTTCCGAGGTCTGGTTCTACGCGCATTAATCCATGTGAACCCTGGTCTAATCGTAGGCATTCTTGACACATTAAGCATTTCTCATCTTATTCATTTTTAGGATTGTTACATTAACCCCCCCCCCCCCTAGGAACATTCGTCTCCGAATGACACTACCACTATGTAGCGTAATGCCAGCCAAATCATAACATAATCACTACGCACAATCAAGCAATAGAAACAAAATAGAGAGATAAGGAAAATTAGACTTAAGAGTAAGAAGTCTAACCTCAAGAGCTGAAAAGATGAGGGTAAAGGGATCTCATGTCGGCCTCAGCCTCCCACGTAGCACCCTCAACAAAATGATTTCTCCACAATACCTTCACTGTGGCAATCTCCTTGTTCCTCAGCCGCTTGATCTGTCTATCTAAGATCTCAACAGGTACCTCCTCATAGGACAAGTCTTCATCGACCCTCAAACCTTCCACAGGTAGAATCGATGCTGGATCACCTAGGCACTTCTTTAACATGGATACATGAAAAACTGGATGGACAGAAGCTAGCTCCGCAGGCAATGCCAACTCATAGGCCACCTCACCAACACGCTGTAGGATCTCGTATGGCCCAACATACCTCGGACTCAACTTCCCCTTTCTGCCAAACCTCATCACCCCCTTCATAGGTGATATCTTCAGATAAACCTGGTCACTAACATCAAACTCTAAGGGCCATTTTCTGTTATCTGCATATGACTTCTGCCGACTGTAAGCAGTAGAAAACCTGTCCCTAATCACTCTGACCTTCTCTAAGGCCTCATGAATGATCTATGGACCCAAAATGGATGACTCTCCAACCTTGAACCACCCAACTGGAGATCTACACCTCCTACCGTACAGTGCCTCAAACGGTGCCATCCCAATGCTGGAGTGATAGCTATTATTATACGAGAACTCTATCAAAGGCAGATGGTCATCCCAGCTACCCCTGAAGTCTATCACACACGCTCTCAATATGTCCTCCAATGTCTGAATGGTGCGCTCTACCTGCCCATCAGTCTGAGGATGAAAGGCAGTGCTAAGCTTCACCTGCGTGCCCAAGCTCTTCTGGAAAGATCTCCAGAAATGTGAAGTAAACTGAGCTCCTCTATCTGAAATGATAGACAAAGAAATCCCATGCCATCTCACAATCTCATCAATGTAGAGTCTCGCATAATCCTCGGCTCTGTAAGTAGACTTCACATGGATAAAGTGGGCAGACATAGTCAATCTGTCCACAATAACCCATATGGAGTCATGATGCCTCCTAGTCCTCGAAGACCAACCACAAAGTCCATATTAATGGCCTCCCACTTCCAAGTCAGAACCTCAATAATCTGAGTCAGACCGCCAGGCTTAAGATGTTCTACCTTAACCTGCTGACAATTAGGACACTTGACCACATATTCTACAATGTCCTTCTTCATGCCATCCCACCAATAAATCTGCTTATGATCATGATACATCTTGGTGGAACATGGATGTATGGAATATATGGAACCATGGGCCTCTTCAACAATCCTGGTCCGCAAATCATCCACATCTGGTACACACAGCCTGTCCTGATACCTTAGTATGCAATCACCTCCCAAAGCAAAAGACTCATTCATCTTTATCAACACTGAGTCCTTCAGCTCCATCAACACAGGATCTAGATGCTGACCCTGCTTGACTTCAACTACCAAGGATGATTTAGAACTAGGATGAACTGAAACACCCCCACTAGTAGAGTCAACCAATCGCACACCCAGTCTGCCCAGTCTGTGTACATCTTTCGCCAACTCCTTCTTCTCATCCTTAACGTGGGCTGTACTTCCCATGCTCATCCTGCTCAAAGCATCAGCCATAATATTAGTCTTACCTGGATGGTAGTGAACATTCATGTCATAATCCTTCAACAGCTCCAACCATCTCCGATGACGTAGATTCAACTCCCTCTGTGTGAACACGTACTGGAGACTCTTGTGGTCTGTGAACACACCCACATGCACTCCATACAAGTAGTGCCTCCACAGCTTCAGTACAAACACCACAGCTGCCAACTCCAGGTCATGAGTGGGATAGCTCTTCTCATGAACCTTGAGCTGTCTGGACGCATAAGCTATCACCTTACCAACCTGCATAAGAACACAACCCAAACCAACCTTAGATGCATCACAATAAACAGTGTAATTCTCACCACACTTAGGCAAAGTAAGCACCGGGGCTGAATTGAGTTTGTCCTTGAGCTCCTGGAAACTCTTCTCACAAGTCTCCGTCCATTCAAACTTGGCTTTCTTCTTAGTCAAAGCTGTCAATGGGGCAGCAATGGAAGAAAAGCCCTCCACAAACCTGCGATAGTAACCAGCCAATCCCAGAAAGCTACAGATGTCAGTGGGAGTAAGATGCTTTGGCCAGTTCTTCACAGCCTCAGTCTTCCTAGGATCCACCTCCACGCCCTGATCGGACACAACATGACCCAGTAAGGTCACTGATCTAAGCCACAATTCACACTTGCTGAATTTGGCATACAGCTGATGTTGTCTAAGTACCTGCAAAGTTAGTCTGAAATGCTGTTCATGCTCTTCCTTGGTCCTAGAGTAGATGAGGATGTCATCAATGAATACTATGACTAAAAAATAAGGTATTCACGGAAGACTCAGTTCATGAGGTCCATAAATGCAGCAGGTGCATTCGTAAGACCAAATGACATAACTAAGAACTCATAATGACCATAACGGGTACGAAAGGCTGTCTTTGGGATATCTCCATCCCTAACCCTAAGCTGATGATACCCTGAACGAAGATCAATCTTAGAGAAGAAACTAGACCCTTGGAGATGATCGAACAAATCAACTATTCTGGGAAGTGGATACTTATTCTTTATAGTGACTTTGTTGAGCTGCCGATAATCGATACACATTCTAAGGGTTCCATCCTTCTTTTTCACAAACAATACTAAAGTGCCCCAAGGTGATATGCTCGACTGAATGAAACCCTTGTCAGTGAGATCTTTTAACTGCAGCTTCAACTCTTTGAGTTCAGCTGGAGCCATTCTGTAAGGAGGAATTGAAATTGGTTTAGTATCGAGTTCTATGTCGATACCAAAATCAATCTCTCGAGGGGGAGGGACTCCAGGCAAATCATCAGGAAATACATCTAGGAACTCATTCACTACAGGCACTGAGTCTATGAAAGGAATGTCATAATCTAAATCATTAACACTCACAAGATGACACAATAACCCCTTGGAAATCATTTTATTGGCCTTAAGGTTCGAAATCAAGGGATTAGGACGACTCGAGTTGTACCCCTCCCAGACTAGCTCTTCTTCATTAGGGAAATGAAATCTCAGAACTCTTCTACGAAAATCCAAACAAGCATAACAACTGTGAAGCCAGTACATGCCACGAATAACATCAAAATCATGCATTGGTAACTCAACCAAGTCTGCACACATAGTCTTACCACTTACAACTATTGGCATTCTAGCATTTATAAGGTAATCCATACCTAAGCCATATCTTTGAGCTAGTAAGCAACCAACTTAGTCTTCTCCTCTTCCTCAGTACTTATAGCAGGCTTTAGGCCATACCATGCACTCACCTCCATGCGAACAACCACTCTTACCAAACGTCTTTCGTTCATGCTAGGCAATTTCTATCTCTGCCCCTTCTTGGGAAGGCCAGATCTTGAGTCTGGTGCCTTCGACCGCTTGGCCATCCTAATTTTTGTGTGTATTCTTCTACGCGCGCACACAAGAAGGAAGTTAGATACTTAGAATGACACAAAGTGTCAAAGCTCTAGATAGCACGATAAAGAGTAGAAGAAGGGAAATTTTCCTATGCATCATGCAGTCTCTAATTCAGGATAGTGGTGCACTTCACTACCATGACTTAGAAACTACTCAATGTGGTTGATGTGAACTCATTATTCTCGGAATTTAACCTAGTGCTCTGATACCAACTTTGTCAGGACCGGAATCTAGACCCTAGACGAGACCGGCGTCGTTGACCTCTCAGAGGTCGCAGACAAGCCTACTTATGTCATTCTTACATCATCTAGGTTAATTTTGGCGGAATATTTGAACTTTTTGTTTTCTTATTTCATGCCAAACATTTTAAACTTAACATCATGGGCATTCACAAATCAACCATCTAATATAGAGATAATCAAATGAAAGAAACAGTGAAATACTATACTAAATGTATAATTGACAAAATGACACCAATACAATGTCTGAAATAAAAACGGAAAGAAACACTAGTGGAACATGCTCCACTAGCTAAAGCCTATATCTAAGCTAGATAGTAATGGTAGACATCCTCGAAAGCATGAGGGCCTACCAAGTCCGGATGAAAGCTCCACGTCTGGATAGCTGCAACGTCAACCTGTACGCTCTAGCGTCCACCTTTGCCTGCACCTTAAAATATGGAGTTGTATGGGGTTAGTACACACTTGTACTAAGTATGGGTATATGCAAGCACCCACCAAGGACATGCATGAGGAAGAATTGCTCTTTCCTAACAACTTGATTATGGAAAGTCAAGTCAGTGGACTTGCCAAATTGAGATTAGGAAAGTTAGTGAACTTTCCAAATTTGGATTAGGAAAGTCAGTGAGATTTCAAAATTTGGATTAGGAAAGTCATGTCATGAGAGTAACATGCATCATCATACTTATCATATTGCACACAGCACATAACATCTTACACATAACACATATCACATAGCATATAGCACATAACATCTTTTATAACATTCATTCATATGCCATGAGACCTTGGAATCATAGACTTGACATTAAGACTTTCCAAAATGAGGGCTCAACATATGGGACCTCAACTAGGGAGTCTTCATTAGCAAACACAGAGTCTGCTTCATTCATTCATACGTACTTCATTTCATTTCGTTCATAGGCTAGTGTGAACACCAGCTATACCTAGGATGTAGTTTAAGACTTTCATCGGGTTTGTTGTGCAATGATCAAGAATAACCTAGTGTCATTACTTGAGTCTAGATCACCTCTTGATTATCCTATCCTAACACTTTTGGTATAATTCATTTCATTATGTGCATCATTTGAGGCTGGCCTCATTCATTCATTGCGAACTTTAACTTTAACCGACATAGATCATGTGAGTATCATGAAATCCAGTGTCTCCTCCATACCAAAAAGAGGTGGAATCACCGACCAGAGTGACCCAAAACATGCTAGCGTACATGGGAATTTAGCCCCGCCAGATCCTTATATTGGCAGTATAGGTTCGAAGACCAGGAGATATAACGAGACCCATACCCGGCAAGCCGGACAGTCTCATCTCATGAGAGTTACGTGAACCTCCGCCCTTCTCGAAAGAAGGCATCACCGCTCATAGCTAGTCTATCGGTGCTCAGTATAAAGTTCCATTACATTCAACTCATATGTCATGGAAGCTGGCTTCTAGTATGAGGACATCATAGCTCAATAGATGATTTCTCAACTCATTATTAGTATTAAGTGTGTTAATCTAAATACTTTTATTAGAGTGTACATAGAGACTGGTCTCTTCATTAACTTTACACTCTCATAGGTGAGTACGTTTTTGGTAACAATTACTTAGGCTCATTTGAGATTGTTCTCATCTTTTACATTAGCCTCATATCATGTTGTCACCACATTCATTAACATTAGCACATTTGCTCTTCATAATTACTCACCCTATTTTACGTGAATGTTCATTTCATCATATGCCAATATACTTGGCCATTTGTGTGTTTCACACTCTTACTTAACCCTTCTAGGGTTTCATCATTTCATTACATAATAATCATTTCATCATATGCCAATGCACTTGGCCATTTAGTGTGTTTTACACTCGTACTTAACCCTTCTAGGGTTACTTCATTTCATTATATACATCTTAGGTTCACTTATTTTTAAACGTATGCTAGACTTATGGGTCTATACATACAAGCCATGACGCTTCATTCATAGTTCGTTAAGTTACTCATATCTTCCTAAGATTATGTAGTACAAGACTTATGTATCTTATATATATGCCAAGATCTCGATTTCGATCTAAGTAGGTGGCATTATTCTTGAACATTTAATTCACGTATGACTTATGTATCAATACGGAAATTTGGGCAAGGGAACCCAAGTTCGAACCACTTGGACAATACTTACATTTTTCCTTGACTTTATTTTTAGTCTTCATGACATTGGAACCCTAGATCGAGCCCCAACATCAACATTTTATCTTTATTTTGTCCTTGGGTTTTCCCTTTATTTAGCCGAAGGGTTTTGGGATCGAACCCCCACAACGCCTTTTATTTTTCATTTAGAATTTTGTTGTCCCATTTTGCCTAGACCAAGAGGTTGTGGGATCAAATCCCACAGCCACTTTTTATTTTAGTCTTTATTTCGCTGGAATTGGGAGGTTGTGGGTTCGAACCCCCACAGCCTCCTCATTTTATTTTTAATTTCGCTAGGGGCTGTGAGGTTGTGGGTTCGAACCCCCACAGCCTCCTTACTTTTAATTTTAATTAAAGTTTACTTAGCTAGGAGTTTGGCAGTGAGGTTGTGGGATCGAGCCCCCACAGCCTCACTTTATTTTCTTATTTAATTTGCCCTTCTCCTTTCCAGCCTTGAGGTCGTGGTTTGATTCCCACGCCTCACATTTTCTTTTCTTTAATTTTTCTTCTTTCATTCGCTGCCTGGATGTCGTGGGTTCGATTCCCATGCCTCCCATTTATTTATTTAAATTGTTGCTCTCTCCTTTCCCAACCAGTAGACCCAATTTCGAATCTCCCCAACCCCTTTCCTTGTCGCGAATTTAAATTGTCATACGGGTGAGGTCACAGTTTCGAATCCTGGTGGCCTCACCCCTTTAAAATTCATTAAATCTTCCAGATTTCTTCACTAAGCTTTAGCCTAAACTAAAATTGTATTTTTTTGGCTGTATACTTGATCATTTTCTTAACTTATTTTCATCAATATTTCCACTTGAAAACTTGGGAATATTCATGGATCGTTTAACACTTTTTGGGGTGTATTTCATGGATTCGTTTAGCCAAACTATTGACACTCAAATCAGCCCCACTTCCATTTTAATGAACATCACGATTTACATAGGTTTATACACATAAAATGACAACCAAAACATTATCAAACTTGAAGCCTAAATCGAAACCTCATTCACAGTGCATTCATAGTAACCTTTTCGCACAAACACACACTTGCACAAACTTTCGAATACATGGTTGTCTTTCCTACAATTTCAAGTATACAATCAAAATCACGTTCATCAAGAAATCATAACATACCCAAATCTACCAGCAATCATATCCAACCTACGATTCATTTGGAGCTAGTGACAGGGGCATGCAAAAGGGGAAACAATCCTAGTTTTCGAATGAACAATATGAACCTTAAGGGGTCTCTTGGGAAAGGGACCAAGAGTGAATAAAACCCATACCTTATTTTTACGTTCAAAACTTGAAGTTTCTGCCCAAAAACTCCATTCAAGAACTCGTCTAAGCCTCCTCAATATCAACTCCACTCGAATGACAACCTCCCTTAGCCTAGTGTGCGATTAACGTTTGTTTTCTTGTGATTTCGTGTGAGTTCTTCAAGTGTGAAGAACTTGGTTTATTTTTATGATTTTGTATATTAATTTGGCAGAGAAATGTTGTGTGAAAGAATGGGAGAGATTGAGCGTGAGAGTTGAGAGATAGACGTGTGAGAGTGGGAGTTATATTAGGCTTAGAATTCTAGTTTAGGACTTAGTCAAATAAGGTTTAGTTAATTAATAAAAAACTGTTTTTTATTTTATTTTAAATAATCTAATGAATAATAATTATTAATTAATTACATTAATTCAATAGCTTAAATAAAAATCGCATAAATTGATTGCTTCCACCTAGGTTCGAACCCGGGTGCGCAAGACTTAACTTCAAGAGCTCAATTTCGGCTCTCTCTCCCCAATTTGCCCCTCCACCTTATTAAATAAATAGTTAATTATATATTTAGGGTAATTACAATACTACCCTTAGCCAGGAAAAAGACCATTTTACCCCTAGACCCCTCAAACCTAAGATTTCCTCTTTTTATGTCTGGTAAAGACTCCTTCGAGTAAATCTTCGTATTCGAGAGCCCTACATGGTTAGAACCAACCTTTCCAAGCTCAACTAACTCCCCAAGTTAGTTGGCTTGGCTGTAGCAAGGGTTCCGAGGTCTGGTTCTACGCGCATCAATCCGTGTGAACCCTGGTCTAATCGTAGGCATTCTTGACACATTAAGCATTTCTCATCTTATTCATTTTTAGGGTTGTTACATCTGGTGCATTTGTGGCGCACTGTGCCAGGCCTTTTTTGACTGAGGCCAATTTCGTACGCACTGCAGGCGCGCCGCGCCTGCCCCTACCTAGATGTGTCTGATGATTATTCAAATTGTTTTCCATCTCCACACTCTCCAAAACTTCCTACTTCTTTCACTACACGATTGGGACCATTGGTACTATCAATAAACACTGAATTTCCACTCAAACTAACTCGAAGGAATAAGAATTAAATCGACAATGGGAGTCAACAATCCAATCAACACTTTCCTTCAAGAAGTTAACTTCTAACATGAATCAAATCAAAAAATTCGTTGAATTAAAACAAATTGGTGTGTGGTTGAAGTAACCCAACACAAAACATCCCACGTACCTTAAAGGGATCGCCCCCAACGAAATCCACACAACGATTCTTGGCGTTCTTGCTTCTTCCTCTGCTTTCTCCTCTTTTCTCTTTTTTTTTATCTTCTCTCAAAACCCTAACTTGTTTTCTAAATGTGTAAATTAAATGAGATCAACTAAGACCCCAACTTATTACCCAAAAACAAAATTAAATAATTGGGTAAGGAAAACACCAAAACACCCTTAACAAATTTGAATTGGACTTTCCTCTACCCAACATCCCAACTTCCGAAAGTCATATCTCCCTCATACGACCTCAAATTTCTCAAACTCGGCGCCGTTGGAAAGATCTTCCCAAGAGATTTCGATACATATGAAGAACTCACCCTAAATGTTCCTGAGTTGGGAGTTATGGCTGTTTGAAAATGACAAAAACTCACTTTTGAAATCTGGAAAATACAGATTTCCCTATTTATTTCCAAAAATGATTATTCTTGGTTTCTTAGCTTAAACTTAGTTGTTTCAAGTTACGAGATGTTACAATATCTCCCCCTTGGGAACATTCGTCCTCGAATGATAACTCTTTCACTAAGCTAAGGGTAGTAATATCATTTCAGCACTCAACAACAAAAACAAGTAATAACATGCTTACACATAGTTTTATAAAGTGCTAAGAAGAGGACTTAATACCTTGATCTACATCCTCTCCGTAGTCAAAGAGATGTGTATATCTATTCTTCATATCCTCCTCAGCTTCCCAAGTGGCTTCTTCAATGATTTGGTTTCTCCAAAGGACCATGACAGACGCAACTTCCTTTGTCCTCAATTTGGAACTTGACGATCCAAAATCTGAACCGGAACTTCTTCATAGGATAAGTTATCATTAATCCCAACATTCTCAGTTGGCACGATCAATGAAGGATAACCCAAGAACTTCTTCAACATAAAATGTGAAATAGTGGATGAACCGCCGCCAACTCTTGGGGTAACTCCAACTCATAAGTCTTATTGCCCACTCTCTTGGAGATTCTATAAGGTCCAATATTCCGGGGACTAAGTTTCCCCTTCTTACTAAACCTCATAACACCCTTCATGGGTGAAACTTTATGATACACCCAATCATCTACCTTAAATTCTAATGGAATTCTCCTAACATCTGTGTAGTTCTTTTGGCGACTCTGTGCAATCTTCAACCTTTCTTGAATCACTTTCACCTTCTCCATAGCTTGGTGAACCAGATCTGGTCCTATCAACCCTGCCTCACCAACTTTGAACCACCAATAGGAGATCTGTATCTTTTCCCATAAAGAGCTTCGTATGGAGATATTTGGATGCTCGAATGATAGCTATTGTTGTAAGCGAACTCAATGAGCGGTATGTGATCATCCCAATTTGACTTTAAGTCGATCACACAAGCTCTCAACATATAATCTAAGGTCTGGATAGTACACTCTGCTTGTCCATCCGTCTGAGGATGAAAAACAGTGCTTAAGTTCACCTTTGAACCCAAACCTTTCTTGAAGGATTTCCAGAACTGTGCAGTAAATTGTGCACCTCTATATGAAATAATAGATATCGGAACTCCATGAAGTCTTACCACTTCTTGAAGGTACAAATTAGCATAATACTCTGCCGAATAGGTAGTCTTTACCAGCAAGAAATGGGCTGACTTTGTCATTATGTCGACAATCACCTAAACAGAATCATGTTGCCTTCGATATATTGGCAAGCCTGTGATGAAGTCCATATTAATCATCTCCTGCTTCCATTCCATAATTTCTATATTCTGAGCTAAACCTCCAGGCCTTTGGTTCTCCACTTTCACTTGCTGGCAATTTGAGAATTTGGTTACGAAATCGACAATATCTTTCTTCATGCCTTCCCACCAATATACCTCTCTCAAATCGCGGTACATCTTGGTGGAACCCGAATGAATGGAATATCTGAAGCTTTGAGCCTCCTCCAAGATCCTCTCTTTGAGTCCATCCACCTTAGGTACACATAATCTGCCTTGATACTTCAGCACACCATCTCCCCATTGTTTGAAAGCCAATACTCTTTGCTTATGAACACTTGCCTTCAAATCAAGAAAAATGGGATATCGGTCTTGCTTCTCTTTCACTTTTGACACTAACGATGATTCAGACCCATTGGTCACCACCATTCCTCCTTCTGTGGAATCCATAAGAATGACTCCCAAACGTGCAAGTCTGTGCACATCCTTAGCTAACTCTCTCTTCCCTTCTTCGACATGGGAAGTACTTCCCATGGACAACCTACTAAAGGCATCAACAACCACATTAGCCTTACCTGGGCGGTAAAGAATACTCATGTCATAATTATTGAGTAATTCCAACCACACTCTCTGTCTGAGGTTGAGTTTTTTTTGAGTGAACACATATTGGAGGCTCTTGTGATCAGTGAATATATCAACATGAACACAATACAAATAGTGACGCCATATATTCAAAGCAAACACTACTGCAGTCAATTCTAAGTCATGAGTTGGGTAATTCTTCTCATGAATCTTCAACTGTCAGGAGGCATAAGCTATAACCTTACCATTCTGCATCAACACACAGTCCAAGCCAACTCTTAATGCATCACAATACACCACAAAACCTTGAGTACGCTCTGGTAAGGTCAAAACCAGAGCGGTAGTCAATCTCTTTTTCAATTCGTAAAAGTTTTTCTTACAAGCTTCAAACCATTCAAACTTGACTATCTTCTGAGTTATCTTGGTTAAAGGATATGACATAGATGAGAATCCTTCAAAAAATCTCCAATAATAGCAAGCCAATCCCAACAAAATCCGTATATTTGCTGGAGATGTGGGTCTAAGCCAACTCAGAATTGCTTCAATCTTTTGAGTATCAACTCTAATCCCTTCACCAGAAACAATGTGGCTTAATAATGCCACAGACTTAAGCCAAGACTCACACTTGGAGAACTTGGCATATATCTCATTATCTCTCAAAGTCTGGAGAATAATCCTGAGGTAACTAGCATGATCTTCTTCATTCCTTGAATAAATCAGTATGTCATCAATGAAGACGATGACAAACAGATCAAAATAAGGTTTGAAAACTCTATTCATAAGATCCATGAATGTTGCAGGTGCATTTGTCAAGTCAAAGGACATAACCATAAATTCATAATGCTCATACCCTGTTCTAAAAGATATCTTTGGAATATCACATTCCTTTACTTTCAACTGATGATAGCCTTATCCGAGGTCAATCTTGAAAAAACAAGAAGCACCCTGAAGTTGATCAAAAAGATCATCTATCCTTGGAAGAGGGTACTTATTCTTAATGGTCACCTTATCAATTGGTGATAGTCTATACACATCCTAAGGGACCCATATTTGTTCCTACAAATCAGACCAGAGCGCCCTAAGGTGAGACACTTGATCGAATGAAGCCTTTATCTAAAAAAACTTTCAATTGTTCTTTTAGCTCTTTTAACTCTGCTGGTGCCATTCTGTATGGCAGAATAGAGATAGGATGAGTATCTGGGATGATGTCTATGCCGAAGTCTATCTCTTTTTTGGGAGGAATTCCGGGTAGATCATCAGGAAAGACTTCTGGAAACTCACTGACTATGGGAACTGACTGAAGGGAAGGTACCTCAAAACTTGAGTCATTAACTCAGACTAAGTGATAGATACACCCTTAGAAACTGACTTCCTCGCCTTAAGGTAAAATGAAACGACCCTTAGACACTGCTGAACTACTAGCCAACTCTATGACTGGCTCATTTTGAATTTGAAACTTGACAACTCGAGTTCTGCAGTCTATTGATGCATAACAGGCATATAGCCAGTCCATACCTAGAATACATCAAATTTACCATGTCTAACTCTACTAGATCATCCATGGTGCTCTTGTGATTGATGGAAACAGGACAATCAAGATAGACTCTTTCCGCTAGAATAGACCCCCCAACAGGGTAGAAACACAAAAGGGTTCACAAAGTTTTTCAGGAAGAATCTCAAACTAATTTGCAACATAGGGAGTTACAACATATAAACTTGCTCCGGGGTCTAACAAATCATAAACATCAAAAGTAAAGATTTTGATCATACCCGTGACAACATCTGGAGAGTTCTCTTGCTCTTGGCGGCTAGTGATTTCATAGAGACGGTTTGCCCCTCCACCATTACCAGAAGTGGCTCTTTGTCACGATCGGAGTCTAGACCCTAGCCGAAACCGGCGTCGTTGACCTCTCAGAGGACGCAGACAAGCCTACATAAGTCATCGTTACATCATCTAGGTTAATTTTAGCGGAAAATGTGAACTTTTTGTTTACTTAGACTTTATAGTAGGAAACATTGAACTCGCATAACACTATCTACATAAACTCATAAGCGTTCACAATAACCATCTAAATCAAGATAATCAAATGAAAGAAATAGTTATAAATATAGAGTTGCCAAAATGACACCAATACAACGTCTGAAATTAAATACGAAAGAAACGCTTGTGGAACATACTCCACTAGATCATGCCTACGTCTACGCTAAAATAAACCAATAATCATCCTCGAAAGCATGAGGACCTACCAAATCCGGATGAAAGCTCCACGTTCGGATAACTTCTGCGTCAACTCGTAAGCTCTAACGTCCAGTTGTACCTACATCTAAAAGTAGACAAATGTATGGGATTAATACACACTTGTACTAAGTAGGGTATATGCAAGCACACACCACGGACATGCATGATTTAGAATAGCTCTCTCCTAACGATATGAGTTATGGAAAGTCAAGTAAGTGGACTTTCCAAAATTGAATTAGGAAAGTAATGCCATGAGAGTAACATGCATCATCATACGTATCATATTGCACACAGCACATAACATATTGCATATAGCACATAACATATTGCATGTAACACATATCATATTTCATTTTATTCATTCAAATGCCATGAGACCTTGGAATCATGGACTTAACATTAGGACTTCCCAAAATGAGGGCTCAACATATGGGACCTCAACTAGGGAGCCTTCTTTAGCAAACACAGAATCTGTTTCATTCATTCATACGTACTTCATTTTATTTCATTCATAAGCTACTGTAAACACCAGCTATACCTAGGATGTAGTTTAAGACTCTCATTAGTTTCACTGTACAATTGCTAAAATGACCTAGTGTCATTACATAAGTCTAGTTCACCTCTTGATTATCCTACCCAAACACCTTTGGTATCGTTCATTTCATTGTGTGCATCATATGAGGCTGGCCTCATTCTTTCTTTGGAAACTTTAACTTTAACCGACATAGATCATGTGAGCTCCATGAAATCCTGTGTCTACCCTACACCGAAAAGAGGTGGAATCACCGGCCAAAGTGAAACCAAAACATGCTAGCATATATAAGGAATTGAACCCTGCTCGATCCCTATGTTGGCTGCATAGGTTCAAAGACTAGGAAAATAAGGCGACCCATACCCGTCTGTATGGACATTCTCATCTCATGAGAGTTACACGAACCCCTGCCTTCCCGAAAGAAGGAATCGCCACTCATAGCTAGCCTATCGGTGCTCAGTATAAAGTTCCATTACATTCATCTCATACATCATAGAAGCTGGCTTCTAGCATGAGGACATCATTTCTCATTAGATGATTTCTCATCTCATCATTAGTATTAAGTATGCATTAACTTTAATACTTTCATTAGAGTGTTCATAGAGACTGGTCTCTTCATTAACTTTACACTCTAATAGGTGAGTACGTTTTGGTAACATTTACTTAGGCTCATTTGAGATTGCTCTCATGTTTCACATTAGCCTCTTACCATGTTGTCACCACATTCATTAACTTTAGCATATTTACTCTTCATAATTGCTCACCCCTTTACGTGAATGTTCATTTCATCATATGCCAATGCACTCTGCCCTTTGGTGTGTTTCACACTCTTACTTAACCCCTCTGGGGTAACATCATCTCATCACATGACATCTTAGGTTCACTTATTTTTAAACGTATGCTAGACTTATGTGTCCACACATACAAGCCATGAGTCTTCATTCATAGTTCGTCTAAGTGATTCATTTTTACCCAAGATTATGTGGTACAAGACTTATGCATCTTGTAGGTATGCCAAGACCTTGATTTCGATCTTTAGAGGCAGCATTCATTACATATTTGTTCACGTACGACTTATGTGTCAATACGGAATTGGGCAAGGGAACCCGATTTCGAATCCCTTGAGTAACACTTAAGCTTATACTAAACTTGATAATTGAGTTTTTCAGATTTGGGGGACCCTAGTTCGATCCCCATCACTCCCATAATATTTTCCTTTCTTTTTCTCCTCTCTTTTTCGTTTAAGGCAAGGAGGTTGTGGGATCAATCCCCCACAAGCTCATTCTTTTTCTTTTAATTTATCTCTTAACTTTCTCACCTATCCAAGAGGTTGTGGGTTCAATCCCCATTCACCTCATTTTATTTTTCTCCTTTATTTTTTTTCCTCCAAACACTCTCATCTATTCAAGAGGTTGTGGGTTCAATCCCCACTCTCCACATTTATTTTTTTCTCCTTTATTTTTCTCCTAACTCTCTTATCTATTCAAGAGGTTGTAGGTTCAATCCCCACTCTCCACATTTATTTTTCCTTTCATTTTTCTCATGAAATTTTTATGTAGTTTACATTTGGTGAGGTCTTGGGTTCAATTCCCAATGACCTAGAAATTTTAAATTTTTTTAAAACATAGCTATTTTTTCAATTCTTGGCCGAGACCACCAATTTCCAGCAAGCTGGAAATTTGGTCTCTTCCAATCCATTTTCTCTCATTCTTATGTTGATTTTTGTAGTATTTTGAGTGACATTCAGTCAGCCACCTTAACCTTATATGAACATCAGGTTTTTAACATTTTTATACACGCGAAACACAACATTTTAACATACAAATTTCAGGCAGCACACATAGTAAATTTTCAGCACACACATGCTCAAAACAGTCCACTTAATATACTTTTTCGGAATATATTTTCATCCCTTACATGATTTCCGAATACACATTCAACACATAATCAGAACAAGACCTAAAATTATCTACCATAACCAACGCATGCTTTGAATCATTCAAAGGATCTAATGACAGGGGCATGCAACGGGGACAACCTTAGTTTTTCAATCGCGATTAAACTGAACCTTAAGGGTCTCTTGGGAAAGGACCAAGAGAGAAGAAACCCATACCTGAAGTTGTTCAATAGAAGATTCAATCGTGCTGCCTATTTCCCACCAAGCCAAAGTTTCACTACCGAAACAACAAGCAAAATCCATCGAGAAATTGAATTTTACTTTACATTTTTAAGATTATTTTGCTTTTGAGTTTTTAGCTTTCAAGTTCTTGATGAACAAAGCATTCACGTACTGTTCTTGTTTCTTTTTGGTGAATGGCAGATCGTGAATGAGAGAAAGAGAGAGTGAGAAACCTGAGGGAGTATTGGCTTAAAAGTAGGAGATTAGGGAGAGACTTAGTCAAATTAGGAGTAATTAATAATTAATAAATAAAAATCTTATTTTTTTCCTTTTTCTTAAATCAACAATTAAATATTAATTATTTAAATTAATTCACCAAATAAAATAAATCAAATTAAATCGTTGCTCCCACCTGGGCTCGAACCCGGGTGGAGCAAGATTTTGCTCAAAGGGCCAATTTCGGCCCTTTCTACCCAAATTGCCCCTCCACCATATTAATTAATTTATTAATTAAATATTTAGGGTAATTATAATACTACCCTTAGCCTAGAAAAAGACCATTTTACCCCTAGACCCTCCAAACTTAAGATTACCCCTTTTTAAGTCCGGTTAAGACTCATCCGGGTAGATTTTCATATTCGGGTGCCTTACATGGCTGGACCCAACGTTTCCTTGCTCAACTAACTCACCAAGTTGGTTGGCTTGGCTGTTGCAAGGCTTCAGTGGTCTGGTTCTACGCGCATCAATCCGTGTGAACCCGGTCTAATCGTAGGCATTCTAGACACATTAAGCATTACTTAGCATAGGCATTTTTAGGGTTGTTACATTATCCCCACCTTAGGAACATTCGTCCCCGAATGATACTTCTTATAATCTAGCACAACGCCAGTCATATCATAACATAGGTATTATACACAGTCAAGCAATAACAACCAAGAGGAGATAAGGAAACTTAGACTGAAGAGTAGAAAATCTAACCTCAAGAGCTGAAAAGATAAGGGTAGCGGGATCTCATATCGGCCTCAGACTCCCACGTAGCACCCTCAACAAGATGGTTCCTCCACAATACCTTCACTGTGGCAACCTCCTTGTTTCTCAGCCGCTTTACCTGCCGGTCTAAAATCTCAACAGGAACCTCCTCATAGGACAAGTCTTCATCAACCCACAAACCTTCAACAGGAAAAATCGATGCTGGATAACCAAGGCACTTCTTTAACATAGAGACATGAAAGACTGGATGAACAGAAGCTAGATCCGCAGGCAACGCCAACTTATAGGCTACCTCACCCACATGCTGTAGAATCTTGTATGGCCCAACGTACCTCGGACTAAACTTCCCCTTCCTGCCAAACCTCATCATCCCCTTCATAGGTGATATGTTCAAGTAGACCTGGTCACCAACATCAAAGTCTAAGGGCAGCTTCCTGTTATCTGCATAAGACTTCTGCCGACTGTAAGCAGTAGTCAACCTGTCCCTAATCACCCTGACCTTCTCTAAGGCCTCATGAATGATCTCTGGACCCAAAAAAGATGACTTTCCAACCTCGAATCATCCCACTAGAGATTTACACCTCCTACCATACAGTGCCTCAAACGGTGCCATCCCAAAACTGGAGTGATAGTTGTTATTATATGAGAACTCTATCAATGACAGATGGTCATCCCAACTACCTCTGAAGTCGATCACACCCCTCAACATGTCCTTAAATGTCTGAATGGTGCGCTCTTCCTGCCCATATGTCTGAGGATGGAAGGCAGTACTGAGCTTTACCTGCGTGCCTATGCTCTTCTAGAAGGATTTCCAGAAATGCGAAGTGAACTGAGCTCCTCTATCTGAAATGATAGACAATGGAATCCCATTCCACCTAACAATCTCATCAATGTAGAGTCTCGCATAATCCTCGGCCCTGTAAGTAGACTTCACAGGGATAAAGTGGGCAGACTTCGTCATCCTGTCCACAATAACCCATATGGAGTCATACTGTCTCCTAGTCCTCGAAAGACCAACCACGAAGTCCATATTAATAGTCTCCCACTTCCAAGTTGGAAGCTCGATCATCTGAGTGAGACCACCAGGCTTAAGGTGCTCCGCCTTAACTTGCTGACAATTAGGACACTTGCCACATACTCAGCAATGTCCTTCTTCATGCCATCCCACCAATAGATCTGCTTGAGGTCATGATACATCTTGGTGGAACCTGGATGTATCGAATACCTGGAACCATGGGCCTCTCCAATAATCTTGGTCCGCAAATCATCCACATCTGGTACACACAGCCTGTCCTGGTACCTAAGTATGTCGTCACCTCCCAAAGCAAAGGACTCATTCATCTTTATCAGCACTGAGTCCTTTAACTCCATCAAACCAGGATCAAGATGCTGATCCTTCTTGACTTCAACTACCAAGGATGATTCAGAACTAGGATGAACTGAAACACCCCCGCTAGTAGAAGCCATCAACCGTACACCCAGTCTATCCAGTTTGTGTACATCCTTCACCAACTCCTTCTTCTCATCATCAACGTGGTTTGTACTCCCCATGCTCAACCTGCTCAAAGCATCAGCTATAATATTTGTTTTACCGGGATGGTAGTGGACACTCATATCATAGTCCTTCAACAGCTCCAACCATCTCCGCTGACATAGATTCAACTCTCTCTGTGTGAACACGTACTGGAGACTCTTGTGGTCTGTGACCATATCTACGTGCACTCCGTACAAGTAATGCCTCCACAGCTTCAATGCAAACACCACAACTGCCAACTCCAAGTCATGAGTGGGATAATTCTTCTCATGAACCTTGAGCTGTCTGGACGCATAGGCTATCACCTTACCACTCAGCATAAGAACACAACGCAAACCAACCCTAGATGCATCACAATAAACAGTGTAATTCTCACCACACTTAGGCAAAGTAAGCACTGAGGCTGAAGTGAGTCTATCCTTGAGCTCCTGGAAACTCTTATCACAAGTCTCCGTCCATTCGAACTTGGATTTCTTCTTAGTCAAAGCTGTCAGTGGGGCAGCAATGGAAGAAAAACCCTCCACGAACCTGCGGTAGTAACCAGCCAATCCCAGAAAGCTACGGATATCGGTGGGAGTATGATGTCTTGGCCAGTTCTTAACAGCCTCAGTCTTCCTGGGGTCCGCCTCCACACCCTGATCGGACACAACATGACCCATGAAGGTCACTGATCTAAGCCAGAATTCACACTTGCTGAATTTGGCATACAACTGATATTGTCTAAGTACCTGCAAGGTTAGTATCAAATGTTGTTCATGCTCTTTCTTGGTCTTAGAGTAGATGAGGATTTCATCAATGAATACTATGATGTAACAATCAAGGTATTCACGGAAGACTCGGTTCATGAGGTCCATAAATGTAGCTGGTGCATTAGTGATACCAAATGACATGACTAAGAACTCATAATGACCATAACGGCTACGAAAGGATGTCTTTGGGATAACTACATCCCTAACCCTAAACTGATGATACCCGGAGCGAAGATCAATCTTCGAGAAGAAACTACACCCTTGGAGCTGATCGAATAAGTCATCTATTCTGGGAAGTGGATTCGTGTTCTTTATAGTGACTTTATTGAGCTGCCGATAATCGATACACATCCTAAGGATTTTATCCTTGTTTTTCACAAACAGCACTGGAGCGCCCCAAGGGGATATGCTCGGCTGGATGAAACCCTTATCTGTGAGATCTTTTAACTGCAGCTTCAACTCTTTGAGTTCCACTGGATCTATTTTGTAAGGAGAAATTGAAATCAGTTTGGTATCGGGATCTAGGTCGATACCAAAATCAATCTCTCGAGGGGGAGGGACTCTAGACAAATCATCGGGAAAAACATCTTGGAACTCATTCACTACTAGCACAGAGTCTATGGAAGGAATCTCATGATCCAAATCATGGACACTCACAAGATGACATAACAATCCCTTGGACATCATTTTGTTAGCTTTTAGGTTCGAAATCAAGGGACTTGGATGACTCGAATTGTACCCCTCCCAGACCAGCTCTAATTCATTAGGGAAACGGAATCTCACAACCCTACTACGACAATCCATGAAGTCATAACATTTATGGACCCAGTCCATACCAAGTATAACATCGAAGTCATTCATGGGTAACTCAACAAGGTCCGCACACATAGTCTTACCACATACTACTATTGGACAGTCTTTATGAACCCTATCAACTCTCACATTTTCTCCCAAGGGGGTAATAACTACTATAGGATCCTGCAAAACCTCAGGTAGTGTTTCAAAAGTAAGAGCAAGCAAGGGAGTCACAAAAGAAAGCGTAGACCCTGGATCAAGTAAAGCATAAACAGAGGTTGAGAAAACTTTCAGCATGTTTGTGACCACATCAGCAGACTTCTCCTGCTCCTCCCTTCCCTTCAAGGCGTAGTATCTGTTTCTCTTAGGAGGCTTGGCTATAGTAGAATTCTGGGGATTAGGCCTAGGCTGAGCATTACCTCCAGCCTGACCCCTATTTAGTGGACAGTCCATGACCATGTGTACGCTCTTTCCGCAACCAAAACAGGCATTTTTGCCTAGTCTGCTCTCTTCACTGTGAATACGGCCACACTTGCCACATTCCTTAATGGGACACTGCACATCACCTCCATTGACCTTCTTTGGCTCGGGTCTGCCTCCTCTGGGTGCTGCACTCCTCTAAGAGTTAGAGTTCCCTAAACTGTGATGCCTCTTCTTAAATCTGGGCTGATCACGAACTCCAAAAGTGCTCCTGCCACCACCTCTGCTGGAACCTGTCTGGTCAGAAGAGTTGGGTCTCCTGACCTCACGGACTCTCCTCTTCTTCCTGCTGTCCTCAACCTGGTGGACATGCACCATCAGCCTGGACAAGTCCATGCTATCATGAAGCATCGCAGCCCGACACTCCTCCTGCAATTCCTCTGAGATCCCTGTAAGGAACCTGCTCATCTCATCCCTGTTGTTCGACACAAGAGAAGTGGCATACCTGGACAATTTAACAAATTTCAGGGAATACTCTCTGACAGTCATCGAACCCTGCTTAAGGTTGATAAACTTCTCAACCCTAGCCTCTCTCATCTCTCTAGGAAGAACCTCTCCAGGAAGGCTGTCTTAAACAGCTCCCACGTGACCGGATCTCCACCCAAAGCTCGGCTATCCTGCAACATCTTGCACCAAGATTGTGCAACATCCTTGAGCTGGTAGGAAGCCAACTCAGCCTTTTCAGTATATGTGGCCCCCATAGCCACTAAATCTTATGTACATAGTCAATAAACTCCTGGGGATCCTCTGAAGTCTTGGACCCTGAGAAAATCAGAGGATTCATCCTCTTGAAGTCCCGTAGTTTGTCTGCCATGCTACGTGCTGGTGGGTTCTCCCGCTGAACCTCCTATCTGTTGGCCTGGGCCGTCATAGCCTGAGCCTGGATAGTGATGGCTTGAGCCATCTGAGCCAAAGTGGTCCGCACCTCCGCATTAGTCAACCCAGCTGGGTTAACTGGCATGGCCACTCCTTCATCTGGAGCCTGGGGTGGAACTTGGTTGCCTCCAGCAGCTGCTCCTCCTCTTCCCCGACCAGCGTTCCTTCTTGTGTTCATTTTCTGGAAAAAAATAAGAATTGATGTTAGACACGCTCATAACACCAAGAAATCAGACATTAAGGAAAGCACGATAAGATTAAAAGAAGGGAAATTTTCCTACGCATCATGCAGTCTCTAATTCAAGATAGTGGTGCACTTCACTACCATAAGTTAGAAACTACTCGATGTGGTTGATGTGAACTTATTATCCTTGGAATTTAACCTAATGCTCTGATACCAACTTTGTCACGACCGGAGTCTAGACCCTAGCCGAAGCTGGCGTCGTTGACCTCTCAGTGGTCGCAGACAAGCCTACATAAGTCATCGTTACATCATCTAGGTTAATTTTAGCGGAAAATTTGAACTCTTTGTTTACTTAGATTTCATAGTGAGAAACATTGAACTCGCATAACACTATCTACATAAACTCATAAGCGTTCACAACAACCATCTAAATCAAGATAATCAAATGAAAGATATAGTCATAAATATAGAGTTGCCAAAATGGCACCAATACAATGTCTGAAAGTAAATACGAAAGAAACGCTAGTGGAACATACTCCACTAGCTCATGCCTACGTCTACGCTAGAATAAACCAGTAAGGATCCTCGAAAGCATGAGGCCTACCAAATCCGGATGAAAGCTTCACGTCCGGATAACTTCTGCATCGACTCGTAAGCTCTAACGTCCAGTTGTACCTGCACCTAAAAGTAGATAAATGTATGATATTAATACACACTTGTACTAAGTATGGGTATATGCAAGCACACATCACGGACATGCATGATTTAGAATAGCTCTCTCCTAACGATATGAGTTATGGAAAGTCAAGTCAGTGGACTTGCCAAAATCGGATTAGGAAAGTAATGCCATGAGAGTAACATGCATCATCGTACGTATCATATTGCACACAACATATAACATATTGCATATAGCACATAACATATTACATATAGCACATATCATATTTCATTTCATTCATTCATATGCCATGAGACCTTGGAATCATGGACTTAACATTAGGACTTCCAAAAATGAGGGCTCAACATATGGGACCTCAACTAGGGAGCCTTCTTTAGCAAACACAGAGTGTGTTTCATTCATTAATACGTACTTCATTTCATTTCATTCATAGGCTAGTGTAAACACCAGCTATACCTAGGATGTAGTTTAAGACTCTCATTGGGTTCACTGTGCAATGACTAAGAATGACCTAGTGTCATTACATAAGTCTAGTTCACCTCTTGATTATCCTACCCAAACACTTTTGGTATCGTTCATTTCATTGTGTGCATTATATGAGTCTGGCCTCATTCTTTCTTTGGGAACTTTAACTTTAACCGACATTGATCATGTGATCTCCATGAAATCCTGTGTCTACACCATATCGAAAAGAGGTGGAATCACCGGCCAAAGTGAAACCAAAACATGCTAGCGTATATAGGGAATTGAACCCTGCTAGATTCCTATGTTTGATGCATAGGTTCAAAGACTAGGAGATATGAGAAGACCAATACCCGTCTGGACGGACAGTCTCATCTCATGAGAATTACACGAACCTCTGCCTCCCTGAAAGAAGGAATCGCCACTCATAGCTAGCCTATCGGTGCTCAGTATAAAGTTCCATTACATTCATCTCATACATCATAGAAGTTGGCTTCTAGCATGAGGACATCATTGCTCATTAGATGATTTCTCATCTCATCATTAGTATTAAGTATGCATTAACTTTAATACTTTAATTAGAGTGTTCATAGAGACTGGTCTCTTCATTAACTTTACACTCTAATAGGTGAGTATGTTTTGGTAACATTTACTTAGGCTCATTTGAGATTGCTCTCATGTTTCACATTAGCCTTTTATCATATTTTCAGCGCATTCATTAACGTTAGCACATTTACTCTTCATAATTACTCACCCCTTTACGTGAATGTTCATTTCATCATATGCCAATGCACTTAGCCCTTTAGTGTGTTTCACACTCTTACTTAACCCCTCTGGGTTTACATCATCTCATCACATTACATCTTAGGTTCACTTATTTTTAAACGTATGCTAGACTTATGTGTCCACACATACAAGCCATAAGTATTCATTCATAGTTCGTCTAAGTGATTCATTTTTACCCAAGATTATGTGTTACAAGACTTATGCATCTTGTAGGTATGCCAAGACCTTGATTTCGATCTTTAGAGGCAGCATTCATTACATATTTGTTCACGTACGACTTATGTGTCAATACGGAATTGGGCAAGGGAACCCGATTTTGAATCCCTTGAGTAACACTTAAGCTTAGAGTAAACTTGATAATTGCATTTTTCAGATTTGGGGGACCATAGTTCGATCCCCATCACTCCCATAATATTTTCCTTTCTTTTTCTCCTCTCTTTTTCGTTTAAGGCAAGGAGGTTGTGGGATCAATCCCCACAAGCTCATTCTTTTTCTTTTAATTTATCTCTTAACTTTCTCACCTATCCAAGAGGTTGTGGGTTCAATCCCCATTCACCTCATTTTATTTTTCTCCTTTATTTTTTTTTCTCCTAACTCTCTCATCTATTCAAGAGGTTGTGGGTTCAATACCCACTCTCCACATTAATTTTTTTCTCCTTTATTTTTCTCCTAACTCTCTCATCTATTCAAGAGGTTGTGGGTTCAATCCCCACTCTCCACATTTATTTTTCCTTTCATTTTCCTCATGAAATTTTTATGTAGCTTACATTTGGTGAGGTCTTGGGTTCAATTCAATGACCTCACAATTTTTAAATTTTTTTAGTACATAGCTATTTTTTCAATTCTTAGCTGAGACCACCAATTTCCAGCAAGCTGGAAATTTGGTCTCTTCCTACCCATTTTCTCTCATTCTTATGTTGATTTTTGTAGTATTTTGAGTGACATTCAGTCAGCCACCTTAACCTTATATGAACATCACGTTTTTAACATTTTTATACACGCGAAACAGAACATTTTAATATACAAATTTCAGGCAGCAAACATAGTAAATTTTCAGCAAATATAGTAAATTTTCAGCACACACATGCTCAAAACAGTCCACTTAATATACTTTTCCAGAATATATTTTTCATCCCTTACATGATTTCCGAATAAACATTCAACACATAATCACAACAAGACCTAAAATTATCTACCAGAAGACATACCAACACATGCTTTGAATCTTTCAAAGGACCTAATGACAGGGGCATGCAACGGGAACAACCTTAGTTTTTCAATCGCGATTAAACTGAACCTTAAGGGTCTCTTGGGAAAGGGACTAAGAGAGAATAAACCCATACCTGAAGTTTTTCAAAAGATGATTCAATCGTGCTACCTATTTCCCACCAAGCCAAAGTTTCACTACCGAAACAACAAGCAAAATCCGTCGGGAAATTGATTTTTACTTTTCGTTTTTAAAATTATTTTGCTTTTGAGTTTTTAGCTTTCAAGTTCTTGATCAACTTTAGCATTCACATTCTGTTCTTGTTTCTTTTTGGTGAATGGCAGATCGTGAATGAGAGAAAGAGAGAGTGAGAAACGTGAGGGAGTATTGGCTTAAGAGTAGGAGATTAGGGAGAGACTTAGTCAAATTACGAGTAATTAATAATTACTAAGTAAAAATCTGATTTTTTTCCTTTTTCTTAAATCACCAATTAAATATTAATTAATTAAAGTAATTCACCAAATAAAATAAATCAAATTAAATCGTTGCTCCCACCTAGGCTCGAACCCGGGTGGAGCAAGATTTATCTCAAAGGGCCAATTTCGGCCCTTTCTACCCAAATTTCCCCTCCACCATATTAATTAATTTATTAATTAAATATTTAGGGTAATTACAATACTACCCTTAGCCTAGAAAAAGACCATTTTACCCCTA
Organism: Solanum sitiens; assembly: GCA_016801875.1. Classification (NCBI taxonomy): domain Eukaryota; kingdom Viridiplantae; phylum Streptophyta; class Magnoliopsida; order Solanales; family Solanaceae; genus Solanum; species Solanum sitiens. Next base: position 249,529 of record JABWTJ010000421.1, read on the forward strand.
GACCCTCCAAACCTAAGATTACCCCTTTTTAAGTCCGGTTAAGACTCATCCGGGTAGATCTTCGTATTCGGGTGCCCTACATGGCTGGACCCAACCTTTCCTAGATCAACTAACTCACCAAGTTGGTTGGCTTGGCTGTTGCAAGGGTTCAGAGGTCTTGTTCTACGCGCATCAATCCGTGTGAACCCGGTCTAATCATAGGCATTCTAGACACATTAAGCATTACTTTGCATAGCCATTTTTAGGGTTGTTACACTCTTGTAGGTGCAGCCCTATCTGGTGGAGCAACTGAGCAAGATTGAGCTCTATTACCCAGTTTTCCACCACCTTGCTTGTTCTTAAGGCACTCTCTCAGCAAGTGACCCTCTTGACTACACTTGAAACATCCTGTTAGGCCATCTCGACATTTACATGGGTGGGTTGTACAACATCTACCATATGCAAAAATTTTACTACCTCTTAATGTCACACTACCATGGGATTGGGATGGTCTGGCCTTGAAGTTCTATTAATTCTGGCCATTATACTCACCTCTGTTTTAGGGCGCAGAATCATTAGCATATGATGATGCATGCCCTTTCTATTTCTGAAATTATGGTCGACTTGAACCACCTTTATGCTACCCAGACTCATTCCTAGTCTTCACTTTCTTGTTTTTGTATTCCTCTCGGTCCCTAAGCCTCTCCTCTTTAACTTGTTGCACATAGACCATAAGCCTGGATAAGTCCATGTCACCAATCAACATTGCAGCCCTACTTTCTTTGCTTGAGGCACGACCCAGACCGGCAACAAACAAGCTCATTCCACTCCTCATGTCTTTTACCATCTCCGGAGCATAGCAAGACAGTTGGGTAAACTTCAACCTATACTCATGAACACTCATAGAATCCTGTTTCAAAGTGAGGAACTCCCGTACCTTTGCTTCCTTCAGTTCTCGAGGAAAGAACCTCCCCAAGAAGGCTTATTCGAAACAAGCCCAACTTGAAGGTGGTACATTCTCAACTCTGCCTTCCTTCCATTGGTCGAACCAAGTTCTAGCCACACTCTTCATTTGGTATGCAGCTAATTCAACCCTATCAATATCAACCACATGCATTACCTCAAACACTTTCTTCAATGATTCCACAAAGTGTTCGAGATCTTCAGTAGTGCTTGATCCGGTGAAACTAGGAGGATTCATTATCTAAAACTCATGAACCATCGAGGTGTCAGCCCCTTCTTGTTGAGATCCTCTCTGTTGCCCGACTTGGTTGGTTACTACTTGACTTAACATCCCGATAGCTTCCTGGAACTTGGCATTGGTAACCTCTCCTTGGGATTGCATATCCGGTGCATTAGGGACCTCTTGTTCCTCAACATTTTTTCTGGATGGTCAACCTCTGATTGCTCTTCGTGGAGGCATGATAAAACTGAAAACACGCGCAAGCAAGAATTAGAGAGACTTTTAAAGAAACTCTAACGCACACAAAAGATTTATGAATGAAGTGAGAATTCCTAAATGTTGCAGCCTCCTAATCATAGATGTGGTGCGCTTCACACCGATGACTAAGACTCTATGGACACAGTTTCATAGACTCCCTAGGACTCTCGAACTCTATGCTCTGATACCATGTTTTTCACGCCCCGAGCCAATACCCTGGGCGGGACTTGCACTTTGTGACCATTGTTAGCCTCGAGAAAACCATTATCATTGCCTACTTAACTCAGCGAAAGACAACAATCATACTTATAAGAATGAAAGAACTTACTGAACTGAATAATAATATTATGCGGAATGTTTTAAAAGTCCAAACATTCAGACTTGCCAAAATGGCAACCAAGTCTTTAATATAAGAATGAAAAGTAAAGACTACTGGACTACTAGTTGTCTATAAAGCCTCTAAACTGACTGAGATGAATGTTTGGACAAACCCCACAACATTCTATTGAAATAATTTAAAAAGCAATAAAAGATGTCATCCGTAATGCAAGGGGGCTCACCGATTGACTCTGGAGTGCTCAACTGGATCAACGGTGCGCTAGATGTCGATCCTCGTTACCTGCGTCTGCATCATGATACTATGCAGGCCAACTGACATCAGTACATTGAATGTACGAGTATGAAAGTTGGAAAGCTAAACAACACTTTGGCTTCAAAAGGAGTAAGAAAGAACAGTTACCTTGGTTCTTCTCAACTCATGATCTACTAACTATTATTCGATATACGCAGTTTAGAAGTAATTGCAATATAAAGAAATACTGACTAAAAGCATGTTGTAACTGTGAATGTATATGACTATACAAATAATATCTGAGATGTATGTAAGAATACAATTAACCGATGTCTATGAAAATGCAATACTTCTATGGGAGCCTCTCTAACCAACAACCATCACTTAAGAGCTATGGTGATGATACAACGTGACTCGGCCCACACTGCGCGGCCATCCAAACCTTGCTAGAGTATAGGACCTGAACTGCCTAATAGATCCACTAGTAAACTATTAAGAGGGCTCATCTTAAAAGTATGACCGTTTTCTGCCCATGATGACTACATGGTTTACATGGAGACTTGAGTTAATCTGAACTCACATCCCCACATTGGTGCTCAATACTACTCCCAAAAAAAATATATACTGGCTCTTATGTTTTTAAAACATACTGATTCTGTCATTTGAGATTAGTGCTCAAAATAAAGCTTTTAAAAAGCTCCCTCAAAAATCATTGTTTCTTCTTTCTTCTATCAAAACTAGCCACACGCTCTGCGGAAGTCTAGCTTCCTTTCTTTGCCAAAAGTTTGAAAACATTTTAGTTTAACCTATGAGGGACTACTTAGTTCCCTATATAACTCTTGTGAAATGAACTCAACTTTACTCTTTACTCAACTTGAACTTTAAGTCTTAAAACAAAGTGAAAACGTTTGTGAAAGACTTTAACCTTTACTCTTCCATTAATTCGAAACTTGAGCCTTGAAACGAAGTTAAAACATTGAGACAAGACCCTTGGAAACTTTAAGAAACTTTACTTCATAGCTCTAGACTTAACTTCTTAGCTCTCTTGACTTTGGTCTTAACTTTCCTTGAATAGATTATGGATTCAAGGTTTCGAATTGATTTCTTTGATGATTTATAGATATTTAGAAATCATTTGAAGTAATTAGAATCATTGGAAGGTGTTAATGTACCTTGGAACGACTTAAATGAGCTAAACTACAAAAACTACACGAAAAGCGTTTGGTCGGGCGTACTGGCGCCGCGCCAGCCTTAGTTGACTGAGGCCTGATTCTTACGCACTGGTGGTGCGCCGCGCCGCACCAGGCCTTGGCGCACTGCAGGAGCGCCGCGCCTGCCCCTAGCTAGATGCGTCTGATGAATTTTTTAACTCATTTTCCATCTCCAAACTCTCCAAAACTTCCTAGTTCTTTCACTAAACGATTGGTACCATTGGCACTATCAATAAACACTGAATTTACACTCAAAATAACTCGAAGGAACAAGAATTAAATAAACAATGGCATCCAACAATCCAATCAACACTTTCCTTCAAGAACATAATTTCTAACATGAATCAAATCCACAAATTTGCTGAATTGAAACAAATTAGTGTGTGGGTGAAGTAACCCAACGCAAAAGATCCCACATACCTTAAAGGGATCGCCCCCGACGAAATCCACACAACAATTGACGTTCTTGCTTCTTCTCCTCATTTCTCCTCTTCTTTTATCTTCTCTCAAAACCCTAACTTGCTTTCTAAATGCATAAACTGAATTGGATCAGCTTACACCTCAACTTATTACCCAAAAACAAAATTAAATAATTGGGTATGGAAAAGACCAAAACACCCTTAACAAATTCGAATTGGACTTTCCTCTGTCCAACAACCCAACTTCCAAAAGTCATATCTCCCTCATACGGGTAGAAATTTTGCAAACTCACCATTGGAAAGATATTCCCACGATCTTTCCATCCATATAAATAACTCACCCTAACTCTTCCTGAGCGGGGAGTTCTGGCCGTTTGAAAATGACTAACACAATTTTGAAATCTGGAAATTTTCCTGATTTCCCTATTTATTTCCAAAAATGATTATTCTTGGTTTCTTTGCTTAAATTTAGTTGTTTCAAGTTACGAGATATTATAGAAGATGCAATGGCGCTCTCGGCGTTTGAAGATGCAATAACCCCCTTGGCTTTTTATGATGCAATAGTGGCCCTCTATGTGTTTGAATATGTAATGACCCTCTTGGAATTTCAAGATACAATTAATCGTTTGGCGTTTGAACATGCAACGACCCTCTCGATGTTTGAAGATGCATTGACCCTCTTGGCGGTTTGAATATGATGACCCTCTCGACAGTTTGAATATGTAATTGTCCTCTCGACATTCTTAATATGATGGCCCTCTTGGCAGTTTGAAAATTATGGACCTCTTGGTGGTTTTCATATGATATTGACCTCTTCGCATTTTGAAGATGATATACTTTTGATGTTTGAATATACAATGTCTCTCTTGGAAGTTTGAATATGATACCACTCTCGATAGTTCAATTATACAATGTCCCTCTCAGTGGTTTGAAGATGATGGCCCTCTCAGCATTTTAATATGATAACCCCCTCAGCATTTGAATATGTAATGGCCCTCTCGGTGTTTGAGTATGATGACACTTTTGGTGGTCCAAATATGATGGCCCTCTTGGCGGTCTGAATATGATGGACCTTTTGGTGGTCTAAATATGATGGCCCTCATGGCAGTTTTAATATTCAATGGCCCTCTTGGCATCTGAATATGCATTGGCCCTCTTGGCAGTTTTAATATTCAATGGCCCTCTTGGCATCTGAATATGCATTGGCCCTCTTGGTGGTTTGAACATGATGGCCCTCTCGGTGGTTTGAAAATGCAATGTCCCTTTCGGTGGTTTGAAGATGATGGACCTTTCGGCATTTGAAAATGAAATAGACCTCTTGACGGTTTGAATATGATAGGCCTCTAAGCAGTTTGAACTTGTTATGTCCCTCTTGGCATTTGAATATGATTACCCTCTTGGCGGTCCGAATATGATGCAATGGACCTGATGGAAGTTTGAATATGATGACCCTGTTGACGCTACGAATATGATGACCCTCTCGACAGTTTGAATATGTGATGTCCCTCATGGTGTTTGAATATGATGACCTTCTTTGTGGTCTAAATATGATGTCCCTTTCGGTGGTTTGAAATACCATGTCTGATATCGTCGAGATTTGTGATTATTCTTCAAATGTTCTTGATGTTGAAAAAATGTAATTTGATATCTTTGTAGATGTTTGTACATGTTGAGAGTGATGTTTTCACTTGTTCCTATTATGAACATCGTGTGTTTAATTTGACTCGTGCTTTATTGGAGATTCAAACAAGGTGTTTTTGCTCAGATTCTGAACTACTGCTTTTCTTCTAAAGAACTTCATTGATTTAATACATGCATAGAAACGTTTTCAATTTTAAGAGCTACTCACCCTTTTGAATTATCTGTATTCCTGGAATGGAAGAATATAATGATCTTTAGGCAATCTTATAGACCTGCATCCACAAAACAATTGTTAGTATTTAAAACAAACTGATCTATGTTGATTTTTTCAATTGCTTGCACCTTGTCTTTCTATATTTAGTGAATCACTTTGATCTCTTTCTTCTCGATAGACATAAAATGAATTTATACAAAACATTTGATATATTAAAAATCTTTTAGGAAAAGGAACTTTTCGAGAATCAATTTGAAAAACGTAACTATCAAATGTCATATATAGCTTTAATGAACGTTCGTGGTTCAAACTTTTGACGTGTCTGATAACTTGTTCTGGAGAATTCAAAAGATTCTTGATGTTTGAGAAACTTCTAACATGGTCCTTCCGAAATCTACTATGATTGAGAAGTTTTGCAGTTGACTCTGAAATCCAACATTGCCGTAGATGGTTGAAATTGACTATGAACTTAAACGATGCCAGAGATCATTTGAAGTTCGCTTTAAACTTCTAATCATGCTCAAAATTTTCAAAACTAACCACAAACTTCTAGTGATGCTTGAAGAAATTTTGGAGGCCATCCTCAAAAAAATTTGTCCAAGTTAGATTCCTTGGAATATCTTAAGCTCTTGATAGATCTAAAAAATTCTATCTAGTTTCAATTCTTAATGTGACTTTAGTCCTTACTTGTTGGAGATCTTCTTCTTGAGAATCTTTGAGTACCTCTAAAAAATTTATCAGGATTGGATGTCTCGATTTATCTCAAACTGTTGATATATGACTTGTAGAATTTTTGAGACCCTCTCAAAAATTCTGTCCCAGTTGCAACTCGCACTATATCGTAAGTCTTAACTTATTGGAGAGATCCTTCCTTGAGAATTTTTGAGTCCCTCTCACAATTTTTGTCTCGATTTATATTATAAAGGAAAATAGAAATCTTACGAGAGGTATGAACGAACCCTTATGGCGCTTACGTATCCTGTTGAGGCAGGAATCAGGTCAAATGTAGTTCCCTTAAGGGTTAACAAAAATAGGAGATTTTGATAAGGAAATGACCGAGGCCTACATAGTCCGCCTACGTATCTTATTCTTGAGAATTCATGTTGAACATAGTTCAAACACAAAAGAAAACATTAAAAGGGGTAAAAAGGGTGACAGAGACTGACATAGGGCCCCTACGTATCTCATTCTTTAGAATTCAAATTAGATCTAGGTCATTATGAGGAATAATTTTCTACCTATAAAAAATAAGACGATTATAAGCAAATGATGTAATTATAAGGAAATAAATAAAACAAACCCTAAATCTTCAACTCTTATAGCTCTTGATATCATATGAGTAGATCGGCCACTTGAGATGAACGTCTATACTCACCTACGCCATGTCATCAGGCAACTATATCGATGTATTTTCGATATAAACTGATAAGTTCACTTTCCGAGCTTCTATTAAATGGACCCTAATTTTGGCCTTTTTGACACAATCATCCTTTTCTAGATTCAGTTTCTATGTCATCCAAATTTGACTTATCCTGATTTGCGAGTTGTTTCAAATCATTAGCAATGTATTCAGATGTCATGATCTTCACATCATACTGTTAGAACAACATCACCATCCAACTCATTTGTTCATTCAACTTGTGACATGACACGATATTGATAGGTTTAAAATTATTTTTACTAAAACAAACACAAAGATTGTCAGATAGAAAAATTAAAGCAAGCAAATCAAATTTCCGCAATAGAAGAGGCTTTCATTGAATAATATGGAGATACGAACTTTGGACATGACCATGGTCCATTTTGCCTTTTTCAAAACATAATGAGGAAAATTTAAACTTAATTGGATAAAATAATATGAAAGGTGGGTTCCGAGGCTCATTCAGACTACCACCAATTTTTAAAATAGCAGGAAATTCATCTTTGTCTATCAAGATGAGCTAGGAATAAAGAGCGATGTGGAAGCCCAATTAAGAACTATCTCTTTGGATCTGCGATTCATATACTTGATGTCTTGATCAATTCCTCCAGTACACCATCACCTTCTTGAAGAAGATCCCTGGTTGCTTCTTTGAGATTGTCATTATTGACATACTTTTTAACTTGAAAAGAGTAATACAAATGAGGCAAGTGTTTTGGTGATGCATAATTAACCTCCTTCTTGTGTTGACTATCTTTTGTCACTAAATGAAAATCTTGATGTGGTGCCATGACCACGAATTTTGGATTTCTAAACTATGCTCAAGGAGGCTACAACTTTCTCAAGGTTGGTTGGGATTACAACTTTATCTATACACCAATTTTTTCGACCTCGACCATGTTAAAATTGAATCTTCCACAATTCAGCAGTGAATCACTACTAGCATTAGGAGTCATAGTTTGGAGAGTGACAACCTTTCGATAAATAAATCTAGAATTTTATGCATCAAGTTAATATAATTCTCAGTGGTATGTACGACACCTCCTGAATGGTAATCACAATGAAGATCGGTCCTGTAATGTCTGGAATAGACATTTACATTTTTTAGATCAAATGTTTGTATCAGACCGGCTGCTTTCAATTTCTCAAAAATCTGAGAACGACTTTCAACCAAAGGAGTAAAGACTCGAGGTGGGTTCTTCTCAGTTTTGGACGAGGAAGATTCTAATTATTTTTTGGTGGAGTTACTTGATGATAAAGCCAAGCTTCTTAGTGAGTAGGTGTCGGTGTTTGAAAATTTTGGTATTGTAGAGTTTGGTAGATATGAGAAGTATTTAGGTAATTTGGCAAAGTGACTTGGTAATTTGGTTGAACATTTGGGTAATATGACAGTGGATCTTGCTAATTGGGATAATTTTATGAAAGAGTTTGGTAATTTGGATAATTTAGTGGTGGATCTGGTAATTTGGTTGGATATAAAAGATGGAGTAAGGAATTTGTGGAGCCAAGGGGTAGGTTTTTGATGGTAAATATCTTCGAACATTGTGATCGTCATGTCTCTTTGATTTTTGGGTCTATTCAAATGAGATAGAGGAAACATCTTCCCTTTTGCTTCTCAATGGTCTGGAGGATTCATCTTGGGGAGTCATTCGAATGATTTTCCCGGTCTTAAGGCCATCTTCAATTGTTTCACCAGTTTTAACTATCTTACGGTACCTTCCTTCTAAATGAGCAACATTCTATGTTGTACTCCGACTCTTGAATGCACACGAAGACTTCAATGCTTTCTTTCTCGGTCATGGGAGGCCTAACCCTTGCAGCCTCTCTTCTCCAAGGGTAAGAGTACTCTAGCTTTCAGTAGAATTCTATTTGATTCTCTCCAAGGAGTATCTATTGGGAATGAATTCTACATGTAACCAAACCTTTCAATAAAGTCTTTCCAAATTGTTCCAACTTGGGCACTACTTTCTCTCTTTATAAATAAACCATTCCAAATCTTCTCCTCTTAGACTTCAACTAAATAATCGCATTAACAAAGCTTCATCTTTCCCCACTCCAACAAGTTGGTCGCAATAATCCCTCAAATGAGTCAATGGATTTTCAACTCCACTATAATTGTCAAATTTTGGTACTTCAAAACCTTCTGGAAGCTCCAAATGTGGATGACGACACAAATCTTCATAATTCAATCCACAATGTCTGGGGTGCATTAAAAGTCCTTCATTGCATTCATAACTTCTTCTCTGATGCTTTGCTCAGTCTTTCCTTGTATGACATTCCACTCCATTTCCTTCTTCTCATAATGTTCGAGTTCAAAATGTGTAGTAGAGGAAGGATAAGATTCTGGTGATATTGAAATATCAAAAGTATTTTTTAGAGCTATGGGTTTAGTAGTAGGATAGTTTTGGACCATTGCATTAGAAATTTGATGTCAGTGACAAAAACTAGAGATTGTTGGTAGGTGATTATTTGTGTGAGGATCTAGCATAATGTGGGTTAGGGGTGGTTAGGTCAATGATGGGAGGTTTAGACTCATAGCGGTGGATGAATTGTTTAGAAAATGTTTGGGTGTTAGATTTGAAACAGGAAAATGGCGTAGAGGTCTTTCATGGTCTATAGTAGGATTGTTAGCAATGATTGCTAGATTTGTCAAATCTCGGGTCTTATCTGTCAGCCCTCATTTCAACAATCTATTGATCTATAGTAGGATTGTTGGCAATGATAGTCAGATTTGTCAAATATCGGGTCTTATCTATTTCAGCCCTCATTTCAATAATCTATTGGAACAATTGTGTAAACAACTTATTCTGTTCAGCAATGATAGAGTCATTTATATTGATTTTGGTTAATTAAGTGATCTCAATATTTTCAACCACTTTTTCTCTGCCTTTTGACAAACTTTGGTCAGAGAAGGAATCATTGGGATCGTTAAACCTCGTGAAGTATAGATGTCTGCAACTTTTTCTCAACACAAATCAGTTTTGAGTACTTAACAAAGAAAAATAACTCAAAAGACAAATGTCTTTATTAGTTTGTGTAGATGTTAAATAATACAAAATACCACAGATGTGAGTGAAAGCACATAAAAAATATTTTACTTAAAGATACAAGCCTAAAAAATTAGAAATGTGTTTTTTATTTTGGGAATAGTGAATTTGAAAAGTTGATTTGCATAAAGTGAATGACTTTTTGTATATGTACTGACTTACTTTTGACTTATGACTTAGAGGAAAACCTAATTTTCTTCGAAGTACGAAAAATTAGATTTTTTCAAAAATGGGGACCGAGTCTTGAAAGACTGCCTATGCATCTTCTGGACGATAATTCAGGTCTGAAGTAGTTCGACCAACTTGAATCTCTTTGTTATTTTGAATGGAAGGTTAACCTTTTTTCTAAGATGAGAGCGTAGAGATTTGAAAGTGAAGTTCAAATTTTGTTGGGAAGAGTATTTTGAAACACTTATTATAGTAACTTGATATTTGAGCTTAGGGAATTCTAGAAATTTTCCAAGAAACATAGGCTAGAACATCCTCAAATAAAACAACATATTCAAACAAGCAGTTACAACACATAAACATATATTGCGCGTTCTAAACGTATATGGAACCCTTTTATGCCAAGGGTTGGCCTAGCATTTTTTAGGGATGTATACGTTATTTGAAACATCTCATTGCCTCCAAAACCCTAAACTTATGCACGTTTTTATAAATAAACTGAATCGGGATACATAATAGGGGAAATGAGATACAAAATAATTAGTCTTATGCAGGGATAAAATATGCTTCCATTGAAAGTCCTTCATTCTTGACTTTTTGTTATCTCCGGATGTCAACGCCTTTGGATGGATTAGTAGCTTGTTAAGCTCTTTCTACGACTATAATAAGGTATAATCTACTCCCTACACCAAGGGACAATGGAATTTTAGAAAACATATAAAATCCTCAAATTAAAACACATAAGTATGATTGTCCTTTAAGTACTGGGCCATTTTGGACTCAAGGTGGTCTCTCTAATGCCCACAACACACCTTGGGTGTTGGGTCATCTTAGTTCAATGAGCTAAAAGTGATTTGGTTTCGCGCTACGCTAGTTGACTAAGAGTTAGTTTAGACAAGACCTGGTTACCCTTATTTGACAAACTACGGGGTGAAGTATTATAAATGACGTTGGATGACCACATGTCAACTATCAGTTTTCACTTCAAAAGAATACGATTGTGCTTTTTTGAAGGACATCCATGGAAAGCCATGTAACCGCCTTTTTTCCTAATGCATTCTATTTATCGTTTGGCGGAACTAATGACATGAAATGCCACAATTTATAATATAAAAGAATTAACAATTAAGCAATTTAAACAAATAGCCAAATAAGTTAATTTTAAGGTTAGAACCCATTTAAGTTCCCAACAGAGTCGCCATTTCTATTATTCCGTAATTTTACTATCCTTAGAAAAATCACTTTTTGAAATATTTTATGTATAAAATAATTTAAGAAAAATACTTAGAAAACAGTCGTCACTTAATTTTTTTAAATAAAATATGAAAACTTAATTCAAAAAGATTTTAACAGATTAAATCTTTATAAATTTAGAGAAAATGGACAAGAGGTTCATATTTACGCTTAAAAAGTTTTTTAAGGCATTTGAAGCGCCCGCTAACACGCGGTTATCCTACAACTTGATTTAATATTTGACTATATTTTTTGAAAAAATGATTTAACATAAAAATAATAATAAATTACAATATTAAGTTGAAGGAATAGTTAACAAAGAATTTTATTTTTATTTTTTAAAAAAAGGGGACCTTAATTATAATATTTTAAATTAGCTACAAGCTATTAAAATTTTTGACAAAATTGGATTAATTTAAAATTTATTTGAAACATTTTAAGATAATAATTTAAATCAAATTGGTTAATTTAAGTACGAAAATCATTTAAAGATATTCAATAAAAATAAGGAACTTTATTAAATAAAATTAACTAAAGAACTTGGTCTATCTTTTGGGGAATTTAATTAAGTTAAACCAAATCAAATAAAAAGGTTAGAATTAATTCAAAAATAAGAGTATGATAAAAAAAATTAAGAATGTGGGCCTTTTCCCCAAATTCCCAAATTTGGTGGGCCTTTTGGCCTATTTTTGCCTGTATCTGTTGTGCAAAAGATGGGTTTTGACCCATCACCATCCCCTGAAAATCTGCATATACAATGAGTGTATATTCATGTATATCGGCGGTAGTTTAGCCCACGTTTTCTATATTGGGTTGTATACTGAATTTATGCAGCATACTTCAACTTCCAGCATTTGTATTTCAATTTTTGGACATGTATATCAATATTCGTCATGTATACAAGTGTATATGGCTGCATACAATATGTATACTACCCGTTTTTGGACTTTCTGAACACGTGTTTTCACTTTCCATCTCATATAAAATGTTTGTTGACTCGATGGAGAAAATTTGGGTTTCTACCCAACTCGAGATGCAAGTATAGTAACAAAGGTAGTCCAATGGACTAAAATCGAAGGTGTTCATGCAAGAAAAGAAGGGTAAAGATTAGTACTCATTCGTATTACATTTAAAGGGAAAAACATTGAATATTACTATGAATTCAAGAAATCTGGTTTTCAAGAGAAAATATTCATTAGCCCTAAAATGATAATGTTCTACTATCACACATGTTAACTAATATCATGTAAACAAATGGGAGCTTTGGAGATGATTTTCCAGAGAAGAAAACTAGGCACATATAGTTTTTCCAGGTCACTAGGCCAACATGTTTTTATACTAGTAATATATAAATGTCAACAACACAGTAAAGAGAAAATAGCTCAACCAATATCAACATGCCAATGATCCCATAGATCAAAGTGATCAGGACAGAGTACCTACCCCTAATCTGTAGCAAGAAAGATTTATATTCTTTATTCTAATCTTTTGTTCTACACTTCCCATAACAAACTTAATCAACAAGAAATAAACAATCAAGCTTTTGACCATCACTAACAGATAGAGAAAAGAAAGCTATTGAAAGATCTCAACACCAAATTTGATAGGTTCACCCTTTGGTGCAAATATTTACACCTCAATAAGACCCGATCAATAACCATGATTGTGAGAAACTACAAATGTATATGCATTATTATGTAACATTTAATAAGACAAGATGCAAAAATAAAATCTTGACAGCCAAGACCAGTAGGCCATAAAAGGAAAAACCAAAAATTAATCAAGGCTTGTACGACATTGAACTATGGTGTGAAATTTAACTGGAAACATTATAGAAGAACATTTCTAAATTAGAAAAAGAAACATACCATAACTAAGTTCGTATTAGGGCCGATCAATATTCATGAACAAAAATACCTACTAAATATTTATGTGAATGTCTCAATACTTCTTCATTGTAGACATAAATGAAGAAAATTTTTCTACTAAAATCATCAACACAACTAAATTCTAACATATGAAAACCCAATTATATTAAGATTGACTAGCCAAGAGTTGATAGAGGAAGCTGAAAAACACAGTATAAAGATGAAAAGAGTTCACCTTTTTCTGGGCAGGAACTTGGCGAACGAGTTGAGGCCACCTATTCCACCACTGCACCACGTGAAAAGAACTCCACCGAAAGTTTTTTATGACAGAGAACAAAGAGCTTAATACGAGAGCTCGGATTTGAAATTTTTGACGTAGCACTATATAAATTAAAATTCTTCTTATGAGCCTATATCACTGTAGTTTTCCTCTATTGTCATGTCTCTTTCCCTTTGAACAGTGATGAAAACAAGGTATCAGGTCAAACTTGGGGGAAACAAATAGAAATAAGGATGAATTCAAATTTGAAATTCAAATATTTCTTGGAAAAAATTACTTTGAGTTGTCAACAATACCAATTTGTACAACAATCTTCAATGGATTCAAGAGGGGCCGTTCAATTTCGAACAAGGCTAATGAAGCTATGAGATTTTGACACGTCATAAATCTCAAACGGATCTTATACGAGAGAATGGGGAAGTTCTGTAAAGGGGGGATAGGGAACGGCGACGCGGATGTACTATTGTACGAAGGTGCCACACTTTACCGGTTTTGTGGATGGGGGATGGGGTCATTTTTGGTATTGTTGTATGGTATTGATCGAAATTAGGCTGAGTAATTTGGTCTGGTGGAATTTGGGTCTTGGAATTGGCCCAAATTCGATTCAAGATTGGAGGCAAAATGGGTTAATTTGTAAATAAAGGGTTTGACTAAACGGGTTGAAATTATAGCCAATTAGGTTGAAGAAGTTAACCAAATTGAGTTGATTTGTAAATTAGGATAAAATTTAAATAGGATGAATTAATATATTTAATTTACGAGCTTCTTAATCTTAACATAATAAAATAATTAGTTTACTTGTAAACAAATTTACTCAAAATATAAATATAACTTAAACTACTTAAACAAATACTTAATTACAACAAAAATCTTTTTGAAATGATTTTAGAATATTTTAATAAAATACAAATTGTATACATAAAAACATATATATTATTTCAGGATTATCAAAAGTGACGAAACTACTTAAATAATTTGCAAATTATAGTAATTTTATTTTTTTTTGAAATTTTATAAAACTACTTATTTTAAATCATTTGAAATTGAAGAAGCTCAATGATTAATTTATATTTGGAGGGTCAAAATTGGGTATGAAGAAGACAAATAATCCATACAACCCTGTCCTACCAGTTTCCTTGCTTGAATGGTTGATATGATCTTAGCTTGCTTAGGCTTGTATACTCCTTCCCACTCTAACTTTTCCCTACCGGGGATCTCTAGAGTTAAGACTTAGTATATATAACAATTTAACACCACATAATAGGGGGACAACCAAGTCATGCGTAATATTATACCAAACTCATTCATATCTAAAATCACCAAATGAGCCCAAGTCTGAAAACTCATACACAAAATAGGACAAGCATGATACACATGGGTGACTATGACCGACTCTCCAAATGATGTACAAACAAGGATGGGGGCATCAACTATATCACAAATCAAATAAAACTCTGAGGAAAAATGCCCTGACACATAATAATAAGTGGAACCTAAATAAAATAACATATTAACCATCCGGTCTCAGACAAGAATAGTACATGTAATCACCACATCAGATGCCTTCGCCTCGGTCTTGCCTGGAAATGCATAATACTAATCCCTATCATCTTGAAGGACGACTTTCGAGCCTAGGGTTTTCTCTTGTTTCAAGTAAGGAAGGCAAGACATCTATGATGATAGAGGGATATGGACATATCAAGGCTAATGATCCATGTGCAACAAGTTGAAGATGATAATTTGAGTGATAGATAATAGTTAAAGAACAAGATATCTAAGACATCAGGAAATAAGTTCGGGCAGAAAAAGAGTAAAGCAAATTGGTCTTCCTTCTAAGATAAACAAAAGGGACCTGCTCCATCCTCTAATATTGCGCCTGCACCAAAGAACAAAGGCGAGTATAATAGTCTGAATTTCAGGGCTAAGCATGCCTATTTTCAAGGTAGTATGGCACAAGGGGGTATTAAGCCTCTAACATGTGCTGAGTGTGGTAGGACCCACTTAGGGATGTGTCGTGATTGCTCTACTTGTTGCTTCAAGTAGGGATAGAACAACCATTTTACAAGAGAGTGCCTCAAGAATAAACAGGAAAATAGTAGAGGGGCAATAGACCCCATTATTTTTTAGTTGGTGTAACGACCGGGTTCCATAGTTATAGAAAAGCCAATGGGGAAAAAATTTGGGTCGGAAATGTTTTTCTTAGTAATTTGAATTTCCCAACCTAGTCTAGATTTGGACAAAATCGAAGTCTTTAAGATATAGGGAAATCTAGTAAAATTATGATTTTGATTATGCGAGTAGTTAGATAACTCATTAAGGAATATGTATGACCTTACGGAATTGAATTCGGGTGAGTAGAACTCCCAAAATCGCTCTTACCGTTAACAGGTATTTTCGGAGTGTCATGGGATGATAGTGTGTTGTTAAATGGGGCTTTGTAATTCTTTATTAAGCATTTTTTCTTCGTGTAGGCTAGAAATGGATTGGTGCCGCTGGAGCAGGGCCGCTATAGCGCGATGGATCCCATTGTAGTAGGACAGACGCGACTTAAGTCAGAAATAAAACCCCCAAAATGTATTATTTTGCACTTTTCGACTTTGAGAGCTTAGGAACGAATCCATAAGTCTTCTTAACATTTTCCCATCATTCTTTAGGCTAAATGTAAGGTTTTTACTCCCAAAATTCATTTTTCGATCCATGAAACCTATTTTCTTGGGTTAATATTAACGGTGGAAGGGTTTTCTATGAAAATTATAGTGGAAGTCTACCTAATCCTTGTATGAGGAATCAAGGGTTTGGTATAGGGTTGTTGATTTTGTTATAATATTGATAATTAGACATTTGATTGTTAATCCTTGCATATATTAATTGTTTGTAGACCTATAACAAGCTGAAAGAATACAGAAAGGGAAGATTCAAGTGCCTTAGGGATTTAAGCTTGGATTCGAGAAAAGTGATGATTGTGATTCCATATGTGTGATATATGTTTTGTTTTGCTTCATTATGATGCATGTATGTATGCGAATGTTGCATTATTGATCATCCTAATTGAAAATGAGTATGAACGAATAACTATGTGTCATGAATTGCTCTTGTTATATGATTGTGAAACATAGATTGTAATTGTGATTGTGGTGTTTTGAATGGATTGGATTAACACATTTTGACATAAATAAATGGAATTGTATTGCCACATTTTGGCATAACTAACTTGGATATGGTTTCCATGTTCAGGCATAAATATGGAATCGGTGGCCACATTCTGATATGAATATAGGACCGGGTATCACATTTCGGTGGACTGCCAGTTTGGGTATGGGTTCCATGAGAGGACCATTGACTTGTTACATATTGGCTTATTGTTATGAAATTGAACATGGACTACGAATTATGATTTCGTACAGAGTTTTATTTAGTGCGAGTGGGGTATGAGACTTCATTCATGCAATGCACAAGTGGACTTTAAGAGTTGTTGTGGTGTGGTTCTCTTATGATATTGTATATGTTCGGTGTATGCATGTTTATAATTTTGCTTTGACTTATATATGTTTCACTTAATGGGATAGTCGTGTGATCCTACCAGTACACGGTGGTTATGTACTGATACTGCACTTGCTCTAATTCTTGTTGAGTACAATGCATAATTTGGTGGCTATTGATAAACCTCAGTTATGTGATTTTTGAGCGGGACAAGATTCAAGGGTAATCCAGTTCTTCAGGCTTCCATGGATATATCTTGTTTTAGTCCACTCTCTATAAACTCAGACTATTTGTTTAAGGTTTTTGTTTAGTTTCGGGTTCTACCCCTTGTTCTTAGACTTGCCGTTAGTAGAATTTTGGTACATTGACTTTTGGGTTCTAGGGGTTGTTCTTATGCATTAATTTTAGTTGTTTTGTTAAACCTTTATAGTTTATGGGGACTCTTTTTCTCCCCAGTATACACGCAAGTGTGCGTTGTCCCGCAAGTAATATAGTTTCTTTTAGAAACAAGTTATCGTTCTCAAGGGATATATGATCAACTTATATTCACACTTAATTCCACAATTAAAGAGAAAAGTAACTTCTTCACAGGTTGATTGTTTTATGGTTAACTACGATAATATATGCACTAATTTAAAGTAAACAATGGTGAATGACTTTGGTATAATGTTTCAAGCAAGATCAAAATCAATTCCTGAGCTGCAACATATAATGAATGTCAGGCATCATATTATCAGCTTCGAACTAACTTCAGTTATCAAATTACTGGTTTATATGGTTAATAGTATGATTCGGGTTATACACATCTCGTCGCCTACCCCAGTTAGCTATCTAACTACATCGTTGAGCGGGGACAAATAGACTAACTAGCGAGCATTTATATTTCATCCTATTTGGTAAGAAAGAAAGGTGATTGTCATCCGGGCGTCACTCCTGAACACTATTCTCCTCAATTTAATGGGTGGACCGAGCTCTCAATATTCTCTGGTCTATATAATCTCTCATATGGTCAATTAAAGATTAGACACTATATTTATCTCGAGATGGCTAGTCAAGAAATAGTAAAACAAGAATATTAAAGTAATTTGAATTGGCAAGTGAAGATTAATTCATAAAGCCTCAAATATTCAAAAATCGATTCGTAGCTACATCCTAGAACTAGGGTGTTTAGCTACTCATGCTCTTAATAATCAAGAAGTTAAAAATTCCATAAAATAGAAGAGTTAAGAGGATTACAAACTTGATTCTTGCTCTTTCACACTACACAAAACGTCGAACCCTCATAATGACAGCCCTAGGATCTAATTATAATAGTGGATAAAGTTAAGAACAAATCCTACTCAAATTAGAACTCCTAGTTAATGTTTAAAACTTGCAAAAGTCAGAATTGTCTTGGCGCGGCGCGCCCCCATCGCGCCTAGCAAAGTCTGGGAGTTGAACACATCCTGGTGCGGCGCTCCTCAATCGCACACCAATCAAGGCTCTGAGCGATAGGCCTTGGCGCGGCGCGCCTTCCAGTGCACCTCAAAAGAGGCTTTGATTGACATGCCTTGGTGCAGCGCGCCTCGCCTAGGTACTTCATCCTTAGCCATTTTTCATGTTCGTCTTATTTTTCTTATTTCTTTGTTCCAACTCCAATTTCTCCAAGAGTTTTGGAAATCACTTATCTTGTGTGTTAGTGCATAATCATCACAAACAATCATAAAATCAAGAAAATAAACTAAACATCGACCTTTAACACCACTAAAACATGGGCAAATCTTGACTACTTAGGCATATAAATATGCCTAAGATCACCACCCCACACTTAGACTTTTGTTTGTCATCAAACATTCTTTAGAACATCAACTCTTTTTCATAGCCTTGGCTTTATGAACTCACCTTAAGACCAACCAAACCTTTTTAATCATGATCGTGCAGTTTAACTTGGATGCAACAATATTCCACATATATGCCAAGTACAACACATACTCAAAGAATGACTCTTTTCGGGTTAATACAAACTCGTACCAAGACATCAACTAGAAACTTCTCTACATACCATAGATGCCCTAACTTTTTTATGTTTTTATTACTGCCTTTCAGTCAAGCAATGTCAAAATCATAAGGCCTATTTTTCAAAACAATCAACTCACTATCACAAGTGAAATTCTTACTTTCCTCAACATGCCATATGCTTGCCCATAATGTAGTTTAATTTTCACATTGTACTTCTCAAGGATCAAGAGGACTTTTATTTGGTTGTAATGTTGGCTTTAGGTAATGAAGGAAATATTTGGAATTCATTATAATGACTAATCCTCCCTAATGCACATGCTATAATTTAGCGAACACCATCCTTGATAATATTATTTTCTTCTAGTACACACTTCATGACTAATACCCCATTATTGCTCCATATTTGCCCTTTTATTTCTTTTCCATTTTCAATGCTTCTGCACTATCCACCCAAACTCTAGACTTTTCATCCGAGTACGGTGCACATTATCCTTGATAGGATCAGGGCCAATATTTTGAGCATAGTCCTAAATTAGCAACCCTTGATTTCAGTCGAGGTGCATACTGTCACTAAGGACTAGGGCCAAATTAGGATTTTCTTTTTCAGACAATGTAGCAATTCACTCTTAGCTCATTCGACCTTATTTTTCAACCCTTCTTCGTAAGATAGTGCATTAAGGACCTTAAGAAGATTAAAAGTCTTGGTATCAAACAATTGGTTTGGACTTATCTTGTGGCTTATCAAATGAACAAGGCTAAAGGCTTAATGGTGCTTCACAAGGGGGCTATTTCAGGGTAGGCATACAAGTAGAGTGAAGAATTGACTATTTCAAATAAAATGCCTCAATCACATTCCTTAAGTCATACGAAGCTACTGATTCAACACACACAAAGGCAAGTTCTAGATATCAAGTTAATAAAGAGCCAATCAAATCTCACCGTACATGGCATTATGACACATATACTGATATACCAATTAACATGCTCATATATTTGCATTATGGTATTACTATATAATTAAGCCCATATTTCAACATTTGAGTCAAACTTAAGAAAATATGCTAATTACAAGGTCAACAAGTCATTGCATTTTTCCAAGTATAACTACCCATGAAGCTTGGCTAACTTATTGGGACATAGCTTCAAAAGACCAAAGTTGGTTTTGTCCATCTTACTCTTCTATGTGACTAATTTTCCCTTAAGTCGGTTGTCATCCATCTATCATTGAAACTGTCACACCTACGACGACTCTAGGACTCGATAAAGCAGTAAACTAATCATATACGGTTCAAAGGGACAATATTCAGTAAAAGTACTGAAAACAAACTCTGAGGAACCCAAAATCAAAAGTAATAAAAACAACTAATGACTATAACTAGACTCGATAAAGCGGTAAACAACTATATAATAGAGAATACCCCCACCCCACAGTTATAAAGATAAATATTGTCCTCAGTGCACAAGCAAAATAAAGTAAAAATGTAGGCATACTTCTTGAGGCCTCTGGGTCTCATCGTCGTCACGGTCGAACACCATTAAGGAATTCACATCATCCACAGCATCGTCGTCCTCTTCATCATCCATTGCCTCATCCGCGATCGGATCAATATCGTCCACAGGCTCTGAAAAGGAAGGACCAGTCTCGCAAAGATAGGCTGCACTTTCTATCAATGGATAGTGTTCTACCAATGCTTCCCTTTCATCATTAGTGAATGGGCGTCCTCTTATTCTCAATTGCAACTCATCCATACCAAACATGCGTGCCATGACGTTATCAACCGGTGCTTGCCTATCAAGAGCCGACAAGACAAGCCCATGGGATGTGTCTAGCGCCTTTGTACGCGTGACATCCACCAACTTACCCATCAGCTTCGGGTGCCTAGCAACACTCATGTCCACCTCCTCCACCTCAATCTCATGACTCCTCAGAAAATGGGAAATTAACCCACCCACCCACCCCCCATAACAAAATCTCCACCAAAATTTATTCCAAAACTTTATCATGTTTTGTCTCAGAATCGCCCCCACATTAATAGGATCCCTTTCATCAACATGTAAACTAACACCACCTATCCTGAGTCACATAAGTCAAGTGCTTAGCAGTAAGGAAACGCTACACACTATCTTTAACCACAATCTAGCCCCGGGGTTAAAATTAGCAAAGTGGAGGGTATTATGCCTACCTGTGTCCTTACTCTTTTCCCACCTAGAATTACATTTTACACAACACAAAGTGTGTCATATATATCTATACGGAGGTTTACCCTTCAAATCATTAAAAACATCAAAATAACAATTAGGGGTCCCCAACACCTCATTCAGAACGCGGGCAGAAACTTTAACATCTTTACCCCTCACAGGCACAATCTTATACTTAGTTTGAGGTAACCAGTTTGCCAAAATTCACGCACCAAAGTCAAATTACAATCTCCGGAATTGTCAAACATAAACCGCAATCCTAGCTTATTCACAGTTTTATAGATAGCCGGAAATTGAGACTACAACCTTACCTCATTCACATATTCATCCCCCATGTATTTTGCTTTCCTTTGACACTCGAACCATTCCCAGCCATACCGTTCCACCACTTTTTTGCCAAATTTTGTGCCGGTTCCTGGCCACTAGTAGATCTGGAAGTCTCAGTTTTTTGGCTTATCATCGAACCTGTCACATTCTTCACATTAGGAGCCATTAAACCCTGATAAAAAAAAAAAGAAATAAAGAAAAAGTAAGAAATTGGGGGGAAGGGGGGAGGATCGGGTAGTGGTTGAGGGGGAGAAGAGAGTTGTGGGAAGAAGAAAAGAAACTGGTGAAAAGTTGGATTTAGAGTGGTTGAGGGAGAGAGGGGTGGTTGCAGGATAATGTAGGTTTTAATGGAAGTTAATGGTGGTTAATGCGGGAGGAGAAGTGTTTGGGGAAGAAGAAGAAGAGTCGAAGAGTTTTGGTGGGTTGAAATCGTGTGGAATGGGGGAAGAATATGGGATTTGGGGGGTTTTATTTAGAGTGGGTCGGGCAAATTCCGCGTTAAACACAGAATTTAAAAACACATTAGGGCGATGGAGGCGCTATACGCCCGTATCGCACCTGATAAGGCGCTCTAACCTTCTTGATCTGGCGTGGGGCTCCAGCCTGTGCACCAGCATGCAAAAGCGTGGCGCGATAAAGAGGCAGCGCGCCAAGGTCGCGCCTGATAAAGCGCTTGTCCGTCTTGCTCTGGCACAGCACGCCTACAAGTGCGCCAACCTCCACAATTTTGTTTTTCAAAATAAGTTACAATTAATGAAAAATTTCTAAGTTACTAAATCTAACATATATTCTAAAAATCTAGACTAAGCTAAAAATACAAAATTTCAAAAATTGAAAACCAAACTACTATCTATTACATAGTATTCACGGATTGTCTTCCATGTAGCGCTTGATTTAACATCGCGGCATGAAACAACTTTGATCATTCATCATAGCTCAAGAGCCTCCCGATCAAGATCTGAATCATCACTAAAAGTAGTGTTTCACTCATTGCGCATTGACTAAGAACGTTGGGCCAGTTTCACCTTGCAGTTCAACTGCACCATGTTGTGTCATTCTCACCACTTCGTAAGGACCATACCACTTACATTAAGTTTTCCAGGGAAGAACCTTAGTCGCGAGTTGAAGAGTAATACCTTATCTCCCAAATTGAAGGTACGAGCCACTATGTGCTTGTCATGCCACCTCTTTGTATTTTCTTTATAAATTTTGGCATTCTCATAGGCATGAAGCTGAAATTCTTCAAGTTCATGCAGCTGATTCACTTTCTATTTGTCGGCTAGCTGTGGGTCCAAGTTTAACTTCCTTATATCCAAATAAGCTTGATGCTCCAATTCTTCCGTAATGTGACATGCTTTTCCAAATACAATATGGTAGGGAGAAGTCACTATAGATGTCTTGTATGCAGTCTTGTACGCCCACAAAGTATCATCCAACTTCTCAGACCAGTCTTTCCTTTGTGCATTCAGCGCATTCTGCAAAGTCTGCTTGACTTCTCGATTCGACAACTCCACTTGGCCACTCGTTTGAGAGTGATAAGTTGTAGAAACCTTATGGCGAATAAAATACATAGCAAGGATGTTCTTAACAAGATTGTTAATGAAATGCTTACCTCCATCACTTATAATTTCTCTTGGAGTGCCAAAATGAGTGAAAATGTGTTTCTTGATTAACTTGATCACCACCATTGAGTCATTAGAAGGAAGAGCGACTGCCTCGACCCATTTGCTCACATAATCAACCGCTTCCAGTATATATAGGTTTCCATTTGATGGTGGGAATGGACCCATAAAGTCAATACCCCATAGATAAAAAATTTCCACCTCCAAAATATTTTCAAGTGGAATCTCATGTCTTCTTGATATGGTACCCAATCTTTGGCCCCTATCACATCCCTTCATAAAAGCCATAGAATCTTTAAACAACGAGGGCCAAAAAAAAAGATTGTAGTACCTTATGAGTAGTGCACTCTCCTCCATGGTGACCTCCATATCGGCTTGCATGACAACTCTCAAGAACTTTGTGAACCTCGGTTTCCGGAATGCACCTTCTCACTACCCTGTCGACACCGTGTTTGAACAAAAATGGTTCTTCCCAGATGTAGAACTTGGCATCATGATTTAACTTTTTGTTTTGTTGGGTGGTTGCACACGGGGGATAGTCTCCATTCACTATTAAGTTCACAATGTCCTCATACCATGGCACTTGAGATATATCCAAAGCCATCAATTGCTCATCCAGAAACTCTTCCCGGATTTTCTCACCCTCATTCACATGTTAATAGTCCTCCAACCTTTATAAGTGGTCAGCTATATGATTTTCTGACCTTTCCTATCTTTTATATCAAGGTCAAATTCTTGGAGAAGCAATAGAATCAGCCTTAGTTTAGCATCCATCTTGTTGAATGGGAACAACTACTTTAGTGCCGACCAAATACGATCTGAACTTGTCGAAGGCGAACTTTAGAGCTAGCATCTCCTTCTCAGTCACTTTGTAATTTGCTTGTGTAGAGTCAAGGGTCTTGCTTGCATAATAAATAAAGTGTAACACTCTATTCTTTATTTTTCCCAACACTGCACCCACTGCTACATCACTAGCATCACACATTAGTTCAAATGGTACTTCCCAACCCGGCGCAATTAGAATAGGAGCCTCAATTAAGCTTCGGTTTAACAACTCAAAAGATCTCAAACATAATGCATCAAAGTCAAATTTCACCTCCTTATCTAAAAGACTGCACATGGGTCGTGCAATCTTGTAAAAATCTTTGATGAATCGCCTGTAGAAACCTGCATGGCCAAGAGAACTACGCACCCCTTTTACAAAAATAGGAGGGGGCAATTTCTCAATGACTTGTACTTTGGCTTTATCCACTTCCAAACAAGATTTAGGCACCTTGTGTCCCAATACTATCCCTCTCTAACCAAAAAATGACACTTCTTCCAATTTAATACTAAGTTGGTGTCTTCACATCTAGCAAGCACCTTATAAAGATTTCGGAGACATACCTCAAAGGACTTCCCAAAGACTGAAAAATCATCCATGAATACCTCCACAAAATCTTCCACCATGTCATGAAAAATGTACATCATACACCTTTGAAAAGTCGTCGGTCCATTGCAAAGTCCAATCGACATGCGTTTGAAAGCATATCTTCCATATGGACCAGTAAATATGGTCTTTTCCTGATCTTCAGGTGCAATCAAGATTTGATTGTACTCGGAATACCCATCTAAAAAACAATAGTACTACTGCCCTACTAGTCGGTCAAACATCTGATTAATGAATGGGATGGGGTAGTGATATTTCGGGGTAGCATCATTTAGTTTCTGCTAATCCATACTAATATGCCACGCGGTCATTGTTCTACTAGGAATCAACTCATTCTTTTCATTCCTTACCACTATCATACCTCCTTTCTGGGGAACACATTGTACCGAAATTTCCCACTTGCTATTAGAGATTTGTTATACAATTCCAGCATCTAACCACTTTATAACTTTCTTCCTTACAACTTCTTTCATCACAAGATTGAGACGGCATTGCTGTTGTGCTTTGGGTTTGTGATCCTCTTCCATGTAAATTTTGTTCATACACAACGCCGAACTAATCCCATGAATATCATCCATTTGCAAACCAATTGCTTTCTTCCTTCGCTTCAATATCCTCAATGCAGCCTCAACATGTAAATCAGACAAATCTGCAGAAAGTATAACAGGCAAGGTTTCAATAGTACCCAAATACGCATACCTTAGGTGAGCCAGTAGAATCTTTAGTTCCAAATTAGGGGATTCTACTACCGATGGTTATGGTGGAGGGCACAACTCGCGATCTGATGACTCCACTTGAGTCCTCTGAGTGTTTACTAAAGCTAAATTTAAGCATGACTCAATCTCTTGAGCTTCAGTATCTTTCTCTAACTCATGACCCCCTAACACTTTCTCTAACGAATCTTCAGGCATAAGCACGTGTGATTCTACCATGTGATCAACCACAGTAATAGCGTACATCTCTTCATAAATAGAAGGCAATTTTAAAGCGTGGTAGACATCATATACTTCCACCTTATCATGTGCTATCATGGTTAGTTGACCAGCTGCTACATTAATCAATGCCCTACATGTGGCCAAGAAAGTTCGTCCCAAGATGAATGGGACTTCAGAATTGGGTTCAAAGTCTAAAACCACAAAATCTACAGGAAAAATCAATGAACCTACTTGCACTAACACATCTTCAACCACCACCTCTGGCCTAGCGATGGATCTATCTGTGAGTTGGAGAATAAACGTGGTTCTTGTTAGACTACCCAACCCAAGAATTTCGTACAAACATAAGGGCATCAGATTTATACTTGCCCCCAAATCACATAACCCTCGGGCATGAACACTTTGCCCAATAGTGATTTACACAGTAAAACTACCCGGATCCTTTAACTTTTTTGGCAGTCTATTTGGGATCCTTGAGCCGCACTCTTCAGTAAGTGTTACAGTTTGATACTTTGGAGCCTCATCTTACTCACCACAATGTCCTTCACGTATTAAACATACTTCGGGATACCCTGCAAAATGTCAACCAAAGGTAGATTAATGTAAACTTGTTTAAGGAGAGAGAGAAACTTACCGGAGCATTCATCTTCATGCTGCTTCTTTAGACTTTATGGAAACGGAGGTGGTAACCTATTTTGAGGCGTGGGTACCTCAACATTTGAACTTTTTACTACCTCTTCTGCTTTCTTTTATGTGGTTTTTGCTTGAGTGACTCTGTTCTTTGGAGCTAGTTCCTCTAATTGCAGCCCACTTCTAGTTCTTACCGCATGCATTTGCTTTGGGTTGGGCTCAGTATCACTAGGCATCCCACCTTGGGGACTCAAGTTCAAATAATTAGCCACATGCGCAACTTGTTTCTCTAAACTCATTTGGGACATGTGGATGTTCCTGATGTTCTCTTCCTTCTTATCTATTTTGGCACTTAACTTGATCCCTATTTTAGACATGAGCTTTTGGAATAGCTCATTTCATTAGTCATCCCACCTTTGGATACTTGGGTTTACACTTTGGTTGGGATTTTTGTATTGTTGCTCAGACCCTTGGGTACGGTATTGATTTGCACCTTGTGCCTGATTTTGGTTTTGGTTCCCACCTCAAGAAAAGTTAGAATGGTTTCTCCAACTAGGGTTGTCACTATTACCATAATTTTGTTGGTGTTGGCCCCTTTGCACATTACCCACATAATTCACATAATCCAGGTTTTCCTCAAATTGCTTAGTGTCATAGGTTCCACTACCACATACCCAACACCATTTTTTCTGCTTATTGTACCACAATTAACGGTGCTTAATTTAGAGCAAACTTCTTAAATCGTAAAGTCATGATATGCTGCATTGAATCTATTTTGGCATTCAAAGTAGTAGCTTGGTCTACATATAAGATCCCTGTAGCCTTTTGGGTTGTGGTTCTAGAAATGTCCCCCTCATACCTTGGTAACCTTCCGACATTTTATCATGTAAATCAAATAATGCTTCACTTGTTATGGATAGGGCTTGGCCACCTGCTGCACTATTAAGAAGAGCACACACATTATATTCCAAACCGTCAAAGAAAGCGTGAGCTAATACCTTATTAGTATGCATGTGGTGTGGTCAAGAATTCAACATTTGTTCAAATCGTGCCCACGCTTGGTACATGTCTTCCCCGTGCTTTTGAGCAAAGTTTGTTTTTTCACCTCTCAACTTGGCAGACTCTTGGATGGATAGAATCGTTTCAAGAACTTATTTGTTAGACAATCTCAAGTAGTAATGGAGTTTGGTGTTTCAAAGTATAACCATCGCCTTGCGGCTCACAACAATAAGTATTGGAACAATGTTAGTGTCACATAGTCCGAACTCAAAGTGGGATGTAGGTATCAGTGATCTCTATAAAGGTCCTAAGATGTAATTGAGGATCTTCATGGGGGAGACCAGTAAATTTCCCATTAGTATGGGTAATTTGTATCATATTCCGCTTTAATTCAAATCTCTCCCCCCCCCCCCCCTCGATGGAGATTTCCTAATACTAGATGCCAAATTGGCGGTGACTGGGACTGCCACATCTCGCACTGGTTTTGCTGGAATGATAGGGACACGAGGGGGTATTCTTTGGTTATCAACATTCTCCAGATTGTTTACAACCCTTTGGTTATTCACATCTTCTAGATTGTCTTAATGATCATTACCAAGGTTTCCCAGAGGTCCTAGCCCTAATTCTCCTCACCCTTGATTCATTTTTCTACGATGATGTAGAACTCTTTCAGGTTCGTTGTAAGGATCAACTAAATAACCTCTCCGAGCCAGACCTGAAAGCCTAATGCCTGCAATAAAGAAGCTAAGATCAAGTAACTAATATCTAAATATTCGAATTGTAGACTTAAGAAAATTGAATATAAATCAATTTCTAAGTACCTCGAAGCGGCATCAAAAACTTGTTGCTCCACAGTATACATGCAAGTAATATAGTTTCTTTTAGAAATGAGTTATCGTTCCCATGTACTTATGATCAACTTATATTCACACTTAATTCCACAATTACAGAGAAAAGTAACTACTTCACATGTTGATTGTTTTATGGTTAACTATGACTAATATGCACTAATTTAAGTAAACTTGGTGAACAACTTTTGTATAATGTTTCAAACAAGATTAAAAGAAATTCCAGAGTTGCAGAATATAATGAATGTCATGCATCATCTTATCGGCTTTGAACTATCTTCAGTCGTCAAAATACTGGTTTGTAGGGTTAATAGTATGATCCGAGTTACACACCTCTCATCGCCAGTTAACTATCTAACTACATCGTTGATCGGGGAAAAATAGACTAATTGGAGAGCATTTATATTTTATCCTATTTCATAACCAAGCAAGGTGTTTGTCGTCCGGGCGTCACTCATGAACACTAATCTCCTAAATTTAATGGGTGGACAGAGCTCTCTATATTCCCTGGTCTATCTAATCTCTTCTATGGTCAACTCTAGATTAGACACTATATTTATCTCTAGATGGCCAATCAAGAAATAGTAAAACAAGAATATAAAAGTAATTTGAATTGACAACCGAAGATTAATTCATAAAGCCTCAATTAAAACAATCGATTCATAGCTACAACCCCAGAACTAGGTCATTTAGCTACTCATGCTCTTAATAATCAAGAATATATAATTGTTCATAAACAAATCCATAAAATAGAAGAGTTAAGAGGATTACAAACTTGATTCTTGCTATTTCACACTAAACAAAACGTTAAACCCTCATAATGGCGGCCCTAGGATCTATTTATAATATTGGATAAAGTTAAGAACAAATCCTACTCAAATTAGAAATCCTAGTTAATGTTTAAAACTTGCAAAACTCAGAATTAACACGGCGTGGTGTGCCCCCATTGCGCCTAGCAACATCTGGGAGTTGAACACATTCTGGAGCGGCGCGCCTCAGTCGCTCCCTAACAAAATCTAAGAAGAGGCTATGACTGACATGCGTTGGCGCGGCACGCCTGCAGTGCGCCTCGCCTAGGTACTTCATACTTAGCTATTTTTCACATCCATCTTTTTTTCTTTCTTTCTTCGTTCCCGCTCCAATTTATCCGAGAGTTTCTTAAATCACTAATCATGTGTGTAAGTGCATAATCATCGCAAACAACCACAAAATCAAGCTAATAATCTAAAGATCATCCTTTAACACCACCAAAACATGGGCAAATATTGACTACATAGACATATAAATATGCCTAAGATCAGACTCCGTAATTAATATATTGTCATTTAAACCTTCTTCTGTATCTTTAAGTGTCTTAGTTTTCATAAAATTTGTTTGTTTGTCTTGTAGTAATGGTTCTCCCACAAGAGGGTTAGTGTGGGTTCCAATAGTGACGGTCTGGGTTGTGACAGTTGCTCCACCAGACAAAGTTGCATCTAGAGGAGCTACTTCAGGGGCAGGCGGAGGAGGAAACCATCTTTATGCAATCGCTGGTCTCCAAGAGCAAGACAATTCGTCAGATGTTGTCACTTGTATGATACAACTCTTTAACTTTAATTTTAATGATTTGCTAGATCTAGGAGCGAGTTTATGTGTTGTAACTTCTCATGTTGCGATGTATTTTTATATTCTTCTTGAGCAACTTCTTGAGCCCCTCAATGTTTCCACACTTATTGGTGATTCTATTCTAGTTTAGAGAGTATATCATGATTGTACAATTTACATCAATCACAAGAGTACCACAATTGACTTGGTTGAGTTAGACATGGTAGATTTTGACGTCATTCTAGGTATGGACGGGTTTCATGCTTGTTATGCATTAATAGATTGTAGAACTCGAGTAGTCAAGTTCTAGTTTTCTAGTGAGCTAGTTATAGGTGGAAGAGTAGTTAAACAGTGCCTAAGGGTCATTTTTTTGTACCTTTAGGAGAGAAAGTTAGTTTCTAAAGGTTTTGTCTATCAATTATTCCGAATTAATGACTCTAGTGTTAAGATACCTCCTATTCAGTTAGTTCCAATAGTAAAAGAGTTTTCTGAAAACTTTCAGAGTTCCTCTTGAGAGAGATAGACTTTGCTATAGATATTCTTATAGATACTCGTCCTATGTATATTACTCCATATAAAATAAAACCAACAGAGTTGAAAGAGTTAAAAGAGTAGTTGTAAGATCTTATAGAGAAAGGTTTCTTCGACCAAGTGTCTCACCTTAGGGTGCTTCGGTCTTGTGTGTGAGGAACAAAGATTGTTCCCTTATGATGTGTATAGATTATTTTCAGTTGAACAAGGTTACCATCACGAATAAGTATCCGCTTTTGATAATTGATGATCTTTTTGATTAACTTGAGGGTGCCTCGTATTTTTCTAAGATAGACGTCAAATCAGGCTACCATTAGTTGAAAGTACGGGAATGTGATATTCCAAAGACAACATTCAGGACCCATTAAGTTCATTATGAGTTTCTTATCATGTCGTTTGATTTAACCAATGCACCTGCAACATTCATGGACCTTATGAATAGAGTATTCAAGCCTTATTTAAACATATTTGTTATTGTATTCATTGATGACATTCTAATCTATTAAAGAAAGATCAAGCTAGTCATCTCAGAAAAGTCCTCAAAACTCTAAAGGATAATGAATTATATGACAAGTTCTCTAAGTGTGAGTTTTGGATTGATGGTATGGCATTCTTAGGTCACATTACTTCCGGTGATGGAATTAGAGTTGATACTTAGAAAAGAGAGGCAGTACAGAATTGACCTAGGCCCACATCTCCAACTGATATTAGGGGTTTCTTGGGGTTGGCTTGATATTATAGGAGATTTGTCGAGTGATTTTCATCTATTTCATCTCCTTTGACTAAGTTGACTCAGAAAATAATCAAGTTTCAATGGTCTGAAACTTGCAAGAATTGAAAAAAAACGTTTACTACTGCCCCAATATTGACCTTATCAGAAGATACACAAGGCTTTGTTGTATATTGTGATGCATCTATAGTTGGTTTGGGTTATGTGTTAATGTAGAATGACAAAGTTATAGCTTATGTGTCCAGACAACATAAGGTTCACGAGAGGAATTACCCAACCCATGATCTAGGGTTGGTTGTAGTAGTATTTTCTTTGAAAATATGGCTTCATTATCTTTATGGTGTTCATGTAGATGTGTTCACCGATCACAAGAGTCTTCAGTATGTGTTTAGTCAGAATGAGCTTAATCTCAGACAAAGGAAATGATTAGAGTTACTCAAGGATTATGACATGAGTATTCTTTATCACCCAGGTAAGGCTAATGTTGTTCTGGATGCCTTGAGTAAATAGTCTATGGGTAGTACCACCCATTTTGAGAAAGATAAGAAAGATTTGGTGAGTGATGTGCATAGATTTGTACGACTATGAGTTTGACTAATGGATTCCACCGAAGGAGGAGTAGTGGTGATAAATGGGGCTAAATCATCATTAGTGTCAGAAGTTAAGGAGAAGCAAGACCAAGATCCCATTTTGGTTTAATTAAAGGCAAATGTTCATTAGAAAAAAGTAATGACTTTTGAATAAATGAGAGATGGTGTGTGGAGGCATCAAGGTAGGTTGTGTGTACCAAGGGTGGATGAACTTCAAGCAAGAATTATGGAGAAAACTCATAGCTCTAGATATTCTATCCATTCGGGTTCCACAAAGATGTACCATGACTTGAGAGAAGTCTATTGGTGGAGTAGAATGAATAAGGAAAATACAGATTTTGTTGCTAAGTGTCCGAATTTCCAATAAGTGTAAGTAGAGCAACAATGGCTCGGTGGTATAGCTCAGAACATAGAACTTCCAAAATGGAAGTGGGAGATGATCAATATGGATTTCATCACAGGTTGTAGCGACCCTTTTAGTCGTCTTATGAATTTTAATCATTATTTTTATATTAACCTTTTTGATAGCTTTTGTAAATAATTTATGACTTATAAGAATAAATGACATGATTTTCTAACTTAATAAAGGATTATTTTGTTGCTAACAATAATTGAAAAAGAAAATAATAGAAAATAAATAAATAAATAAATATATAAAAGAGAAAGGTCAAAAGCCGTAATTGTTGAAACTTGAAATAGTGATTGATGAAAAAAAATAAGAAGAGAAGAATGAACAACAGAGGAAAAAGATCGAGCTCAGGTAACAATCAAATAGTACAATTGGTTTTATATGTTCAGAGTTAATTATTTATTGAATATATGGAATCTTGTGTGATTTTTTTGGATTGGGTGACTAAGAATGTGATGTTTCCTTTTAATTCAATGTTGTACCAATAGTGTTGCTACGTGCTTTGTGGCTGAGTGGAGAAAAGATGATCTTTGGCTAATGGTAGGAAATTGGTAAATAATACGAATTATGATTCAAGAGTTACAGTTTATTCACGAGTTAGCGGACTACTTTTAATATTTTACAGATTTTAGTTTTCTATAATTATCACATTATAAATTAAGTTTTGGGTATATTGAGAGGGGTAATTAAATACTTGGTGTATTATATTGTATGAAAACTATTAGGATTGTATTGTTGGAAGGAATTAAAACTTAACCCTAAGCTTGAAACTTAGGAACTTGATTATAAATTTTAGTGAATTTTGGGTCAAGGCTAAACACATAACAATATGAGTGCTGTTAATTTTGAAATCTTATTGTGGTCATTTATTTGAATAGATTGCTTTGAGTTGGAAGTTAAACGATAGGGGAAGGCTCAAGTTCTGGAGTGAATTTTTGATTGATTGAGGCAAGTGAATTTCTAAACCCTTGTTAAGTGTATGAAATTCGTGTATTTCCTTGTGGTATGTGTTTGGGAGTAATGGGACTTGGTGAAGGGTTGACTTGTCCACCTTGATTAATTCTAATGATGAAAAGGGATAACAAAAGGCAATGTGATTAATTGTTTGTGTGTGATGGGTTGAGAATGGTACGAGTACTGGTGGTATAAAGGCGAAGTTTATTACTATACAATGTGGATTGTAATCCGAAAATGCCAAATCATATGGGCATTAGCTGATATATTATTGACTTGATTTATTATGTGTGATTATGTTCTTTACTGAACCATATAATTGTAATAATTTAGGTGATTATATGTCATAGCGACATTTGATTTATTGAGATATTGCATCATCCCTTTATTTGATATCATATTGTGCACATGTATTGACATGAGATTGGGTATGAGTAAAGGTCTAACACGTGGTGATCATCCATGTTGAGATCTATCACGCCCCGAGCCTACAATATAGACGTGGCCGGCACGCATTGACCATTGTTGGCCTTGAGCGAATCATTGGCCTGGCTTACTTAACTAAACGGAAGACTTAACTCAATAATAAACAAGAATCATTCTCACAAGGATAACTTTAAAATAAATCTCTTGGCAAAAATGGCACTTAAGTCTCAAAATAAAATATCTAAAATGCGAGATAAAGAGACACTCAAAACTGACTATCCGTCTATGAAGCCTCTATAATTTTAAGATGAATGTTAGGACAAACCCCACAACATTCTATAAGTAAAAACATGGAAATCAGTAAAAGAGTCCTCCGGATGCAAGGAGGCCCACCATTGACTCTAAATGCTCAAACTCGATTAACGGGGCACTGGATGTTGATCCTGGTAACCTACGTCTGCATCATGAAATGATGCAGGCCAATTGGTATCAGTACATTGAATCTACGAGTATGCAAGTTGGAATGCTAAACAATAACTTAAGCTTGATAAGAATAAGAAGAAAACTTATCTTGGCTTTGCTCAACTCGTGAAATACTGGACTTAATGTAAAGCAATAAAGACACATGCAATATATATATAAATCTTTGCAAAACATCAAAATAACTTAGTTCTTTAAGAAGATTCAATAACAAACTCGACTTTACTTATATATGAAAGTAATATAGTTTCTGTAGGAGATTCTCTAACCGATAACCATCACTGTGAGCCTAAGAAATGGTACAACGTCTTACCTCACGTAGCAAGAGGATCGTCTTACACCTTGACGTCAATATAGAACCTGAACTTCTAAGTGGATCAACTAGTCTATGCTAAAAATCATTAAGGAATCATCTAAAGGTATCACCCTTCTTCTATCCATGTTGGCTGGATGTTTAATGGGGGATTCAGTTAATATAAACTCGCGTCCCCATGTTGGGGCTCAATACTACTCCCAAAATACTTAGCTCATATGTTTTTAAAATAGCCACTTCTCTGGTTTGAGGTAATTGCTCAAATATAGCTTTAAAAGCTCTCTTGGAAATCATAGTTTCCTCTTTACTAAAACTAGCCAAAGGCTATGTTGGAAGTCTAGCTTCCTTTCTTTCTAAAAATGTGAAAACATTTGAAACTCTTAGAGATTACTTAGTTCCCTTATAACTTTTAATAAATGAACTCAACTCTTTACTCTTTCCTTAATTTGCAACTTGAGCCTTAAAACAAAGTTCAAAACGCTTGTTAAAGACTCTTGGAATCTTTAAGAACTTACTTTGACTTGCTTCTTAACTTTTAGAGTTGACTCTAAACTTCTTCGACTTTGATCTTGACTTTGATCTTAACTTTACTTGAATTGTATTAACGATTCAGGGTTCATGATCTCATGTTTATGTATTATTTCATGATTTTTAGATGTACCTTAGATTATTGAAATCAACTAAGAAAGATGGGTACATCACTTAGGAACTAGTACGAAAAGATGGGGAATGAATGGGGTGTCCAGGCATCCTTGGCGCTTTGAGAGGTGTGGGGTACCATGCCCAAAATTTCAAAGCCCAATTTGGGGTGCTCTGGCTAGAGTGCCGCCCCAAGGCCCTACAGACAGAGACTATCTGGTGGGACTATGAGAGGCGCAATTCCCCAGGGCCCTGTGGACAGGCATTTTGACTTTTCATCTCTATTTTTCATCTTTAAATCCTCTAAACCTCCATGTATATTTCCCCAAACACTTAGGATCACTAATACCCTCCATACCTAGTACATTCGACTCGAAAGACAACCTGAAAATACGAATTAAATAAATTGTAGGCATGCAACAACTCAACCAACAAGAATTCAATAATGTTCTTCAGGAACTTCAATTTTCATTATTCAATATACTCAAAATTGCTGAATTATACAAGTTTGTGTGTGGGTGAATTAACCCAACACGAAGAGATCTCACATACCTTGATAGGGATCACCCCTGACAAATTCCAGTCACAATTCCTTAGCGTTCTTGACGAATTCTTGGTCTTTCTCCCTTTTTCCTTATTCTCTTCTCTCTTCTCCAAGCACTAAGAGTGAAATAAATTTTCTAATCTGAACTAAAACTTATTTTTTATCCCAAATAAACCCTTACAACAAATTAGGAAATAGATGGGTGAAAAGACTATTTTTCCCTTACTTAAATCCTAATTGGACTTTTTTTACTTCAACATCCCAAATTCTGGAAGGCATATTTCCCTCATACGATATCGAAATCGTAAGAAATTGGCGTCGTTGGAAGCTTTCCAACCATATAAAGAACTGACTCTTACTCATCTTGATCTAGAAGTTATGGCCGTTTGAAAATGACCAAAAACTCACTTCCTTAACTTTTAGAAAATTTTCCAGATTTTCCCTTTTCTTTCCAAAAGTGAAATTTTTTAGTTTCTTAGCTATTATGAGTTGTGAGATGTTATAATATCTCCCCCTTGGTAACATTCAGCTCCGAATGAGATTTCTTTCACTACGCTAAGAATAGTAACCTTAAGTTTAACACTCAACAATCAAAACCAAGTAATAACATGCTTAGGCATAGTTTATAAAGTAATAAGAAGACAATTAGTACTTTGATCTGCATTATCTCCGAATTCAAACAGATGTGGATATCTCTTCTTTATATCCTATTTAGCTTCTCAACTCACTTTTTCAATAAATTGGTCCCTCCAGAGGACCTTGAGTGATGCAACCTTCTTTATTCTCAACTTGCAAACTTGGCGATCTAAAATCTAAATCGGAATCTTTTAATAGGATAAGTCATCGTTAACCCCAACATATTCCGTTGGTACAATTAGTGAAGGATCACCCATGCACTTCTTCAACATGGAGACATGAAATACTGGATGAACCGATGCAAACTCTTGAGGTAGCTCCAACTCATAAGCTACATTATCAATTCTCTTGGATATCCTATAAGGACCAATATACCGGAGACTAAGTTTCCCCTTCTTACCAAAACTCAAAACACCATTCATGGGTGAAACTTTCAGATATACCCAATCATCCACCTCAAACTCCAACCGCCTTCACCTAATGTTTGTGTGGGACTTTTGACGACTTTGTGTCATTTTCAATCTCTCTTCATTCACCTTAACCTTCTCCATGGCTTGGTGAACTAGATCTGGTCATATCAATCCTGATTCATCAACTTTGAACCACCCAATAGGAGATCTACATCTTTTCCCATAAAGAGCTTCATTTGAAGCCATTAAGATGCTCACATGCGAGTTGTTGTTGTAAGCGAATTCAATGAAAGGCTGGTGATCATTCCAATTCCCCTTGAAATCAATCACTCAATCCCTCAACATATATTCTATGTTCTGGATAGTACGCTTTGTTTGCCCATCCGTCTGAGGATGAAAACCAGTGCTTAAGTTCACCTTCGAACCCAAACCTTTCTAAAAGGATTTCCAGAACTGTGAAGTAAATTGTTTACCTCTATCTGAAATGATGAAACAGGGACTCCATAAAGTCTCACCACTTCTTGAATGTACAACTTAGCATAATACTCAGTCGAATGGGTAGTCTTTACGGGCAAAAATTGCGCTGATTTTGTCCTTTTATCGACAATTACCCAAATAGAATTATGTTGCCTGCGACACCTTGGTAACCCTGTGATGAAATCTATGTAAATCATATCCCACTTCCATTCCAGAAATTCTATATTATGAGCCAAACCTCCAGGCCTTTGGTGTTCTACTTTCACTTG
Organism: Solanum sitiens; assembly: GCA_016801875.1. Classification (NCBI taxonomy): domain Eukaryota; kingdom Viridiplantae; phylum Streptophyta; class Magnoliopsida; order Solanales; family Solanaceae; genus Solanum; species Solanum sitiens. The sequence goes on from JABWTJ010000421.1 coordinate 286,480, forward strand.
TTGGCAATTTGGGCATTTGGCAATAAACTCAGCAATGCCCTTCTTCATGCCTTCCCACCAATATACCTCTCTTAAATCGCGGTACATCTTTGTGGAACCCAGATAAATGGAATATATGGAGCTATGAGCTTCCTCTATGATCCTTTCTTGGGGTCCATCCACCACCATAGGTATACACAACCTACCTTCATATCCCAATACACCATCTTCCCCTTGTTCAAAAGTTAATACTCTTTGCTTATGAACATTTGCCTTTAATTCAAGCAAAATGGGTTCTTGGTCTTGCTTCTCTTTTAATTCAGACACTAATGATGATACAGACCCATTGGTCACAACTATTCCTCCTTCTGTGGAATCCATAATTCGGACTCCTAAGTGTGCAAGTCTATGCACATCTTTCGCTAACTCCCTCTTTTGTTCCTCAACATGGGCGGTACTCCTCATGGATAAACTGCTTAAAGCATCTGCAACCATATTAGCCTTACCTAGGTGGTAAAGAATACTCATGTCATAATCCTTGAGTAGTTCTAACCACATCCTTTGTCTAAGATTGAGCTCTTTCTGGGTGAACACATATTTTAGGCTCTTGTGATCAGTAAATATATCAACATGAACGATGTACAAGTACTGACGTCATACATTCAAGGTGAATACTACAGCAGCCAACTCCAACTCATGGGTTGGGTAATTCTTCTTATAAACCTTCAACTGTATAGAGGCATAAGCTATAACTTTGCCATGATGCATTAACACAAAACCCATCCCAACTCTATATGCATCAGAATAAACCCCAAAACCTTGAGTACCCTCTGGTAAGGTCAAAATCGGATCAGAAGTCAACCTCTTTTTCAACTCCTAAAAGCTTTTCTCACAAGATTTAGACCATTGAAATTTAACTGTCTTCTTAGTCAACTTAGTCAAAGGGGACGAAATAGATGAAAAACCCTCAACAAATCTCCTATAGTAGCCACCCAAACCCAAGAAACTCCTTATATCGATTGGAGATGTGGGCCTAGGCCAACTCTGAACTTCTTCCATCGTTTGGGTATCCACTCTAATTCCATCACCAGAAACTATGTGGCCCAAGAATGCCACAATCTTTAGCCAAAACTCACACTTGGAGAACATGGCATATAACTCCTTAGCTTTAAATTTCTGAAGTACAATTCTGAGGTGACGAGCATGGTCTTCTTTATTCCTGTAATAGATTAGTATGTCATCAATGAAGATGATAACAAACATGTCTTAATAAGTCTTGAAGACTTTGTTCATAAGATCAATGAGTTTTGCTGGTGCATTGGTCAACCCAAAAGACATAACCAAAAACTCATAATGCCCATATCAGGTTCTAAAAGTTATCTTTGGAATATCACATTCCCTAAATTTCAACTGATAGTACCCTAATCTGAGATCAATTTTTGAGCAGCGGGAAGCACCCTAAAGTTGGTCGAAAAGATCTTCTATCCTTGGAAGAGGATACTTATTCTTGATGGTAACCTTATTCAATTAGTGGTAGTTTATACACATCCTAAGGGAACCATCCTTCTTCTCACAAACAAGACCGGAGAGCCCCAAGGTGAGAAACTTGGTCGAATAAAGCCCTTATCCAAAAGATCTTTCAATTGTTCTTTCAACACTTTTAACTTTGCTGGTGCTATTCTAGATGGCGGAATAGATATAGGACGAGTATCTGGGATGATGTTTATGCCAAAGTCTATTTCTCTCTTAGGAGGTACTCCGGGTAGATCATCAGGAAAGACTTCTGGAAACTCTTTTACTATAGGAACTGACTGAAGAGGAGGTACCTTAACACTTTGAGTTATTAACTCGGACTAAGTTACAGACACAACCCTTTGAAACTAACTTTCTTGCCTTAAGGTACGAAATGAAGCGACTCTTAGGCTCCACTCTATAACTGGCTCATTAGGAATCTGACACTTGACAACTCGAGTTCTACAATCTATTGATGCATAACAGGCATGAAGTCAATCCATACCTAGAATGACATCAAAATCAACCATGTCTAACTCTACAAGGTCAGCCATGGTGTTCTTGTGATTGATGGAAATAGGACAATCACGATACACTCTTTATGCTAGAATAGACTCCCCAATCAGTGTCGAAACACAAAAAGGTTCACAAAGTTTCTCAGGAAGAATTTCAAACTTATTTGCAACATAAGGAGTTACAAAATACAAACTTTCTCCTAGGTCTAGCAAAGCATAAACTTAAAAAGTAAAGACTTTGATCATACCAATGACAACATCTGGAGAGTTCTCTTGCTCTTGGTGGCTAGTGATTGCATAGGGGCGATTTTCTCCTCCGTAGTGCCGCAAGTAGCTCCTCTAGGTGTAGCCCTTTTTGGTAGAGCAACTGATGAAGATTGGGCTCTATTTCACGGATTTCCACCACCCTGCTTATTCTTAGTACACTATTTCATGAAGTTACCCTCTTGAACGCACTTGAAGAAACCTGGCTGGCCATCACGACACTTACCGAAGTGGTTTCGACCACACCTACCACATGCAGGAACCAAACTACCTCCTTGTGCCACACTACCTTGGGACTTTACTGGTCTAGCCTTGAAGTTCTTCATTCTAGCCATTATACTCACCTCAATTTTTGGGCGCAGGTGCACTAGCAGGTGATGGTGGATATCCCTTTTGTTTTTGAAATTGTGGCCGATTTGAACCACCTATCTGCTTCCCGGACTCATTACCAGTCTTGGCTGTCTTGTTCCTGTACTCCTCTCTGTCCCTCAGCTTCTCCACTTCATCTTGCTGCACATAAACCATCAATTGGGATATTTCCATGTCACCGATCAATATTGCAGCTCTGCCCATTTTGCTTGATACACGACCCAAGCCAGCGACAAACAAGCTCATTCTTTTTCTCACATCATTAAATATTTTTGGAGCATTGCAAGACAATTGGGTGAACTTCAACCCATACTCATGAAGAGTCAAGGAGTGCTGTTTTAGTATAAGGAACTCCCTTAACTTTGCCTCCTTCAGTTCTCGGGGGAAGAAACGCCCCAAGAAAGCTTCTTCGAAGCAAGCCTAACTCGGATGTGGTGCATCATCATCTCTACCCTCATAACCAAGTTCTAGCCAGATTCTTCAGCTGGTATGTATCTATCTCGATTCTCACAATATCAATGACATGCATCACATCAAAAACCTTCTTCAAATCATACACAATGTTTTCCGAATCCTCAATAGTGCTTGACTGGTGAAACTTGGTGGATTCATTCTTAAAAATTTGCAAAATCCTTGAGGTTTCAGACTTTTCTTATCGAGCTCCTCTCTATTACCCGAATTGGTTAGTCACCGCTTAGCTTAACATCTGTATAGCCTCACGGAACTCAGCGTTTATAATTTTTCCTTGAGGTTACACTTATGGTGCTTTTGGGTAACTTTTGTTCCTCAAATTCAACGTTCATCCTAGCTGGACGACCTCTTGCTACTCTTCGTGGATGCATGGTTATCTAAAACACGCGCAAGCACAAATTAGATAGAGACTTTTTAGAGATAAACTCTAACGCACAAAAAGAGAATATGAAAGAAGTGAGAAATTCCTAAATGTTGTATCCTCCAAATCATAGATCCGGAGCGTTTCACACCGATGACTAGGACTCTACAGACACGGCTTCATAGACTCCCTAGGGCTCTTGAGCTCGGATACCAAGTTTTTCACGCCCCGAACCTACACCCTTGACATGGCCAGCACCAATGACCATTGTTGGCCTTGAGCGAACCCTTAGCCTGCCTTACTTAACTCAGCGGAAAACTTAAGACAATAATAAACAAGAATCATCCTCACAAGGATAACTTTTTAAAAAAATGTCTTGGTTAAAATGGCACTTAAGTCTCAAAATAAAATATCTGAAATGCGAGATAAAGAGACACTCAAAACTTACTATCCATCTATGAAGCCTCTATAATACTAAGATGAATGTTGGGACAAACCCCACAACATTCTATAAGTAAAAACATGGAAAGCAATAAAAGAGTCCTCCGGATGCAAGGAGGCTCACCACTGACTTTCAATGCTTAAACTCGATCAACGGGACACTGGATACTGATCCTAGTTACCTGTTTCTGCATAATGAAATGATGCCAGCTAACGGGCATCAGTACATTGAATGTACGCGTATGCGAGTAAGAATGCTAAACAATAACTTAAGCTTGATAAGAATAAAAAGAAAACTTACCTTGGCTCTACTCAACTCGTGAAATACTGAACTTAATATAATGCAATAAATACATACGTAATATATAAATAAAGCTTTGTAAAACAGCAAAATAACTTAGTTCGTTAAAGAAGATGCAATCATACACTCAACTTTAATTATATATGAAAGTAATATACTTTCTGTGGGAGATTCTCTAACCGACAACTATCACTATGAGCCTAAGCGATGGTACAACATCTTACCTCACATTGTAAGAGGACCGTCCTATACCTTGCCGTCAGTATAGAACCTGAACTACTAAGTGGATCCACTACTCTATGCTAAAAAGCACTAAGTAATCATCTAAAAAGTATGACCCTTCTTCTGTCCATGTTTTCTACATGGTTTATGGGGGCTTGAGTTAATATGAACTCGTGTCCCCATATCGGTGATCAATAGTTCTCCCAAAATACTTAGCACGGATGTTTTTAAAACAACTTCTTCTCTAGTTTAAGGTAATTGCTCAAACATAGCTTTAAATCTCTCTTGGAAATCATAGTTTTCTCTTTACTAAAACTAGTCAAAGGCACTGTTGGAAGTCTAGCTTCATTTCTTGCTCAAAATGTGAAAACATTTGAAACTCTTAGGGAATACTTAATTCCCTTATAACTTCTAATAAATGAACTCAACTCTTTACTCTTTCTCTAACTTGCAACTTGATCCTTGATACAAAGTTAAAACACTTGTTAAAGACTCTTGGAAACTTTAAGAACTTACTTTGACTTGTTTTTTAACTTTTAGACTTGACTCTTAACTTCTTTGACTTTGATCTTAACTATACTTGAATTGTATTAAGGGCTTGTACACATGACAACCAGATTTTGGGGGTATTTTTGAGCTTATTATATAATTTCCGCATTTTATTATAATAGTGGAGTTTTAGACTGACTTGTCTTGGTGGGTTAAGACGAGTGTCATCACGTCCATTTTTGGGTCGTGACACAGGTTTATCGAGGTCTCGCAGGCAGCATTATTTTATTGGGGTGATTTTTGATAGAATGACTAAACCAACCCATTTCTTCCAAGTAAAGACTACCCATTCAGCAAAACATTATGCTAAGTTATATATTCAAGAGGTAGTCAGACTTTATGGAGTTTTGGTCACTCTTATTTCAGATAGAGGTGCACAATTTACTACACGGTTTTGGACGTCATTCCGAAAGGGCTTAGGTTCAAAGGTGAACTTGAGTACTTTTTATCATCCTCAGACAGATGGTCAAGCAGACCACACTATTAAGACTTTAGAGGATATGTTGAGAGCTTGCATGATTGATTTCAAAGGTAATTGGGATGATACCTCTCATAGAGGTTGCGTATAACAATAATTACCACTCTTGCATCCAAATGGCTCCGTATGAAGCTCTTTATAGGAGAAGATGTAAATCTCCTATTGGATGGTTTGAATTTAGTGAAGCTGGGTTGATAGGACCAGACTTAGTGCACCAAGCTATGGAGAAAGTGAAAGTTGTTCAAGAGAGATTGAAAATAACGCAATATTGTCAAATATTTTACACAGATGTTAGGAAAAGAGGCTTAGAGTTTGAAGTAAATGATTGGGTCTACTTGAAAGTTTCACCCTTGAAGGGGGTTATGAGGTTTGGTAATAAGGGGAAGCTTAGTCCCCGGTATATTGGTCCTTACATAATATGCAAGAGGATTGGAAACGTAACTTATGAGTTAGAGCTACTCCGCGAGATAGTAGCAGTTCATACGGTGTTTCATGTTTCCATGTTGAAGAAGTGTATGACATATCCTTTACTTACCATACCAACTGAAGATATTGGTATCAAGGATAGCTTGTGTTATGAGGAGATCCCTATTCAGATTCTAGACCGTCAGGTTGGCAAGTTGGGAACTAAAGAAGTAGTATCGGTCAAAGTTATACGAAGAAATATATTTGTTGAAGAATCTACTTGGGAATCTGAGGAAGATATGAATAAGTGATACCTACATCTCTTCGAATCCAGAGAAGATCTAAATTAAGGTTCTAATCATTTTCTTGGATCTTATTTTAAGTTGGCATGTTGTATTTGCATTTTTTGTTGGGAGTTTGAGCTAGGTGTCATATGTTACACCTTATCCTACTAATATTAATCTCATTTGAGGACTAATGATCCCAAGGGGGAGTTATTATAACATAACGTTACTAGAAAGACTTAGAATTAGAAAGAAACCATTTTCAGAAATACGTTATATCTGGAAATTTGATAGAATTAAGTTAAGTATGAGTTTTTGGTCAACTTCAAGTAACCATAACTCCTAGCTCAGGATATGTTAGGTGTGATACCAGATACCGTGGGAAATACCTTTAAATTATATTTCCAATGCCACCGAGTTTGCTCAATTTCCAGTTTGTATGAGTGATATATGCCCATTTGAAGTTGGGATGTCTAGACAAGGAAAGTCAAAACTGGATTTTAGAAGGGCATTACTGTACTTTAATCACCCAATTAATTAATTTCATTTTTGGTAATTAATTTGTGGTCTAAATTGACTGGATTCAGTTTACGCTTTTTAAAAACAAGTTAGGATTTTGAGAGAAGAGAAGAAAAGAGGAGAAGCAAGAAAATCGTCAAGTTCTTGAGGAATTGCTTGTGAATTTTGTCAAGGGGTAATCCGTACGAGGTATGTGAGATCACATAACATTGTGTTAGTTCATTATGTTCTTGAAGGTTATGAAATTGAGTTATTGATGGGTATTTGTTGAAGTTCTATTGAGTTCTTGATTCGTTGAAAGTGTTGAGGAGTTGATTAATTCAAAATCATGAAATTAGATGTCATTTTTAGTATATTATTGCATATTTTCTATGTAGTTGAATTTAAGTGTTGGGGAAAGAACCAATCGAAACTAGAGGTCTTAGAGTTAGAAAATGACTAAGAAAAATCAGAGTTTTCTTGACAGGAGTCTGGGGCGCCGTGCCAGCCATAGCTCCCAACTTTAGTGTCTGATGTTTGGACTCTGTGGAGACGCACCAACAGAGCACCACAACTTCACTTTTGAAGTTTGGGATCTGGCACCCCGCGCCACTCAGAGTGCCAGTTCCTCTACTTATTCCACCTTCTTTATGTACTATCTCCCTTGAAATGTACTATGCTTTCTAGTCAATTTCTACACTCTATGGTATGCCTAAACAACATAAAATCATCATTAACATCATATCATGAGCCTTGTGTCACGCCTCGAGCCTACATCCTAGATGTGGCCGGCACTCAATGATCATTGTTGGCCTCAGCGAACCCTTGGCCTGGCTTACTTAACTCAGTGGAAGACAATAATCATAACTTAACTGAAAAAGAATATCATATCTGAAAATGTTTATAAAGCTGAAACATTCAAACTTAGGCAAAAGCTGGCAACTCAAGTCTTAACAAAAGGAATAATATTGAAAAGATTTAAAGGACTAACATTAGATTGTTTATTTATGAAGCCTCTAAACTGAGATGGATGTTGGGACAGGCCCCACAACATCCTAATAAAGAAAATACTGAAAAGTAATAAATGTGTCCTCCAAAGTGCAAGGAGGCTCACCACTGACTCCGGATGCTCAACTGGATCAATGAGGCGCTGGATGGTGCTGATTCTGATTACACGCGTCTGCATCATGATACGATATATGACACATGCTGTAAAATCTGAATGTATACAAGGAACAACTAACTCTGAGATGTATGTAAAAATACAAATAAACTAAAGTATATAAATAAATACATTTAACTTATGTGGGAGTTTCTCTAACCTACAACCATCACGTAACAGCTACAGTGATGATACATCGATCTACCTCACGCTGCCAGCGCATCCTATACCCGGCCAAAGGTACAAGACCTGAATTGCCTAATGGATCCAGTAGTCTACTGTGAAAAGGGTCCATCTAAAAAGTATGAACCCTTTTCTACCCATGGTGGCTACATCATCTAAGAGAGTTGTGAGTTGTCTGAACTCTCCGCTTCAGCCAATTCGATTCATTCTATTCCCAAACCATATTGGTGCTCAATACTACTCCCAAAATATACTGGCTCTTATGTTTTTAAAACATACTGATTTTGTGGTTTTGAGATTAGTGCTCAAAATATACTTAGCTCAAACTCTATCTTAGAAATCTTAGTTTCCCTACTTGCTTCATTTAGGAAGATATAGTTCATTTCTGAAAACTAGCCTTAAGGCTCCTTGGAAATCTCAGTTTCCATCCCTTTAAATGTGAAAATATTTTAATACTACTTTGGGAATACTTAGTCCCCATATATTGTTTTTGAAGAATAGACTTTACCTTACTCTGACTGAATTCAACTTAAGCCTAAAATGAAGTTAACACGTTTGTGAAAGACTTATGAAAATCTGAAATGAACTTCTTCTTATTCATATCTTTATTCCTTACTCAACCAGATCTTTAAGTCTTAAAAGGCTTTATGAAAAAACTCTAAGAACTCTCTAAACTTGACTCTAATTTCCTTGAATATGAAGTTATGGATTCAAGGTTGTCAATTTGTGTTTCTGGATGATGTATACATGATTCGAAGCCATTTAGAGTAGTTAGAATCATTAGGAAGTGTCAAAACACCTTACAAGGGCTTACTCGGACTAAACTACGAAAATTGGGCGAAACACATCGATTTGGGCCCGTTCGGGGCGTGCCACGCCAGCCTTATATGGATGATGCTTGGTTCTGGCGCGCCGCGCTAGGCCTTAAGTGAATGAGGCCAACTTCTGGTGTACTACAGACCCGAGCGCCTGGCTTTGCTCAGGTGCGTCTGACGGATTTTTTAACTCATTTTTCATCCCTAAGACCTCTAAACCTCCCTAGTTCTTTCACCAAACACTTGGGACTATTGGTACCCTCAATACCCATTGGATTCAATTCAGAAATAACCCGAAGAAACAAGAATCAAACAACAATAGGCATCCAACAATCCAATCAGAGGAAGTCAAAAATGTTCTTCAAGAATTTCACTTTTCAACATTCAATCTACTCAAACTTGCTGAATTTAAACAAGTTTGTGTGGGGTGAACTAACCCAACACGAAAAGATCTCACATACCTTGATAGGATCACCCCCGATGAAATCCACTCGAAGTTCTTGGCGCTCTTGGCGAAACCTTGATCTTCCTCCCTTCTCCTTCTTTTCTTCTCTTTTCTCCCAAGCCCTAAGCGTAAATTGATTTTTCAAAACTAACTTTAGGCTTATTTTTACCCCTAAAAAACCCTTAAAACGAATTAGGAAATAAATGGGTGAAAAGACTAGTTTTTCCTTACTTAAATCTGGGATTGGACTTTCCTCACTTCAACAGCCCAACTTCCAATAGGAATATCTCCCTCATACGATATAGTAATGCGCAAACTCGGCGGCGTTGGAAAGATCTATCCAATGGATTTCCAAACCATATTAAGAATTACCTCTAAATCATCCTGAGCTAGAAGTTATGGCTGTTTGAGAATGACCAAAACTCACTTCTTAAACTTAGAAAAAAAATCCAAATTTTTCTCTTTCTTTCCAAAAGTGATAAATTTTAGTTTCTTAGCTTATTCCTAGCTATTTCGAGTTACGAGATGTTACACCTTGAATCAATATTCTATTTAAATAAAGTTAAGAGTTAAGTCAAGAGAAGTCAAGAGACGTTCTTAGAGTTTTCGAAAGTCTTTTTTTCAAACGTTATAACTTTGTTTTAAGACTTAAAGTTCAAGTTGAGTAAAGAATAGGAGTAAAGATTGAAGTTTATTAATTCAAAGATTATATAGGGACTATGTATTTTCATAGAGTTTAAAATGTTTTTACATTTATATAAGAAAGGAAACTGAGATTTCCAAAGAGCCTTTGAGTTAATTTTCATATAAGAGTAAATGATTTTACAATTAAGCAACAGAGGAAACTTTGATTTCAAAAAGCATCCTTTGAACTAAGTTTTAAGCAATTATCTCAAACAACATAAAGGAGTATTCTTTTAAACACAAGAGTTATTATTTATTTTGGGAGTAGTATTGATCATCGATATGGGGGAGAGTTCAGACAACTCTAAGCCCCCATAAACCATGTAGCCACCATGGGTAGAAAAGGATCATACTTTTTAGATGATTCTTTAGTGTTTTTTAGCATAGACTAGTGGATCCACTTTGTAGTCAAGTTCTATACACTCAGAAATGTATAGGACGACCGTAGCAGCGTGAGGAAAATGTTGCATCATCACATTAGCTCTTACGTGATGGTTGTCGGTTCGAGAAACTCCCATAGCATAATTTTACATTTTTATATACATTTTGGAGTTTATATTGTATCTTTGTGTAGATACAGATTTACTATTTTATTTCTGAACACACAGAGTTGTTACCCATATTTTAAAAGCATTTCTTTATATTGCACTTGTTTATACTACTTTATATTGAAATGAGTACTATTCAGTTCAGTTCATTTGAGACTAGGTTTGTTTTTCAGTTCATTTCAAACTTGTCTTGTTTTAGAATTCTCCTAGCATACTCGTACATTTAATGTAATGATGTCAGTTGACCTATATCTTACTATTATGTTGATACAGGTGATCATGATCAAGAACCAGCACCTCGTTGATCCAGTCGAGCATCTCAGAGTTTGTTGGTGAGCCTCCTTGCATTCCAGAGGATCCCTTTTATTGCTTTACCAGTTCAGTCATTAGGATAATTGGGGGTCTTGTCCCGGCATCCCTCATTGTTGGTAGATTCTTCATAGACAATCATACGTTATTAGTTCTATAGTCTTATTACTTTAACTTTTTTGTATTAATACTGGAGTTTGCCTTATTGGCTAGTTGAATGTTCTCTTTATAACATTCTAGTTTATTATATGGGTTTATCTCTGCTAAGTCCACTGAGTAGTTAGTCAAGCCAAGGATTTGCTTGGGGCCATCAATGGTTCTCGAGTGTCCGCCACGTCTAGGGTGTATGCTCGGGCATGACAAATAACTTCACAAAAACATTTTTTTATAGTTCTATTTTATTATTAGATAATTATATTTTAATATATTTAGTTATAGATAAACTTAATTGGAGGTGTAAGTGTTTAGATTTCTTACGGTACATGAAGTGTACATGTTTAAGTTTGAAATATAGAGAGTTTATTTAAAATTGAGTGATACTAAAAAAAATTAATGTAATTTTTTTAATGATTTATATAAAGAAATTGACATTAAATCGATTAAGTTTTTTGTGCTCTTAAAAAATTGTTTTACATTGATGAAGCTTCATTAGATACATAAAGTAAATATTTTTTTAGTTTCATTTTATAGGATAAATTTAACCAATTTTTTTACTTCAATAAAATCATCTATTTTCAGCATATATTTTAGTTGTTTTATTTTTTTACAAAAAGAGCCAAAAAAGAAAAAATCAAGAAGGAAAAGTAAAATGACAAAAAGAATGAGAAGAAAAAAGAATTGAAGAAGAAATAAGGTTACTAAATAATTTAATAGGTGCAACCCAAAAGTTTATCTTATCAAAATAATAAATGCTTATATCATTTAGAAAATATCAAAAAGTTAATTTTAACTCAAAGCAAAAGATTATAACACTCTTTTTACCTATTCTGACCGAATTTTTATGGTTATTTCCATTTAACACTTTCCTAATTAGCAATTAGAAAGAAGACAATAATAAGGATCCATGGTCCATTCACACAAATAACAATAAAACAAGTGAATAAACATTCAACAATCTCTCTCTCTCTCTCTCTCTCTCTCTCTCTCTCTCTATATATATATATATATATATATATATATATATAGCTGAATATCATTCCGCTAATGTGGTTTGCCTCAATGGCAAGTATCACTATTTATCTATTTTTTTCCAGAATTTTCAATGTTTTTCTTCATTTTCTGTTCAAAAATGTGTTGAAAAAATTATTCTCTTCACTCATTATGACCCTTCATAACATTCATTTCTTCCAAAAGTAGTGATACAATTACTATAAATATACAATAACTAAAAAGGTAACATTAATTTTGCTTAATTTAATTTAATTAAGTTACTACTAATTTGTAAGTCATTAAAACATAACCTAAAAATAATGTTGATTTGATTATAGCATTACATAAAAAACGAACGTGAATTTTGCTTTATTTAATTTAATTAATTTTAATTTGATTAAGTTATTGCTATATCGACAGTCACTAAAATTAACCAAAAAACTAATGTTAATTTGATTATAGCATTAACTTAAAAAGGAACCTATATTTTGATTAATTTAATTTAATTTAATTACTGCTAAATTGGAGATAACGAAAACTAACCAAAAAGGACGTTAATTTGTTTAACTGTAAGTATTTTTATACTAAAATAACTAATGACTTAAAAATAGCACTAATTAAGAGATTTAATTTTCTTAATTGTTAAATTAATGATTATATTTTATTATTCGAATCATAATACTTCCTTTCCGTTTGTTTTCATCAATATTTTCTTTATTTTAAATTATAATTACAATGGCTTTTAGTATGTATTAATTTTTGAGTAATTATATTTTAATTAACTTTGGGTCTTTTCATATTCTATATTTTTTGTACTGCATATGATAAGGAATAAGAATCGAAGAATGTGGAATGCGATTTATTTCAAGATAAACGGGGAATTGATTTATAATTTTTTTACTCTTCACATATGAAACCCAGATGACATTAATTATATTCTCTTTGGTATGTTCCGGCTCTTATTTGACTTCTTCATCACCTTAATTCTCAAAAGTGTGAAATTATGTATGCTGAAGTGATTTTGTTTTTTGATAGAATGTGTTGGCATGTGGGAACTAACTAACGTGGAATACAAAGTCATCCGTGATTTGTGGGATAAAACTAGGGATTCATGTACAACTAGGAGTTGTGAATTTTATCTCGATAGTAATCATAAATTTTAAATAATATTTTGTTACATTAGATGTTTTTGTGTCAATACAGACTCCCCTTACTTGGTGAAATTATTTCTAAGATGATCAATCATTTTCTCTATCATCAGCATAGAAGTGTGCTAAATGAGTTTAGAAAGAATAATTATGCTAGTTTTTCATAGAGATGCCATGAGTAATTATCACTGTTTAGACAACTACATAATTGTACATACAATGATTCATCAATTTTTTTGAAAAACAATTGTGCTCTTTTCAATATTATTTCTAAAAGCCTATATCAAATAAGCATAATAATATCATATGTACTTCACTTTGTTAAAAAATATGTTGCGAGTGTTTTTTTTTTTTTAATGATTTTAGTTTTATTAGGTTTTACTTCATTTTTTTATTTGAAATGCAAATTTATTTAATTTTAAATGCGGTTTATCTAACACTAATAAAAATATCATTTTTGTGTTTTAATCAATATAACAGAATTAAAATTTATTTCTTGTATATGAAGTTATAAAAATATTATTTTCAATATATTGATTTTTTATTAATCGGCGAAGCGCGGTCAAATTCACTAGTTATAAAATAAACCGGATACATAATATGTAGTTTGGATAAATTAAGTACTGATGCATTAATGTGTAACTCGAATACATTAAAGAAATGAGGGATTTTAGAGGTTTTTACTAATATAAAGGTATATTGAAAATAAGGAAAACATGTAAGACGTGTGTTTCAGTAACTTTTCATAAAAGTTTTGGTTTGGGAAGAAATTGGGCCTAAATTTTAAATGGTTGCAGACGAAATTGTGACTAAATTTAAAGGAAGCTAAAGAAAAAAAATCATAAACTAAAAGAGGTACGGGCTATAATTTATTTGGGGTCAATGTGTATTGGCTTAATTAGTTTGGGGTGTACTGGGAAATTATAATTATTTTATGTTTTATGGTCCATTTATGTAGTTCTCGCAAAGATCAAATATGTATATAAAAGGCTCAAATAAGCCCAAATCAAAGCCTAAATATGGTAAACAAAGTTTGTCCGATCCACAATGAAATATGTCAACATCTATAAATTGGTCATCTTGGTTAGGGTTTTTTATTGTGATCTCCGCTTTCTTCTCTATCATATCGCCTCAGGCGGCGAGACTTCTTTGACCATGATCTTCCATTTTAAACATTTAACTTTTGACGTCTTCGCTGCTTCACTTTCTCATATCGCAAAAGTAAGTATCCTCCTTTCTCATATTTTTTATCTTGTTTCTTCCTTGTTTGTAATCTCGTCCTTTTTTTTGCAGAGGTATACTCATGATGATGAATGTAATGGATTTCACAGGGATTTTACATACATATCAAGTCGTGTTGTGCTGTGGGAAGAACTTTATGTAAGTTCATTTTTTTTAACTGTTCCTTTCATTAATTTTCCTTCTTTTTAACCATTGTTTTTATATATATAAAGCGAAGTAGCGATTTCAAGATGCTTCTCATCTCCTTCTAAAGAGAGTTTTTCTCATTAACATATCTAGTCTCTCATTTGACTTTTTGAGGTACATAATATTTTTAATTAATAATTTATTTAGTTCACGAAGACACGTATATTATGAGTATTACTAATATTGACATTTAATTTTGATCTTCTTTATTAATTTATATTTTTGAGCTTTCATATTAATAATATATATACATACGTTATTTTAACTGTCAATTTATTATTTTTATCTTTTTTATAATTATTATTAAAATTGCATATATTATTATCAGAGTCACTATTATTACTTTGCACCTTTTTTGTTTTAAACAATTGATTGTCGTCATATTATTAAAAATCATACTTTTTAAATTAACTATAGGTCGTTAAATTGTATTTTTATTTTATAGTAACAGTACGTTATAATATTAATATTTTTTTATATATTAATTATTAGTTGTCATTATCTTATTTATTGTATTATTTATTAAGTTAAAAGCTCAAATTACATAAAAGAAACAAGAGAAAAGACCACAAAAATCCGATCAAAATTCTATATGAGATCAAACATTTCAGTTCATAATTTTTTTCATAATCTATATAAAAGGTAACTCAAGTATAGGCCTTAATTCATGTATTTGACCGGCAATACTTTCAAGATCCAAAAATTAAATTAGATCATCTCTTTTTTCAATGTATCGCTTGTTCCTCCTTTATTTTTTTACCAAAACTTCATTTCTTTTTCACTATCGACAAAACACTTATTTATTTTCGTGATTATATTTAATAGACCATCACCTTTTCATTTTGTGTCTCTTCGTGGTAGATTCAGTCAAGTACAGAGACAAAAATCTTCTCAAATTTTTTGATTGTCTGAGTCTTAAGATTTGATACAAAATTCAAGCTATTATTTTGTGTCTTGCAATACCTCATAAATGTTGAGCTAAGAAATTCTAATTCATTCCTATAAACACTGGTATTTGCATTCATTTTTTTACAAACAAACCTTATTCCGTGTTTCGCAACAAAAAATGATATGTTTATAAAAAAATTGTTATCGTGAGGAGTTTTGCTTTGACACTTCATATCGCGGCTAAATTTGAAAATATTTTTTTATTTGCTTCTATTACTATCTCTTGTTGCACCCGAGCAAAAACGAAAAAGAAAAACGTGAGAAAATCTTAAGTTTTCTTCATGCATTATTTTTCTTCCTCGTTTGAAGGCATAGAAGAAAGCCTTTTAATTTTATGAAAAAACTTTAAATAATTTTATTTTTTAGTCATATTTTTTTTTATAATAGGCATAATTACTCACATATCTAATATAATGCTTCTTTAGGTTAGTTTGACTTTCTTTGAAATATCTACCTTTTTATAGACAAGCATATATATATTCAAAACCTTATTCATCCGCCACAATAAATTTAAATATGCATTTTTTTCTGCTTTAGTTCAATAAAAATTTTAGGTCAGTATCCACAACAAGAACAAACTCATAAAGATCACATGTGAATTTCAAGCGAGTTGATGTATAGAGTTCATGATTAAAAAAAAAACACTAGTATATGGGATAAATACAATCAAGGTATTAAGAAAATACAAGTTTGAGATTTTCTTGTATACTCCACATACTAGTTTTTTATGCTTTTGTTTTTGTTGAAAACTTAAATCTTCAATTCTTTTGATATTTCACTTTGATCTTGATGATCTTGTTTCTCCTGTAGAAATTACCCTAAAAACTCCATTGAATTAAAAGAAAAAAAAATTATTCAAAACCTTATTTATCTGACACAATAAATTCAAATTTGTGTATTTTTTTTTCTTCTTTTAGTTCAATGAAGTTTTTAGGCCAATATCCGCAACAACAAAAAAAATTCATCAAGAACAAATGTGAATTTCAAGCGAGTTGATGAATAAATTTCATGATAAAAAAAAGAAACAAACACTAGTACATGGGATAAATACAATTACGGTATTTAAAAGATACAAGCTTAAGATTTTCTTGTATACTCCACATACTAGTTTTTTCTTTTTCTGGATCAGAACTTGAATCTTCAATTCTTTTGATATTTCACTTTGATCTTGATGATCTTGTTTCTCACGTAGGAATTAGCCTAAAAAACTCCATTGAATGAAAAGAAAAAAGAAAAATTTAAATTCATCGTGGTTCATAAATAATTTTTTTTGGTAAATACATATATATGTGTTATGAAAATGTGTACTTATTTAAATGAAAAGGCAAATCAAATCAAAATTAATGTAACTACAACAATTTTAAGTCTTCTATTGTTGAACACAATGTACTCCTATCTCATTGAAAATTTTCATATCTATTATTGCATTTAATCTTCTACTTTTGGTTAACTAAATTTGTTGTTCAATTTCATTTCTCCATAAAACACGTTTTAGAAATATTTAATGTAATGCTATATAATAAAATCGATTTCAACACACATTAAAGGTGATGTTAAGCAATTAATACTTTTCTAAGGACATATGGAAGAAAACAATTGACTCCTCATCACTTTCTTCACGGTCAAACATCACACCTTCTTATCAGATATTTTGATAAAAAGAAATCTACATATGGTCCATTCATTTATCAAATTTGCATGAGGGGTTACTGACGTAGATTCTGTAGAAAAAGATTTATTTGAAAATATTTTTTTATCTCATGGTTGAAACAATCTCAAAGGTTTCACGTTCAACTTAGTGAACTAGTGATCTTATGCATGCAAACGATTGTTTTGAATGTTTAGTCATTTATATACTTATTTATTATTTCTTCTTTTGTTTCATTAAGCATAAAGTTTTTTCTGTCCAACACTCGCGAGATTAGGAATTCAGAGGCTAGTATTGCAAGTGGTTCCTGGTGTGCTAAACACATGGACCACTAAATTTGGTTTCTCACTGATGGAACAATCAGAGTGAGAAAACTTCTTTGATTACACTTTCCTTTATTTGGAAATCAAGGAAAGTTTAATCAAAGAAGTTTGCTCTCTCTGATTGTTCCACTACTGAGAAACCAAATTTATTGGTCCATGTGTTTAGGACATTAGGGACAGCTGGCAATACTAGCCTCTCAACTCCTAATCCGGCAAGTGTCTGGACAGAAAGAACATTATGCTTAATGAAACAAAATAAGAAACAATTAATAGTATATATGTGATTAAACATTCAAAACGATCATCTGCCTGCACAAGATCACTAGTTAATAATAAAACTAAAATAATTAAAACATTAAATGAAACAACTAAAATAAAGTAATGTGACTATAAAATCAATTGAAAGTTGAAACACATAACAAAACACAATTTTATTAACCCATAAATAAATAAATAAAATACGGCCACCAAATGTCAAAAAAATGGTGAAAAATGCTAAAGAAAAGCAACAATATTACAACATTTTTTTTATTTTTTTAAATATATTATAACAATTAAAAGGAAATATATCACTTCCTAATCATATGGAAATTACCAAAGTTACAAATTTTCTTGCAAAAACTAGAGCTCGCCGGCCCTTGTCCTTTTTTGTTAGATCGAGAAAGATTTTGATAATTGACAAATAGAGGAACAGATGAAAGGAACCTGCAGCGCGACATGTTCCTTTCGGACCGGATCCGACTGAGATAAAAAAAACGTCAACCATGCGAATTAGAAGTTATAAAGCGGTGGAACAGTTTCTTTTTTCGATAAGAAGCCAGTGCAAAAAGGTTTTCTTACATAAAGAAATCCTAAGAAAAGTAGGAGACATAAACGAAGTAGGAAGCATAGAGAAAGTATGAACCCTAAGCAAAACAAAGAAGTAGAACGGCAAGAATAAAGATTCAAGAAGGAAATAAATCAAAGCCAAGTCGAGCAAGGAAGCTACACCAAAGAAGTTGTGAAGTAGAGTCCAAGTCGAACAAAGCTTTGAAGATGTGGTAAAGTCAAGTTCGAGTTGGACAAGGCTTTGAGGATGAGATAAAGTCTAGTTTGAGTTGCAAGACTTAGAGAAGTTGTGATCTATAAATAGGGCAATATTGTCTATTGTTCATCTTGTATTCCTAACATACTTAGAATAAAACTTTTAAGAACTTCGTAAGACAACAAAGTTTAAGAACATTTTCACAACTAGAAAATTAAAACTAGCAGCGAAACTAGAATCATAAACAAATTAGAAAAAATATATGAAATATTTTTCTTAAAGAAGAACTGTTGTTAATATGTGTCTAAAGAATCTTACTGATTCCAACAAACTTTGCAGAAACACAAAGTTAACAAAGTTTAATAAACCAGTGAACAACAAAAGAATAGAATAAATGAAATTAATTCACAAATCTAAAATTTATAACATATACCAGAATCTGGAAAAACAGAAAGAAGATCAAGCCCACTAAATTCATAGTGTCCCCTTAAGGAAATTATTCCCCTCTAGTATCCGAGGTTTGATTTGAAATACATCCTCACAGGGCAGAATGATCTCAATCACCAGTGTATTGATACCCAAAATGCTGGTGTCAGCGAGCCACTCAACGGCAGTAAAGTACACTTAGAATACTAGATTTAGTAGTAGAAGAAGAATTCCATAAATTTTATTTTTAAAATGAGAGGAAATCCCTCAATTTATAGAAAACAAAGGGTAGTGCGAAAATGTTCTTATTGTGCCTTATCGGAAAGGTCACAAACCTTTGGAAAAGTCAGAATCTTTCGCAAAGGTTGTTACCTTTCATAAAAGTCACAACTTTCCATAAAAGTGACAACTTCTCATAAAAGTCGCAACTTTTGATAAAAGTCGCAACCTTTCATAAAAGTCATAACTCTTCATAAAAGTCAGAACTCTTCATGTCCATTCACACCTTTTAAAACCCAACAATCCCCCACATGAATGGGGAATGACTCCAAGACAAAGAAACGGACAATTATGTGTCCTTTACAAGCAAGAATTAGTTGCATCTGGATAAGTAGGTTTCCCCTTGTACTTTTCGTAGTGAACATATGTCGGATATACTCGGTCAATCGGTAGATGCGATATATTTGAATCGTTGCGCTTTGGTGTATACCTAGACAACCATCTGTCACAGAATTAATCCTTTACCGTTTATGGTTCTTACGGTTGTGTTCGTTTTAGCCATGAACACCTCCTGGTTTCATGAGTGTATAGAGACATGGGCTTTTCATAATCATCTTCTTTGAAGCGGCTTACACTTCACACTCATATAGGTGATTCCTAACCGTGCTATCACGTAGATACACTATTTGGTCAACTCTGTCAAACTTAGAAAATCATTGAAATCATTAAGCTTTATTAACTCATTAACAAGCCTTAATGTTGTATCCTTGTCCCTGAGCATTGTCTTCATCATGAGAATGGAGTGAGTGTTGACAATGCCGAACCGTTATTCACAACTTTGTTTTTCTCCTTGAATTTAGATCTTGGGATCTCCAGTCTTCTAGATAGAGTTACCGCCATGATGACTTGTCCTAAGACGTAAATCCATTCCCTTAGATGATCTTTCAACTTTCTCTCTAGGTAGGCCTTTTTGTAAGTGGATCCGACACATTATCCTTTGACTTTACATAGTCAATTCTGATAATTCCACTAGAGAGTAGTTTTCTAATTGTATCATGTCTATGTCATATATGACAAGACTTTCCGTTAAACTTCATGCTCCATGCCCTACCTATTGCATCTTGACTATCAAAGTGTATGCATACTAATGCCGATGGTTTGGGCCAAAAAAAATATCTATCAAGAAATTCCGAAGTATTTCAACTTATTCACCGACCTTATCTTGAGCACCTAGCTCAAAGATCATTATAGAGCTAGCCATACATATCTCTTTTGAAATATTTCCAAGAGACTGTTCCTCTACCAAGAGTAAATACATATCCACTCGTGGATTTTACTTTATTTGTATGATGATCCAATTTGTATCACTATATCCATTCAATACTGCTGGATATTGTTATAATGCAAGACATAGTTTTAAGTATTATTTTAAATACTCCAAAACTCTATTTATTGCCATATAATGAGTTTATTTGGGATCACTTGTGAACCGAATCAGTTTATAATAGAAAATGCTATATCTGATCGCGCACACTTCATGATATATATCATACTTCCCAATACTCTAGCACAATCCAATTGTGAGTCACTTTCACTTTCACTCTTTTGGAATGCAAAACTCACATTCATTGGAGACTTGACAATATTGACAACCAAATATTTGAACTAGTCAAATACTTTTTCAATGAAATAAGAGCGTGAAAATTCTAAAAATTATAGAGTTCTAAGGATTCTTATACCTAAGATCGCATCAGCAACTCCCAAATTTTTCATTTCAAACTTGCTTTCTAGCAAATGTTTAGTAGCATTTATGTCATTAGTGTCTCTATTGATGATCAACATCACCAATATAAAAACAAACAATGACCTTGTGATTTTAATGTGAACACATTTATCAGTTCCATCATTCTTAAATCCATTTGCCAACATGGTTTGGTCAAATTTCTTATGTCATTGCTTGGATGCTTGTTTTAGTCCATAATGTAACTTAACAAGTTCGCACACTTTCTTTTATTTACCAGGAACCACAAAACCCTCGGGTTGTTCCATGTAAATTTCTTCCTCCAATTCTACATTTAAGAAAGTCTGTTTCACATTCATTTGATGAATTTGGAGGTCATATACCACAACTAATAATTTTAGTATCCGAATGAATGTAATTCTACTTACTAACGAGTATATATATCGACAAGATCAAAACCTTGTTATTGTCTAAAGCCTTTGACACAAAGTTTTTCTCTATATTTGTCAACAGTTCTATCCACTTTCATTTTCCTTTTGAGGACTCACTTTGAACCCAAAAGTTTATTTCCTGGAGAAAGATCAACCAACTTCCAATAAGATTGTTCAAGATTGAACCAATCTCACTATTGACATCATTTGTCCAAAAGGATGAGTCTACATAAGACACAAGAAATGTTACAAAATCATATTTGAAGGAAGTATATGTCCCTTGACATTTACTACGCCTATGAATCTCTTTATTCAGTACATTCTTCTTTTGTTCTTTCCAAGGTCGTTTAGACCTTTCACTAGACTACTCAAGTCTAATTTTACAGTCCACAGTCTTAGGTCCTATTTCAATCCTTTTAGGAATAGGAACTTGGACTTTGGATAGACACCCCCACACTTTGAAATATTTCAAGTTGGATTTCCTTCCTTTTCATTTCTCATGGAATAGATTGTGTCCTGATCAAACAAAATTGCCTTCTTTATCGAAAGACAACTTTTTTTTTTTGTTCCCTTTTGCAGTAAGGATAGTTCCTTCACAAAAGTTTTTTGGTAAACCCGAACTTATAAAAAATGCATCCATCATTTCTTTCAACGTTCGGTTTTTCATTAGATTGAGGTGAATATGGAAGTAGTTTGATGGATAATTCCATTTTCCAAACATATTTTTGCACAAGGAGATTTATACTCTCCATTCTTATCACTTCTTATATTTTTCCAAACTGATTTTCAATTTCGATATTACATTGTCTAGATATTTCTATTGATTCATCCTTACCATTCAGTAAATTGACATAGTCATTTCTAATTCAATTGTCATAAAAGTAACGAGATACTTTTTCCCACCATGAGATGGTGTTAACTTCATATCACAAATGTCAGTGTAAATCAATTCTAAAGGATTAGAATTCCTTTCAACAAACTTATAAGAATGCTAAAAAAACTTAGATTCCACAAAAACTTGACATTTCTTATTTATTGCACTCAAAGTTAGACAAAACTTCTAAGTTGATCAGTTTTCCTTACAAGGTTTTGTAATTGACATGCCCAAGTGTTCATGCCACAAACATTGAATCAAGCAAGTAAGAACAAATAAAAATATTGAGTTCGAAAAGCTCTTCACAAGGTAGATTTTTCCTCACTAATATTTTGTTCCTATTTCTTACAATATTTTTGTGATACAAACATTGTTTAGAGTCATCACTTTGTCAAATGTCCTTTTCATAAGGACCTTTCCATAACTTTCAATTTGATTGTTATAGAACTACCCATGAACAAAGTTTCATCGGATTCGATAAAGGCAATATAGTGCAAATGTTACTTTTACAAAACATAACAAATGACTATTCACCAATATTCATGTCTATGCAAATACTTTTATTATAATAGACATATCTTTTCATGAAAAATCACAAACATTTTCAGTGATTTTTTTTTTCATAAAAGAACAAAATTATTTTGAACAAGTATATATATAATTTGGTTGTTTCATACTAGTCACACTATATACTAGTAATAGAAAAACTAAACAACCACAATACCAAATATACTCCAAGAATTTTTTGGGTCTAACATAATACAAAAGTATCATTGAATTTCATATCTTTTGCTCCAAAGTTAAGTTAGACACCAAGTCTAATCCTAAGCAAAGAACCCCCATATTTTAAATGTGATCTCAAAAATATTTTTCAAGTATTTGAAAATAGTTTTTCCACATACTTTCCTAGACTTTCAAAATGTCATTGACAATATGAAACCTCTTTTGGAAATATTATTCTACAAAAGAATTATACTCCTTCAATTCTCTTTGACAATGTTTACATAATGTCAAAGTTCATTCCATAGAGGCATAAAATCACAAACTCTAAGTCACTGGTATTTTTCCTCTATAACAAATAGACATACCACTTAGTATTCTAAATATTTACAATAAGGACAAAAAGAAATTGTACAATTTATTTCTATATAACATTGAAGTTTATAGAAAATCAAAAGTACAACACTGACTTATTATGTGAAGTTTTCATATTCTTCAAATCAATTGCATAGTCCAATTTATCCAGAGTAGAAAACCACAAAAGTTTTTAGTCTACAAAAATCTGAAAAACTAACATTTCACATGGAGTACAAAACTACAAAAGTCTTTTTTTTCTTCTCCAAACAGAATAAAACATATTCTTATACCATCACATAGAAATGTTTTTTTTTTCAAATATTCTTCCAACTATAACATTTTAAACATACTATTTATCAAACAAAAGTATGCATATCTCACTCTGCAAACTAGTAAATTTTAAAGGCAACACTATTTGCCAAAATAAAATTCATTTAAAAACTATACAATTTGCAGAACTTTTTCCAAATACACACATGATAAATCAAATTTGTTAACCTTTAGAAACTATTTTCTTCCTTAGATAAACAATAAGAAGGTTACCGAGTGTAATCTTTAATCGGAATACCACCAATTTTTTCTGGTACATTCTTACTTCGACCTTGCTAAACAAAGCAACAAATTATGGAGAAGTAATGCATTTATCTTCTATTTCCATGATCAAATTCTCTCAATCAATAGAATACAAGAAATACTAACAGTATAATAATTTCCTTAAGATTGTTGTTCATCTTGTATTCCTAACATACTTAGAACAAAACTTTGAAGAACTTTGTAAGACAACAAAGTTTAAGAACATTTTCGTAACTAGAAAATTAAAACTAGTAGCGAAACTAGAATCAGAAACAGATTAGAAAAAATATAAGAAATATTTTTCTTAAAAAAGAACTGTTGTTAATATGTGTCTAAAGAATCTTACTGATTTCAATAAACTTTGCAGAAACACAAAGTTAAAAAAGTTTAATAAACTAGTGAAGAACAAAAGAATAGAAGAAATGAAATTAATTCACTAATCTAAAATTTATAACACATACCAGAATCTGGAAACACAGAAAAAAGATCAAGCCCACTGAATTCACAGTGTCCCCTTAAGGAAATTATTCCCCTCTAGTATCCGACGTTTTATTTGGAATATAGCCTCCCAGGGTAGAATGATCTCAATCACCAGTGTGTTGATACCCAAAACGCTGGTGTCAGCGAGCCACTCAACGACAGTAAAGTATACTTAGAATACTAGATTTAGTAGTAGAAGAAGTCCATAAATTTTTATTTTTAAAATGAGAGGAAATACCTCAATTTATAGAAAACAAAGGGTAGTGCGAAAAGGTTCTTATTGTGCCTTATCGGAAAGGTCACAAACCTTTGGAAAAGTCAAAATCTTTCGGAAAGGTCGTCACCTTTCATAAAAGTCACAACTTTCCATGAAAGTCACAACTTCTTATAAAAGTCGCAACTTTTCATAAAAGTCACAACTTTTCATAAAAGTTGCAACCTTTCATAAAAGTCACAACTCTTCCTAAAAGTCAGAACTCTTCATTTTCCATTCACAACATTTAAAACCCAACATTGTCGTCATAAAAGATTACGCACTGATACAAAGAGTTTCAAGTTGAATAAAATCAAATAATAGGGAGTTCATATTTGAGTGATTTCTGATTATGAAGTGCAGCCAACGTAAGAAAATAAGAATTTAAGAACTGATTCATAGGCTTGTGTTTTATAGTTCTTGAGTCAAGTTTTCTTGTATTGAGTTTTTATCGAGCTTTATCATTATTTTTTTCTAGATCGAGTGAAGTATTGACTGTAGTAGGAATAGAGTCTTCAAGATGGGGAGACTTAAAGACTTGGGAACATAAACCTTGGGGGGTTTGTGTTGGAGTTTAGGAATTCGAGTTTGTTCCTAGGATTGCAAGAGTTGTAATCTGAATTCATAACTTGAAATGAAGTTGACGATCTAGTTAGTTATTGGCATCTAAGAATTAGAGTTTATAATTTCTTAGGTTACATAGATTTGTAATCTTTTGTCGAGGTTCAGAGCTTAATGAAGAAGTGTTAAATCCTACAAAAGTGTAGATCCTGATCTGTTACCCTTTATGATCCGGGGTTTTCCGTGATAAAATATTATTTCATTACTTTATTTGCTTCATATAACGTAAATGTTGTAATCTACAAAGGAACAGATAAAATATACATGGTCCTTAGGCAAATTTGGGGTTCCAACAATTGGTATTAGAGTAGGTTATCTTTGTAGAGTCTAATAATTCAAGATAAGATCATTATGAATTCTGTACCTTCTCTTGGACACTGTGAAGGTCAACACATAAACATACCACCACTATTCAATGGACATTAGTACACATGGTGGACGACGAGAATGGAGGATTTTCTACAAGTCCATTACTATAAATTATGGCTGAGAGTTACTGATGATCCTCCTATTCCTATGATGAAGGATGATGAACGGAAAGTTATTCCAAAGCCCAAAGCTCAATATAGAGAAGTTGATTATAGAATGCTAGCAAAGAATGCTAAATCTAAGTGCTTTCTTGTATGTGGACATGGACATGACGAGTTCAATCGCATCTCTAGTTGTACTACAACGAAACAAATTTGGGACACACTAGTCAATGCACATGAAGGAACTCCCCAAGTAAGAAAATTTAGAATTGCTAGACTATCCACTGAATATGAAGCATTTAAGATGGAGAGTGGTGAATCCCTTCAAGATATAATTACTAGATTCACTACTATTGTGAATGAACTATTGTCTTTGGGAAAAATATATACTACCGAGGAATAGGTGGATAAAGTGTTGAGGACTCTTCCTAGGTCGTGGAAGATCAAGGTCACTACAATTATAGAAGCAAAGGATTTGACATCCATGAGCTTGAATGAACTTGTAGGAAATCTAAAGACTTACAAGATGAATGTTGATAACACAAAAATGAGTAAAAGAAGCAAAGATATGATTTTTTTCTTTCCAGGCAACTACGAGCGATGAATCTGATCTAGATGATCAGGACATAGTCGCGATCGACAAAAAAATCAAAAACATCCTCAAGAAAGGTGGAAAATATGAGAAACAATTACCCCCAAGCAAATAAAAAGAATATTAAATTGCTATGTGCAAGCCCTGCCCGCCAGCTTCCACCCAGACAGAAAAGGTGAGCGCCTAGCGCGAAAGGTTGCTTTACTAAGTAAGATAAGGCAAGAAGCAAGGGCTGCTACTTGGGGAACAGGTTCAGACAACTCAATTGAAGCTGATGTAGAAGATGTTGCTTTGATTGCTATAGAGGACTCTGAACCAGACTATGAATCAGACACTAAGAAAAGGGAGGTAAATCTTCTTGACCTTCAAAATAAACTAAAATGTTTTTCAAAGAAAAAATTATCTTTCCTTATTTTAACTCTCATAGATAATGTTCAAGAATTTGATGAAAACAAAGATGAGTTATTATCTTCCTTGACTAGTTTAAAATATGAATATACTGATCTTGAAAAAATTAACTCTGATGTCAAGAAAGAAAATCAATTTCTAAAGGAATAGGTATAACAAATTGATTACTGCACTTTGGCTCTCAAATCTGAAATTTTGAAATAAAGTGTTACTAGGAATGGGAAAGACAAAACTAATGGGGACTAAATCAGATGGGACAAAGATCTAAAGAGGTTAAAAGACGGACTATTTTCTGAAAGGGAAAAATCTAGAAGAATAAATCTTGACTTGCTAGAACTAAGTATGACATTGAGAGGGCAAACAAATGGGCTCAATCTTCAAGATTGTGACTCAGCTCACTAATACAACACATAACACTAAAGGTGGAATAGGTTTTGCTAAAGAAGTCCCTAAGAAAACCTCTTATTTGTGCACACATTGTGGTAGTGTTGGTCACTCAAGGGGTATCTGCCCAATAGTTATAACTCAAATGAATAAAACTTCAAAGTTGCCTCAAATAGAAAAATCAACCTTGTTAAAAGAAATGAATCACTTGAAAGGAACATGTTGGGGCAACAGAAAAAATTAAAAAATGTTTTACAAATGTGGATCAATAGAGATCTCATTCATCATTTTTATCAATACAAATTAAAGGACCGAAGCTAGTCTGGGTTCCTAAATCCAACCTTTAAATTTGCACAAAGAGTGATAGGAAGCAAGAAATATTCATATATGAACACTTGTTGCTACACATACATGACTGAAACTAGAAGAAATTCCTCTCACATTTAGAAGAAAAGGCTGGAATAGTAGTTTTGGTGGTGAAAATTCTTATGAGAAGATGATCATAGTATGGAAATTATGTGTCCATCAACTAAGAAGGATGATCAACCTACAGAAACATTTTTAAAGGAACATGTTGGAACTTGGGGATGACTAAAATCACACAAGTATCCCTCAGTAGCTATTGAACATTGCGCATACTCTTTCTAATCTTAAAATTTTGTACTCAGTCTTGTATATTTATTTGTATGTCTCTATACCACTTTTAAAGTCAAGCTACTCATGCACTATAACATTGTGTTTGCATCTGTCATAGGAGAGGGAGTTAGTAACATTGGAGAAAAATTCAGCATTATCCAGATATCTAAGGTTTGTGCACTACAATTATTCATAATTAAATATAAAATCTATGCACATGTACTTGTTCCTTCCACTTGACCCAAAAGATATATTCATGTCCTATGCTCAATTTTTGCCTTTCTCTAAAAGGAATCTAATCACGCCTTCTTGTGACAAAATACAATCAGATCTCTACCAAAGATAAAACTCTACATCTCAAAGGACTCTCAAGCCCATTTAAAGTCTTATCCTAATGTGTCTCTACAACTCACACCCTTCTCTTCCGTAAACTTCCTAACCAAAATCCTCTTTTTTTGAAATTGTGGAATAAAGTGTTCTTCAAGAAACATGTTTGTGCTTGATTAATTACAATTTATGTTCCTTAATGGAATTCTTGGAGATTCTAAATGTGATGGTCTATCTAATGTTAGGATTGAGATGACTCGGTGGATGACACCTCTACTTTGGTGACTTATAAAATAGAGGTTGTGGTGTAGAAAGTAGGTAGTGCTAGTTCTTAGGGGGAATGTGTATT
The DNA here is from genome assembly GCA_016801875.1 of Solanum sitiens. Classification (NCBI taxonomy): domain Eukaryota; kingdom Viridiplantae; phylum Streptophyta; class Magnoliopsida; order Solanales; family Solanaceae; genus Solanum; species Solanum sitiens. The sequence goes on from JABWTJ010000421.1 coordinate 314,804, forward strand.
GGGTGTGTCTAAACTTAGTGAGGAAGTTTTGGAGGATGTACCTTGTGACGGGGAATATGTTGGGGACCCTACAGTTGAACAATGTTCAGTTTTTAGGCTCAACTTCGATGCATCTAGTAAGGGGGAATCACTGAGAGACTTGATGTACCGTGGTTTCACGGTATGTCTAATGCTTTTTCCTTAAGTTTAGTGTGTGTCGAGAGCCTTTTGTTGTTAATTTTGATATAAGTTTCTCTTTGTTTGCAGAAAATCTGTCCAAGGATGAACGCGGGAGTTTTTGAGAGAAAATTGCAGAAGAGACCACCTACGGAACCTATGACGGTCCGTCGCGGCTGTGACGGTCCGTAGGTGGCACCGTAGTGAAGGGAGAAGTTGCTGAAGGAAATTTGGGGAAGTCTGACCAAGTGTGGGATTACGGAAGTCCATGACGGACCGTCACAGCTACGATGGTCCGTCCTGCATGTTCGTCGTAATGATCAGAGAGTAATCCCAGTACCCAAAATTCCGAAGTTCAAGTGTTTTGGAACGAAGACCCTCGACGGACCGTCGTGCTTGAAACGGTCCGTCGTACCTGTCCGTCGAGGGGAATAAAGAAAGCAACATGAGAAGATGTGAAGTATGGGACGACGGAGGCTATGACGGTCCGTCGTGTCCATGACGGTCCGTCAGTGGTCCGTCGACCCAAACGCGTTTGGATAGAGTTTTAGTAAATAGAATCCTTATTTGAATAGGTTTTGTTTTTATTATAAATAGTTGGAAAAACCTCATTTTTGGGGTTAGACATTCTGGATAATTTTTAGTTTATAGTTCTTCAATTATATTATTAAAATTCTCGATTTTGGGAATTAAGATATTTTCTGGGAATTGATTGTTGTGGATTTCGTTGATTAATCAAGTTAAATTTTGGGAAATTATTGGTTCTCATAAAAAGTAAGTGCATGAATTCTTCCATTAACCATATGAATTGTGTAATTACGAACATGGGTAACTAAACCTCATAGCTAGGGTTGTGGGAACCATGGGTGAATAACAAGGTAGTAATCTAACTTCAATAATAATTCTATAGTGGTGTCTTGCATGTATTGATAATTCTTTCGTTTATAATTCTTTTTAACGGTGGCCAACGTTAGAACTTGCCTTAATGCTACTTGCCGGACCAAGGAGGTAGATAATAGGAAAAGAATTATCAACATAGATTTAGTGTAGATTATCTAATAGACTAGTATTGGTTGGTACGAGTTAATAGCTTAGTCAAATACCGAATACGATGTTTAATATGAGGTAAAGATAAGGGTTAGTATAGCAACACACGTAGCCGGACCAAGGTGCGGAGTGAAATTCTCTAGATGCCGGACCAAGGATTTAGAGATACATAACTTATCACTTTACGTGCAAGATATCAGGATAGAGCTGTTATAGTTAGATTTACCAAGTTAGGAACCTGTGGGGAACACTAAAACCCTAGTTACTTTTATAATTTGATTAAACTCCGAAAGTTAGATTTGTTGGTTGTTCATTCTTATTTAGTTAATCATTTTCATTAATTTAGAAACAAAACCCCCCTTTTTGTCTTTTGGTTTATTGGAAAATAGTTGGCTAAATAATAGTAATAATAAAATAAAGTTAAGTCTGAACTATTTTCCTTGTGGGATCGATCCCAACCTCATTAGTTGGGTTCTTTACTTGATACGACCGCTTTACTTCTTATTTGAGAAGTAAGTTTGAGCGTATCAAATTTTGGCGCCGCTGCAGGGGAAAGTAGCTTTTAGATTAACTTAAATTTATTACTAAAATTTAGTCAATATTTTCCTGATTTTACTTTTTCTGTTGTTTTTTATTTTGCCAGGTTTGACGTCCTTGTATGCCAAATACACGGAGAGGAAGAGAACCCTTGTTTCCCTACGATCACGAGTTAGAGCGTACACTACGCAAAATGAATCGAAACTTGGGTATAAATGATTATGATCCAAACCTGAACATCCCAGCTCCGGTTGATGCTCATGGTCGATTATTACCTGATGATCCTGATCAAGGTGCACAAAGGGGACATAATCCCGCTCCACATCCTCAAGAATACTACAGAGGGTATGACAATATTGCAGATTCTGATGGGCCACTTGTCTTGCCCCCTCTACCATAAGGTCACACCTTTGTAGTCACTAGTAGTCTAATGCAAATGCTCACGGCTAGAGGTTTGTTTTCAGGACTACCGTCTGAGGACCCACATGCCCATATAGCTAAGGTGAGGGCAGTGTGTAAAAGCTGTGTAGGGAGGCCTGATTTGAATTTGGATGTAATAGGGCTAAGAGTATTTCCTCTCTCACTGACGGGAGAGGCTGCCATATGGTTCACTGAGCTCCCTTATAACTCAATTTTCACTTGGAACTAACTGAGGGACGTTTTCTTAACACATTACTATCCGGTCTCCAAGAAACTAAATCACAAAGACAGAGTTAACAACTTTGTGGCACTACCAGGAGAGTCAGTTAGTAGTTCTTGGGATAGGTTCACTTCATTTCTGCGAAGTGTCCCCAATCACCGCATAGATGATGAGTCACTGAAAGAATACTTCTACCGGGTACAGGATGATAATAATAAAGCGGTATTGGATACTATAACAGGTGGTTCTTATGGGGAGTGTCCCTATGCTGAAATTGCCGAAAATTAGAGAAAATCTCCCGGAATAATAAAGCATGGAGCACTAGGAAGACAGATACTGGGAGAAATACTTTTGCAGTGCAATCCACACACAATCCAGCCACAGATGAGATTCGTGAAGAGATGGCACAGATGAGAACTGAGCTTGGGTTAGTGTTAAAACATGTCACTGGGGGTGCAAAAAAGATAAACGCAGTGAACTACTTGTCTAAACCACCACCACCAACTGATGAATATTATTATGAAGAAGATTCTTATGCAGTAAATGATCAGACGGGGGGTTTCCGACCAAATGCCCAAGGCTCCAATTAGGAGAATTGGCGCCAAGGTCAAGGAAATCAAGGTCGGAACTATGGTAACTACAACCGCGAGGGTAATTATGTTCGTGATGGAAATTACAACCGCGACAACAACTTCAACAGGGGTAACTATGGTAACAGAAATGATAGGAGTGGGCCCTATGTTCCTCCTCAAAATCGTGAAGTTGCTCCTAGAGATGGTGGAGGTAGTATGGCGCGAGTTGAGGATATGCTGCACAAGATGATGAGGAGGTTCGATACTAGTGATGAGCACACCAAAGAGCTAAGGAGTGATGTAGCAGGTATTGGACAGAAAGTTGATACACATGCCATATCAATCAAGCAGCTTGAATTGCAAATGGCTCAATTATCTGCAACTGTGAACACACGGCAACCAGGCACTCTTCCTAGCAACACTGTCCAAAATCCGAAAAATGATGGACACTGTATGGCAATTACTACTCGTGGTGGTAAACAAACTATTGACCCACCTATGCCGTCTATTGTGGAAAAGGTGCTGAAAGATAATGATGAAGTAGAAGATAACACTGATAAAGATGCTGAAGTGCCTAAAAAGGTAACTCCCATGCCTAGACCTCCACCCCCCTTTCCTCAAAGATTAGTGAAAAAGACCGAAGATGGCAAATATCGGCGTTTTATAACAATGTTGAAGCAACTTTCTATCAATGTCCCTTTGGTAGAAGCTCTTGAACAAATGCCCGGTTATGCCAAGTTTATGAAAGATTTGGTTACAAAGAAAAGATCGGTCACTTTTGAGGATGATGACAGAATGCAGCATTGTAGTGCTATTGCTACAAGGTCTTTGGTGCAAAAGAAAGAAGATCCGGGTGCATTTACTATTCCTTGTACAATCGGGTTATTACATTTTGCGAAAGCATTATGTGATCTGGGGGCAAGCATAAATCTCATGCCCCTCTCGATTTATAAGAAGTTGGGTTTGGGTGACCCAAAACCCACTGCGATGCGGCTACTGATGGCCGATCGAACAGTAAAAAGGCCTATTGGGATACTCCATGATGTGTTAGTAAAAGTGGAGTCGTTCATATTTCCAGCAGATTTTGTCATTCTTGATTGTGAAGTCGATTTTGAGGTGCCTATTATTCTTGGGAGGCCATTCCTTGCTACGGGTAGAGCTTTAGTTGATATGGAAAAAGGGCAGATGAAATTTAGGTTGAACAATAAAGAAGTGACTTTCAATATTTGTAGGTCCATGCGGCAGAGTGGTGAGCTCCAATCGGTATCTGCCATATCCTACAAAGTTGGTAAATCACCCAAGACACAAATAGAAGAACGTCTAGGTGTAGAAGCACTGGCAGCAGTGATAATGAATGTTGATAATGAAGGCATTGAAGAATATGTGTCATTAGTCGCTGCTCTTGATCGTGGTAATGTTCGGTTTAAACCGAAGAAATATGAGCTAGACATGAAGAATCGCGAGTCTCCACCCGCTAAACCATCCATAGAGGAGGCTCCAAAGCTAGAACTAAAAGCTCTCCCACCTCATCTAAGGTATGAATTCTTAGGAAACGGTGACACATTACCGGTAATCATTGCATCAGATCTAAATGAACAACAAGTTGAGAGTTTGGTCAAAGTGCTAAAAAGGTTCAAAAGAGCTATTGGGTGGACCATTGCGGACATTATTAGGATCCCTCCTGGTATTTGTTCTCATAAAATCCAACTCATGCCCGATCATAAGCCAAGTATTGAGCACCAGAGACGCTTAAATCCACCTATGCAAGAGGTCGTGAAGAAGGAAATCATAAAGTGGTTGGATGCAGGAGTAATTTATCCAATCGCCGATAATAGTTGGGTATGCCCTGTTCAGTGTGTACCTAAGAAAGGGGGAATGATTGTGGTCCCCAATGAAAAAAATGAACTTGTTCCAATGAGGCCGGTGACTGGATGGAGGGTGTGTATGGATTACCGGAAATTAAATGCATGGACCAAAAAGGACCATTTTCCCATGCCCTTCATGGATCAGATGTTGGATAGACTCGCCAGAAAAGGGTGGTACTGTTTTCTTGATGGTTATTCAGGGTATAATCAGATCTCTATTGCACCAGAAGATCAAGAGAAGACCACTTTTACTTGTCCATATGGGACCTTTGCGTTCAAGAGAATGCCATTTGGGTTGTGCAATGCACCCGCCACATTTCAGAGATGTATGATGTCTATATTCTCCGACATGGTGGAAGATACTATTGAGGCCTTTATGGATGATTTTTCAGTGGTTGGTGAATCTTTCGAGCAATGTTTGAGCCATTTGTCTGAGGTTCTTAAGAGATGTGAAGATTGCAATTTAGTTCTCAATTGGGAAAAATGCCACTTCATGGTCAAAGAAGGTATTGTTTTGGGCCATCGTATTTCAGAAAAGGGCATAGAAGTTGATCGAGCCAAAGTCGAGGTGATAGAGAAACTTCCTCCACCTATCTCTGTAAAAGGTGTGAGAAGCTTTCTTGGGCATGCAGGTTTTTACAGGAGATTCATCAAAGATTTCTCGAAAATTGCACATCCATTGTGCAAACTATTGGAGAAAGATTGTAAATTTTCTTTTGATGAATCCTGTCTGAAAGCATTCGGCGATCTCAAAGAAAAACTGGTATCTGCACCTATCAGTATTTCTCCGGATTAGAACAGTCCATTTGAGGTAATGTGTGATGCGAGTGGGGTTGCCCTTGGTGTGGTATTGGGACAAAGAAGGGACAAAATCCTTCATCCCATTTACTATTCTAGTAAAGCCCTCAATGAAGCTCAGAAGAACTATACAGTCACTGAACAAGAGCTCCTTGCCGTAGTATTTGCTTTTGAAAAATTTCGCTCCTATTTGCTAGGTACTAGAGTCATAGTGCATACTGACCATTCAGCATTGAGATATTTGATGGCGAAGAAGGACGCGAAACCAACGTTAATTCGTTGGGTATTACTACTGCAAGAATTTGACTTTGAGGTAAGGGATAGAAAAGGGACCAAAAATCAAGTTGTTGATCACTTGTCCCGTTTAGAAGATGAAGCTATGAGAGAGTTGGGGGATAAGACTGATATTGATGACACGTTCCCCGATGAGCATGTATTGGATGCCTCACAAGACCTGATTCCGTGGTTTGCAGATTTTGCGAACTACCTAGCTAGTGATCTTGTTCCATCGGACTTGTCTTTTCATCAAAGGAAAAAGTTCATGTACGATGTGAAGAAATTCTTTTGGGATGAACCATACTTATACAGGAGTTGTGCTGACGGGCTTATTCGGCGTTGTGTGCCAGAAGTCGAGATGTTGAGTATTTTAGAGGCATGAACATTCCTCACCCTTTGGTGGACATCATAGTGGTGTCCGGACTGCTCATAAGATCTTACAAAGTGGTTACTATTGGCCAACTATTCATCAAGATGCTCATGAGTTCGCCAAAGCATGTGATAGATGTCAAAGAGATGGCGGCATTTAAAGAAAGCAAGAGCTCCCTCTAAACCCCATTCTTGTAATTGAGTTATTTGATGTTTGGGGTATTGACTTTATGGGTCCGTTTGTGAGTTCTCATGGAATGAAGTATATTTTAGTAGCAGTTGATTATGTATCCAAGTGGGTGGAAGCTATCGCCCTCGCAAACAATGAAGGGAAGAGTGTCACTGCATTCTTGAAAAAGAATATATTTTCTCGATTTGGTACCCCACGGGCAATTATTAGTGATGAGGGATCCCACTTTTGCAACAAATTGTTCAAGGGATTATTGGAGAAATATGGGGTTCGCCATAATGTGGCCACTCCTTACCATCCTCAAACTAGTGGGCAAGTTGAAGTATCAAATAGGGAAATCAAACAAATTTTGTCGAAAACAGTGAACGCTAGTAGAACAGATTGGTCAAGGAGGCTTGATGATGCTCTTTGGGCTTACCGGACAGCGTATAAGACACCCATAGGTATGTCCCCATACCAACTAGTATATGGGAAAGCATGTCATCTTCCGGTTGAATTAGAGCATAAAGCCATGTGGGCTATGAAGAAGCTAAAAATAGACTGGAACGAAGCTGCAGAACAACGATTAAATGGGTTAAATGAACTCGATGAATTTCGCCTTAAGGGTTATGAAAGCTCAGCCCTCTACAAAGAGAAGATGAAGAAGTACCATGACCTAAAAATCGAGAAACGAGAGTTTATAATTGGGGATTCGGTGCTTTTATTCAACTCTAGATTGCGCTTGTTTCCGGGCAAGCTCAAGTCTAAATGGACTGGACCTTACTTGATCACCCAATTATTCCCTCATGGAGCGGTTGAGTTGGAAAACAAGGAAGGTGTGCGGTTTAAGGTGAACGGACAATGTCTCAAAATCTATATTGGTCATGCGGAATCGGCGAATGAGGTGGTTGAGGCATATCATCTTGATGAAGTCTGAGTAATCAAGTGTCCTCAGTCGTGCCGCGACGTTAAATCAGGCGCTGGTTGGGAGGCAACCCAATAGTTATCATCTAACCACTTTTATAGTTTTTTTTTCTTTCTAGTAACGGTAGCATTTTCTATTAATGGGTTGTAAATTTTCAGGTAGCACATCTACAGGAAGTTCTGCAGACAAGTTACTCTACATCAGTCACTGACGGATACATCGACGGACCGTCACGCCTGTGACGGACCGTCGCATGACTCCGTCGTGCCAGGTACGCTCTCTTGTATTTTTGAAGAATTAGGGCACAGGCGACGGACCGTGTGACGGACCGTCACAACTGCGACGGACCGTCATCGGGGTTTCGTCACGCCATTACCCGGCTACCCGACCCGACCCGGCTAAAGAATTTTAAAAGTTTAAAACGTTTTAAACCCCCCACCCCACCCTTTCATTACCAGTTTCATTCAATCTTCCCTCCATTTTCTCCCCTTCCAACTTCACTCTCTTCCCAAATTCCCCATCTTCTCCCATTTTTCATCCCAAATTTTCCCTCTTGGTCGGAATCTGCTGCAGTGAGTCTTAGTCTTCTAACTTGAGTGCCATCAATTGTGCATTGTTGTCTCCTCTTCCAAGGTATGTGTTCCTGAAACTCTACCCTTTACTCTTTTTGTTTGTTTTACTGTTTTTCCTTATTAATTGCATATGGGTTTCTGTTTTTGCCTAGATATTATCTAACTTAGGTCTTTAATTCCACAAAATGCCTAGACAATACTAGAGAAATTAGGGCTTTAAACTTGCCAATTTGATAGGGCTTTAAACTTGTCCATTAGGGTTCTAATCTGTATTAGAACATTATTGGGTTGTTGTTTCGACTCACATGGGGTAAATTTGGCACCCCCCAGTTCTGTCTCTGCTTGACAGCACGACAACCCGATGACGGACCGTCATACCCACGACGGTCCGTCCTGCACAACCGTCGTGACGGTCAGAGACCCCTGTCCTAAGGGTCTCAACACTTTTTCTAAGTGTCCACTGACGGACACATGTGACGGACCGTCATACCCACGACGGTCCGTCCTGCACAACCGTCGTGACGGTCAGAGACCCCTGTCCTAAGGGTCTCAACACTTTTTCTAAGTGTCCACTGACGGACCGTCATACCCACGACGGTCCGTCCTGCACAACCGTCGTGACGGTCAGAGACCCCTGTCCTAAGGGTCTCAACACTTTTTCTAAGTGTCCACTGACGGACACATGTGACGGACCGTCATACCCACGACGGTCCGTCCTGCACAACCGTCGTATCGGTCAGAGACCCCTGTCCTAAGGGTCTCAACACTTTTTCTAAGTGTCCACTGACGGACATGTGACGGACCGTCATACCCACGACGGTCCGTCCTGCACAACCGTCGTATCGGTCAGAGACCCCTGTCCTAAGGTCTCAACACTTTTTCTAAGTGTCCACTGACGGACACATGTGACGGACCGTCATACCCACGACGGTCTGTCCTGCACAACCGTCGTATCGGTCTGAGACTTTCCTTCTGATACTTGATGTTGCCAAGTATTACATGACGGACTGCATGACGGTCCGTCATACTCATGACGGGCCGTCACCAGGTCCATCGTGCCTTACTGCTACTTCAGAGCTGTTATCACTGGTTTGATTTTCTGTGTATTATTGTCTCATTTTTTTTGTGTGTCATGTTTTTATCCTTCAAGTACTAATGATGATTCGTTACAGGTACTACCTATCATGGCACCTAAACAAGATCGCGTTTACGCACGTGGGCGTTCTAAATCTGTCGCCCCGTCTGCCCGATTGGTGATAGGCTCTGATGATGAGCATGATCCAGAATACGTGCCCCCAGGCACTGCTACTACAGCACGAGCTCCACGTGTACCGAGAGTCACACCCCAGAAGGTGGCGCCCGGCGTAGTCACTGCCTCCCAGTCTGATGAGGAGCGCACACTGACCGGCACACCTTCTGGGTCAGCTGCCCAAGACGAAGGAGCATCTGGCTCCTTAGGAGTTTCGTGGTCAGAGGAAGCCTCTGGGTCCGCAGAAGCCTCTGCCCCCGCCACAGCTACACAGTCTGCTTCGGATGATGAGGCTGACAGCACTGACTCCACCCCTGGCTCACCAACTGGAGTTCCTGCCCCGGTTGCCGATCAGCCCAACCGGTGGTGTGTCGACGGGCAATACAAAGTATACTTGGACGCCAAAGTGCTCAATGACAAAGGCGTCATGACACGGACCCTCACACTGGAGAGGCGGGTCCTCACGGGAAGTCTCCCCACCATGCCAGACATTCACACCCTTTTCACCAGACACCGGCTGGAGTGGACGGCTCGTTCTTTGGGCCGCTATAGTGAGGAGTTAGTGCGTGAGTTCTATGCCTCCTATGTGGCTACTCTTCGCTCACAGATCGATAGGCGGTCTGCCCCCGCCAAACAGGCCCCACTTGAGCATGTCCGAGTACGCGGCATCCAGGTCGACATCTCACTACCAGCCATCCGCCGATATCTGTACGGCACGGATTTTGACTCCACCAGCACACCTCTCACTGCCGAGTTTGATTACCGGTGGCAAATTGTTAAAGAGGGTAGTTTCTTCCGCCAGCCTTCACTGAGAGAGACCACCAAGAGGTGGATGGCCCAGCACCTGTCTGTTGATGGAGAGGCTGCGGATTGGGTGATGGACCCTAAGGGAGCCATCAGGAAGGCCAACTTGACCTTTACGGCCAAGTTTCTTTGGTTGATAGTCCGCCATTGTCTCTCCCCCACTGCTGCGGATAACATAGTCACCTGCGATCGTGCAGTGCTGATGGCTGCAATAATGGCAGGGTTCGAGGTCGATTTTGCTTGGCTTCTCCAAGCGGTCATGCACGAGAGGGCCTTCAAGGTCACCACGACTTACCCTTTCCCTTGCATGATTTTCTCTTTGTGCAGATCAGCAGGTGTGCCCATTTGGCACATTGACCAGCTCAAGACCCCGCCAGGAAATGTTGACATCGGCCTCATCAGGGATGAGGCCAATGAGTTGGCCCCATGCAGAGGGCCCCGTCCAGAGGTGGCCCCATTTGGTGAGAACCTGGCCGACACCGTAGAGCATGCTCATGATGCTTCCCGTGCTGCTTCTGCACACACTGACACTACTCCAGTCGAGTCTATCCCGGGTAGTAGCACTGCCCCGAGCTCCTCTCGCTCGGCTCCTTCTGCCACTCTGGTCCCACTTGCTCGGGTCCAGAAACTTGAGGCAAAGATGGCTACTCTTCTGCATCACATCCAGCCGTGGATGCAGAAGATATTGCTGAGGTAGAGGAGAGCATGGAGCGCAAGATAGTACAGCACACAGAGAGGCAGATCGCCGAGGTACACCAGCGCTTAGACGCGTTTGAATTACGAGTGCTAGCCCGACTAGCCCCTCCGGTGGACATGTCGACCCTCCAGGCTGCGGTTGAGAGTCTGCGGGCGGATCTTGATATGATTTTAGAGGTGAGGGTGCCTGAGTCTGAGGCCCCTTCTGCAGAGCCTGCTGATGACACCGTGATGGCTGCCCTGTTTGCCACTTCTGATATTCCACCACCTCCCCCACGAGAACATGTCAAGAGACGCAGGGGTCGAGAGGAGGATGAGTCTAGGGCGAGGAAGAAGGAGCGCCGTGAGATGGAATCTGCGAGGAGAGCCTCGATTGCCGATGAGGAGGCCCGTAGGTTGAGGGCTGTAGAAGTAGCTGCCGGGGCGTCTAGCTCCAAAATTGTAGATTCTGTGGGAGGCACTACGGATGGTGTTGTGGATGCTGAGGACATTACTGAGGATGTCCAGACTACGCAGGGAGCGGGTTCTGGGGAACCGAACCCACCAGCTTGCTGATCACCGGCGCTTAGCGCCTCAGGTTTGCTTCACTTACCCTTTTACGTAGTTTAACTTTTCTATGCATTGGGGACAATTGCATATCTTTTGTTGGGGGTGGGGTAAATGGAAAGTGAGCGCCTGGGTGAATTCTGAGTAGCCCAAGTTCACGATCCTCTTTTGGGGTTTTCTTGCTTGTGTTCTTTTTCCCCAAAAGACTGATTACTTTTATTGTTGAACCGTCATGTCATATCTTATGTACACAGTATAAATCTGAAGCATGATGGCTAAAATAAATATGATATCTCGATAATCATTTGCATGACTAGGCATAGTAAGTGATAATTGTGTGGTTTGAAACATGAAACAAAGATACACTACTGCATGATCCTGAATCTAAGATTTGAACTAGGGGTCTAATACTCTGGGAATGCAAGGAATGTCATGTGAGTGTGAGGTGAATTCGAATGACCACCATTAATACTGAGCTAGAACTTGCCTGGTTAGTCCTGCTAAAAGTGAGTCAAAACAATCACTTAGGAAAGGATCATAGGCCCTTGTTCAAAATAGTCAATCTTGAGCCTAAAAATAACAGAAAACCAAATGAAGTTAATCCCTTTTTGATCCAAATGAATTGAGCCTAAAATAGATCTTTCTTTTTCACCCCAAATGATCTTCTCTGGGAACAATGTGTTGGCCCTGGTCCCTCCTTGGACATGTGCACCTCAGTTTATGCCAAAAGCATAAGTTGAGGGTGGCTAATGCAGAAAGCAACCTTGTTTTGGCCCTGACCCAACCATGGGTATTGTGAACCTTGACTCATGGCAAAATCATGAGTTGAGGGTGGCTGCTATAAGGAAAACCACGGAAAGTGGGGTTGAAAGAATGAAGAGAAAGAAAGAATAAAACAGAAGTGACTAAAAAAAATAAAAAGCAAAATAAACACAAGAAAAGAGAAAAGTCACTTACACATAAGGATAAGAAAGGGAAAACAGCAAAGTGAAAAGAAAATTGAGTAATAGAGCGAAATAAGAATGATAAAAAGGAGGTTTGCTTAACTGATATGTCAAGGAGGGCAACAAGTCACTAAAGTATACCTAAATACACCCTACCTGACCCTGAGCCTATGTTACAATCTAAAAAAAAGTCCTATTGTGATCCTAAGTGCGTATGAGGAATTTGAAGCAGTGAAAATAAGGGCAAGCCTATGGCAATATGTATAAATGAGTGATGAATTTGTTCTGAGAGTGAGTGTCGAAAAGTGATCCTTATACTCAAACTAAAATCATTGTGTGAAAAATGAGGATGTTATTTGAAGTGAGGACAGGAGTTGTAATACCAGAAATATTAACATCTCAGTGAGAAATTGAAGAGGATAGGCATCATTGCGTAGTAAATCTGGGTTATGGTTTGATTCTACACAAGTCAATGCCTAATAGTGATACCATGCATAAACATGATGAGAATAATCGGGATTGATAACCAAATGATTGCGGAAGTTAAAATATGGATACTTTTGTACAAAGATTATGTAGTGAGTCATAGTGCGTCGCTTGAGGACAAACAACGAATTTAAGTTGAGGGTGTTGATGTACCGTGATTTCACGGGATGTCTAATGCTTTTTCCTTAAGTTTAGTGTGTGTCGAGAGCCTTTTGTTGTTAATTTTGCTATAAGTTTCTCTTTGTTTGCAGAAAATCTGTCCAAGGATGAACGCGGGAGTTTTTGAGAGAAAATTGCAGAAGATACCACCTACGGAACCTATGACTGTCCGTCGCGGCTGTGACGGTCCGTAGGTGGCACCGTAGTGAAGGGAGAAGTTGCTGAAGGAAATTTGGGGAAGTCTGACCAAGTGTGGGATTACGGAAGTCCATGACGGACCGTCACATCTATGACGGTCCGTCCTGCATGTTCGTCGTAATGATCAGAGAGTAATCCCAGTACCCAAAATTCTGAAGTTCAAGTGTTTTGGAACGAAGACCATCGATGGACCGTCGTGCTTGAAACGGTCCGTCGTACCTGTCCGTCGAGGGGAATGAAGAAAGGAACATGAGAAGATGTGAAGTATGGGACGACGGAGGCTATGACGGTCCGTCGTGTCCATGACGGTCCGTCACGTGGTCCGTCGACCCAGACACATTTGGACAGATTTTTAGTAAATAGAATCCTTATTTGATTAGGTTTTGCTTTTATTATAAATAGTTGGAAAAACCTCGGGGTTAGACATTCTGGATAATTTTTAGTTTATAGTTCTTCAATTATATTATTAAAATTCTCGATTTTGGGAATTAAGATATTTTCTGGGAATTGATTGTTGTGGATTTCGTTGATTAATCAAGCTAAATTCTGGGAAATTATTGGTTCTCATAAAAAGTAAGTGCATGAATTCTTCCATTAACCATATGAATTGTGTAATTACGAACATGGGTAACTAAACCTCATAGCTAGGGTTGTGGGAACCATGGGTGAATAACAAGGTAGTAATCTAACTTCAATAACAATTCTATAGTGGTGTCTTGCATGTATTGATAATTCTTTCGTTTATAATTCTTTTTAACGGTGGCCAACGTTAGAACTTGCCTTAATGCTACTTGCCGGACCAAGGAGGTAGATAATAGGAAAAGAATTATCAACATAGATTTAGTGTAGACTATCTAATAGACTAGTATTGGTTGGTACGAGTTAATAGCTTAGTCAAATACCGAATACGATGTTTAATATGAGGTAAAGAAAAGGGTTAGTAAAGCAACACACGTAGCCTGACCAAGGTGCGGAGTGAAATTCTCTAGATGCCGGACCAAGGATTTAGAGATACATAACTTATCACTTTACGTGCAAGATATCAGGATAGAGCTGTTATAGTTAGATTTACCAAGTTAGGAACCTGTGGGGAACACTAAAACCCTAGTTACTTTTATAATTTGATTAAACTCTGAAAGTTAGATTTATTAGTTGTTCATTCTTATTTAGTTAATCATTTTCATTAATTTAGAAACAAAACCCCCCTTTTTGTCTTTTGGTTTATTGGAAAATAGTTGGCAAAATAATAGTAATAATAAAATAAAGTTAAGTCTGAACTATTTTCCTTGTGGGATCGATCCCAACCTCATTAGTTGGGTTCTTTACTTGATACGACCGCTTTACTTCTTATTTGAGAAGTAAGTTTGAGCGTATCAAGACCCCTCTGTCAAACCTAATTCTTTTATTGGGATCCATATAAACTGGGATTTAGGATTAATGTAAAAAATTATTAGTTGGTGTTGCATCTGATAGTACCACATCTAGGGAACAAATTGGGAGAACATGTTCCTCTATAAATAATGCTAATGAAAATTTGTTCCTTTTACTGACTCTACTGAAACTAAAGATGAGGGATTATGAAAGAAAATGCCATGGACCAACTATGATCTTGAACATGTAGGCATGCAAAAAAAAAAAACTCAAATATAAGTTTGCATAGACCAAGGCTAGCCTTGAAATTGAGAAGACTACAAATTTTGTTAATCCAAAAGTTGCTTTTTGAGCTACTAAAAGAGGACTTTTATTTACCTTCTCATGCCCGGTCTTTTCCTTTTGCCTAGACACTCTATCCTTTAACTTTCTAACTTTTTTCTCATCACAAGTGCTTGATTATATCTTTAATTTTGATTACATTTGTGGTGTATATGTTTTCTGATTAATGCTAATGTTGAGTTTGATTTTTATGCTAACTGAGTTCTTGTTTTTTATGTTTTTATATAGATGGTAGCCCCAGTGGCCATGAGTATCGAATTTGCTTCTCTTAGTGTGGATACCTTCATGGTGTTTTATAATGTGTTGGATTTATGTGTTGTACTTTATGAAACTGACATAACACAGATTGATCTACTCACACAAAAGGCAATGATTTGTTATCATAAAAAATGGGGAATTTTTTAGATCGAAAAGATTTTGATAATTGACAAATAGAGGAACAAATGAAAGGAACTTGTTGCACGACATGTTCCTTTCGAACCGAATCCGACTGGGATAAGGAGAACGTTAACCACGCGAATTGGAAGTTATAAAACAGTGGAAGAATTGCTTTTTCAACAAGAAACCAGTGCAAAATGGTTTCCTTTCACAAAGAAATCCTAAGAAAAGTAAGAAGCATAAACGAAGTATGAAGCATAGAGAAAGTAGGAAGCATAAGCAAAGAATTAGAATGACGTGAATAAATATTAAAGAAGGAATTAAATCAAAGCCAAGTCGAGCAAGGAAACTACACCAAAGAAGCTGTAAAGTAGAGTCTGAGTCGAAGAAAGCTTTTAAGATGCAGTAAAGTTATGTTCGAGTTGAACAAGGCTTTGAGGATGCGGTAAAGTCTAGTTTGAGTTGAACAAGACTTTGAGAAGTTGTGATCTATAAATATGGCAATATTGTCGTCAGACAAGATTGCGCACATAAACAGATAGTTACAAGCTGAATATAATCAAATAAGAGGGAGTTCATATTTGAGTGATTTCTAATTATGAAGTGCAACCAACGCAGGGAAACAAGAATTGAAGAACTAATTCATAGGCTAATGTTTTATAGTTCTTAAGCCGAGTTTGATTGTATTGAGTTTTATCTAGTTGTATCAGTAACTTTTTCTATATACAGTGAAGTATAAACTGGAGTAAGAATAGAGTCTTCAAGTTGGGTTGACTTAAAGACTTGAAGACTTGGAAACATAAACCTTGGGAGATTGTTTTAGAGTTTAGGAATTAGAGTTAGTTCCTAGGATTGCAAGATTTGTAATGTGAATTCATAACTTAAAGTGGGGTCGATGGTCTAGTTGGTTGTTGGTGTCTAGGAATTAGAGTTTATAATTCCTTAGGTTACATCGGTTTGTAATCTTTAGTTGAGGCTCAGATTTAAATGAAGGAATGTTAAATCATACAGAGGTGTAAGTCATGGTTTTTTACCATTTATGATCCGCGGTTTTCGTAATAAAATATTGTGTCATTACTTAATTTACTTTAAATAACATAGCTTCTATAATTTTTAAAGGAACAAATAGAATATATATGTTCCTTATCCAAATCTGGGGTCAGTATTCCAACAATTTTGTTCCATCGCCAGAGCTTAGAGTTCATGGTTGTTAATTATTGTTCGCCGGATTTGTCGTCACGACGGCTGGCGTGGTGATGGGTGCTCGTGTTTTGGTAGTTTTAGGTGGTAGATGGTGTTGTTTTATTTACTGTTGTTTGTTGTTGCCGGAGGTCACAAGTTCATGGGTGTGGTTGCAGAAAAAGGAAGGGAAATGAGGGAGGTGGGTCTGTGGTTTCGTAGTGATAGTGCCTGATGGTGAGCTCGTTGGGTGAGCTATGGCGATGGTTTCCAGATTCCGGTGTTTGGAGAGAGATCGGGGTGGGTCTTGTTCATTTTGAGATCTGACAATGGCTGTTATTGGGGGTTGGGCAATCTGGTTTGCTGGTTGTTATTTCTCAGAGTTGTTGTTTCCTCCAGTGGCGTGAGAACTCGGGGGTTCTAGTGGTTCGAAGGTGGTGTCATGGTCTATGTTTGGTTGTTGTTCACCATAGATTTGGTGGCTGGCATGGTGTTTTACAAGTTCTTTTAAGGAGTGGAGAGGGGAGGAAACAACTAGTTGGGTTTAGTTTCGCTGGAAAAAGGAGAAAATGAATGGGGTTTTGGCCGGTTAATTCTTTGGATTTCAGCGGAGCATCAGTGAGCTTGTCATCGAAAAAATATTTAAATAGATAATTGAAAACCACATTAGTATAATGTTATTATCTTAAAATTGTGGCTTAAAACCACCTGTTAATAAAATATATGTATGCCATCTTATTTTGTAATTAAATGTATTTCTAGATTGAACTAAAAACATAACAACTGAATATAAATAAAGGTAACAAATAAAATAAATATTGACAAATGTAATTAATAAAATGAACCAAATGTAAAATATGTAATTTACTAGTAGTTTGTTTAGATAAAACTGGGTCTAAGGGAGGAATACTTGTAGTCTGAGCATGCACCTCTTCCTCTTGTCCAACATCCTCATCATTCTCACCATTAACATTCCTCGATATCTCTTCATAATTCACAATAGGGTTCTTATTTGGGATCATTCTCAACAAGATCTCCATCCATCATAGGTGCTACTCTTCCTCGACATCTATCCCTAGCTCTTCCTCTACCCCTGCCTCGACTGTGACCTCTCACTGCAGATTCCTCAATAGGATCTACGGTCCTGATAATGTTGAACCTGGTATTAACCATCTACGAATAGAAGAGTGAAGGAGGCTAGATACCAGTTTGAATCGCCAAATAAAAATTGGAATCAAGTTATATCACAAAAGAGACAAGAGAAAATATAGAGATTTCCTAAGGTCATATAGCCTCTCGATGAAAAGTAGATACGCCTTTGTACCGTTCCACAAGAATCTACTAAACTTTTTTTGGTACTCCGAGATCAACAAACCTAGGCTATGATACTAACTTTATCACGACCCAGGCCGTCGTGAGTGACACTCATACTAAACCTCCGGTGCGAGAACCATTACTATTGCCCAACTAGACAATTTAAGCCAAGTTCCCATAAATTTCTCGAAGATCTAACAATTAATTTCGAAATTTAAATGCTTAGAAATTGAAAGTCAATGTACCAAAACTCTAATAAGAACCATAGTCTAAAGAAAAATGGGTACGACCCCAAACTAACACAAGAAATCTAAAGAACAATTCGACGTCTGAAATGTGGACATAAACAGAAAGAGAACTCATGGCAGCCTGGAAGAACTGATCCACTCTTGAATTCAAACGATCACTGATCTTCTAAATGGGGTCTGTCAATAGCCTCCTGAAGATGCTCTGTACTTATCAAAAGAAATAGCTAGTGTCGTATCAGTAAACAACCACAATGTATTAGGATCACGCGGCTATCTCACTAAGTGCAACATAAGTAAGTAAATACAACATTATAAATATGCAAATATCGAACATGTAAAATATCGATTATCACATTCTCAATAGTATATATTTACAACAAGTCATTGTTCCTTTTATGGAATCCAAATCAAAATGATAGTGTACCGATATGTGGTACTCGATCCAATATTTATGTCGAAATATGGAAATCAATCTCATATTTATGTCGAAATATGGAAACCGATCCAAGTTAGTGTGTCATAACGCAACACCCAATCCATTCAACATACAATCTCAATCACAAGTATATTCTCAAAATCATACAATCAAGTCATGATTTATGGCATACAAAGTTCATCTATCCTATTTTACAATTGATGTGATCAATGATGCAACATTCGCATACATACAGTTATCATAATGAAGCAAAAACAAACATATATCACAAAATCATGAAATCACAACCATCAGCTACCTCCAAACAACTTGAATCCCCTAAGAAACATGATTCTTCCCTTTTCCGGATTGGTTCCACTTGTTCTTGGTCTATAAACAATAATTATAACACGCGAATTAGTATATGATAACTAATTACCCGAATTACCAGCAATTCTATCAACCTTTGATCAAACCCATGATCCCAATATCAAAATTAGGGTTTTTTCCACCATAATTCCAGGTCAAAACCCTCCCCCATCGATAATTACCCATGAAACTAGGTTCTACGGATTGAAAAATGGATTCGGGGAGTGAAAACTTACCTTTAGCTTCAAGAATGGTGGAAAACTATCAAGAAGACTCCCGGGTTCGTTCCTTATCTCTCAAGTTCAAAAATTGAATAAGAAAACATTTCTGGGGTTTATTTCTAACTCTAATTCGTGTTTGTGCCGCCACAACAGCCGCACCTGCTATATCTTCCACCTTAGTGTCTTGCACGGAACCAGTGAGAAAATTTAATAATTTCAATACCCTCATTTCACAACACACCTTCAAGCAACGACACTCTGAAACTACGTGTTCACGCCCAGATTAGTTTCAGATATTCCCAGCCAAATTCAATTCCGTAAAGTCGTATGAGTTCCTTAGCGTCTTGGCTATAGACTCATGAAATTAAAATCATAATTAAATCACCTAATTGCTACCAGATTTCCCTATACCTTACTGACTCTGATTTCATCCAAATCTGGACTAGGTTGGGAAATTTCAAGTTATTACGAAAAAAGTTTTTTGGAGCAAAACATTTCCACGTTGAATTTTCAATAACAAAAAAACCATTCGTTACAATAGATACCAATTTACCCATATCTCTTCACCGAGTGAAAAACTTAGGAAAGCATATAAGCTAAGAAAGGAATAAAGTAGTACATGAATTGATGAACACTAGGGATACTTGTCTCACATGTCCTTGATTTTCTAAGTAGCTTCTTCACTGGGTGATGATTCTATTGTACCTTCACGGACTTAATCTCTTTGTTCCTCATCTTACGCACTTCACGATCAAGGGTTCCAATCATTTCCTTCTCATATTGGGGGTGTTTGTCTAATACAATTGAGTCCCACTTAATGACGTAATCTCCATCACCATGATATCTATTCAATATGGACACATGAAATACCGGATGAACTCCTGATAGGTTAGGAGATAAAGTCAATCTATAGTCAAAGGCTTTACACATTCAACAACCTCAAAGGGACCAATGAATTGCACACTTAGTTTCCCTTCTTTCCAAATCTCATTACTCCTTTCATGGGTATACCTTAGGAAGAACATTCTAACCAGTGTGGAATTCCATGTCTCTTACCTTATGATCCGCATACTTTTTTGTCTTCTTTGGGTGGATAGAAGCTTAGATTGGATACTCCTCACCTTATCTTGATCATCCTTCACAAAATCAACCCCCAAATATTTCACATCTCCAGCCTCGAACCATCCTATGGGTGATCTACATCCCCTTCCATAAAGTCCCTCAAATAGTGTCTTATCAATGTTGGAGTGATAACTATTATTATATGAGAACTTACACAAGGATAATAACTTATCCCAATGCCCTCCAAAATATATCACACATGCCCTCAACTTTGATTGTCCGTCCGTCTATGGATGGAAATTTGTACTAAAATGGAGTTGTATGCCCAATTCATCATGTAACTTCCTCCAAAACTTGGATGTAAATTTAGTACCATGATCTAAGATGACATAAAGGGGCACCACATGCAACCTTACTATCTCTTTCACATAGACTTTATCCAATTGTTCATCAATATAATCTATTCTGACCGGGATAAAATGGGCTCACTTAGTCAATCTGTCAACCACTAGCCAAATAGAATCAAACTTTCCCAAAGTCCTGGGAAGACCAACCATAAAATCCATGTCTATACTTTTCCACTTCCATTCTGGAATTGGCATTCTCTGAAGCAGTCATGTTGGCCTTTGATGTTCATACTTTACCTGTTGGAGATTTTGAAACTTAGCCACAAACTCTGTTATGTCTTTATTCATGCTCGGCCACCAATAAATTCTATTCAAATCTTAGTATATCTTGATCACGCTCAGATGGATGGGATATCTCGAACCATGGAATTCATTCAAAAAAAAATTAATCAAGTCATAAACAGGATCACAAATCCTTCCTTTAAAATTGAGCACACCTTCCGCATCAAGAGTGGTCTCTTTTGCCTTACCAATCACAATTTTCTTCTTGAGTTTATTCAAATTTTCAACCTCAAATTGTTTGGCCTTGATCTCCTCAATGAATATGGCCATAACTTCAATGTTAGCTAACACCCCTCTTTTTTATGATATGCCCAATTGCACAAACTTAGAGTCCAAATGTTAAATTTCATAGCCAAAGGTCACTTGGATACACTCGAGCAAGCTAGACTACCCATACTCACCACTTTTTGACTTAATGCATCCGCCACCACGTTAGCCTTTCCCGGATGGTATTGGATTGTCATATCCTAATACTTTAGTAATTCCATCCACCTTATCTGTTTCACATCCGAGGATCACCCCCTAGTCGTAACCGTCATCGTCGTCCTCTTTGAGGACTAAGACTAGTCTCTTAGCATACATCATTACATTCATAGGTTAAAAATGCGGAAAATCTAAAGCTTTTCGATTACTTCTACATCGAGGTT
Organism: Solanum sitiens; assembly: GCA_016801875.1. Classification (NCBI taxonomy): domain Eukaryota; kingdom Viridiplantae; phylum Streptophyta; class Magnoliopsida; order Solanales; family Solanaceae; genus Solanum; species Solanum sitiens. The sequence continues at coordinate 336,047 of JABWTJ010000421.1, forward strand.
TACTTAGACCTCTCGCTTACATATAATATAAATTTATTGAGTATACATAGACCCTTCGTATAATAAGATTACATAGTCTTCTACTTTTATTGCACATACATAGTATAAGATAGTCTCATAAGAAGTCTATAACATTGTCTCATATTAAACCATCTAGATAAGAGTATCAAAATTTGGGCATAGCCCTTACATCAACAATTGTAGCCACATATAGGCTTTACAATTATAGTACCAAAATGAAAAAGAATGAACAAAGTGTCTTTAAGACTAAACAATATCCAATAGGTAGATATGGCATCGTCCTCGAAAAGTGAGGACCTACCGAACTTAGAAGATAAGAATCCAGTAGTCTTCAAAGCCTTCTCTAATATCAACGGCCGGATCCTACATTTGTAGTAAACATGAAACATGGGTTAGTACACACTTATACTAAGTATGGGTATATGCATATAAAACAAGTGAAATCATGCTAAAAAGGAAATTTGGTAAAAACCATGCTATATTACTTTGAAAAGCCTTATTCACAATCAATAACCCATATAAGCCAATAATCACATAATCCATCAGTCAAACCCATGTACAATAAAAGACCAACATCAACAAGTAATAGTCAAGTCAACATACACAAGAGTTCACAACATCATAATACAAGTAAAACCCTTACTCATAACCCACCATTTAGCCTACAAGTGCAATAACCAAGCAAAACCCCATAACCTTACTCAATCAAATAAACCAAACAAAGGACCACAAATAATGCCTAACTCAACATAACATAGCATCAATAATAACCATCATCATATTTAGCAATATAAACCAATAGCATGTTCATAAATGAAACTAACATCATATAGGATCATCTACGTGTAAAGTCAACATCTTCATAGAATATACATTATAAGAATACAAGAACAACCATCTAAGGATTCCCTCAAGGCAAACTAGTGCAAGTCATAGGTAGAGTCCCATACCCATACCTCGGCTAAGTCAAACCTCTCAAGTCACCCTAGTTAGTGTATAGTTCATTACTTCATTTTACTTTTGGGAAAACTTGCCTTAACCGACATAGACCACAAGAGATAAGTGTGGAATTCGGTGTGGTAAGACCTTACACCGATGGAAGGCGGACTACCGGCCAAAGTAGTACCAAACATGAACATAGCATCTAGGTGGATCCACTATCTAGTATTCATATGGTGGCAACATAGTTTATGGAGCTTGGGGCTTTCATGGAAACATCACTCTAAGCCCTTTTTGGACTAGCTATCCACCCCGTGAGGACCATGGTGAACCCTACCTTACCTCCTTGGGAGGGCGCCACCCCTCATCTACAAGTTCATCGGTGCTAAGCTAGAGTCCCTTTTAAAATGTCTTTCTTTATTAGTCATCACTTATTTTAGGCCATACGTTCTATCCGTTGTATAATCATAGTCATTTAGCTCAATAGGTATTGCATGAGAATATCCTTTTATCGCAACCCTCATATGTGAGATTAGCATATCATCATCATCATTTCATAATAAGGCACATAGTCAAGTCATCACCAACCTTATATCATTTCATCTTAAAAATAATCTCACAATCACATAGTCAAGACATTTCAATTCAACATCATACCAACACCTATGTAGGCTATTCACAAAGTATACTTCAATTGAACTACATCACCAATCACAAGCCATCATACTTGAAGTAAAGGTTAGGATCATGAAGACTTACCAAATCTCCTTAAAAAGCCATCATCATGGTCTTACCATCAACCAACCAATTACACCCAATAATAGGTGTAGTAACATCAATCAATCGTAATTAATACAAGAACTAGGTCAATTGGATCATCACTATCCCAATTAACATCAATTCATAACCTAGGGTTAGGGGAATTAGGGTTCATCATGAATTTGATCCAATCCCAACAATACATTACCTTAGTCAATCCATAGATGAATTAGAATATATAAAACAAGTGTAATAATCAATTCATAGTTCAATTCCCATCAATTTATAATCAGATCCAAGATTTTGGGAAATTGGGGAAGGGAACATAATCAACATGAAATTGCATCAATTAACATCAATTAACCAACAATCTATACTCAATTAGTCGTAGGAAATCACAATTTATTATCAATTTGAAGTTTAGAAGAAAACCCAATAGAATTGGAAAACCCCATGGAATTGGGTAATTTGAACATCAACTTTGAAAGGACCTCTTGGGGAAAGGAATCCCAAGAGTGAAGAACCCATACCTTAATGAAGATTAATTCACGAAATTGAAGTGAAATCCTAGAGAAATTGACCTTCTTCTTCAAGCTTTCTTCCTTCTTCAATGGAGGAATTGAGGACAGAGAAAGTAGAGAGAGGTGAGAGCTTTTGGGTTTTGTTTTGAGAATTGGGTTTGGATGAGTGAATAATGACCTAAAATGACCCTTAGGCTATATATAATCACCCCCTAAATTACCCAAAACACCCCTCACTTAAATGGATCTTTTTGTGAAGTCAAAATGTCAAAAATACGATTTTACCGAATCTGGGAAGTGGCTCCTCGTCGCAGGGCCAACACACACTTTAATTTTTGAAAAGTAAATTGAAACAGTGAGGTCCGTGTTGGCTGTACGTTGAATAGCAGCCCACTGATTCTTGACTTTCGCAGGCTGCTTTGGCAGCCTGCCCACCCATGTTGGGGCCCTCCTCCATGACCCTTCGGGTGGTCCTTGGGGTATCATTTTTGGACGTTTAGACCCTATATAATACACTCTACCTAACCAAAGTCTTTTTACAAGTTTTAGACTTCATTTGACCCTCCGAAACCATTCTCAAACATAGCGACGTCAACTAGTTCAATTAGGCTAGTTTCCGGACATCATGGACGTTCTTTGACGTCTTTGCTCTAAGACTTCTTTGATGACTTATATACAATATTTTAGGTATTAAAACAGTATTTAAACCCTTATACACTTATGTTAGGCTCTAGATTAGGACTTGACTTTTCGTGGTGTTACATTATCCCCCCCTTAGGAACATTCTTCCCTGAATGACAGTAAACTTTTAAAAGGGAAAGGATAGACTCAAGACTATCATCCCAACAAACAATATACATTATCAACATGAGTTACAACTCAATTCAACATAACAATATAGCATGTACATAATGACTCAAAATATCAATTTTAACACATAAGGCTCAAGGTCACAACATGAGGAATTTCTTTCTCACCATAACAACATGAGCTCATCATATCATTAAAGAGTCAATTATGCCAAAGTTCCTTTCTCAACATATCAACATGCTCAGTATCACGTCATGAAGGCAACAATATACCAAATACACAAATAAGTGCAATTCGAGCAAAAGAGCATTTTTCCAAGATAAATCATTTTAGCATAAATCTTTTTACCTTAATTATGCATATGTTTACAAAACAAGTCAAAAATCACATTAACTCATTTATTTCATTATTAATAGTAATAACTAACCTTAGTTAGAAAAGAGATGAGGATAACGGGACTTCATGTCGGCCTCCGCCTCCCATGTCGCCCCTTCAACTAGGTGGTTTCTCCATAGAACTTTCACTAAGGCCACCTCTTTGTTCCTCAACTTCTACTTTTGTCGATCAAGGATTTGAACCGAAACCTCCTCATAGGAGAGGTTCTCATCCACTCCAAGACATTCAATAGGAATAATGGACTCGGTATTACCAATGCACTTCTTAAGCATGGATACATGGAAAATCGGGTGAACCAAAGATAGCTCACTAGGTAATCTCAACACGTAAGCAACCTTGCCCACTCTTTGCAAAATTTCATAGGAACCCACATAACGAGGACTCAACTTCCCTTTCTTGCCAAACCTCATCACCCCTTTCATGGGTAAAATTTTCAAGTACACTTTATCACCTTCTTCAAACTCTAGCTCTCTTCTCCTATTATCGGCATAAGACCTTTTCCGACTATAGGCTATTTTCAATCGGTCCCTTATCAAATGCACACTCTTCAAAGCATCATAAACCAAGTCGGGACCAATAAGTGAAAACTCACCAACTTCGAACCACCCTACCGGAGATCTACATCTCCTACCATACAAAGCTTCAAAAGAAGCCATGTATATGGATGAATGGTAACTATTGTTATAAGAGAACTCCACCAAAGGAAAGTTCTCATCCCAACTTCCCTTGAAGTCGATGACACAAGATCTATGCATATCCTCAAGAGTTTGAATAGTATGCTCTGCTTGACCATCGGTTTGGGGATGAAAAACGGTGCTCAACTTTACTCTTGTACCCAACTCTTTTTGAAATAATCTCCAAAACCTAGATGTGAATTGTGCGACCCTATCCAATATGATGGATAACGGAATACCATGAAGACTCACAATATCATCTATGTAGATCTTTGCATAATCCTCCGCCGAGTAAGTGGACTTAACGAGAATAAAGTGAGCGGATTTGGTCAATCTATCCACTACCACCCATATAGAGTCATATTGCTTTCGAGTTCGAGGCAAACCCACTACAAAATCCATATTAACATCTTCCCACTTGCAAGTAGTAATTTTGATTTCTTGTAGTAGACCACTTGGCTTTTGGTGTTCGGCCTTCACTTTGCAACAAACTCCGCAATATCCCTTTTTAGGATATCCCACCAAAACACTTCTCTAAGGTCATGGTACATTTTTGTAGAACCCGGATGAATAGAATAACGGGATCCATGAGCTTCCTCAAGGATCCTATTCCTCAAATCATCCACATTAGGCACACACAATATCCCTTGGTACCTAATAACACCATCCCCCCTTGGGAGAATGACTCATTCATCTTACCAAGAACCGATTCTTTCAACTCCATCAACAATGGATCAAGGTATTGCTTAGACTTCACCTTAACCACCAAAGACTACTCGGAGTTATGATGTACCACCATACCACCATTTGGAGAACTTTCAATTTGATCCCCTAAACTAGCCAACCTATGAACATTTTTCACTAGGTTTGTCTTGGATTCTTCCACACGGGACACACTTCCCATGGAAAATCGACTTAGAGCATCCGCTACCACATTAACCTTGCCGGGATTATAGAGAACACTCATATCATAGTCTTTCAACAACTATAACCATCTCCGTTGCTGGAGATTTCAACTCCTTTTGAGTGAATATGTATTGGAGACTTTTATGATCCGTATACACATCAACATGAACCCCATAAAGATAATGCCTCCATATTTGCATAAGAACACACACCCAACCCAACTCGGGATGCATCAAAAATATAGCAGAAAACCCTTAGTACCCTCCGGTAGAGTCAATATCGGAGCGGAAGTAAGCATATCCTTCAACATTTGGAAGCTCTTTTCACACGCCTCCGACCACTCAAATTTCACATTCTTTTGAGTCAAGGTTGTCAATGGGGAAGCAATGGATGCAAACCCGTCGACAAACCTTCTATAATAATCGGCTATGCCTAAGAAAATCTTAACATCCATAGGATCCAAAGGTCTAGGCAGATTTTTCACCGCTTCGGTCTTCCTTGGATCAACCTTCACACCTTCACTAGAGATGATATGACCAAAAAATGCTACCGACCTCAACCAAAACTCACATTTGCTATACTTGGAAAACAATTGGTGTTTTTTAAGCACTTACAACACCACTCTCAAATAGTCCATGTGTTCACCCTCATTTTTCGAATATAACAAGATGTCGTCAATGAACACAATGACAAATGAATCTAGGTAACATCGAAACACCATATTCATTAGGTCCATAAACATCGTCGGAGCATTAGTGAGACCAAAGGACATTACTAAGAACTTATAGTGATCATATCTAGTCTGAAATGTCATCTTGGAAATATCTTCACCTCTCACCCTAAGTTGGTGATATCTCGATCTCAAGTTAAACTTGGAAAAGTAATTGCACCTTGGAGTTGATCAAATAAATTATCAATCCCAGGGAGAGGATACTTTTTCTTGATTGTGACTTTGTTGAGTTGACAGTAATAGATACACATTCTAAGGGACCCATCCTTCTTCTTCACAAACAATATAGGAGCACCCATGGAGAAATACTAGGCCGAATAAAGCCCTTTTCTAGTAAGTCTTTGAGTTGAGTCTTCAACTCTTTCAATTTGGCCGGAGTCATCCGATAAGGAGGAATTGAAATGGTATTTGTAGCCGAGAACAAGTCGATACCAAAATCAATTTCCCGTTAAGGAGGAATACCGGGAAGATCATTAGGAAAGACCTCCGGAAATTCCCTCACTACGGGGACCGACTCAATGGGAGGAATTTTGGAGTCTAAATCTTGGACTCTTACTATATGGTATAAACACCCTTTAGAGATCATCCTACAACCTTTCAAACAAGAAATGATACAACCTCTAGGAATAAAATCCCCCCCCCCTTCCACACTAAAACCGGTTCGTTTGGAAAGTTAAACTTCACCACCCTTGTTCTACAATCTGTGGAAGCGAAGAAATCATGAAACCAATCCATACCCAATATAACTTCAAAATCAACCATATTGAGTTCTACTAACTCCACCTGAGTAACTCTATTGGGCAACATTATAGGACAATTTCTATATATTCTCTTAGCAAAAACCGACTCACCCACCGCGGTAGTAACCATAAAAGGTTCATTCAAAATATTGGGCAAAATGTAAAACTTTTTAGCTACTAGAAGAATAACAAATGTCAAAGTAGCACCGGGATCAAGTAAAGCATATACATCAATATAAAAGACTTTCAACATACCGGTCACCACATCGGGAGAAGTCTCTTGTTCACCCCTAGAGAGGAGAGCATAGAAGCGATTCTTATTCGGAGAATCTTCATTGAACCACTTGCTTGTTCACTCACCTTGTCTTTCCCCTTAAAATTTGGGCAATCTCGAACTTTGTGCCCACTTTTTCCATAACTAAAATAATTGCCCATTCCAACCAAGCATTCACCAAATTAATCTTTCCCACACTTGGTACAAGTAGGCTTCTCACTACGTGAGTTTCCACCCTTTCCCTTTTGGGACTTAGGTTTAGGCACCTTATCATCATGAGCCTTAGGGAACTTAGAAGGTACTTGATTAGAGAACCTCTTCTTGAACTTAGGCTTGTCTTGGATATCAAGCCTACCCTTTGAAGAACCACCATTAAAAGACTTGGCCCTATTGGCTTCCCTACTATTCCTCTTCACCCTAGTCTCTTCCACTTGTTGAGCATGCACCATGAGACGAGAAATGTTCATATTATGATGTAGCATAGTCGAACGACATTCTTTTTTCAATTCATCCAACACTCCCGTCACAAAGCGGCTCATTTTATCTCTAGGGTCGGAAACCTAGGAAGGAGCATACCTTGACAATTTAGTGAATTTCAAATAGTAGTCAAGTACACTCATACCTACTTTACGAAAGTAGATGAATTCTTCCACTTTGGCTTCCCTCTTCTCTCTAGGAAAGAACCGATCAAGAAAAGCCTTCTAGAAAATCTTCCATGTCACCGAACCACCCCTTAGAGGCCTATTGTCCCTCCATTGGACGTACCAAGTTTGATCCACATCTTTGAGTTGGTAAGTGGCCAACTAGGCTTTCTCACTAGTAGTCAACCCCATAGCATAGAGAATTTTGTAGATTTTGATCAATGAACTCTTGGGGGTATTCCTCAACTTTGGACGCATAGAAAGACGGAGGATTCATTTTAGTGAAATCACTCAAATAGGAGGCCATGGTCCTAACTTGTTGGTTTCCTTGGGGTACCACATCCCGATTAGCTTGGGCTGTCATAGCTTGTGCTTGAGTAGTGAAGGCTTGCGCTTGGGTTGAATGGCTTGGGCCATTTGGAGAAAAGCTGCCCTTATATCCCCATCGACCATGGGGGGAGGAGCAACCGAAACTTGATCACCCGTAGCAACTTCTTCAAGTGGAGGCACTTGGTTGTCTTGTGCTCCCGCATTAGCAATGCCTTCCTCGGCCCTTCTTGCGGCTGCTCTTCGGGTATTCATGCCTATAATAACCATACAAGGTTAAGGTGAAAGCACACATAAAGTAGACTCTAGAGGCACGACATAAGATTACAAGAAGATGAGAGTTTCCTAAGCATCACATAGTTCCTCATTCATAAGTGTGGTGTGCTTCAAAATTATGAATAATAAACTACGTAGACGTTGTTTAATGAGACAACAATCCTAAAGGTATTCAACCTCATGCTGTGATACCAAGTTTGTCACATTCGGGGAGAAACCCCTAGACGTAACCGGCGTCGTCTTCCTCTTTGATGACTAAGACTAGCCTCTTAGCATACATCACTACATTCATAGGTTAAAAATGCGGAAAAATTAAAGCTTTTCGATTACTTCTACATTGAGGTTTACTTAGACCTCTCACTTACACATAATATATATTTATTGAGTATACATAGACCCTTCGTATAAAAAGATTACATAGTCTTCTACTTTTATTGCACATACATAGTATAGATAGTCTCATAAGAAGTCTATAACATTTCTCATATTAAACCATCTAGATAAGATTATCAAAATTTGGGCATAGCCCTTACATCAACAATTATAGCCACATATAGGCTTTACAATTATAGTACCAAAATGAAAGAGAATGAACAAAGTGTCTTTAAGACTAAACAACATCCAATAGGTAGATAATGGCATCGTCCTCGGAAAGTGAGGACCTACCGAACTTGGAAGATAAGAATCCAAGTAGTATTCAAAGCCTTCTCTAATATCAACGGCTGGATCCTACAATTTTAGTAAACATCAAACATGGGTTAGTACACACTTGTACTAAGTATGGATATATGCATATAAAACAAGTGACATGTTAAAAAAGAAATTTGGTCAAAACCATGCTAAAGTACTTTGAAAAGCCTTATGCACAATCAATAATCCATATAAGCCAATAATCACATAATCTATAAGTCAAACCCATGTACAATACAAGACCAACATCACCAAGCAATAGTCAAGTCAACATATACTGGAGTTCACAACATCATAATACAAGCAAGCCCCTTACACATAACCCACCATTTAGCTTACAAGTGCAATGACCAAGAAAAGCCCATAACCTTACTCAATCAAGTAAACCAAACAAAGGACCACAAATAATGCCTAACTCATCATAACATGGCATCAATAATAACCCATCATCATATTTAGCAATATAAACCAATAGCATGTTCATAAATGAAACTAACATCATATAGGATCATCAACATGTAAAGTCAACATCTTCATAGCATATACGTTATAAGAATACAAGAACAACCTTCTAAGGATTCCCTCAAGGCGAACTAGTGCAAGGCATAGGTAGAGTCTCATACCCCTACCTAGGCTAAGTCAAACCTCTCAAGTCACCCTAGTTAGTGTATAGTCCATTACTTCATTTTACTTTCGGGAAAACTTGCCTTAACTAACATAGACCACAAGATATAAGTGTGGATTCCGGTATTGTAAAACCTTACACCGATGGAAGGCGGACTACCGGCCAAAGTAGTACCAAACATGAACATAGCATCTAGGTGGATCCACTAGCTAGTATTCCTATGGTGGCAACATAGTTTATGGAACTTGGGGGCTGTCATGGAAACATCACTCTATGCCCTTTTTGGATAATGAGGCTATCCACCCCGTGAGGACTATGGTGAACCCTACCTTTCCTCATTGGGAAGGCGCCACCCCTCATCTACAAGTTCACTCGGTGCTAAGCTAGAGTCCCTTTTGAAATGTCTTTCTTTATTAGTCATCACTTAGTTTAGGTCATAGGGTCTATCCCTTGTATAATCATAGTCATTTAGCTCAAAAGGTATTGCATGAGAATATCCTTTCATGGCAACCCTCATATGTGAGATTAGCATATCATCATCATCATTTCATAATAAGGCACATAGTCAAGTCATCACCAACCTTATATCATTTTATCTTAAGCATAATCTCATAATCACATAGTCAAGACATTTCAATTCAACATCATACCAACACCTATGTAGGCTATTCACAAAGTATACTTCAATTGAACTACATCACCAATCACAAGCCATCATACTTGAAGTAAAGGTTAGGATCATGAAGACTTACCAAATATCCTTCAAAAGCCATCATCATGGGCTTACCATCAACCATCCAATTACATCCAATAATAGGTGTAGTAACATCAATCAATAGTAATTAACACAAGAACTACATCAATTGCATCATCACTATCCCAATTAACATCAATTCATAACCTAGGGTTAGGGAAATTAGGGTTCATCATGAATTTGATTCAATCCCAACAATACATTACCCTAGTCAATCCATAGATGAATTAGAATAGATAAAACAAGTCTAATAATCAGTTCATAATTCAATTCCCATCAGTAACCAAGATCCATGATTTTGGGAAATTGGGGAAGGGAACATGATCAACATGAAATTGCATCAATTAACATCAATTAACCAACAATCTATACTCAATTAGTTATAGGAAATCACAATTTATCATCAATTGGAAGTTTAGAAGAAAATCCATTAGAATTGGAAAACCCCATGGAATTGGGTAATTTGAAAATCAACTTTTAAAGGACCTCTTGGGGAAAGAAATCCAAAGAGTGAAGAACCTATACCTTAATGGAGATTAATCCATGAAATTGAAGTGAAATCCTGGAGAAATTTACCTTCTTTTTCAAGCTTTCTTCCTTCTTCAATGGAGGAACTAGGGAGAGAGAAAGTAGAGAGAGGTGAGAGCTTTTGGTTTTTTTTCTTTGGGAATTGGTTTTGGATGAGTGAATAATGACTTAAATGACCCTTATGCTATATAACCACCCCCTAAATTACCCAAAACACCCCTCACTTAAATGAGTCTTTTTGTGAAGTCAAAATGTCAAAAATATGATTTTACCGAATCTGGGAAGTGGCTCCGCGTCGAGGGGACAACACACACTTTTATTTTTGAAAAATTGATTGAACCAGTGAGGTCCGTGTTGGCTGCGCGTCACACAACAGCCCACTGATTCTTGACTTTCGCAGTCTATTTTGGCAGCCTGCCCACCCATGTGGGGTTCTCCTCCATGACCCTTCGGGTGGTCCTTGAGCCGTCCTTTTTGGACGTTTAGACGCTATATACTACACTCTACCTAAAAAGGTCTATTTAAAAGTTTTATACTTCATTTGACACTCCAAAACCATCCCCAAACATAGCGACGTCAACTAGTTCAATTAGGCTAGTTTGAGGACGTCATAGACGTTCTTTGACGTCTTGACTCTAAAACTTCTTTGATGAATTATATACATTATTTTAGGTATTAAAACAGTATTTAAACCCTTATACACTGATGTTAGGCTATAGATTAGGTCTTGAATTTTCGTGGTGTTACAATCTGTCTCAAATTCAGATTCTTTTGAGTGAACACATGTTGTAAACTATGATGATTAGTAAACACCTCACACTTAACACCATAAAGATAATGCCGCCAGATCTTAAGGGAAAATACTACTGCTGCCAACTCCAAATCATGCATTGGATAATTCCTCTAAAACACCTTCAACTATCCCGATGCGTAAGCTATAAAACTTTTATGAATCATTAACCAAAACCTAAACCAGAAAGTGAAGCATCACAATAAACTATAAACTCCTTACCTTCCACTTGTAATGATAGAATAGGTACGATGGTTAAAAGAGTCTTGAGCTTTTGAATTTTCTCCTCACATTTTTCAGTTCACTAAAATGGTATCTCCTTTTTGGTCAAATTTGTAAAGGGAGTGGCAATAGAAGCAAAGTTCTTCACAAATCGATGATAGTAACTAGAGAACCCCACAAAACTCCTAATTTCAGTCATAGAACTTGGTCGAACCCAATTCTTAACCACCTCAAGCTTTTGGGGATCTACCATTACCCCTTCTTCGAAACTAAATGCCCCAAAAAGGCAACCGAAGTCAACCAAAATTCATAGTTAGAAAATTTTGCATACAAATTTTGTTTCCCAAGAGTACCCAAAAAAATACGAAGATGGTCGGCATACTTTTCCTCACTTTTCGAATAGACCAAAATATCATCACTAAAGACTATAACAGATATCAAAAAAAGGTGTGAACACCCAATTCATCAAACTCATGAAAGTGGCAAGCACATTAGTCAAACCAAAATACATAACTAGGAACTCATAGTGCCCATAAAGGGTTCTAAATGTCATCTTGGGCACATCCTTAGGCCTAATTTTTAATCGGTGGTAGCCAAACCTTAAATCAATTTTAGAGAAGACTGATGCACCTTACAATCGATCAACAAGATCATCTATTTGAGGTAGTGGATACTTATTCAGAATGTTGGCCCTATTCAATTGCAATAGTCTATACACTCTTTTATACTACCATCCTTTTTAATGACAAACAAAACTGGAGCACCCTATGGATAAGCACTAGGAAGAATAGATCCTTTATCAAAAAGCTCTTGGAGTTGAGCCTTATGCTCTCTTAATGTAGAAATATATATATTTCTCTTGAGGCATACCAGGCAAATCAGTAGGAAACACTTCCGTAAATTCTGACACCACAGGAATAGACTCAATAGATGGAGACTCAACCTCAACATCCCGAATGTGAGCCATATTATGTTTTAATTTTACTATCTTTTGAAAAACACTTTTTTAAATGTTCTAAGTATAAAATAATTTCAGAAAAATGCTTAGAAAAGAGTCGCCCCTTAATTTTTTTAAGAAATTAAGAAAACTTAATCAAAAAAAATTTCAACAGATTAAATCTTTATAAATTTAGAGAAAATGAGTAAGAGGTTCCTATTTACGCTTTTAGAAGGTTTTTAAGGCATTTGAAGCGCCCACTAACACGCGGTTATCCTATAACTTGGTTAAATATTTGACTATTTTTTTGGAAAAAGGATTTAACATAAATAAAATAATAACTTAAAATTATTAAGTTGAAGGAATAGTTAAGCAAAAAAAATTAATAGAAGGGGACATTAATTAGAATATTTGAAATTAGTTACAAGTGATCAGAATTTTGACAAAACTAGATTAATTTAAAATTTATTTCAAACCTTTTAAGATAATAATTTAAACCAAATTGGTTAATCAAAGTATGAAAACCATTTAAGGATATTCAATAAAAAAAATGAATTTTATTAGAATAAACTAACAAAAACAACTTGGTTTAAGTTAAACCAAATCAAATCGAAGGGTTAGAATTAATACAAACAATAAGAGTAAAATAAAAAAAAGTAAGAATGTGGGCCTTTTTGCCCCAAATTCCCAAATGTGGTGGGCCTTTTGGCCCATTTTTGCATGGACATGTTGTGCAAAAGATGGGTTTTGGTCCATTTCTGCTTGTTGTGCAAAAGATGTGTTTTGGTCCATTTTCGTCCCTTGAAAATCTGCATATACAATGAGTGTATATTTATGTATATAGACTGTTTTAGATCATGTTTTGTAAATGGTTGTATACTGAATGTATGCAGCCCACTTCAACTTCCAGCACCTATATTTTGATTTTTGGACATGTATATCAATATTCTCCATGTATACCAGTGTATACGGCTGCATACAACATATATACTGCCCGTTTTCGGATTTTCCGAACACCTGTTTTCAATTTTCAGCTCATATAAAATGGTTACTGGCTCGATGGAGAAAATAATGGGTTTCTACCCAAACCGAGATGCAAAGATAGTAACAAGGGAATCCAATGGACTCAAATCAAGGGAGTTCATGCAAGAAAGTAAAGGTAATGATTAGTACTCATTCATATGACATGCAAAGGGATAACAACTGAATATTACTATGAATTCAAGAAATCTGACTTTCCAGATTGTTAGCAAACACTCATTATCCCTAAAATAATGACGCTCAACTAGCACACATGTTAACTAATATCATGTAAACAAATGGGAGCTTTGCAGATGATTTTCCAATGAAGACAACTAGACAAATACTCCCTCTGTCCGCTATTGTTTGTCATGATTTGTATTTTTAGAGTCAAACTATAAGAACTTTGACTAATATTTTAAGATGTATTTTTTCATCATATTGATACGCAAAAAATAGCAATTTAGAGTACTTTTCATATAGTTTTTGAATATCGAATTTTATTGTTTAAAATAAAATGTAATCTAATTTAACTTTGAAAAATAAAGAAATTGACTTTCGAAAATCGCAACATGACAAATAAAAGTGAACATAGGGACTACTGTTTTTCCATGTCATTAGGCCAACATGCTTTTATACTACTACTACTACTAGTTATATATAAATGTCAACAACATAGTAGAAGCAAAATAGCTCAACCAATATCAAGATGCCAATGATCCCATAGATCAAAGTGATCAGGACAGAGTTACCTACCCCTATTATGTAGCAAGCAAGGTTTATATTCTTTGTTCTAATATTTTATTCTACACTTCCCATAATTAACTTAATCAACAAGAGATAAACAAGCAAGCTTTCGACCATCACTAACATAGAAAAGAAAGCTATTGCAAGTTCTCAACACCAAATTTGATCGATTCACCCTTTGATTCAAAACTTTTAAACCTAAACAAGACTCAATCTATAATCATGATTGCGAGAAACTACAAACGAAGATAACGAAGATGCATTATTATGTAAAATTTATCAAGACAAGATGCAAAAATAAAATCTGGACAACCAATAGCAGTAGGCCATGAAAGGAAAAACCAGAAATAAATCGAGGCTTGTACGACATTGAACTATGGTGCTAAATTTAAACTGGAAACATTATAGAAGGGCATTTCAGAATTAGAAAAAGAAACAAAATGTAACTAAATTCGCATTAGGGTCGGTTCAATATTCATGAACAAAAATACCTACTAAATATTTATGCGAATGTATCAATACTTCATCACAGTAGACATAGAGGAAGAACAATTTCAGCTAAAATCATCAACACAATTAAATTCTAACATATGAAAACCCAATAATACTAAGATTAACTAGCCAAGAGTTGATAAAAGAAGCTGAAAAACATAATATAAAGATGAGAAGAGTTCACCTTTTTCCGGACAGGAACTGGGGCAAACGAGTTAAGGTGAGCTATTTTACCACCTTGTGAAAATAACTCCGATGAAAGTTTCCAATGACAGAGAACAAAGATCTTAATACGAGAGCTCGAGGTTTGAAATTTTTGACTTAGAACTATTGAAATCAAAATTCTTCTTATGAACCTATGTCACTGTGTTTTTCCTCTATTTTCATGTCTCTTCCCCTTTGAACATTGAAGACAACAAGGTATTTATAGAAGGCGAAAATTATGCCGAACTTGGGGGGGAAAGGATAGAAAGAAGGATGATATTTAATTTGAAATTCAAATATTTCTGGGAAAGGATCACGTTGAAAGTTGTCAACAATACCAATTTGTACAACAATCTTCAACGGATTCAAGAGGGGGCGTTCAATTTTGAGCAAGGGTGATGAAACTATGAGATTTCAACACCTAATAAATCTCAAATGGCTCTTGTACGAGAGAATAAGGAAATTCTGAAAAGTGGGGAAAGGGGACGACGACGCAGATATACTATTGTACAAAGGCGCCGCACTTTACCAGTTTATGGATGGGGTATGGGGTCATTTTTTGTAGTGTTATATGGTATTGTTTGGAATTGGGTTGAGTAATTTGGGCTGCTGGAATTTGGGTCTTGGAATTGGCCCAAATTTGATTCAAGATCGGAGCAAAATGGGTTAGATTTGTAAATAAAGGGTTTGGACAAATGGATGTAATTATAGCCAATTAAATTTAACAAGTTAAATGAATTGAGTTGATTTGCAAATTCGGTTAAAATTTAAATAGGTTGAATTAATTTAGTTAATTTACGACATCCTTAATCTTAACATATCAAAATAATTGGTGTACTTGTAAACAAATTTACTCAAGAATATAAATATAAATATAACATTAACTAATTAAATAAATACTTAATTAAAGAAACTTTTTGAGACAATTTTAGAATATTTAATAATATACTAATTATATACATAAAAACATAAATATAGTATTTAAGAATTATCAAAAGTGACGAAAATACTTAAATAACTTGAAAGTTATTTTTATTATATTTTTTTAGATTTAATAAAACTAATTATTTTAAATCGTTTAAAATTTAAAAAGTTCAATGATTAATTTATATTGTGGAAGGTCAAATTGGGTGTCAACAACTGGCCCTCGTTTGACTTGGATTGATGAAAGAAATTTGAGGCAAATAAAATTGACGAATACAATTTTGACCGACCACATCTTCATCTTTAGGAAAGGAATTTTGGCATAGATTTTAGGAATTATGGCCGAACCTCGAAATTGGGTTTTCTACATATCTCAGAATATATGGGAATTCAAGCCACTTGTATTTTGATACGCTTGATTTGACACACGATTATAAAAGAATTTGAAATTTATCCTGATATCGAATTATGAAAAGACCGGAATGCTCGAGAATAAAATTTAAGAGAGGATGTCAGAACTAAGTTTTTCAACATTGAGCCCACCTATATAACCTTTAAACCTTAGGAATCATGTTGTTTGTAGTTCAACTCTATCAATTGAAAAGGAAATCTATTATGCAAGATAATTGGTTCTAGAGGAGTGACAAGTAAGTCGTGTACAGAAAAAGGGGCTTGCAACCTCTTAGCCATGAATGTAGGGCCCTAAAACCCATAATTAAGAACTTACAATGACATGATTTTCAAAGCTCTTGGTGCACTGTCACTCAAATTGAAAAATTGCTTCCGATAAGAGTTTAAAATTTTCACTGAGTGCGAAATAAAAATTGACAAACTCCAAGAAAAATCCACATGCCTTCTGATAGGGGTGTGTTTTGATTGTTGAGGAAGTCGCTCCTCAGCTCGCATCCTAAGAGTTTGATACTCCTCTTTGGACTATGTCCAGTTTGCTGCTAAGAAAAAGTTTCACGTTGTGTTGCATCCTTTTTTATGTCATCCTCACCTGTGGTTTGATTTGAGAATTCATCCTCTTGGATTCTCTAGATAAAGATTAACATAAACTTGTTAGTAAAAACTGTAATTTAAATAGAAAAGTAGCCTATTTTATTGTATTTGGCACATGTTCTTTTTTGTGAATATTCTGAAGTGAGCCTCTATGGATTTGACGCAATAGAATTAATATGATGATACAATGATGATGAATTTCTCGATAATGCAACATTTTTATGGCGGTAATTCATCGATGGGATGATGATGATGTTTGATTGATAAGATGATGATGCTACATTGATGATCCATTGGCAAGATGATTTAGATACAATGGTAGGTTGATGTTGTCGAAGCTTGATTGGTAAGATGGTGTTGCTTTATCGGCAAGATGATGTTTATCCTTTAAGCAATTATATTATCACCTTTGATAATATAATACATATGGCCCTCTTAGTGGTTTAAATTGAATGTCCCTCTTGGAATTTTGCATGCATAATGGCCCTCCCGGTGCTTGAAGATGTAATAGCGCTCTAGGCGTTTTAATATGCAATGACCCTCTTGGCATTTTAAGATGCAATGGTGGCCCTCTCTGTGCTTAAAGATGTAATGGCGCTCTCGGCGTTTGAAGATGCAATGACCCTTTTGGTGTTTGAAGTTGCAACGGTTCTCTCTGCGTTTCAAGATTATGGCCCTCTTGGCGTTTGAAAATGCAATGAACCTCTTGGCAGTTTGAATATGATAACCCTCTCGGAAGTTTGAATATGTAATGGCCCTCTTGTCATTCTGAATATGATGGCCCACTTGGCGGTTTGAATATGATGGCCTTCTTGGTGGTTTGAACATGCAATTGCCCTCTCTTGTGGTTTGAATATGCAATGGCCCTCTCGATGTTTGAATATACAATAGCTCCCTTGGCGGTTTGAATATGATGGACCTCTTGGTAGTTTGAATATACAATGTCCCTCTCTGAAATTTTAAGATGATAACCCTCTCGACGTATTAATATGATAGCCCCCTCAACATTTGAATGTGTAATGGCCCTCTCGGCATTTGAATATGATGACCCTCTTAGCGGTCAAAATATGATGGCCCTCTTGGCGGTCTTAATATGATGGCCCTTTTGGAGGTCTAAATATGATGGCCCTCTTGGCGGTTTGAATATTCAATAGCCCTCTCGGCGTCTGAATATGCAATGGACCTCTTGGCGATTTGAATATGATGGCCCTCTTGGCAGTTTTAAAATTCAATGACCCTCTCGGCAGTTTGAAGATGATGGACCTCTCAGCGCTTGAATATGCAATGGCCCCCTTGGCGGTTTGAATATGATATTCCTCTCAACAGTTTGAATATGTAATGTCCCTGTCAGCGTTTGAATATGATTACCCTCTTGGGGGTCCAAATATGATGCAATGGACCTCATGGCGGTTTGAATGTGATGACCCTCTTGACTGTACAAATATGATGTCTCTCTCGCCAGTTTGAATATATAATGGCCGTATCGATGTTTGAATATGATGACCCTCTTGCCGGTCCGAATATGATGGCCCTTTTGGTGGTTTAAATTACCGTGTCTGATATCGATGGGATTTGTGATTATTCTTCAAACATTCTTGATGCTGAAAAAATGTAATTTGATATCTTTGTAGATGTTTGTACATGTTGCGAGTGATGTTTTCACTTGTTCTTATTATGAACATCTTGTGCTTAATTCGACTCTTGCTTTGTAGGAAATTCAAATGAGGTGTTGTTGCTCAGATTCAGATCTACTACTTTTCTTCTAAAGAACTTCAATGATTTTATACATCCACAGAAAAGTTGTCAATTTTGGGAGCTACTCGCCCTCTTGAATTCTCCGTATTCGTGGAATGGAAGAATATGATGATCTTGAGGTAATCTTATTGACCTCCATCCACAGAAAAATTGTTAGCTGAAATTGACTATGAACTATAACAATGCCATATATCATCTGAAGTTAGCTTTAAACTTTTAATAATGTTCAAAATGTTCAAAACTAACTACAAACTTCAGTGATCCTTGTAGAAATTTTGGAGGCCATCCTCAAAAAAATTGTCCCAGTTAGATTCCTTTGAATATCTTAAGCTCTCGATAGATGTCTAATGGAATTTTAGAGATCTTCTAAAAAAACTCTATCTAGTTGTAATTCTTAATGTGACTTCAGTCCATAATTGTCAGAGATTTTATTCTTGAGAATTTTTTAGTACCTCTCAAAAATTTGTCCTGATTGGATGTCTCGGTGTATCTCGAACTGTTGATATATGACTTGTAGAATTTTTAGGACCCCCTCAAAAATTCTGTCCCAGTTGTAACTCGCAATGTATCTTAAGTCCTAACCTGTTGGAGAGATCCTCTTCTTGAGAATTTTTGAGTTCCTCTCAAATATTTTGTCCCGATTTCTATTGTAAAGGAAAATATAAATCTTACGGGAGATATGAGCAAACCCTTGTGGTGCCTACATGTACCAATAAGGCAGGGACAAGGTAAACATAGTTCCCCTCAAGGGTTAACAGAAATAGGAAATTTCGATAAGGAAATGAAGGAGGCCAACATAGGCCGCCTACGTATCTCATTCTTGAGAATTCAGGTCGAACATAGTTCAAACACAAAAGAAATCATTAAAAGGGGTGAAAAGGGTGACAAAGACCGACATAGGCCACCTACATATGTCATTCTTGAGAATTCAAGTCAGATATAGTTCATTATAATGAACAATTTTCTAACTATAAAACATAAGACGATTACAAGGAAATGATGTAATTACAGGGGAAATAAATAAACAAACTCTAAATCTTCAACTCTTATAACTCTTGATAGCATCTTAATAGATTGGACACTTGAGATGAAGGTCTATACAAACTAATAAGTTCTCTTTCAGAGGTTCTATTAGATGGACCCTAGCCTTTTTTACACAATCATCCTTTTCTAGATCAAGTATTTGTGTCATCCAAATTTGACTTATCCTGATTCGCGAATTGTTTCAATTCTTCAACAATGTATTTAGATGTCATGATATTCTCATCATACTATTAGAACAACATTAGCATCTAACTCATTTGTTCATTAAGCATGTGACATGACACAATATTGAAAGATATAAAATTATTTTTACTAAAACAAACACAAAGATTGTTAGATAGAAAAATTAAAGCAAGCAAAACAAATTTTCACAATAGAAGAGGATTTCATTAAAAAATAAGGAAATGCGAACTTTGGACATGACCATGGGCCATTTTTCCTTTTTAAAAACATTACGAGGGAAATTTAAACTTAATTAGGTAACATTACATCAAATTTTGGTACTTCAACCTTCTGGAAGATCCAAATGTGGATGATGGCACAAATCTTCATAATTTAACCCCGCAATGTCTGTGGTGTATTGAAAGTCCTTTATTGCATTCAGAACTTCCTCTCTGATTCTTTTCTCAGTCTTTCCTTGTATGACCTTCCACTCCTTCTCCTTC
Organism: Solanum sitiens; assembly: GCA_016801875.1. Taxonomy (NCBI): domain Eukaryota; kingdom Viridiplantae; phylum Streptophyta; class Magnoliopsida; order Solanales; family Solanaceae; genus Solanum; species Solanum sitiens. The sequence goes on from JABWTJ010000421.1 coordinate 356,460, forward strand.
TTCTCATAATGTTCGAGTTCAAAATGTGTAGCAGAGGAAGGATATGATTCTGGTGATATTGAAATATTAAAAGTGGTTTTTAGAAGTATGGGTTGAGTAGTAGGTGAGTTTTGGACAACTACATTAGAAATTTGATGGTTGTGAGAAAAATTCTAGAGATTGTTGGTAGGTGATTTTTTGTGTGAGGAGCAAGAATGATGTGGTTTAGGGGTGGTTAGGCCAATGATGGGAGGTTTTGAGTCGTAGCGGTGGATGAATTTCTAAAATGTTTGGGTGTTAGATCTGAAATAGGAAAATGGAGTGGAGGTCTTTCGTTGTCTATAGTAGGATTGTTGGCATTGATAGCCAGATTTGTCAAATCTCGGGTCTTATCTATTTTAGTCCTCATTTCAGCAATCTGTTGGAAAAATTGTGCAATTTACTTGTTCTGTTCAGCAATGATAGAGTCATTTATATTGATTTTGGTCAATTCACTGATCTCAATATTTTCAACCACTTTTTATTTGCCTTTTGACAAACTTTAGTCAGAGAAGGAATCTTTGGGATTGTTAAAGCTCGTGAAGTATGGATGTTTTTCTTTATTTTCTCAACACAAATCAGTTTTGAGTACTAGAAAAAGAAAAATAGCTCAAAAGTCAAATGTGTTAATTTGTGTAGATGATAAATAATACAAAATAACAAATGTGAGCGCAAGCACATAAAAATTAAAGATAAACCAGCCTACAGAAATAGGAAAATGACTTAATAGAAATGAATTTGTCTATTTGATTTTGGGAATAATGAATCCAAAAAGTTGACTTGCATGAAGTGAATGACCTTTTGTATATGTATAGACATACTTTTGACTTTCGACTTAGAGGAAACCCTAATTTTCTTGGAAGAGCAAAAAAATAGAATTTTTCCAAGACGGAGACCGAGTCTTATAAGAGTGTCTACATATCTCATGGAGGAGAATTCAAGTCCTATGTAGTTCGACCAACTTGAATCTCTTTTTTATTTGGAATGGAAGGTTAACCTTTTTTTAGATGAGAGCGTAGAAATTTGAAAGTGAAGCTCGGATTTTTTAGGATTGAAGGACTTTCAATGGAAGCCTAGTTTATGATTGTATCCTAATGCAATCTATTTGCCGTTTGGTGGAATCAACGCCATGAAATGCAACAATTTATAATATACAAGAATTAAAACAATTAAGCAATTTTAAAAAATAGCCAGATAAGTTAATTTTAAGGTTAGAATCCATTTAAGTCCCTAGCAGAGTCTTCATTTTTGTTATGTTGTAATTTTACTATCTTTAGAAAAAACACTTTTTAAATATTCTAAGTATAAAACAATTTAAGATAAATAATTAGAAAAGAGTTGTCACTTAATTTTTATAAAGAAATTATGAAAACTTAATTCAAAAAGATTTTAACAGATTAAATTTTTATAGATTTAGAGAAAATGGAGAAGAGGTTCATACTTACGCTTAGAAAAGGATTTTAAGGCATTTGAAGTATCCGCTAACACGCAGTTATCCTACAACATGGTTTAATATTTGACAATTTTTTGGATAAAAAATTAGCTACAAGTGATTAGAATTTGATAAAATTTGAATAGTTTAAAATTTATTAAAAACATTTTAAGATAATAACTTAACTAAATCGGTTAATTTAAGTATGAAAATCATTTAAGGTATTCAATAAATAAGAAATTTTATTGAAATAAACTAACGTAAAGAACTTTGTCTATCTTTTGGGGAATTTAATTAAGTTAAACCAAATCAAATAAAAGGGTTAGAATTAATACAAAAATAAGAGTACTATTATAACATATTTTTATTATAGTGAATGTCTAATTATGTGGAGCCCTTTTAGGATATGGTTAGGAATCCTACTTGGAGACCAAGTTAGGTTTCCCCTATAAATAAATGGGTTTTCCTTCATTGTAAATAAGATCTATCACTACTAAAAAAACTGAATTTAGCGACAGAAATGTTTTTGTTGCTAAACCCACTTAGCAACGAATTAGCGACTGATGTTTTTAGAAATGAGCAAAATAGCAACAGACTAGAGACGACGTTCGTCGCTAAATGCAGTTTTTAGTAGTGTATGAATTATGAATATACTTCAAGATGAATAATAACTCTTTTCTCTTCTCCCTACTTTATTCTTCTTCTTGTTTATGTAGTTTCATAATACGTTATCGGCACGATTGTTCCATCCTTAAAGAATTATGATAGAAGATAAGAAAAGTGCAAAAGAAATCTTGCATATGTTATACAATAAGGTTCTCATACATTTCTATAAGGTATGATTTATTTTTCTTTGTTAGTTATAATTATTTTTGTGACAGATTTGGAGTTACTATCTGGAGTAAGTATTTCAAGAGATTTGTCGACTTTTTACGTTTTATGTTAATCGATTGAGAAGAGAATCCCGCAGTTTATTTTAATAATTAAATGAGAAAAAATTAGTGAAAGGTATGTTTCAACCTTTATATGAGGTATGTGATCTATTAAGCTATATATATTAACTACTAATGTTGATCATAATAAATCAATAATCTCAATTTTGTGTGTAATTATAATATACCATCATATTAATGATCATCAAAAGTGATAAAATTACAATTATTTTGAAGTCTTGAGGTTGAGCCTCATTGTGGGTAAGACGATGTATTTAAGTTTTATCGCACCAAAAGAATAAGACGATGGATTTACGTCCAATCGCACAAAGAGGGTAAGAATTGGGTTAAAGTCCTGATGCACCATGATGAGGATATTGGGTTCAAGTTCCATCAATTTATGGCCTAAGACACTTTTATATGGATAAGACATTGAATTTGAGTCTTAATGCACCATATTGATGATATAATAATGACTTAAGAAAAATTAAAGTGTTTTTTACGATAAGTCATGAAATTTACTGAATTTGATCCATTACTTAAAGTGAATGTGGTAGTAGTACATAATATGTTTGAAAGAATACAAGTGATTGAATAATGCACATAAACATGGAATGAGGTACTAAAGCTATCATAATTTGATATGCTCACATGTTTGTGTTCCATTCATGAAGAATGAAAACTTTTGATAAATGCTAAACATATAGATCCATTCTCTAAAGGTAATGAGGTCTAAGCCACCATGTCTTAGGCGTGATAAATATTGCGACCTTTGGTCAATAATGTGGTATCACCAAGAATGTCTCTAAGAAGACATGTAGTATAGAAAAGTTTCATGCTTTATATTCAGGCTTGTATATTGGACAAGAATTAGTGCAATTGAGGCACATTCTATAGTAAATAAGAAGTATACTAATTCCAATACTTCCTTAATTTGGCATGATTGTCTGGGACATCATTAGTCTATAATGTTTAGACGAATTATGGAAAATTAAAATGGACATCTACTAAAGAACCTAAAAATTCTTTTAAATGGTGAATTTTCTTGTACTTCTTGTTAGCAAGGCAAGTTAATTGTGAGACCATCATAAACGAAAGTTGAGATTGAATCACCAGCGTTCTAGGAACGTATACAAATATTTGTGGACCTATTCATCCATCTAGTAGATTGTTTAGATACTTAATGGTCCTAATAGATGTTTCTCTAGATGATCTTATGTGTTCCTATTGTTATCTCACAACTTGATGTTTGTAAAAAAAATATCGGTACAAATGATATGACTACATGCATAGTTTTCTGATAATCAGATAAGTCCGTTCAGTGATGGGATCACGAATCACCTCTACAAGGGGTAGAATAATTAATAAGAAATTAATCTGAAAATTACTCTCAGAGTAATAAAATTGAAATTTACTCATATGATAGAAAATTAGAAATTTACTAAAGCAAAAGACATATGGCATAGTAAACTTGGAGTTTACAAGTACTAATAATTTTATTAGTTGACATGAATAATTTGATCCTCTCAAAGATGTGCATACTGAGTAATAGACATACATTGAAGAACTAGAGGGCTATTTAATAATTCTTTATGTTGTTTGTTCTAGTGATAATTTGATTGAATCAACTAAAGTTGGGACTAAATCCCTATATTATGAAAAGTATAAAAGGTGAATATGGGACCGTTTACCTATCATGTGATACGATAAATCGATGCTAGTATAAGATAATCACATGTGTGTTTGTGTCAACCTGCAGTTAGACAATCGCATAATTGTTTGTGCAAGATAATTTAGTTAAGAGCACAACTTTCAGAATATGTAATCAAGACAATTTATCTTGGTAATATTGATAAATATTCAATATGATGTGATATTAAATTTCTCTGATGGTGAAATCATTGCTTATGAAAATAAAGCTACACGTGTTGATCTAAAATATAATACCGCATACAAAAGTAATTGTACGCATCAGACCAATAAATTATGATCAAATTTTATTTCAATTGATTTATGATCAGGGATCAAATATTTTTCATCTGATTAATTTGATATGTAGTATATAATCAATTAATATACAATGATGCACAAAGATAAATCCTCCAAAAGAGTGAGATATATGTTAGTTTGTCTAACATAAGGGGGAGATTAGAAGCAACACAAGAGTTGTAAATACTCCTCTTGAATGTCCCTTAAGGATAGAGTCTACGACATGCATGAAGCATGATATTCTAAAATGATCATAATAAGGAGATAATATTCTCTTGGAGAGCCTACGACATAACCGTTTAATCTCATGAGAGGGGTAGTTGCCTAAAAATAATGAAGTGATGAGATTTCAAAAATTATGTCGTATTGTGAATTAATACAAAATGGTATATCTTTGATGATATCATTGATACAATAGCACAATATTGTAAAAAGATTATTATCATATAAATTCTACGACTATTAAAGCATGTTGGTGTAGAAATAATTATCAAGTGAAAAGTGGAATGATGCATCTTGATAAGCGTAAAGCTTATTTGACTTGCAATCTAGGCACTAAAAAATGTCATACATTTAAAATTGAATGTTATCACTTCAAAAATATTATATGAAAATATTTGTTAGGTTCAAAATCTAAAGCATATACAAGTTTTTGAAAAACTTATTTATAATCGTCATAAAGATTAAATAGATTCAAAATGCATAAAGCATATACAAGTATTGTTATGCAAGTTGATGACTAGAATTGAAACTCTTGAAGAGTTTTCAAAAGGCAATAGATTATTTTTTTAAAGAAATTGAAGTAAGGAACTTGCAAAAATACTTGATCCTGAAGGGAATATTCATAAAAAGAGATAGAAGGAAGCATATTTTGTCAAACTTTTTATGCACTCATGAGCTCCCAAGAATGGTGATATCAACATGAAACAGATTAGTTCAAGTAATAGTATAGTTGATTTATTCACCAAGTCTCTACCAACTACAACTTTCAAGAAGATGTTGAACAAGTTTGGAAAACGAAGATTCAAGTCTCTGGATTGATGTCCTCATTGAGGGGGGGGGGGGAGTTAATACGTGATGTAATCTTTTTTTCTCACAAGGTTTTGTCCCATTGATTTTTCCTTTTAAGTTTTTTAATGAGGCATCCGTAATGCTTATTATTAGATATGTGTACTCTTTTTCCTTCACTAGATTTTTTCTCACTGGTTTTATCTAGTAAGGTTTTAATGTGGCACATAATAAACCGACATTCAAGGAGGGGGGGGTTATAACATATTTGTATTATAGTGAATGTCTAAATATGTGGAGTACTTTTAGGATATGGTTAGGAATCCTACTTGGAGACCAAGTTATGGGTTTCCCCTATATATAAAGGGGTTTTCCTTCATTGTAAATAAGATCAATGAATCTTGAATATACTTTAAGATGTACAAGAAATCTTTTTCCTTCTCCCTACTTTATTCTTTTTTTTATTTATATAATTTCGTAACAAGTACGATAAAAAAGTAAGAATTGGTCCTTTTTCCCCAAATTCCCAAATTTGGTGGGCCTTTTGGCCATTTTACCCTGGACCTGTTGTGCAAAAATTGGGCTTTAACCCATTTCCATCCCCTAAAAATATGTTTAAACAATGAGTGTATATTCATGTATATAGGTTGTATTTTAGTCCATGTTTTGTATATTGAGTTGTATACTAAATGTATGCAAGACACTTCAACTTCCAGCACATGTATTTTGATTTTTAAACCTATATATCAATATTCTCCATGTATACCAGTGTATACGGCTACCTCCTGTCATGCCCTGAGCCTACACCCTAAACGTGGTTGGCACTCAAAGACCATAGCGATCTACAAGCGAACCCTTAGTCTGTCTTACTTGAATCAGCGGAAGACTCTAAGCATTATTACAATGATCAAATGCATTTACGCAAATAAATTAATAATAAAACTTGGAATGTTAAAAGAATCAAACATTCACCAAAATGTCAACTCAAGTCTTTAACATATGAATGATAATGTAAAGACTACTAAACTACTAGTTGTCTATCTATGAAGCCTCTAGTAAAAAGAGGGACGTTGGGAAAAGACCCCAATCATCCTAATACTGAAATACTGAAGCAAAATAAAAGGAGTCCTCCGAAAAGCAAAGAGTCTCACTAACAGACTCTGAGTGCTCAAGTTGGATCAGTGAGGCGCTAGATGTTGATCCTGGTTATATGCGTCTGCATCATAAGATGATGCAGACCAACTGGCATCAGTACATTAAATGTACAAGTATGCGAGTTGGAATACTAACAAACATAGGCTTGATAAAGGTTCTGAAAGAAACAAGTATCTGGTTTTTCTCAACTCATGAATATTGAACTAAACTCGTTTCATTATAAAGCAGTTTAAGGCAGACAGAATATAAAGAAAAACATGTTTAAATACATGATGTCAACTTTGTGTACATAAAAGAATACAACATAACTCTGAATGTATGTAAAAATAAAATAAATTGATGTACATAAAAATACAATAACTTCTGTGGGAGATCCTCTAACCGAAAACCACCACTATGGGCCTAAGTGATGGTACACCGTTTTACATCACATTGTCAAGGACCATCCTATACCTTGACATCGGTATAGGAGCTGAACTCACTAAGTGGATCCACTAGTCTATGCTAAAATGCACTAAGGAATCGTCTAAAATTATGATCCTTTCTCTGTCCTTGATGGCTACATTGTTTATGGGGGCTTATGTTAATATAAATTTACGTCCCCATATCGGTGCTCAATACTACTCCCAAAATATACTTAGCTCATATATGTTTAAAACAACTTCTTCTCTGATTTGAGATAATTGCTCAAACTTAGCTTAAAAGCTCTCTTGGAAATCATAGTTTCCTCTTTACTGAAAAACTAGCTCAATGGCTCTTTTGGAAATCTCAGTTTCCTTTCTTGTTTAAATGTGAAAACATTTACAAACTCTTAGGGAATACTTAGTTCCCTTATAACATTTTGAGAAATGAACTCAGCTTTTTACTCTTTGCTTAACTTGAAACTGGAGTCTTAAAAACAAGATTAAAATATTGTTAAAGACTCTTGAAAACTTAATAAACTTTACTTCAACTCGCTTCTTAACTTCTCGACTTGACTCTTAACTTCTATTGACTTTGATCTTAACTTTCCTTGAATGGTAGTATGATTCAAGGTTATGATTCGTGTTTTTTGATGATTTCTAGGTGTTTAGAAATCATTTGAAGTAGTTAGAACCAATAGAAAGTGTTAATATACTTTATAAGGACTTAAATGGATTGAATAACGAAAACTGGGTGAAAACACCGATTCGGGCGCATCCAGGGCACACCGCGCCAACCTCACTTGATTGAGGCTCCTTTCTGGCGCATTGTTGGCGTGCCTTCAGCCCTCATGGCGCTATAGGGGCGCGTCGCGCCAGCCCTCCCCCAGGCTAAATTTGACAAACTTTCCTATCATAAATCGTTTTAAATCGATTATTTTTCTCCAATTCACTTTAGATTCATGTACCCACATCATATATACAAGGATCTAACCGAATGAACTCAAGAAAAAACACTTTCGACATCAAGGAATTCACAAACCTCAAATCATGTTTAAGAACGAAAGCAATTCAAGAACAACCAAAAAGAACATTCAATTTCCAATCGTTTTAGAACTATTTCACGCTGAATCAAACATGTTTCGCATGTGGGTGAATGAACCCAACGTTATGGAAGACTCACATACATTTTAGGGATCACTCCGACAAAATCTACACTCAAGCTCGAAGGTTTCTAGGCAATTTCTTGATTTATCTTCTCTTTTCTCCTCTGTTCTCTTTTCTCTGAGCCCTAGCGTGAATTCTAATTTTCCTGAACTGAAAAAAGTCTTATTTTACCCCTATTATTTCCTAAAAACGAATTAATATAATTAAGGAAAAGACTAAATTGCCCTCCCCTAATTTGGATTACACTTTCCTTAATCCAACAGCCCAACTTTCCAAAAGCATAACTCACTCATATGAACTCGAAAGTGTGCAAACTTGGGCGTTCGAAAAATTGGTCCAATGGATTTCCAACCATATCTGGAAGTACACCTAAGTCATCCTGAGCTAGAAGTTATGACCACTTGAATTGGCCAAAAACACTCTTTAACTTACTTACCAAATTTTCTTTCCAAAAAGAACTAGTTCTAATTTCTAGACCTCCTTCTAGTTTCTATTTTAGTTGTAAGATGTTACAATATCTCCTCCTTGGGAACATTCTTCGTTGAATGAGATTACTACTACTAGGCTATGGGTGGTAACATCTAGTTCAAACACCCAACAAGCAAATGTGACAAACAACATGCTCATTCTTAATTTAAAGAGCACTAAGAAAAGAATTAGTACCTTGATCTACATTTTCTCCAGATTCAAAGAGATGTGGATATCTCTTCTTCATATACTCTTTCCCAAGTAGCTTCCTCAATGAATTGTTTCCTCCAAAGGACTTTGCCACTACTTCTTTTGTTCTCAATTTTTAAACTTGGCGATCTAGAATCTTAACAGGGATATCCTCATAAGATAAGCTATCTTTGATCCCATTATTTCAGTTGGTACAATCAATAATGGATCGCATGTGCACTTCTTCAACATAGAGATGTGAAACAGCGAATGAACTGCTGCTAATTCTTATGGTAACTCCAACTCATAAGCTACATTGTTCATTCTATTGGATATTCTATAAGGTCCAATATATCGGGGGCCAAGTTTCCCCTTCTTACCAAACCTCATAACACCCTTCATGGGTGAAACTTTTAGATATACCCAATCATCTACTTCGAACTCTAATGCTATTCTCCTAACATCCGTGGAGGATTTCTGATGACTCTGTGTCGTCCTCAACCTCTCTTGAATCACTTTCACCTTCTCCATAGCTTGGTGAACGAAATCTAGTCCTATCAACCCTGCATCACCAACTTCAAACCATACAATAGGGGATGTGCATCTTCTCCCATACAGAGCTTCATATGGAGCCCTTTGGATGTTATAGTGGTAACTATTGTTGTACTCAAACTCAATTAGAGGCAGGTGATTATCCCAATTCCCTTTGAAATCAATCACGCATGCCCTCAACATGTCTTCTAAAGTCTGAATAGTGCACTCTGCTTGCCATCTGTATGAGGATGAAAGGTCGTACTTCAATTAACATTTAAACCCAAGCCTTTCTGAAAAGATTTTCAGAATTGTGCAGTAAATTGTGCAACCCTATCTAAAATGATGGAAAATGGAACTCCATGAAGTCTTACCGGTAAAAGGTGGGCTGATTTTGTCATTCAATCAACAATCACCCAAATAGAATCATGCTGCCTGCGAGACCTTGGTAAGTGAGTGATGAAATCCATATTAATCATCTCTCACTTCCATTCCGGAAGTTCTATATTCTAAGCCAAATCATCGGGCCTTTGGTGCTCTACTTTAACTTGTTGGCAATTTGGGCACTTAGGGACAAGTTCAACAATGCCCTTCTTCATACTATTCCACCAATATACCTCCCTCAAGTCACGATACATCTTTGTGGAACCCGGATTAATGGAATATATGGAGCTATGAGCTTCCTCCATGATCCTCTCTTAGATTCCATCCACCATTGGTACGCACAGCCTACCTTGATACCTCAATACACCATCTCCCTTTTGTTCAAAAGCTAATACTCTTTGCTTATGAGCATTTGCCTTTAATTCAAGCAAAATAGGATCTTGGTCTTGTTTTTATTTCCTTCTTACACTAATGATGACTCAGCTCCATTCGTCACCACTATTCATGCTTATGTGGAATTCATAAGTCTGACTCTCATGCGTGCAAGTCTGTGCACATCTTTTACTAAGTCTCTTTTTCCTTCCTCAACATGGGTGGTGCTGCCCATAGACAACTTGCTTAAAGCATCAGCAACCACATTAAAAAATACTCATGTCATAATCCTTGAGTAATTCTGACCATCGCCTCTGTCTAAGACTAATCTCCCTATGGGTGAACACATATTGTAAGCTCTTATGATCAGTAAATATATCAATGTGAACACCATATAAATAATTACGCCATATCTTCAAGGCGAAAACCACAACAACCAACATTAGATCAGGTGTTGGTAATTCTTCTCATGAACTTTTAATTTTCTAGAGGCATAAGTTATAACTTTGTCGTTCTGCGTTAGCACACAACCCAAACCAACTCTTGATGCATCACAATACACCACAAAACCTTGATTAACTTCTGGTAAGGTTTAATTGAGGCAGTAGTGAACCTTTTTTTCAATTCCTGAAAGATTTTCTCACAAATTTCAGACCATTGAAACATAACTATCTTCTGAGTCAACCTCGTCAACGGAGATGAAATGGAGGAGAAACCTCTCTACAAACCTCTTGTAATAGCCATCCAAACCCAGGAAACTCCTAATATCAGTTGGAGAGGTTGGTCTAGGCTAATTCTGCACTGCCTCATTTTCTGAGTATAAACTCTTATACCATTACCGAAAACTATGTGACCCAAGAACGCCACAGACTCAAGCCAAAACTCACACTTAGAGAACTTGGCATACAACTCTCTATCCTTCAATGTCTGAAGAACTATTTTGAGATGACTAGCATGATCTTCTCCATTCCTTGAATAGATTAGTATGTCATCAATGACAATAACAAACATATCTAAATAAGGTTTGAAGACTCTATTCATAAGATCCATGAATGCTTCAGGAGCATTGGTCAACCCAAAGGATATGACCAAAAACTCATAATGCCCATATATGGTTCTCAAAGTTGTTCACATTTTTTTACTCTCACCTGATGGTAGCCAGATCTGAGATCTATCTTAGAAAAACAGGTGGAACCCAGAAGTTGGTCGAATAAATCATCAATTCCTGGGAGAGGATACTTTTTCTGATGGTAACCTTGTTCAACTGATAGTAATCTATACACATCCTAAGGGAACCATCCTTCTTTCTCACAAACAATACCAGAGCACCCTAGGTGAGCGACTTGGTCGAATGAAGCCCTTATATAACAGATCGTTTAAATGATTTTTCAACTCTTTCAATTCTGTTGGTGCCATTCTATGTTGTGGAATAGATTTAGGACGAGTATCTAGAATGATGTTTATGCCAAAATCTATTTCTCTCTAAGGAGGGAATCCGGGTGAATCATCAAGAAAAACATTTGGAAACTCTTTTACCATGGGAACTAACTGACTAGGAGGTACCTCAGCACTTGAGTCATTAAATCGGACTAAGTAATAGATACAACCCTTTAAAATTAATTTTATCACCTTATAGTATGAAATGAAACGACCGTTAGGAACTTTTGAACTACTACGACTAACTCATTAGGAAATATGAAACTTGACAAGTCGAGTTCTATAATCTATTAATGCATAAAAGGCATGAAGCTAGTTCATACCTAAAATGACATCGAAATCTACCATGTCTAACTCGGCTAGATCAGCCATGGTGTCTTTGTGCTTGATGGAAATGACACAATCACAATAAACTCGCTCAGCTAGAATAGACTCCCTAACATGTGTAGAAACACAGAAGGTTTCACAGAGTTTCTCAGGAATAACTTCAAACTTATTTGCAACATAAGGGGTAACAAAAGATAAACTTGTTCCTAGGACAAGCAAAGCATAAACATCAAAAGCAAAGACTTTGATCATACCAGTGACAACATCCGGAGAGTTCTTTTTCTCTTGGACCGGGATTTCATAGAGGTGATTTGCTCCTCTGCCATTACCGTAAGTAGATCTTCTAGGTGCAGCCTTGTCTGGTGGAGCAACTGATAAAGATATGGCTCTATTTCCTGGATTTGCACCACCCTGATTATTCTTAGGACACTCTTTCATTAAGTGAATCATGACACTTACCTAAGTGGTGCCTACCACACCTAGCACATACAGAAGCCCAACTACCTCCTTGTGCCACACTACCTTGAGACTGTGTTGGCCTAGCTTAGAAGTTCTGTGAATTTGGTTATGATGCTCACCTTTGTTTCTGGGTACAGGTGCACAAGCAGATGATCGTGCAGGCCCATTTTTCCTTTGAAAGGACGAACGATTCGCATTACCCTTAAGTTTCCCAAACTCATTCCCTTTTTCGCTTTCTTGTTTCTTAACTCCTCCCTATCTCTATGCTTCTCCTCCTCAACCTGCTGCACATAAACCATCAATCGTGGAATGTCCATGTCTCCAATAAGCATTGCTTCCCGGACCTCTCTGCTTGATAGATGGCCTAACCACAACAAACAAACTCATTATACTCCTCATGTCCTTAACCATCTCCGGAGCATAACGAGATAGTTGGGTGAACATCAAGCCATACTCATGCACACTTAGAAACTCCAGCTTAAGTGTGAGGAACTCACATACCTTGGCCTCTTTCAGTTCTCGGGGAAAGAAACACCCCAAGAAGGCCTCCTAAAAATAAGCCCAACTCGAAAGTGGTGCATCCTCATCTCTACTCTCTTTCCACTAATCAAACAAACTTCTAGAAACACCCTTGAGTTTATATGCAGCTAGCTCAACTCTCTCCATATCAACAACATGCATCACATTGAACACCTTTTTCAGTTCCTTGATGAAGTTCTCAGGGTCCTCTGTAGTGATCGAACCAGTGAAACTTGGGGGATTCATCCTCAAGAACTCACGGATTCTTGAAGTGTCAGCCTCCTCTTGTCGAGCTCCTCTTTGCTGCCTTACCTGGTTAGTCACCGCTGTTGACACACAATTTTGGACCTCCACAATAAAAATTAATCAACGAGCTTCTTCAATTTCAAATTATTTAAAATAATTGGTTTTATAAAAAAATACTTGTTTTAAAAAAAAATTAAAAATAGTTTGTAAGTTATTCTAAATACCTTTTTCACCTTTTATGACTTTACATAGGTATGTATATAATTAGTATATTTTATGAATATTCAAAAAAAATTAGTTTTACTTAAATATTTTGTCAATTAGTTTGGTTTAAGTAATATTTTATATTTTAAATAAATTAATTTATAATTAAATGAATTATTTTATTTCGCCAAGATTAAAAAGCTCATTAATTAATCTATATTAATTCGTCCTATTCAATTATTAGTCGAATTCAGAAATATAATTTGACTAAGTTCTTAATTTCAATTGGCTACAATTTCAATCAATTAGGCTAAATCCTTAATTCAAAACTAATCATTTTATCTCACCTTGAACCCACTTGATTAATAAGATTGGGCCCTTATTTTTCAATTGTCCAGCAACTTAATTCCAATCTTTAGTGGCCCAAATCAATAATCCAATATTTTCTCAACCCAACATAGCAATACATTAAACAACAAGACCCACATAAACATACGTACGTACAACAAAATGACCCGACCGACCCTCTCTGCTTCTTCTTCCTCACTACACGAGAACAAACAGAAAGCTGCGACAACTTTTCCATTTTTTCTTCATCGCAGCGGAAATCACGGGTAGCAGCCGCGAGAAATCGGTATACTCATCCAACTACCCTATAGAACCCATAACCCTAGCAACCTAACAATCACATCGTTGTTTCTCCTTTTCCCCATTTTCAGGGATATTCAAATCTCCTCCACAGTTTAGTTTTGAAAAAAAACGGAAAGAAATTCAGAAGAGTTTGAATTCTTTCAATGGTTTCCCCAAAAAATTGTCCCATCTTTTCCTATAAATAGCCCTCTGTCTTCAGTGATTGAGAGGGAGAAAAAGAGATAGAATTTTGAGGTCATTTAAGAAAAATAGCTTACAAACACGAGTTTTGAGTTTAGTTTTGAATAGTCATTTTACACTTGAAAGGTTTCAAACGATTCTCGAATCATAAGTTCCGAGGAAATCGCTGTTCATAGCTGGTTTGGAACTTCTTGGTTTGCTATTAGTATTTGAATCTTGTGGTAGAAGAAACACTGTCCAAAGCTCGTCGTTCTCGGTTCTGCTGTCCCCGAAGAGGTAAAATTTTGTCTCCTTTATGACACTCTTTTCCTGTTTTGTTTCCTAGATATTGTTCTGGTGTGTTGAAGTTTTCCTTGATTTGTGATTCAATAGCAGCCGTTGGTGTTTATATTATATTTTTTATTTTTTCCTTAAATGCTCCTACGATCTGGTTCAAATGGTTTTGGAGTCGAGTCGTGATGATAGTATGAGTTTGTCATTTTTGCATTTAAACTTAGCTAAACGCTACTTCTAGCTGACAACAGGTTGTGGCCTTATAGATATGGATCAAAACATAAGATTTTTGTTCATTTTATTCCCTTCTTTCGCCTTATGATAAGTCGTGTTCATATTGAGATATCGAGTTATGTGTGTGCTTGCTGTTCTCGTCTCAACTACCTTGATGACCTCAATCTTACGTTTTTCTCCACAGCTTGCTCGTGTTTCCTTATTAAGACCTATTTGTCGTTGTTTTCTTTTGTGAAAAACATGGAAGAGTGTGGTGGATGTTCTCTTGTCTTGTTCAAGTTTGAGGTTGATAGCTAGTCTCTTAAGGCTAATCTTACGTCCTTGTTTGGGTGTTTTCTTTGGATTACCTGTGAAGCTATAGGAATGTGAGTCGTTTTAGTTTCAAATATGCTTGGAGATAACCTAATTCGTTTATGCCGCTAACCTTGGTCTTACAATCTGATGTCCTAGAAAGTTTTAATTCGCATTGGTTTTCTTTATTAAAAAAAAAAGACAATGCTTTTAGTTTAGCTCTAAATGTTTGCCTCTGTAATTTTTTTTATGTTTAACTCAATTTGAATTATATTCTCTATCCTTTAGCTGCATAATAATCTTACCGTTTGGATTCATACATTTGAGAAAATGACAAACATGTTCATTTCTTTCCCTGCTCTTTTGTTTGAAGTCTTTAGTGTTGATTTGTCTTCCTTATCCATGTGTAAAAGTCATACAAATTTTATTGATAGTATATTTTTGAATTCAATCATTTCATGCTTCTATGTGGCATTTTAGTTTTGTTGTTAATATATATGACTAGATCATGGGTAATATCCATCTTTCTAAAATCAAATACTTGTTGGTGTCATCTTCCGTTTAACTTATAAATCTCTTCCTATTTGTTTTCTTAAAATGTGTCTTCTTGTGGTTATATTTATGTTACCTCTTCTTGTTTCGTATATGTTGATTAAAATATGCAATAACTTGTCTACTAACTTCTTCTTTTTTTAATTTTATTTTTTTTACTTGTCTACTAACTTAATTGTTCAAATTTTAATTTGTAGTAATATATTATTATATGTTGCTCCTTACCGTCTGTTCCTTCTCTTCACTTGCATGAATCTACCCGTGAGTCAACCGGACTCCATTTTTCCAGTACATTGCATTTTGAGTCAAGGAGGCTCAGATCTTTCTCTTATCGAGTCGGCCAGCAGTGAAAAATCGAAGAAGAAGTTTTTTGAGTTGAAGAAAAGGTCTCGGAAAGCAGAAAAATGAGTTGTATACACCCGATAAACACTGATATACATTAGTTGTATACAAAAAGGGGAATGAGGTTAAAACCCAAAAATTTCCATCAAAATTGGCCCAAAAAGGGGGCCCAAATTCATCTTTTCCTTTACTCTCCTAAATTATTTAATTGTTATTATTTATTGTTTTTTTTATTTGACTCTAAATTTAAAATTGTTAATTAATTTAGATGAATTCCTCAAAAGATGAACTATTTTCTTTGTGTTGATTTACTTTAATGAATTTTATTCATCAACTCTTTACTCTATACATACTAAAATGATTTTTTTTTTATCAAAACTTTTTCTTTATCTTTAATTAGTTTCAAATAATTTCTTGGTCTAGCGACTAAATTAGTTCAAATTATTATTTTTTAAAAATGCGTAAAATAAATTCTGATCACCTAATCTTTTAAAAATCTCTAATCCCTTGCAATCTAATTCAAATATTTCAATTACATCCTTTTTTCTTAATAAATTAAAAATTATCCTTTGTTAATTATTTTCTCAAATTAATTATTTTCCTAAAAAATAGTAAAAAATATTTAACCTAATCCCTAGGATAACCGCGTGTTAGCGGACGCTTCAAATCCCTTAAAAACCTTCTTGAAGCGTAAATAAGAACCTCTTACCTATTTTCTCTAAATTTTTAAAGATTAAATCTGTTAGAGTCTTTTCAATCAAGTTTTCTTAATTACTTTTTAAAAAAATTAAGTGGCGACTCTTTTCTAAGTATTTTCAAATTGTTTTATACTTAGAACATTTCAAAAAGTGATTTTTCTAAGATGGTAAAATTACGGCATAACAACCGCTTGTCTCAACATCCGGATATCCTCAAAGAATTTCGCATTGGTGACTTCTGTTTGAGGTTGCACGTTTGGTGTATTAGGTACCCCTTGCTCTTGTGGTTCAACATTTCTCCTCACTAGACGAACTCTGACTGCTCTTCGTGGAGGCATGGTTATTATGAAAACACGCGCAAGCATAAATTAGAAAGAAACTTTTTAGACATCCAACTCTAACGCACGAAAGGAATATGAAAGAAGTGAAGAAATTCCTAAATGTTGCATCCTCCTAATTATAGATGTGGCGTGCTTTACACTGACAACTAAGACTCTACAGACACAACTTTATAGACTCCCTAGGACTCTTGAACTCTGTGCTTTGATACAAAGTTTGTCACGCCCCAAGCCGGCACCCAGACGTGGCTGGCACTCAAACACCATCGTTGATCCCCAAGCGAACCCTTGGTTTGGCTTACTTAACTCAACAAGACTCTAAGAATTATTACAATAATCAAATACGCTTACTCAAATAACTTAATAATAAAACTTGTAATGTTAAAAGTATCAAACACTCAACATGGCCAAAGTAGCAACTCAAGTCTTTAACATATGAATGATACTGTAAAGACTACTAAACTACTAACTATCTATCTACGAAGCCTCTAGTATACAGAGGTATGTTGGGACAAGACCCCCAATTATCCTAATACTGAAATACTGAAAGCAAAATAAAAGGAGTCCTCCTAAAAGCAAAGAGGCTCACCAACAGACTCTGAGTGCTCAAGTTGAATCAATGAGACGCTGGATGCTGATCCTAGTTACCTGCGTCTTCATCATAAGACGATACAAGACAACTGGCATCAGTACATTGAATGTACGAGTATGCGAGTTGGAATGCTAACAAACATAGGCTTGATAGAGGTTGTGAAAGAAACACTTACCTGGGTCTTCTCAACTCATGAATATTGAACTAAACTCGTTTCATTATAAAGCAGTTTAAAGCAGATGCAATATAAAGAAAAGCATGTTGAAATACATGATCTAAACTCTGTGTACATGAAAGAACACAAAATAACTCTAAATGTATGTAAAAATACAATAAACTGATGTATATAAAAATCCAATAACTTTTGTGAGAGACTCTCTAACCTAAAACCACCACTATGAGCCTAAGTGATGGTACAACGTTTTACTCACGTTTCCAAGGAGCATCATATACCTTGACATCGGTATAGGACCTGAACTCACTAAGTTGATCCACTAGACTATGCTAAAAGGCACTAAGGAATTGTCTAAAATGTATGATCCTTTCTCTGCCCATGATGGCCATTGTTTATGGGGGCTTGAATTAATATGAATTCGCGTCCCCATATCGGTGCTCAGTAGTACTCTCAAAATATACATAACTTCATATGTGTTTAAAAAAACTTCTTCTCTGGTTTGAGATAATTGCTCAAACTTAGCTTAAAATCTCTCTTGGAAATCATAGTTTCCTCTTTACCGAAAAACTAGCTCAATGGCTCTTTTGGAAATCTTAGTTTCCTTTCTTGTTTAAATGTGAAAACATTTACAAACTCTTAGGGAATACATAGTTCCCTTATAACTTTTTGAGAAATGAACTCAACTCTTTAATCTTTACTCTTAACTTTCCTTGAATTGGAATATGGATTCAAGGTTATGATTTGTGTTTTTAGATGATTTCTAGGTGTTTAGAAATCATTTGAAGTTGTTAGAATCAATGGCAAGTGTTATTACACTTTAAAAGGACTTAAACGGACTGAATAACAAAAACTAGGTGAAAAACAAAGATTCGAGTGCGAACAGGGGGCGCCGCGCCAGACTCACTTGACTGAGGCTCCTTTCTGTCAAACTGCTAGCACGCCGCCCCAGCCCTCCTAGCTCTATGGGGGCGCATCGCGCCAGCCCTCCCCCAGGCTAAACTTGATAAAACAATCCTCTCGTTTTCTGACCATAAACAGTTTTAATTTGATTCTTTTTATCAAATTCACTTTAGATTCATGCACCCACATCATATATAAAAGTTTCTATCCCAATGAACTCAAGAAATTACAACACTTTCTACATCAAGAAATTCACAAACCTCAAGTCATGTTCAAGAACGAAAGCAATTCAAGAACATTCAATTTCCAATCGTTTTAGAACTATTTCACGTTGCATCAAACATAGTTGGCACGTGGGTGAACGAACCCAACGTTATGGAAGACTCACATACCTTTTTAGGGATCACCCTCGACAAATCCACACTCAAGCTCGAAGGTTTCTGGGTGATTTCTTGGTTTCTTTTCTTTTTTTCTCCTCTTTTCTCTTTTCTCCAAGCCCTAGCGTGAACTCTAATTTTCCTAAAGTGAACAATGTCTTGTTTTACCCCTATTAATTCCTAAAAATGAATTAATATAATTAGGTAAGGAAAAGACTAAATTGACCTCCCCAAATAATAGACTTTCCTTAATCCAACAACCCAACTTTCGGAAAGCATAACTCACTCATACGAAGTCGGAATTGCGCAAACTTAGAGGCGTTAGGAATATTGTTACAAGGGATTTTCAACAATATCTGGAAGTAAACCTAACTCATCCAGAGCTAGAAGTTGTGGCCGTTTATAGTTTTCCAAAAACTCACTTTAACTTACTTACCAGATTTCCAGATTTTCACTTTCTTTCCAAAAATAACTATTTCTAATTTCTAAAGCTCCTTCTAGTTTCTATTTAAGTTGCGAGATGTTACACATAAAACATGTACCCTACCCGTTTTTGAACTTTCCGAACACCTGTTTTTAATTTTCAGCTCATATAAAATGATTGTTGACTCGATGGAGAAAATGTTGGGTTTCTACCCGACCCAAGATGCAAGGATAGTAAAAAGAAAGTCCAATGGACTCAAATTGATGGAGTTCATGCAAGAAAAGAAGGGTAAAGATTTGCACTCATTCATATTACATGTAAAGGGATAAAAACTGAATATTACTATTTATTCAAGAAATCTGGTTTTCCAAATTGTAAGCAAACACGCATTAGCCCTAAAATGATGATGCTCAACTAGCACACGTGTTAACTAATATCATGTAAACAGATGGGAGCTTTGGAGATGATTTTCCAGTGAACACAACTAGACAAATATGTTTTTCCAGGTCACTAGGCTAACATGCTTTTATACTAGTACTAGTTGTATATAAATGTCAATAACAAAGTAAAATCATAATAGCTCAACCAATATCAACATGCCAATGATCCCATAGATCAAAGTGATCAGGATAGAGTTACCTACCCCTAATCTGTAGCAAGAAAGATTTATATTCTTTGTTCTAATCTTTTATTCTACACTTTCCATAATAAACTTAATCAACAAGAAATAAACAAGTAAGTTTTTGACCATCACTAACAACACACAGAGAAAAGAAAGCTACCGCAAGTTCTCAAAACCAAATTTGATAAGTTCACCCTTTTGTGCAAAAATTTACGCCTAAAACAAGACCATGATTGCGAGAAACTACAAACGAATATGCATTATTATGTAATGCAAAATAAAATTTGGATAGCCAAGAACAGTAGGCCATGAAAGGAAAATCAAAAATAAATCAAGGTGTGTACGACATTGAACTATGGCGCGAAATTTAAATTGGAAACATTATAGAAGTACTTTTCTGAATTAGAAAAAGAAACATACCATAACTAAGTTTGCATTAGCGTCGATTCAATATTAGTGAACAGAAATACCTGCTAAATATTTATGTGAATGTCTCAATACTTTATCACAATACACATAGAGGAAGAACATTTTCAGCTAAAATCATCAACACAATTAAATTCTAACATATGAAAACCCAATAATACTAAGGTTTACTAGCCAAGAGTTGATAAATAAAGCTGAAAACACAGTAGAAAGATGAGAAGAGTTCACCTTTTTCTGGGCAGGAACTTGGGCGAATGAGTTGAGGCCAACTACTCCACCACCACGTGAAAAGAACACCGCGAAATGTTTTCTATTATAGAAAATAGAGAGCTTAATACCCGAGCTCGAGATTCAAAAAAATTGACTTACCACTATAGAAATCAAAATTCTTCTTATGAACCTATATCACTGTAGTTTCTCTATTTTCATGTCTCTTCTCCTTTGGACAGTGAAGACAACAAGGTATCAGGTCAAACTTAGGGGAAACAAATAGAAATAAGGATGAATTCGAATTTGAAATCCAAATATTTCTTGGAAAGAATTACGTTGAGTTGTCAACAATACCAATTTGTACAACAATCTTCAATGGATTCAAGAGGGGCCCGTTCAATTTCGATCAAGGATGATGAAGGTATGAGATTTCGACACCTCATAAATCTCAAACGGATCTTGTACGAGAGAATGAGGAAATTCTGAAAAAAGGAGAAATGGCACGGCGACGCAAATGTATTGGTGTACGAAGGTGCCGCACTTCACCGGTTTTGTGGATGGGGGATGGGGTCATTTTTTGTATTGTTGTATGGTATTGTTTGGAATTGGGCTGAGTAATTTGGGCTATTGGAATTTGTGTCTTGGAATTGTACCACATTAGATTCAAGATTAGAGGCAAAAATTTGTAAATAAAGTGTTTGACTAAATGGATTGAAATTATAGCCAATTAGATTTAAGAAGTTAACCGAATCGAGTTGATTTGCAAATTCGGCTATAATTTAAATAGGATGAATTAATATATTTAATTTACGAGCTCCTTAATCGTAACATAATAAAATAATTAGTTTACTTGTAAACAAATTTACTCAAAAATATAAATATAACTTAAACTAATTAAACAAATACTTAATTACAACAAAAATCTTTTTGAGATTATTTTAGAATATTTTAATAATATACAAAGTATATACATAAAAACATAAATATTATTAAAAAATTATCAGAAGTGACGAAACTACTTAAATAACTTGCAAATTATATTTATTTTGTTTTTTTAATTTTATAAAACTAATTATTTTAAATCATTTGAAATTGAAGAAGCTCGAGGAGGGTCAACATTGAGTATCAACAAGCCAAATAAGCCAAACAACCCTATCCTAGCAGCTTTCTAGCCCGAATAGATGATATGATCTTAGCTTGCTTAGGCGTGTACACCCCTTTCCACTCTAACTCTTCCCTAACAGGGATCTCTAGAGCTAAGACTTAGTATTACAATTAAATACCACATAATAGGGGGACAACCAAGTCATGAATAAGATTATACCAAAGTCAGTCATATCCAAAATCACCGAATCAGCCCAAGTCTGAAAACTCATACACAAAATAGGACAAGCACGATACACATGGGTGACTATGACCGACTCTCCAACTGATGTAGAAATATGGATGGGGGCATCAAGTATATCACAAATCATATCAAACTATGAGGTAAAATGCACTGACATATAAGAATAAGTGGAACCCGGATCAAATAACACATTAGCCATCCGGTCACAAATAAGAATAGTATATGTAATCACCGCATCAGACTATATCGCCTCTGTCTTGCCCAAAAAGGCATAATGCTGAGCCTTATCATCTTGAAAAGCGACTTTCCAGCCTGGTTGTGTTGCACCTCGATCTGCATTACCATTTTCCCTACCTCTACAACCTCGCTGATTACCTCCTCGCCCACCGTGTGAAATTAAATCCCTCTATTTCCCGTGGGTGCCATCGCTCTAGACTACTGTTGTACGAAATCCAACATGTGAGGATGGGGACAATCTCTCCTCATATGCTCAGGTTCTCCACAATTGTAGCAAGTAAAATGAAAAGATGGTCTGCTGCCCGCCCGAAAGTGCGGCTCCCAGGATATCTTGAATCAAATTCTGAGGTGGAATTCCTGCGTAATTACTTGTAAAAGTGGGTATAGCGGACTGAATTTTCCGAGATGCAGGTGTTGGTCTCCTTAAACCTCTGGAGTAAGATCCTTGAAAGTTGCCTGAACTCTTGGCTTTCTTAGCCAATGCCTTAACCTGACCGTTTTGCCTCACCTCCTCCACTTTCTTCACAAAATCTTTCACTTCATTACAAAAAATTCCTGCAGAGGTCATATGAACCGACAATACCTGTAACTCAGAATTCAATCCCATAACAAATAAACAAATCCTCTCTTCCTCAGTAGTCACCAATTGAGTAGCATATCTAGAGAAAGCATGGAACTTGGCCTTATAGCAACCACAATCATACCACCTTGCTCCAAAGTCATGAACTCATCTTTCTTACGATCCCTCAAAGTCCGGGGCACATACTTTTATAATAACATACCACGGAACTGAGTCCAAGAGAGTGGAGATAAAGTTGAAGATCAACATTCCACATAAGCTCTCCATCACTTTTAGACTCCCTTGAAACTAAAAAGTTACAAACTCAATCCCATGTTGATGGACAATTCCCAACTTATGAAGTCTCTCATAGCAATCTAAACTAAACTCATACGCATCCTCACTCTCATAACCAAACAATACAGGAGGCTTTAGCTTCAAAAACATATTCAACATTTCATGATTATTACCAATCATAACAGGACTCAACAAAGGACAAAAGAAACCATCAGTACCTCCAGTTCCACCCACCTTGGAGGCAGTGTTAGCAATAGGGGGATGAGAGGGAGCCTGAGCAGCTTTGATCAAAGAGAAGCACTCCAGGACCAACCAACACTCTTATGAACGACATAATATGTTGAGTTAACACTGGGTCTAAAGGAGAAATACATGTAGTCTCAGTCTGCACCTCCTCTTCTTGTCCAACATCCTCACCATTCTCAACATCAACATTCTCCTTTATCTCTTCATGATGCACATAATGGTTCTCATTTTTGGGAGCGTTCTCAACAAGAGCTCCATCCCTAGTAGGTTCTACTCTTTCTCGGCCTCTACCCCTAGCTCTTCCTCTACCCCTGCCTCGATCGCGAACTCTCACTGCAAATTCCTTAGTGGGAGCATTGAGAGCTACGGGTCTGACGTCGTTGAACCTAGTGTTAACCATCTGCAGAAGAGTGAAGGAGGTTAGATACCAATTGGAAACCAGTTATAGCACAAAAGGAGACAAGAGAAAAATAAAGAGATTTCCTAAAGTCCTTTAGCCTCTCGAAGAAAAGTACACATGTCTCCGTACCATTTTGCAAGACTATACTAGACTTTTGGTACACTAACACCAATGATAATAGGCTCTGATACCAACTTTTCACATCCCAGACCGTCGTGAGTGACACCCACACTAATCCTCCAATGGGAGAACCATTACTACACCCACACTATGGAAGCACGTTTAAATAACTAAAAACGGAAGTTCCCATAAACTTCCAAAAGATCTAACAATGAATTTCGGAATTTAAATGCCTAGAACCTGAAAGTTAATGTACCAAAACTCTAACAAGAACCATAGTATAAAGAAAATGGGTACAACCCCCAACCAACATAAGAAATCTAAAGAACTAGTCTAAGTCTGAAATGTGGACATAAACAAAAAGAGAACTCATGGCTGCCCGGAAGAACTGACTCACCCTTGAATTCGAATGATCACTGATCTTCTAAGTGAGGTCTGTTAATAGCCGCTTAAATATGCCTCGTACTCAACAAAAGAAAGAGAAAGTGTAGTATCAGTATAGAACCATAATATACTGGTAGAATCACGTGGCTATCCCATGAAGTGCAACGTAAGCAAGTTAATACAACATTAAACATTTAATACCAAACATGTAAAATATCGATTATCACATTCTCAATAATATACCTTTAACAAGTCATTGGTCCTCTCATGGAACCCAAACCAAATTGTTCGTGTACCAGTATGTGGTATAAGATTCAATGTTAATGTCAAAACATTACAATTGATCTCATATTTATGTCGGAACGTGACAACCGATCCAAGTTAATGTGTCGAAACGCAACATCCGATCCATTCAACAAGTCACAGTCACAGTCATGGTCACAAGTATATTCTCAAAATCATACAATCAAGTAATGATTTATGGCATACAAAGTTCATCTATCCTCATTTCCAATTAGTGTGATCAATGATACAACATTCACATTCATACATGCATCATAATTAAGCAATAACAAACATACATCACACATTCATGAAATCACAACCATCACCTACCTCGAAACAAGCATGCATCCCCTAAGAAACTTGATTCTTTCTTTTCCTGATTCGTTCCGCTTGTTCTTGGTCTACAAACAATGATTATAACACAGGAATTAATAAAGGATAACTAATTACCCGAATTACCAACAATTCTATCAACCCTAGATCAAATCCATGATCCCAATATCCAAATTAGGGCTTTTACCATCATAATTTCCAGATCAAAACTCTCCCCTTTTGATAATTACCTATGTAACGAGATTCTACAGATCGAAAAACGAATTCGGGGAGTGAAAATCTTATCTTTAGAGATGGAAAATTGTCAAGAAGACTCCTGAGTTCGTTCCTTATCTCTCAAGTTCGAAATTGCACAATAAAACATTTTTGGAGTTTATTTCAGACTTTAAGTCACGTTTGTCCCGACACAATGGCCTCACCCCGCTACAGCGGCCCCACCTTGATGGGAAAATCCCGCCTAAGTGGCTTGCAAAGAACTAGTGAGAAAATTTAATAATTTCAATACCCCCATTTCACAACACACCTTCAACCAACAACACTCACAAACTACTTGTTCACTACAGGATCAGTTTCGGGAGTTCTACTCACCCGATATTATTTCTGTAAAATCGTACGAGTTCCTTAATGTCTTGTCTATATACTCATGTAATTAAAATTATAATTAATCACCTAATTACTACCAGATTTCCTAGACCTTACTGACTCCAATTTCGTCTGAATCTGGACTAGGTTGAAAAATTTCAAGTTACTACGAAAAAGTTTTTTGACCCAAAATTTTTCCCCGTTGCTTTTCTATAACGATGGAAACCAGTCGTTACAGAACTATTGAATGAATAAAGCTTAAAAGTTATGAATATTGAGAATGTTATGCCAAAATTGGATGTCAACACTTATTATAACATAAGTATATTTTAAAAAATTTCCACTTTAAAATACCAAAAAAAATGTGAAAAATAATTTTAATTTGTTATTCATAGCTAAATACAACTCTAATGTTTAATATTTTTTACTTTAAAAACAAATAAAGCTTTAAATTTTTTTACAATAAAACATGTTCAAAAGATCACTTTACATGTAAATGAATCGTTGAAAATAATCCCAAATATTAAATTTCAAGCCCAAAATCGGTTAGATCCAAAATGGAAAAGTAAAAACCAAAAACCAAATAGGAAAAATGTACGAAGCTTTAATTATTTGTCTCTTTTAAAAATTGTCCTTAAAACATATGGACCAGAGAAATATATCATATTTTTCTCAAAAAATAAGTGTTTTCGAGTTCTCAATAGCAATTTTTTGAAAATTATGTCCAAAAAGGTGTTTTTGACAGAGAAAAACTACAAAAGGAAAAGTTGTCTTTTTTTTAAAAACAAAAAACATGGTCAAATGACCATAGTACTTTAATAATCCCTATACATTTTAAGTACGGCAATCAGTGTTTTAAAAAGCGGGGGCATGAGGTGAGGCGTTTTATACAGTACGGAGCGAGACGTAAGCCCCGAGACACGGGGCGTAAGTCCCATGGATCTACGGGGCGTACTCTCATGTATATTCAATTTTATAGTTTTATTACTAATTAAATTCCTTTCAATGATTTTACATATAACTTTTTATAAAAAAACTATAATATATAGAAATTATATTATGATTTTTATTTGCGATAAGTATTAATAATCTATAATAAAGAAAAAAAGTATCATAATTATTATTTGAGAAATATTATTACACCAATAACAATAAAACATGACTATACAAATATAAATAATCTAATATCTTAACTTTCTAATAATAAAAGAATCATTATTTCTAAATATATATATATATATATATCGTACTATACAATTTATCCCCCCCCCCCAAAGCCCTAAAGAAAATAATCAATAAACTTACAAGTATTATAGTATAAACATCACTGTTTCATGAATAAAAATAAAATTACTTTCAAATAATTAAATAAAATATGATAATTTTGAGACATATGACAAAAACATGAAGACCAATGATAAGTGAACAAGTAAAATTTCGCTACATATTTTTAAGAGAAATGTTACGTAATATATAATTACCTTTATAGTGTTACCAAATAGTAAATATGTGATACTACATTTGTTGTTTAGGTTACTCTCAATCTTGTTATCTTTATAGATTAAAAAGTTGTGTATTATTCATTTATTCAAGAATTATGAGGGTCAAACAATGTTACTTAAAGATTTTAACACATAATTTGTGTAAGATCTGCTAGGCAAGTCCCGAGCGTTGGACGTTGGGCGTGCTTAGGGCGTACAGTCGGACGCTTAGGGTGTAAGTCTTGTAAAACTAAGTCCCAAACTTGAGTCTCGAGGCGTTCTGCTAGAGCTCCGCCCCAGGGCGAGCCCCGAGGCGAGTCCCAGAAGAATCTTTTAAAACATTGACGGCAATATATGAAAAAAATTAATATTTTTAAAGAAAAAAAAGTGATGTGAAGTCTCGATATGTTAAGGTACTATACGTATACAAACTGGTTCAAATAAAATTCTACAATATGTAACAGAAACCCATAAAGGCGTCTTGTTTTACCTAGACCCTATGAAGTCATGGTGGGTCATTTGTTGAATAGTATTTTACTACTGTAGTGAACCAATTTGGGTCGTGAGTCGTGACATTTAACAGAGGCGGACCCACCTATAAGCTGTGGACGTACGTGTATCTGTTAATTTCGAAAAAAAATTATGTTTATATGTTATCTATCTTGAAAATGGATTAAAATTAGAATATAATTATCAGTGCACCATAAGTAGCATAAGACTGATGTTGTGCTACTGGTACCCACTCTGACTTGCGTTTTAATCCAGCTAGACCCCTATTTGCATTACTTTGATTTTAAGTTTATCTTAAAGCTCAAATTTGAGTTAAGTTAATATTGGTGTATCCGAAATTTTCAAATCACGCGCTCGACTATGATGTGAAGTGCGATTATTTGCAACAAATTTTAAACATATGGAAAATAAATCAACTACAAAATAAAATCAGAAGAAACACAATTTTATTCATCAAGATTGCGAGTACAATTCTGTTGATCCATCAATCCTTCTCTAATAAGATATTTATCCATGAGTCGAGGATCGTTTGCGGCGTATTTTTTGACCTATGATGATTTGGACTTGATCTACATAATTTGAGGGTCGTTAAGGATCGTAGTGGCATATTTCTCAAACTATGACAATTAAGACTTAATCTACATAATTCGGGGGTCATTAAAGAAATATAAGATGATTTGAATTTGATCTATTTATGAATACTTCATGAGTTTGTGGAATATCAGATGTCTTTTCACGGGAATATAGTATTATTTATATAGAGATATGAATTACGGTTTAGAATTGAGTAGCCTCCAATAATTCTAATTGAAATTTGACATTATAGAATTTTAATTTAAATTGAACACATTTTATAAAATCCTATAAAATTTTAATGTCTATCGCTACATGAGAAAAATGATTTCTTTCAATCATAAATGCAGTGATATAATCAAAAACATTTAGACCAACCGTCATAAATTGTGGCCCCTCTCCGGTGTAAGCTTATTGCATATATTCTCTTTTCTCTTACTTCAGGAGAAGGAATTAATGGAGGTCAAAATAATAGTAGTAATAAGTTGACTGTGTTCTGGTCAAATCTTTGATAAATCATCCATGCTACCTTTAATGATTTGCCAAGAAACTACCATGATATGTTTAATTTATTGTATTTTTTTTTTTTGGGTACATAATCAAATAATATCATGTAAAATTACAGGTACAAAGTTTTTTAAACAAATAAATTGAAAAATTTTAAATTGATTACTCTCTTCGTTCAATAATAGTTGTCCATTATATTATTTTAAAATGTTCAATAATATTTGTCCACTTTATAAAATCAATCGATAATTTTACACGTAGTTTCTAATTTACTCTTATCAATTATCATTGATTATAGTCATTTATCTATTATAATTTTCAAAACATTATATTTATTATATTTAACGGTTGATATAATAAAATTATTCTTCTATTTATAATTTGCTTAAGGGGTGTGCCAAATTAATATTATTGGACAACTATTATTAGACTCCCTCTATCCCTAATTAGTTCTCCATTTCTTCTTTTTAGTTGTCCCTAATTACTTATTCATTTTGACAAATCAAGAATGACAAAAAAATTTTCTATTATATCCTCAATTTATTATTTTGGAAAAAGATAGAACTTTTTAAAAATCTTAAGTTTTTAATTCATCCACATTACAATTAATAGAGCTAAAATGATAAATTCACGATGTTATTATTTAATAAGTGTGTTAAGTGGCGGAGCCAGGATTTCAATAAGGGGGTTCAAATCTGGAAAAAAATAGACACATAAAGTAGCCGAAGGAGGTTCGACATCTATTATATATACCTAAAAATAATTCAACCATGTATAAATGATATAATTTTTTGCTGAAGAGGGTTCGAATGAACCCCTCATTATAAGGTGACTCCGCTACTGAGTGTCTCAATTAAAAAATGAACAAGTAATTAAAAACGAAGCAAACATACAATTATGTTTAGCCCTCGAGACAGATTGAAGAAGAGAGCATTTATTTCTGAACAACAACCAAGCATCATGTCACATAGAAATATGTCACTATTATGCAAAGGGGACACCCTCTATGCCCCACTCTAATTTATGACTGAATTATTTGTTGTGTATTAAATGGTCTGTCTCTTATAACATTCAATAAGGCTTCAAAAGTTGGAAGTGTTTGCTATTCATGGCTTCATTCACTAAATATTCAAGTCAAGAGCTAAGAGTTGTAGTAATTGCTTGTGGACTCTTGATCATTGCCTTTTTATATCATGTTCCAATTACAGGTCAGTAGTATTTCATTAAGTGAAATAAATGATACTTAATTAATTATTCCTTTCTGCCATCTCATCATCATCCCATAAATACTAATAACAGAATATATGCCTCCCTTTTAATTAATGAAATTATTGTTTCGTTTTCCTTATAGTTATAAAATTTTACAATCATAATATATATGATCAATAGAGTAGTATAAATTCTTGTAGTACTTTAAATATGCATATTAAGTTATTTAAAGAAAAAAAATGATTCCATCATTATTTTCCTCTTCTCATGCTTTACTCATAAAAATGAAGAAGAAACAGAAGAAGATTGGTCTCTACAAGTTGCATACATTATTCTCCGTATCTAAATTCTAAATATAATTGATACTCTTAACATTTTGCATTTAGCGAAATGATTTATAAATAAATAAATATTTATGATTTATTTTAGATCGTATAATCAATTTAAAAGTACTTCCTTATCAATTAAAATTTAGTGCTATGACTCAACCAAGAGGCCGGGTAATAATAAGTTTCTTAATTTGTACCTTTTAATGGTGAGTTGATCAATGAGATATATTGAGGTACAGCCCAGCAGACGCGGAGCTAGGTGGGGTTCATGGGTTCGGAGGAACCCGTTAGCTTTTTTCGTAGACTCTATATTTGTATTAGTATGTATATTAACAAGTGATTTGTGAACCCCAAATAAAATTGATTAATTAGAACCCCCAAACTCCTAACATTGGCTTTGCCTCTGCGTACAGGTGGTGTTGAGGTTCCAAATTGGGGAAAGGGAGCAAGTGGAGTGAAGGTAGGATCAAGGCCACCAAGGTGTAGTGTTGATAAATGCTTCAACTGCAGCCCTTGCATGCCTACCCTAATTGCACCAATTCACCAAGGAAAACACAAAGCTTCTGCTGCTGCTTCTCAACATGATACTTATTATCTTCTTGCATGGAAATGCAAATGTGGTAATAAGATTTACCACCCATGATTACTCTACTAGTATATATTTTGTAATTTTATACCTGAAAAATATCGTCTATACCTTCTTGCTCAAAACAAAAACAGAAACAGAATGATGTATGCTTGTCTAATATATCTCTATATATTGTTGTATAGTTTGTTATGATGTATTTATGAACCATGAGATTTTCTCTTGTGATCAACTTAATTTTTTAAGTCCATGTCCACTTTATTCATTTAACTAAGATACATATATATATATGGAACTTGGGCTTTAAAACAACATTTATTTTAAATTATTTGTATCAACTAAAATAAATTTTGTTGAATTTAAATTTCAAATTTTTATTCAAATAAAACGGAATGGGTTTGTACATTAGAGATATATCTATTTTGCAAAAAAGGTGTAATTTTTTGTAACGATCGAGTTCCGTCGTTATAGAAAAGCCAATGGGAAAACATTTTAGGTAGGAAAACTTATTGGTAGTAACTTGAAATTTTCCAACCTAGTCCAAATTTGGAAGAAATCGGAGACTTTAAAGTCTAAGGAAATTTGGTAACAATTGGATGATCTGATTATGAATTCGATCACATGAGAAGATAGCTAAGGTGTTGAGGAACCAGTATGACTTTACATACAATTGGCTAAGGTGTATGTGAAAGAGATAGTGAGAGATTGCATGGGGTGACCTTTTCTATCATCTCAGACCGTGGTACCCAATTCACATCCAAGTTTTGGAGGAAGTAACACGATGAATTAGGCACACAACTCACTTTTAGTTCAACCTTCCATTCGCAGACGGATGGAAAATCTGAGAGGACTATTCAAGTGTTAGAAGACATGTTGAGGGCATATGTAATTGACTTTGGAGGATACTGCGATAATTTCTTACCCTTGTGTGATTTTTCTTATAATAATAGTTATCACTCTAGCATTGATATGACTCCATTTGAGGCACTTTATGGGAGATGACGTAGATCACTCATAGGTTGGTTTGAGGCTAGAGATGCAAAACCTTTGGGGGTGAACCTAGTGAAGGATGTTCAAGACAAGGTGAGGAGTAGTCAAGCTAAGCTTCTAGCAGCCCAGAGTAGATAGAAGAAGTATACGGATCATAAGATAAGAGTTATGAAATTTCAGACTGGTGAGAATGTCCTTCTTAAGGTATCACCCATGAAAGGGGTGATGATATTCGTCTAGAAGGTCAAGCTAAGTCCGTGATATATTGGTCCCTTTAAGGTTATTGAATGTGTAGGGCCCGTGGTTTATAGATTGGCTTTACCTCCTAACCTATAAGGAGTTCATCGCTATTTCATGTTTCTATGTTGAAGAGATATCACAATGATAGATATTACATCATTAAGTGGGGCTCAATTGTATTAGACAAAGACCTCCAATATGAGGAGGAGCCGATTGCAATTCTTGATCGTGATGTGCATAAGATGAGGACCTGGGAGATTAAGTCTGTGAAGGTTCAATAGAAGCATCATCCATTTGAGGATGCTACTTGGGAAACTGAGAAGGACATGCGAGGCAAGTATCCCCAATTGTTCGTCGATTCAGGTACTACTTCATTCTTACTTTAGCCTAAATTTCCTAGTTATACTTGGGGACGAGTGAGGGGTAAATTGGTATATATTGTAACAACAAGGTTTTGTCGTTAGAAAAGTCAACAGGAAAAAATTTTGGGCCGGAAATGTTTTTGGTAGTAACTTGAAATTTCTCAATCTAGTCCAGATTTGAAAGAAATTGGAGTCTTTAAATTCTAGGGAAATGTGGTAACGATTGGTCTATCTAATTATAAATTAGATCACATGAGTAGATAACTAAGCCGTTGACGAACCCATACGATTTGACATAATTGAATTTGGGTGAGTAGAACTCTCGAAACTGATCTTAGCGCGTACAGGTAGTTTCCGAGTGATGTTGGTTAAAGGTGTGTTGTGCAATGGGGATTTGAAACTCAAAATCTGAGGTTATGTTTTCGTGCAAGTCGTTATAACGGGATTATTACCTCCAGGGTGGGACTGCTTTAGCGGGTAAGGTACGCCGTGGCGGGACAAACGCGACTTAAAGGCGTAAATAAACCCCAAAAATATTTTATTTTGTAAATTTTGAACTTGAGAGCTAAGGAACGTATTAAGGGGTTTTCTTGAAGATTTTTTACCATTCTTGAGGCTAAAGCTAAGATTTTGACTCCCCATATTCATTTTTTAATCCATAGAACGTAATTTAATGGGTAATTATCGAGGGGGGGTATCTAGAATTTATAGTGGAAACAGACGTAATTTGGATTATGGGTTGATCTAGGATTGATAGAATTGTTAGTAATTTGGGTAATTAGTGATCATTATTGATTCCGTGTTGTTACGATTGTTTGTAGACCAAGAATAAGTGGAGCGAATCCGGAAAGGTAAGAATCAGGTTTCTTAATTCAAGCTTTGTTCGAGGTAGTAGATGGTTATGATTTCATGATCGTTTGATGTATGATTGTTCTTGCTTCATATGATGCATGTATGTGAATGTTGTGTTATTGATCACATTAATTTTAAATGAGTATAAACAAATAACTATATGTCATGAATCACTTCTTGATTGTATGATTATTTAAAATATACTTGAGATTGTGATTGTAGTATGTTGAATGGATCGGATGCCACGTACCTGCATACTAATTGGGATCGATTGTCATATTCTGGCATAAATATGGGAGCAGTTGCCACATTCTCGCATAAACATTGAATCAAGTACCATGATCCGGTACACTAACAGTTTGGATTTGGACTCAGTGAGAGGACCAATGACTTGATATATAAATGCATATTGTTGAAAATATGATAATCGATATTGTATATGTTCGGTATATTGCATGTTTATGATGTTGTATTTACTTACTTATGTTGCACTTAGTAGGAAAGTCGTGTGATCATATCCGTAAATAATGGTTGTGTACTCATAATCCACTTACTCTTACTTTTGTTGAGTACATGACACCTTTAGATGGCTATTGACAGATCTTGCTTAGAAGATCAATGATCGTTTCGAATTTTAGAGTGAACTGGTTCTTTCGAACTGACTTGGGTTCTCTTCTTGCTCAGTCCGTTTCATTCGGACTTAGACTTTCTATTAGTTATTAGTTCATTAGTTTGGGGTTGTAACCCTTCTTGTTTAGACTTATGGATCTTGATAGAGTTTTGGTACTTTCAGGTTCTAGGTTATTTCTTCTGGATTGTTTAGTTGAGTTGTTAGATCTTTTGAAAGTTTATGGGAACATCATTATTTAGTTATCTAAACCTGCTTTCATTGCTTTAAAATTGTTAGTTGGTGAGTAGTTATGGTCAGGGAAGTTGGTGTGGGTGTCAGTCACGGCGGTCTGGGTCCTGACATTTTTTCTCCATAAATTACAATGTTTTCTCCACATTAGAAAAAATCTGCTAGTATCTTTTAGTGTTGTTCTATAATGATGAAGATCGTCAAAGTTTTCCCTAAATTTATAATATAATCAATACTCACTACTATACAAACTGCCAAAAAACGAAGGCCAAAAGCGACAGAGTTCGTCATTTTTTGGTCAAAATCAACGAAAAAATGAGACAGTCAAGTTTGCCGCTTTTCAGAAAGCAGCAGAATCCCTCACTTTTTGACTTTTTTAAAAGATATTATTGTTTGAATAATACGACGTCGTCCGTCACTTTTTTGTTATTTTTATTTATTTAGTTTTCAAAAAGCGACGCAATCCATAACTTTTATTTAATTCTATAATTTTTTAAAATCTTGAAAGCGACAGTCAAGGAGACGCCGTCTGTCGCTTTTATTAAATTTTATTTTTTGAAAAACTCAGAAAAGCGATGCGGTCCATAATTTTTTGGGAAATTGAATTTTAAAAAAATCAAAAAAGTGACGGACTAAAGGACCTTGTATGTCACTTTTTTGGATATTTTAAAAAATAATTGTAGAAAAGCGGCGGACAAAACCACCCTGACCATCACTTTTTGTTAATTTTTGACAACATAAACTTATATATTTCTGCTGCCCACTTGCAAATTTCAATTCAATTCAATTCAGTCCAATCAAACAAAACACATAATAAACATGCTACACAAAATATAAAACAATAAACTAAAATTAATCTTCAAAAATAGCTAAATCACAATTTAAAGACTTATTAAGTCTTTCAAAACTTAAAAAAAATCATAAACTAATGATATAGAAGCTAATTAGGGAGTGGAATCTATGAAATCATCTTCCTCCTCAGTCCTCATTCTTGTCGTGGATATTTTTATATATATTTTTTGTAATAGATTTTTAAACTAGTTTCTCTCTAATAAAATTATTTTAATATTAAAAGTATATTAATACTTCCCTTTATCGTAATTTAACTCTCAAAAATACTTTTTAATTAAAATAAATCGAACACAATTTGTTTATAAAAAACATTTTTTAAATAATTAGCCCAACATAAATTATTATTTTATTCACAAAAACTTTTTTAAAAAAAAAGAGAAAGTACTTCTAAAACTAAACAGATTTCTAACTGACTCTAACTCTTTTGTATGGTAAAAGTAGGGTTGGGCATAATCTGGTTCAAACAAAAAAAAAATCGACTGAACCAAACATATTTTATTTTGGTTTCATTTTTTCAATTTATTCACTCGGTTTTGGTTTGAAAATTTAATATTTCGGTTATTCGATTCATTTTATTGGTTTTGAACAAATTAAATTCGTTTTAACTAAAACAACTTAATTTAATGACACCAATGGCTAGTCTCTTAGGGGTCGTTTGGTTTGACTACAAGTTATGATGGGATTAGTCATGATGGTATAGTTATCATGGGATTAGTTATTCTGAGATTGTTTTTTATTGACTGTCATGTTTGTTGTATTAAAACTAATAACCATTGCATAATTTCTAAATTGAAGTTTTTTGTTCACAAAAATACCCTCCATCTTATTTAGATTTTTAAATACTTTTTTTGTGAAGTTCTAATCATTCACTTTTTAAGCAAATCAAATAAATCTCCATTGTTTGAATTTACATTCCACGTGACTCAACATAGACTCGTGGGAAATATCTCCTCTTTGATAAGGATAAGGTTACAGAATCATAGTACTTTAGTATGTTTGAGTCATATACGTAATTAGTTTCTCCTCTATTTAGGTCTCTTATGTTCAACATACTCCTTTCTCTTCTATACTTGTTCATGTATAAATATCACACATTGTATCAATCATACTTGACGCTTTTACAATCATATACAACTCTTATATGGTATTAAGAGCCTCCAAACACTCTGATTAGTATTTCCAATCGTCTTAATTTTTTTCTTTTCCAGAATTCCAACTCTTTTTTCCTAGAATGTTTGCTACTTCCTTCTCTCCTGACTCTCCAGCTATCACTCTCAATCAAGGGGGTGTCGTTCATCCCTATCAATTGATCTCTTTTAACCCTGTGTCTCAGCTATCCTTCGAGCTAACAGGTAGTGAGAATTATCCAACTTGGAAATCTGAAGTTACCACTCTATTATTTGTCTACGATCTTCTTACCTTTGTTGATGGTTCACTTTCTATCCCAACTGTGCACATTCTAGACAAAGACAATACCCAAATGCGTAATCCCAACTTGAGATTGTGGGAGCGACAAGACATCTTGTTCGTAATGCCATTATGTCATCAGTTGATTGTCATTCTCCTAGCCTACACTCTGGGCGGAAATGACACTAGAGAACCATTAGTAGGCCCAAATGAATCCTTGGCCTGTCTAGAATCTCAGCGGAACACTTACTCAACAAAAAAAGGACTTAAATACAATCTTAATAAACTATCTGAATAGATAAACTGAGAATGTTTTAGAAATAACATTCAACTTAGCCAAAATAACAACTCATGTCTCATAGCAAAACAACTGAAATGCAAAGACTAAAGAACTATAGTTATCTATTTATCAAGCCTCTAATATTATGAGGGATGTCGGGACAAGACCCCCGATCATCCTAACAACTGAAATACTAAGAACAATATGAAAAGGGATCCTCCGGAAAATAAGGAGGCTCACCAAAAGACTCAAAATGCTCAAGTGGATCAATGAGGCGCTGGATGTTGATCCTGGTTACCTGTATCTGCATCATTAAATGATAGAGGACAAATGGAATCAGTACATCAATGTACGAATGTGTGAGGGGAAATCTAAACAAACATAAGCTTTAACCAGAAGAAACACTTACCTCTTCTCAACTTAACTCAACTCTTTTCAATATTAAGAAAAAATAAAGATAACAACTCAGTGCATTTATAAACACAAAAAAACTCAGTTTGTATATGAAAATACACGTAACTATGTGTATATAAGTATATAAAATATCTCTGCGGGAATTTCTCTAACCTACAATCACCTCTATGAGCTTAAGTGATGGTACATCGTCTTGCCTTACACTGTCAAGGCCATCTTATACCTTACCGAGGTATAGAACCTAACTCACTAAGTGGACCCACTAGTCTATGCTAAAAGCATTAAGAAATCATCTAAAAGGT
The DNA here is from genome assembly GCA_016801875.1 of Solanum sitiens. Classification (NCBI taxonomy): domain Eukaryota; kingdom Viridiplantae; phylum Streptophyta; class Magnoliopsida; order Solanales; family Solanaceae; genus Solanum; species Solanum sitiens. The sequence goes on from JABWTJ010000421.1 coordinate 393,527, forward strand.
ATGACCCTTTTTCTACCCATGTTGGCTACACGGTTTACTTAGACTTTGAATTATCTAAACTCAAATATGTCCCCAAATCAATGCTCAATACTACTCCCAAAATATACTAGCTCATATGTTTAAAAACATAACTCTTTTAGTGGTTTGAGATTATTACTCAGAACTAGCTCAAAATCTCTCTTGGAAATCAGTCTTTCCTCTCGTGTTTGAATGTGAAAACATTTTAACTCTTGGGAATACTTAGTTCCCATATAATATTTCGAAGAAAATAACTTCACTCTTACTCTTACTCTTACTCAACTCAATGCTCAAGTCATTAAAACAAGTTAAAATATTTGTAAAAGACTTTTGAAAGACTCTAAGAACTCTCTTGACTTTGACTCTTAGATCTACTTTGAATTTGAATTATGGATTCAAGGTTCATGATCTCATGGTATATATGATCTCTTGATGTTTAGACGTACCTTAGAGTGTAAAAATAACTATAAATAATAGGTATGATTCGAAGGAATTCAAACGGAAAGAAATATAAAGGGTAGAGGACCTAGAGTACTGAGTGGCGCAGGGTGCCAGACCCTAAACTACAAAACTTGGGTTGGGGCGCACTGAGTGGTACGACGCCCCACCCTTTTCCATGAATTTTGGACGAAAATTCTTGTTCATGTTTCAACCCTAAACCATCTAGATTCGATTGGTTTCTTCCCCAAATACTTAGATTCAAATACACAACTAAAGTATACAAGAATCTACTCAAAACAACCTTAAATCTCATAGAACCAAAACTCAACATAAACTCTTCTTTCAAGAACATAACTACGCTAAATTAAATCATGATTGACGTGTGGATGAACGAACATAACACTATGTTATCACACATACCTCGTAGGGATTGACCCTTGGCGAAATCCACAATCAACACTTCAAGAGCGCAACGAACTTGGGTTCTTATCCTATTTTCTCCTCTCTCTAGAGTAATTTTATGAAGTGTAAACTGAACCAAATCAGTTTAGACCCCAAATAAATTACTAAAAACGAATTTAATTAGTTGGTTAATGAAAAGACCAAAATACCCTTTTAAAATTTGTTTGACTTCCCTTATCCAAACAACCCAACTTCAAACGGGCATATCTCCACCAGAAAAACTCGAAAATGAGCAAACTCGGTGGAATTGGAAAGATAATTGAACGAAATTTTCTTTGATATCTTTTAGCCCACATAAATCATCTTGTACTAAGATTTATCATAATTTGAAGTTGACCCAAAACTCATAATTCACATAACTTTCCAAAATTTCCAAATTGAATTATTTCCAAAAATGGTTTCTTTCTAATTCTAGTTCGTTCAAATAGCGAGGTGTTACATTGACGCTAAGATCGCTCCCTTCATTGACCATGCTTCCACTGCCAAAGAAGCTTCGTATATTCTCCAAACAACTTATACGAGCAAATGACACTCAAGAATTTCCAGTTTGCGTGATACTCTGGCGAATGACAAGCGATACGCACATTCATTCAGTAATTATATGAGAGAAATCAAGTCCATTGCAAATGATTTGGCCTGCGGTGGTTCACCCTCTAACAATGAGGAAATTGTCATTAATGTCTTGAGTGGTTTAGGTCCCGAGTACAAGGAGTTATCTGCAACAATAAGAGCTCGCAATAGTCCTATCGCGTTAGAAGACCTCTTTGATAAACTCCTTGCACAAGAGATTTTCAGCAAACACCCAGAACCTAAGGTCAACACACCCATGATCACTGCTTAACTTCATCAACATTCCACCAATAATGGTCCCAAAAATAAACAACCTGACTCTTCCAATCGTAGAAGACTACTCCATCAGGTTCCTACAACTCTCGTAATCAATTTTCTGCCCTGAATAACAATTCATTCACCCAGCAGAATACCACCAAAAGTAATAACCAGCGGTTTCAGTGTTCACTTTGTGATAAGTTTGGTCACATTGCAAAGGTATGTAGGTCCAAATAACACAGTGCTACTGAAGTATATGCTAATTTTGTCAACCGTCACTCTTATACTTCCAATTCTCCAAGCCCTTGGGTTGTGGATTTTGGAGCCTCACATAATATTACAAACAACTTTCATTATCTTCAGACTCAAACTAAATTCTCTATCACGGATGCAATAATTGTTGGTGATGGTAAAATAATTCCTATCACTCATATTGGTCACATTACTTTATCTTCTCCTAATCTTGTTGCCTACTTTCTTTTAGAAAATGTTCTTTGTTCTCCATATATATAAAAACAATTATTTCTATTGCTCAATTTTGTAGTCAAAATCTAACTTCCGTTGAATTTTTTACTTATTCTTTTGGTGTAAAGGATTTGAGCACGGAGGCATGTCTTCTTCAAGGCAAGAGTAATGTTGATCTCTATGAGTGGCCTACGGACATGACCAAATTAGTCACACCTCGTCCTCTAGCACATTTTGTTGTATCAACAACTCCATCATTGCATCTATGACATGATCGTCTTGGCCATCCCCCAACCTCGTATTACCGAAGCTTGTATCTCTTCTTTCAACCTACCAGTGAACCATGTCAAGTCTTTAACATTTTTGTAATTTATGTTTAATCAATAAGAGTTATCGTCTACCATTTGGTAACAATTCAGTTACAAGTTCTAGGCCTTTTGATGTCGTTTACTCATAAGTTTGTGGACCCTCTCCAACTATTGCTTTTGATAATTTCAGATTCTAAGTTGTTTTTGTTGACCATTTCACGAAATATACTTGGTTGTTTCCTCTCAAATTCAAATCAGACATTGAGGCAATTTTCATTAATTATGTTCAAATGGTTCAAAACCATTTCAATTGAGAATTAAAATGTTATACACTAACAGGGGAGACAAATACATTAGCCTTAAGTCAACTCTGTTGAATTATGGGATCCAACATCTTATAAGTCCTCCATACACTTACCAACTAGTTGGCACTATCGAAAGAAACCATCGACACGTTGTGGACACCGCCTTAACTCTTCTTAACATTGCTTCTGTTTCTCTCAAAGTTTGGTCTCTCTCTTTCCAATCTACAGTCTACCTCATTAATAGGCTGCCAACACCAATTCTTGGTCTTAAATCTCCATTTCAGTGTCTCTTTAACAGTACCCCAAACCCTCATAAACTAAGGGTTTTGGTTGTCTTTGCTATCTATGGTTAAAGCCCTAGACATCAACCAAACTTGATGCCAAGTCTAATTCTTGTGTGTTCATATGATATTCTAATTCCACCAACAGTTATACATGCCTAGACCTTGCCATTTTATAAATCTATATCTCTAGGCAGGTCATATTCGTTGAACATATTTTTTCATTCACAACCAACTACCTCAGTTCTATCATCCACGCGTCTCACACATGGAAAAATGGTTTTGTCCAGAAGACCCCTTCAACCCTTCCTCTTCCTCATAATATCATTTACCACATATTGTTGCAGACCCAATTCCAATTCCTTCTACTATTGATTTTGTTCACTCCATGTCTACTCGTGGATTGCACACTCAAATCCATCAGGATAACGTGCCAACCAGCTCTCTTGTAAGTCCTCATGCACATTCCTTGTCTTTTTATCCTTCTCAAAATACAAGTCCAAATGCATCTCCACAACCAACTCCTGAAACATCATCAAATCGAATGGTCACTAGGTCTCAAATAATATTTTCAAACTGAAAGTGATCTTTTATTACCTTGCAACCTCCACCATAAAACACTATCATGCCCCGAGCCTAGACCTTGGACCTAGGTGGCACTCGAGAACTATTGCTGGCTACAAGAGAAATCTTGGCCTGGCTTACTACTCAACTGGCGAGTTTACTCAACAAAGATAAGTCAATGTAATAAAACTAGAATGTTATAAAGGAACATTCAACTGGACAATAAGGAAAACTCAAGATTCAATATAAGCCAATAAGAAGCTACTGACAAATATCAATATAAGCCAATAAGAAGCTACTGACAAATAAACTAACTATCTAGCTATGAAACCTCTAATAACTAAGATGGATGTCGGGAAAAGACCCCTGATCATCCTAATAACTGAAAACTACTAAAGCAATGCAAATAGGGATCCTACAGAAAGTAAGGACGCTTACCACAAGACTCTGAATGCTCAACTAGATTAACGAAGCACTGGATAATGATCCTGGTTACTTGTGTCTGCATCATAATAAAATGTGGGCAACCTGACATCAGTACATAGAATGTACGAGTATGCGAGGGAAATTCTAGAACAAGACGTAAGCTTGAAAAGGAACTAAAGAACAAACCTGGTCTCAACTGAACTGAATTCATTTCAATATAAAGAAGTATAACCAAGTGCAATATAAAGAACAACTTTTAAACCATGGATATCAAATCTATGTATTTAGAAATAGAATAGTAACTCTGTATATATGCAACGATACAATATATACTCTGGAATGTATATAAAATACAATTTACTCAATGTATATACGAATACAAAATAACTCTGTAGGATTTTATCTAACGGACAACTATCACGTAATAACTATTGTGATCATACAACATTTTGCCTCACGCTGCCAGGGACATCCTATACCTTGGCAAGGGCATAAAACCTAACTCACTAAGCGGATCCATTAATCTATGCTAAAAAGTACTAAAGAATCATCTTAAAAGTATGGCCCTTTCTTACCTAGGATGGCTACATGGTTTATGGGGGCTGATAGTTGTTTAAACTCTCCCCCATATCAATGCTCAATATTACTCCCAAAAGATGATACTAGCTCTTATGTTTAAAACATAGTTGTTTAAACTCTCCCCCATATCAATGCTCAATATTACTCCCAAAAGATGATACTAGCTCTTATGTTTAAAACCATACTTTTTTCTGTGATTTGAGATAATTGCTCAAAAACATAGCTCCAAGGCTCCTTTGGAAATAAAAGTTTCCTCTCTTGCTTAATTGTGAAAGCATTTACTCTTTAAATGAAAACTAGTTGCAATGCTCTTTTGGAAATCAAGGTTTCTTTTTCATCTTTAAATGTGAAAATATTTTAATCTTTGGGTATATATTACCGATATACTCTTTTGAAGAAATGAACATCAAATTTTACTCTTTACTCCACTCAAATCTTGAAACAAAGTTAAAACGTTTGTGAAAGACTTTTGGAAAACTCTTTGAACTAATCTTAACTTAACTCTTAACTTTTCTTGAACTCAATTATGGATTCAAGGCTCATGATCTCATGTTATGAATGATTTCATGATGTTTAGACGTACCTTAGAGTGTAAACATCAACTAGTAAACTTAGGTACGTTGCTACTGAACTCGTAGGGAAAGAAGTGGGAAGAAGTAGAAGAGACCTAGAGTCCCTAGCGCTCTTACCGGCGGGGGCGCCAAACCCTAAACTTCAGACCTAAAGTTGGGGCGCTTTTGATGCACGGCTCCCCAGGAGCAAGACTCTAGAGGGCTTTGTGGGGCGCTTTGAGTGTCATGTCGCCCCATTCCTTTCCCCGGTGATTTGTTTTGCTCGTTATTCAATTAAAAACACTCTAAACTCAATTGGGTCTTTCCCCCAAAACATAGATTTGACTACGTGATCAAAATATGCAAGAATCTACTCAAAACTACACCTAAATTCATGAATTTGAATCAACAACTCCTCAATATTTTCAACGAATCAAGAACTCAATAGAACTTCAACAAAACCCATCAAGAACTCAATTTCTAAATCTTCAAGAATTTAAATTCGCTGAAATAAATTATGATTGGCGTGGGAGTGAACTAACCCAACGCTATGTGATCTCACATACCTCGTAGGGATCACCTCTTGACGAAATCCAAACGCCATTCTTGAAGAACTTGACCATTGTTTCTCCTTCTCCTTTTTTCTCCTCTTCTTTTCTCTTCTCTCAAAACCCTAACTTGTTTTTCAAAAGTGTAAATTGAACCCAAATAATCTTAGACCCAACTTAATTACCAAAAATGAAACTAATTAATTAGGTGGTGAAAAGACCATAATGCCCTTCAAAAATCCAATTTTGACTTTCCTTATCTAGACAACTGAACTTCAAATGGGCATATCTCTCTCATAAAAACTCGGAATTGCGCAAATTTAGCGGATTTAGAAAGATAATTCAAAGATCTTTCCTACGGTATCTTCTAGAACACCAAAATCATGCTGAGATAGGATTTGTGGTCATTTGAAGTTGACCAAAACCCATACTTGACATAACTGAATTTCTAGATTAATTTATTTCTAAAAATGGCTTCTTTCTAATTCTGAGTCTTTCTAGTAGTGGGTTGTTACAATATCTCCCCCTTTGGGAACATTCATCCTCGAATGAGATTACTCTTAGTATGCTAAGATGTAACATCTGACACCTAGCTCAAACACTCGGCAAGCAAAATGTAACTATACAATATGCCATCTAAATATAAAATCCAAGAAAATAATTACCTTAATTTGGAACTTCTCTGGATTCGAAGAGATGTGGGTATCTCATCTTCATATCATCCTCAGCTTCCTAAGTAGCTTTCTCAACAAATTGATTTCTCCATAAAACTTTGACTGATGCTACTTGTTTAGTTCTCAACTTGCGAACTTGGTGATCTAGTATATGAACATGAATCTCATCATATGATAAGCTATCCTTCATACCAATATCTTTAGTAGGTATGAAAAATGAATGATCTCACATGCACTTCTTCAACATGGAAATAGAAATACATAATGAACCACTGCTAACTCTTGGGGTAGCTCTAACTCATAAGCTACATTACCAATCCTTTTGGATATTTGATAAGGGTCAATATAGCAAGGACTAAGCTTCCCCTTCTTACCAAATCTCATAACACCCTTCATGGGTGAAACTTTTAAGTATACCCAATCATCTATTTCAAACTCTAACTCTATTATCCTAACATTAGTGTAGGATTTCTGTCGACTCTACGATGTTTTTAACCTCTCTTGAATAACTTTCACCTTCTCCATAGCTTGATAAAAAGTCTGGTCCTATCAACCCAACTTCACAACCTTCAAACCATCCAATATGAGATCTGCATCTTCTCTCATAAAGAGTTTCATAAGGATCCATTTGGAAGCTAGAGTGGTAGCTATTGTTGTAAGCAAACTCTATGAGACGTAGGTGATCATCCCAATTAACCTTGAAATCAATCACACAGACCTCAACATATCTTCTAAAGTATGAATTTACCATCTATATGAGGGTGAAAAGCAATACTCAAGTTCACCTTTAAACCCTAACCCTTTTGGAATGACTTCCAAAACTGTGCAGTAAATTATGCACCTCTTTCTGAAATACTGGAGATTGGAACTCCATGAAGACTTACTACCTATTGAATATATAACTTCGCATTATCTTTTGTTGAATGGGTAGTCTTTACTGGAAAGAAATAGACTGATTTAGTTATTCGATCAACAATCACCCAAATATAATCATGCTGCATGCGAGACCTTGGTAAACCTGTGATAAATTACATATTAATCATCTCCCACTTCCATTCTGAAAGTTCTATATTTTGTTCCATGCCACCGAGCCTTTGGTGCTCTACTTTAACTTATTGGTAATTCAAACACTTAGCAACAAACTCTGCAATGCCCTTCTTCATGTTACTTCACGAATAGACTTCTCTCAAGCCACAATACATCTTTGTGGAACCCGGATGGATAGAGTATCTGGAGCTATGAGCTTCCTCCATAATCCTTTCTTGAAGTTCATCCACCGTTGTACACACAATCTACCTTGATACCTTAATACACCATCTTCCCCTTGTTCAAAGGTCATTACTTTTTGGTTATGAATATTTGCTTTTAATTCAAGCAAAATAGGATCTTGTTCTTGTTTTCCTTTCACTTCTGACACTAATGATGATTCATCCCCATTATTACCACTCCTCCTCCTTCTGTGGAATCCATTAATTGAACTCCTAATCATGCAAGTCTATGCATATTTTTTGCTAAATCTTTCTTGTCTTCCTAAAAAATGGGCGATACTACCCATGGACAATCTACTCAAGGCACCAACAACATTATCCTTATTTGGGTGATAGAGAATACTCATGTCATAATCTGTAAGTAACTTTGACCACCTCTTATGTCTCAGATTAAGCTATTCTGACTAACCACATACTGAAGACTCTTATGATTGATGAACATATCCACATGAACACTATAAAGATAATGATGCCATATTTTCAAAGCAAATACTACGCTAGCCAACTCTAGATCATGGGTTGGGTAGTTCCTCTCGTGAACCTTAAGCTGTCTGGAGGCATAAGTTATAACTTAGCCATTCTTCATTAACCCACAACCCAATCCAACTCTGGATGAATCAAAATAGACTACAAAGCCTTGGGTACCCTCTGGTAAGGTCAATATTGGGGCATTAGTTAACCTATTTTTCAATTCCTTATAGTTTTTCTCACAAGCTTCATACCATTGGAACTTTACTGTTTTCTGAGTTAACTTTGTCAAAGGGGATGAAATAGATGAAAACTCCTCTACGAACCTTGTATAATATCCAGCCAATCCCAAGAAACTTCTAATATCAGTTAGAGATGTGGGTCTAGGCTAGTTTTGTACTACCTCTATTTTCTGAATATCAACTCTAATTCCATCAGTGGAAACAATGTGACCTAAGAATGCCATAGACTCAATCCAAAATTCACACTTAGAAAACTTGGCATATAATTCTTTATCCTTTAGAGTTTAGAGAACTATTCAAAGAGGACTAGCATGATCTTTATCAATCCTTGAATAGATTAGAATGTCATCAATGGATACGATAACAAACATATCTAAATAAGTACCTTGAATACTCTATTTATAAGGTCTACAAATGATGCAGGTGCATTAGTTAAACCGAACGACATGTCCAGAAACTCATAATGAACAAAACGGGTCTTGAAAGTTGTCTTTGGAATATTACATCCCCTTACTTTCAACTGATGGTAGCCTGATCTGAGGTTTATTTTTTAGAAACACAAAGCACCTTGAAGTTGATCGAAAAGATCATCAATTCGCGAAGAGGATACTTATTCTTGATAGTAACCTTGTTCAACTAATGGTAATCCATACACATCCTAAGGGAACTATTTTTCTTTCTCACAAATAGGACTAGAACGCCCTAAGGTGAGACACTTGGTCGAATAAAACCCCTATCAAAAAGTTCTTTCAACTATATTTTTAGCTCTTCAACTCTGTTGGTGCCATTCTATATGGCGGAATAGAGATAGAAAGAGTATAGGGAAGAATTTCTATATCGAAGTCTATTTCTCTCTCACGAGGGACTCTAGGAAGATCATCTGGAAGGACTTATGGAAACTCTTTTACTACTAGAACTAACTGGATAGTATCTCAACACCAGAATCATTAACTCAGACTAAGTGATAGACACACCCCTTAGAAACTAACTTTCTCTCCTGAAGGTACGAAATAGAACGACCCTTAGGCACTAGTGAACTACTCTTCCACTCTATAATTGACTTATTTGAAAACTGGAACTTGGATACTCGAGTCCTACAATCTATTGATGTATAATATGCATGAAGCTGGTCCATAACTAGAATGACATCAAAATCTACCATGTCTAACTTAACTAAGTCATCCATGGTACTCTTGTGATTGACAAAAATGTTACAATCACGGTAGTCTCTCAGCTAATACAGACTCACCAACATGTGTAGAAACACTGAAGGGCTCAAGAAGTTGCTTAGGAAGAATATCAAAATTGATAGAAACATATGGAGTTACAAAAAATAAACTCGCTCATGGATCTAGTAAACCATAAACGACAAGTTAAAGATTTGGATTATACTAGTGACAACATCTGACAAATCCTCTTGCTCTTGGCGACTAGTGATATCATAAAGATGGTTCTGCCTACCCCATAAGTAGATCCTCTAGATGAACTTTCTTGTGGACCAACTAAAGAAGACTGGGCTCTATTGACATTTCCATGATTGTTCTTAGGACACTCTCTCATAAAATGCACGTTCTGACCATAGTTGAAACAACCAGTGGAGCCATGATGTCACATTCCTGAATGGTTCCTACCACACTTAGTACATGTAGGAGGCTTCCTACACCTGGTACATACTACCTTGAGAATAGGCAGGCTTAGCTCTGAAATTCTAACTATTGTACTCACTTTTGTTCTTTGGTGTAGGTGCACTAGCAGATGATAGAATATGCCCTTTCTGATTCTGTTGGAAAGATGACTGGATCACATTACTCTTTTGCTGCTCGGACTCATTTCCTTATGTCTTAGCTCTCTTGTTCTTAAACTATTCCCTATCCCTCAGCTTGTTCTCTTCAACTCCTTGCACATGGATCATCAACCTTGTTATGTCCATATCACCTATCAACATAGCTTTTTTGCCTTCCTTGCTTGAAATATAAGGCAACCCAACAATGAATAAACACATTCTACTTCTCATACCAGCAACTATCTCTGGAGCATAACAAGAAAGTTCTGTGAAATTCTGAACACTCATAGATTCCTGCTTAAGTGTGAGGAACTCGTGTACCTTTGCCTCTCTCAGTTCTCACAGAAAGAAATTCCCCTAGAAGGCCACCTCAAAACAAGCCCAACTCACAATTGGTTCATCCTCAACCCTATTCTTTTTCCATTGGTTGAACCATATCATAGCAACACTCTTCAGTTGATATGCAGCTAGTTTTACCCTCTATGCATCAGCAACATGCATCATCTCAAAAACTTTAAGATACTCTTCAACAAAGTTACTAGATCCTTAGTAACACTTGAACCTGTGAAGCTCGAAGGATTCATCCTTAAAAACTCACAGATCTTTGAAGTATTAGACACTTCCTATCGATTCTCTCTCTGTACAACTTGATTAGTCACAACTTGACTTAGCATCCGGTTAGCTTCACGAAATTCAACATTTGTGACCTCTCCTTAGGGTTGCACTTCTGGTGCATTAGGTACCCCTTGTTATTCAACAATTCTCCTAAACGGACAACCTCTAAAATCTCTTTTTGGAGGCATGACTTGAAAGACACGCGCAAACACGAATTGGAAGAAACTTTTTAGAGATAAACTCTATCGTATGAAATAAATATGAAAGAAGTTATGGAATTCCTAAATGTTGCAGCCAACTAATTATAGATGTGGCCCGCTTCACACTGATATCTAGGACTTTACAAACACGACTTCATAAACTCCCTAGGACTCTTGAACAGTTTGCTTTCACACCAAGTTTGTCAGTCCTAGAGTCTATACCCCGAGCGAGGCTGACACTCGAGAAACATTGGTCTGGCTTACTAGTCAACGGAAGACTTCACTCAACTAAAATAATCCAATGTAATAAAACTAGAATTTTATAAAGGAACATTCAACTGGCCAATAAGGTAAACTCAAGATTCAATACAAGCCAATAACAAGATAGTGACAAATGAACTAACTAACTGTCTATCTATGAAGCCTCTAATGATTGAGATGGATGCCGGCACGAGACCCCTGATCATCCTAAAAATTGAAAACTACTAAAACAACGTAAATAAAGATCTTTTGGAAAGCAAGGAGACTCACTAGAAGACTCTAAATGCTCAATTGGATCAAAGAAATATTGGATGATGATCATGGTTACCTGTATCTGCATCATAATAAGATGCAGGCCAACTGGCATCAGTATATTGAATGTACGAGTATGCTAGAGGAATTCTAAAACATGATATAATCTTGTAATGAATTGAAAAATAAACTTGGTCTCAACTCAATTGAACTGAATTCATTTCAATATAAAGTAGTATAAACAAGTGCAATATAAAAAATAAAGCTTTTAAAACATGGATTTCAACTCTGTGTATTTAGAAATACAATAGTAATTCTGTGTGTATGCAAAGATACAATATAAACTCTAGAATGTATATAAAAATATAATTTACTCAATGTATATAAGAATACAAAATACTACTGTGGGAGTTTCTCTAAAGAAAACCATTACGTAAGAGTTATTGCGATGATACAACGTTTTGTCTCACTGCCAGAGCCGTCTTATACCTTTCCAAGGGCATAAAACCTAGCTTATTAAGTGTATCCATTAAACAATGCTAAAAAGCACCTACGGAATCATCTAAAAAGTATGACCCTTTTCTACCCATGATGGCTACATGGTTTATGTGGGCTGGGAGTTGTCTGAACTCTCCCCCATATCAGTGCTCAATACTACTCCCAAAATATGATACTATCTCTTATGTTTAAAAACATACTTCTTTTGTGATTTGAGATAATTACTCAAAAATATAGCTCAAAGGCTCCTCTTGGAAATCAAAGTGTTCTCTCTTGATTAATTGTGAAAGTATAAACTAGCTCAAAGGCTCTTTTGGAAATCAAGGTTTCATTTTCTTCTTTAAATGTAAAAACATTTTACTCTTTGGGAACACATAACCCCGATATACTCTTTTGAATAAATGAACTTCAAACTTTAATCTTTACTCAACCCAAAACTCAAGTCTTAAAATAAAGTTAAAACGTTTGTGAAAGACTTTTGGAAAACTGTTTGAACTAATCTTAACTTGACTCTTAACTTTCCTTGAATTAAATTATGGATTCAAGTCTCATGATCTCATGTTATGGATGATCTCATGATGTTTAGACGTAACTTAGAGTGTAGAAATCAACTAAAACTCAGGTACGTTACTAGGGAACTCGTACGTAAAGAAGTATAAGACATGGGTCCCTGGCGTGGGGCGCCAGACCCTAAACTTCAGAGCTAAAGTTGGGGCACTCTGGTTAGCGCGACGCCCCAGGAGAAAAACTTTAGAGGGCTTTGTGGGGCGCTCTGAGTGGTGCGGTGCCCCACCCCTTTCCCCATGTGTTTGACGATTTGTCTTGCTCATTTTCAACTCTAAGCCCTGAAAACTCTATTGGGTCTTTCCCCAAACACTTATATTCGACTACATAATTAAAAAATTTAAGAACTACTCAAAACTACACCTAAATTCATGAATTCGAATCAATAATTCCTCAACAATTTCAACGAATTAAGAACTCAATAGAACTTCAACAATGCCCATCAAGAACTCAATTTCTAAAAATTCAAGAATCTAAATTCGCTAAAATAAATCATGATTTGCGAATGGGTGAACTAACCCAAACGCTCTATGATCTCATATAACTCGTAGGAATCGCCCATTGACGAAATTGATAAGCGGTTCTTGAAGAACTTGACTATTCTTGCTCCTTCTCCTCTTCTTTCTCTTCTCTCAAAACCCTAACATATTTTTCAAAAGCATAAACGGAATCCAAATTAGCTTAGACCCCAACTTAATTACCAATAAAGAAATCAATTAATTGGGTGGTGACTTCAAAAATCCAGTTTTGACTTTTCTTATCTAGACAACACAACTTCAAATGAGCATATCTCCCTCATACAAACTCGGAATCGCACAAACTCGGCGATGTTAGAAAGTAACTCAAAGACCTTTCCTACGGTATCTTGTAGCACACCTAAATTATCCTGATATAGGAGTTATGGTGATTTGAAGATGAAAAAAAACACATACTTAACATGACTTAACTAAATTTCGAGATTTAACTTATTTCCAAAAATGGTTTCTTTCTAATTCTAAGTCTTTCTAGAAGCGGGGTGTTACAAACACCTTCTGCTTACCCCAAATGTCTTTAGTCAAGCATCCAAATATCTTGACTAGTAGACTACTATGACAGAAGAACACATAACTTTACTTAATAATAAAACTTGGTAGTTTGTTCCATCTACTCCCTCTCAAAATGTAGTTGGGTGCAAATGAGTGTTTCGTGTCAAACACAAGTCTGATGGATCCATAGAGAGTTATAAATCCAGATTAGTCGCAAAAGGATTTCATCAGCGTCCTGGAATTGACTTTCATTCCACCTTTAGTCCAGTTGTTAAAACGACAACTATTTGCCTCATCTTGTCCCTGGTTGTGTCTCTTAAATGGTTGTTACATCAACTTGACGTAAACAATGCCTTTTTACAAGGTACTCTCCATGATGTCGTTTTTATCCAACAACCACCTGGATTTGTAGATTTCCAATTTCCCAATCACATGTGTAAACTACACAAATCTATCTATGGACTTCGCCAAGCACCACAAGCATGGTATACTGAAATAAAGAAGTTTTTCTTATCATGTGGCTTTGCTCGTTCCGAATATGATGATTCATTATTCATCAAATAGTCTCCTAATTATCTCATTATTGTTATGATCTACGTTGATGATATTATATTTACAGGCTCAAACAACTCGCAAGTCTATGCAATAATTAAGTTGTTAGGTGATAGATTTTCAGTTAAGGATCTTGGTCCATTACATTTTTTTCTAGGTGTTGAAGTTATCCAAACTGATCATGGATTGACTCTCACACAAAGTAGTTTTATTGTGGACATACTTAGAAAGTTTAATATACTTGATGCAAACAGTGTGAGAACTCCTCTGTCCACAAGTGAAATTTAATCTTTGGATGACGATTCTCCTTCAGCAGACGCTACACTTTATAGGAAGGTCAGTGGCTCATTGCAAAACCTCACCTTCACACACTCTAATATATGCTTTGCAGTAAACATGCTCGCCTAATTCCAATAATATCCATCAACTAAGCATTGGCAAGCAATAAAGAGGCTTCTTCGTTATCTGAAATGAACTATAACTTATGTATTTCACTTCAAACATGGTAACTCTTCTCAGTTACTTGCATACTCAGATGCAGATTGGGGTGGTACTCCCGATACTAAACACTCCACTTAGGCATATGTTATTTTTCTTGGAAAGAATCTAATTAGTCGGTGCTCCAACAAGCAACACATTGTTGCCAGATGTTCAACAGAAGCAGAATACAGGGTTGTAGCAAGTGTTGTAGTTGAGCTAAATTGGCTAACCAACCAAGTGCAAGAAGTTCGGGGCGAGCTGCCTTGTCCCCCTAAGGTCTTTTGTAATAACATTGGTGTCACTTACTTGTGTTGTATTCAAGTCTTTCATAGTCGAATGAAACATGTTGCAATTGGCTTTTATTTTGTCCGTGACCAAGTGAAAAGTGGAAAATTTTCAGTTCATCACATTCCAAATGGAGCACAACTAGCACATGCATGAACTAAAGCACTTCCTAGAAGGTCTTTTGTCCTCCTTTTTAGCAACATCGGTCTCAATCAAATTGAGCCAATGTTGAGGGGGCATGATAAGTATAAAGATACAGAGTCCTAGTATGTTAGTATGTTTGAGTTATATACGTAGTTAGTTTCTCTTCTCTTTAGGTTTCTTACGTTCAACATATTCTTTTCTCTTCTATATTTGTTCATGTATAAATATCACACATTGTATCAATAATACTTAACGCTTTTATAATCATATACAACTCTCATACTCTTCACTATCATAAGTTAAAAAAATAGACAAAAACAAATGAATTGTAACTGTAGTAAAAACATCAAATCAACATCCTCAATGTACAATACTGCATCAAAAGAACTAAAAAAATTGGATCAAAACTCCATAGAAAGTGTATCAAGACAACATCAAAAAAATTGATCAAAATGCACCAAAACCAATTATATAATCGTATTAAAATAACATAAACGGGACAAAACAGCAAAAACTGCATCAAAATTGCACCGAAATAACAAAAACTGGTCGAAAATTGCATCAAAACAACCACAAAAATTTAAAACTAGCTCAACACAACAACAGAATATGTGCCAAACAGCAGCGAAATCTGCACTAAGACGCAAACACTGGAAAAACATTGCACTAAAATAACTGATAAAACTAGATTAAACAACAAATATTACACAAAAATGATACTGATAAAAAGGATTAGAAGGTTATTCTTGTTATTTAATTGTTTTATCCTAAGATTAATTATCATGGTATCATTATTCCACCAAGAGAAACATATAACTTATCCCACGACTATTTAATAATCCTAGAATAATTAACCCATACTTTGTAACTAAACAAGAAATAAAGATGCACCAAAAAGTTATTCCATGACTATTTTTTTATTCATCACACCAAACGATCCTTTACTCTAATAATACTAACTCTATTGACAATGAGGTCAAGCCCAATACCAATCTAGCCCAATTAAGGGAAATTGGAGTGACCCAGATTCAATTTTCAAGAAAAAATTTCAAAACAACAATATTTTAGCTATTAGTAGGACTCCTTAGCAATAATTTCATTATTTATTAAAAATGTCATTATTTTAGTTTATTAAAGGAATTAGTTATGTATTTATTTTTTTGATTAATTTTAAAGAATACAAATAATTAATAACAGAGAAAATTATGGAAAAATTTTCAAAAAAGGTAAAAAAAATTTAAACACAAATTAATTACATTTTAAAAATAGCATAAATAGTCATCTTTTTGTCGAGTGTTTTTTTGATTTCTTCTTAAGAACAAAAAAAAATAATTAAAATAATTTAGTTTGTCTTCCGAATCATTCAACTGATAACTTTCAAGCTTCTTCAAGTTGAATACGACATATATTTGAAACAGAAAATTTTTCAAAATTGACTACTATAAATTTTTCGCATCCAGTGAATAAATGAAAAACATTCAAGTATTTTTTTTTGATTTTTTATTTGTTTGAATGAGATATTCATGTATTTGAGTACAAAAGTTTTTTTTTCTGATTGAATCAGTGAAATCTTTGTATGTATTGGGATTTATTAGTTTTTCGGATATTTTATATTCAAATTATGATGTATAAACAAATGAAATTGTTTCTTATTTAGTTTAGTAGTTGTTTTTCTGTTTGAATGCATACAATAATTTGTATCCCATTAAGTTAATGTAACTAATCGATCATGAACTATATGTTGAATACAACAACATATGAATACAAATGTGAGATGAAAATACAAAATTATAAATACAAAGTGAGATTGAATATAAAGTTGTGAATACAAAAAGAAATACTTTCTTCATTTGAAATACAAAGTGACTTTGAAAGGTAAAATACAAACTAATCTATCATGAACTATATGTTGAATACAACAATATATGAATACAAAAGTGAGATCAAAACACAAAGTTATAACAAAGTGAGATTGAATATAAAGTTGTGAATACAAAAGAAATACTCTCTTCATTTACAAAGTAACTTTGAATGGTAAAGTAGGCACATAGAATACAAAACTTGTTGGTATACAATTAGGTAGAATACAAAACAAAAGAGAAATACAACTTGTTCACATAGAAATTGAGATTGAAATAGAGAATAAATACCCAATAAAATATAAAATTGTTAGCATACAGTTAGGAAGAATACAAATTAAGAAGAAAATACAAACATGTTGGTATACTAATTGAGATTGAAATACAATGTAAAAACAAAAAAATGTAAAACTTTTTGATATATAGATAAAATGAATACACAAATAAACTGTTGATTCAGACATTGTAGACATACAGATGTTTTTTCCGAATCTAAAATCCTAAAAGAAAATAAAAATATATTAAAAATCAAACAAAATGAACATATGAGTGTATTTGTAGATTCTAATAAATCTGAAATATTAAAACGAAATCAGAAAAAAATCAAAAAAATTATTTAATCGACTAAAAATTCGAGATACATAAATATTAGATGAATATGTAAACAAACCTGCATAAAAATAAAAAATAACAACGAAAGATCTGTAATATTTACAATGCAAAATATAAATTATAAATGGTGATACTGAAATCCGTAATACATAAAATTCAGAATACATATCACAATCAGTGATCTTAAACGGCAAATTAAAATAAATAATGGAAATTACCTTGCTAATCGAGAAATCAACTTTAATTAATAAAGAGATTTCGTTTAATGATAGAGAAAATTTCTTGAATTAAAATATATATTTCGATGAAAAATTTGTGAGCACCCCCCTAAGAAAGAGAATCTGGAAACGTGAAAAAAGAGTTAGAACATGAAAGGTGGGGTAGAAACATGAAAGGTGAAGAAGAAAGGTTATTGGGTATTAGATAAATCAGTAAGAGTGAAATTCCAAAAAAAAAAAGAAAAAAAAAAGAGCAAGAATCCACCAAACTCTATTAAGAAAGAAAACAAAAGAATTTTGATGATTGATAATAGTTTCTCTTTATACTGTTTCAATGGTGGATGCTTTCAATTTGCTTCACTGCTATTATACACTGGTAAAAAATATGATAATTTCCTTTAGTAAGAAAAGAGAATCATAAATTAATGGGTATAATAAAAGTAGAATCCTAATTA
Organism: Solanum sitiens; assembly: GCA_016801875.1. Taxonomy (NCBI): domain Eukaryota; kingdom Viridiplantae; phylum Streptophyta; class Magnoliopsida; order Solanales; family Solanaceae; genus Solanum; species Solanum sitiens. Next base: position 411,758 of record JABWTJ010000421.1, read on the forward strand.
CCTTCTAATACTATATTCGATATTTATATTTTATAAAATAAAAATATCAATAATAAAAAAGAAACTTGCCTTAAAAGTATGTGTCAGTGTAAAAAAGTGTATACTGACGGTGAATACAAGTTAAACTCAAATCTGAATACATATTATTTTCTAAAATATTGTCATTTTGACATTTTAAATAAATATTTTAAAGTGTTGTTATTTTAATTAAATATGTTAGGTATTATGACTTAATTGCTAATTTATCTAATTTAAAAAACCTAAACTGAAATCTAATGACTAAAATTGTGAGTTGTGATTGAAATTTGAAAATGTATTAGTCATTATTTTATTATTTATTAAATTTGATTAAATAAAAAATCGATCGAATTGTCAAAATCAAATTCAATTAATTTGGTTCGGATTAATATTTTCACTAAATAAAAAATAAAAAAAATTAAATTGAAATATGCAAATCGAACCGAACCGATCGAACAATGAGCCCTAGGTAGGAGGACTATTAAGGGTGTGTTTGGTATGAAGGAAAATATTTTCCATGGAAAATGTTATCCTAGAAAATATTTTCCTGGAAAATAAGTAAATTTTGAACTTATTTTCTCATGTTTGGTTGGTGAGTAGATTATATTTTCCGGAAATGATTGTTAGTGTTTGATTTATTAATGAAAAATGTTTTTGATAGACATCTTTTATTTTTACTAGAGTGGAAAATAATTTATGAAATTGAAAATATTTTTTAAAAACAATTTTTTTTGGGGTGGTGGTGGGGTGGGGGCAGGGAGAGGGGGTAGGAGTGAAAAATAAAAATTTAAAGTTGATAGTATTTTTAAAAAACAAAATTAATTTTTGTGGGGTTTGGGGGAGGGTGGGGGGCTGGTTGGGGTGGATAGGGGGACTGGCAGGGAGGTAGGAGTTTAAAAATAAAAATTGAAATTGAAAATATTTTTAAAAAGCAAAATTAATCTTTTGTGGAGGGGGTGGGGTTGGGGGGTGGCCGGTGGTGGGTGGGTGGGGGTCAGAGATCGGGTAAAAAATTAAAATTTTAAAATTGAAAATATTTTTCTAAAATTGTTGTTTTTTCTTAAAAAAAAAATATAATTTGAAATTGGAGGAGGGTGTTGGAAAATGTTTTTCTTAATTTTTGAAGAGAAGTCATTTTTCTTAATTTTGAGGAAAATAAGTTGATTTGAAAAACTTTTCCAAAATTTTTGTCCCAACCAAACATGAAAAAATTGAAAAACATACCAAATACACTCTTAGGGTGTGTTTGGTATGGAGGAAAATGTTTTCCATGGAAAATGTTTTCCTGGAAAACAAGTAGATTTTGGACTTATTTTCTCATGTTTCGTTGGTGAGTAGAAAATATTTTCCTGAAAATGATTTTTAGTGTTTGATTTATGAATGAAAAATATTTTTGAGAGACATCTTTTATTTTTAGTAGAGTAAAAAATAAATTATGAAATTGAAAACATTTTTAAAAATAAATTTATTATTTTTTTGGAATGGTAGTGGGGGTGGGGGTAGTGGGTGGGGGCAGGGGGATGGGGTAGGAGTGAAAAAATAAAAATTTGAAGTTGATAGTATTTTTAAAAAACAAAATTATTTTTTTTGGGGTGGGTGGGGGGCTGGCTGGGGGTAGGAGTTTAAAAATAAAAATTCAAAGTTGAAAAAATAAAATTTTGAAATTGAAAATATTTTTTTAAAATTGATGTTTTTCCCCAAAAAATATAATTTGAAATTGGAGGAGAGTTTTGAAAAATGTTTTCCTTAATTTTTGAATGAAAGTCATTTTCCTTAATTTTGAGGAAAATGAGTTGATTTGGAAAACATTTTCCAAAACTTTTGTCCCAACCAAACATGGGAAAATTGGAAAACATTTTCTGAAAAATGTTTTCCTTCATACCAAACACACTCTTAGAGTGTGTAGAGTGTGTTTGGTATGAGGGAAACATTTTCTGGAAAATGTTTTCCAATTTTTCCATGTTTGGTTGGGACAAAAGTTTTGGAAAATATTTTTCAAATCAACTCATTTTCCTCAAAATTAAGGAAAATGACTTCCCTTCAAAAATTAAGAAAAACATTTTCCAAGTTTTTAATATTTTCAATTTCATAAATTATTTTTAGTCTAGTAAAAATAAAAGATATCTCTCAAAAATATTTTTTATTCATAAATCAAACACTAAAAATCATTTCCGGAATATTTTCTACTCATCAACCAAACATGAGAAAATAAATCCAAAATCTACTTGTTTTCCATGAAAACATTTTCTAGAAAATATTTTCCATGAAAAACATTTTCGTGCATACCAAACACACCCTTAGTGCTCCACTTTATAAAATAGAATAGTTTGAATTTGAGTAATATCCAAAACTTAAGTGACTCATATGAATATTTTCTCTAGTTTTTATCCTAAGTCCAATTCTTCTTCACTTCTTCCACTGATAATTTTATTTTGAGTGCATCGAGCTGTTAGTAGCGCTCGAAGAGCAAGCAATTAACCCGCAATGGCTGTAATAGGAACTGGGGCAGCTAATTGGTTAAAGGGAAGTGGAACTCTATTACTTTCTTGCCGAACAAATTCAATTCCTGCAGTAGTTTCATCATCTACTGTTATTGCTTCACGCTCGAGGGTGCACTATTGTTCCTCAACATTCTCGCTTCAGCACCAGAAAAAGAACAATACCCTTTTCAGTTCTGGTGTCAATGGTCATAGAATTGGTGATTGGGGTAGTCAGATTACGAAATTATACTTCAATTTTTACTGTACGGCGCCATCAAATGTAAGTGTGGAAGAGAAGGATTCTTCTGGTGAAGTAGTTGAGGAGGATGAGGAGAGTAAGATGAGGAAGATTAAGGATGCGGCGAATAGTTTGGATATTAGGGTTGGGAGAATAATTAAAGCGTGGAGACATGAGGAGGCTGATTCACTTTATGTTGAGGAGGTTGATGTTGGTGAGGCTGAACCAAGAATCATTTGTAGTGGGTTGGTTAAGTATGTACCGCTTGACCATCTTCAGGTACTGACTGCTTCTTTCTAATATAACTAAATTCTAATCTGGATTCATACTGTTTGTTTTCTTTACCTGTCCTTAAAATGCATATATGCTAATCCTGTTACGAGGTAGTGGTAAGGTTTGTGTATGCTCTACCCTCCTTTGAACCCACTTGTGAGATTTCACCGGGTATGTTGTTGTTGTAGTTGCTAATCTTGTTGTTTATTTTCCATATTAAACTTTGCATAATTATGTGAGAATTCATGTATTATATATGATATAGAATGTAGGATAAAAATATGGTTATTAACAACGCCTGAATAAGAATATTTTTGAAGACAGAAATACTGTTATCCATTGTATGACAATCATTATATTATTATTCATTGTATCACATTTGATACATTTTTGCACCCCGCATAATAGTTCTTGTATTATGGTACTCGGATAACAAGTGCATGAATGAAATCGACCCTGAGTGTTTTAGTTGGTATTCGTAGCTAAAAGCTTCATGTTGCAACTCTTATGTCTCAACCACTCGACTATCCTCTTAGACGACATTACTCTTTTTTGGATGTCTCCTTTTAGGTTGCATCTGACTATTATCTCTTCAATGTCATTCTCAATTCAAGTGATCTATGGACCTACCAATGTACAAGATTTAACACTTAATTGTATTCAGAATTGAAGCTTTATTCTTGTCTTGAATCCTTAGGTTTTGCGAGTCTAGTGTAAAAAGTTCCTGGCATTTCATGTTAAATGTCACATTTTGATTTTACCTATTAAAAGGAAGAGCCAAATATAAAAAAGGATTTACAGGATGTAAGCGAAGAGAGAAATGGAAGGCTTACAGCTAAAAGAACAAAATATTATTTTCATAAAATTCCAACTATTTCTTGTGCTCCTCAAAGCACACGAGAATGGAGTTGATGCTCCCAAATTCATAGTATGAATAGTTAAAGCAAGCGAGTGAATGAAATTCGAGTTATTTTTCAAAAAAATGCTCATTTATATTGAGCTCGTAATGGTGCCTAACAAATTAGAAATCTGCGGTCGAAGATCTGGATTAGATCAATGAATAGAAGTATATTCATTCTATGTTGGACTGAGATTAGATCAATGAATAGAAGCATATTCATTCTATGATGGACTGAGTTGTTTTTATTCGGGGAAATTTGACTAGTGAAAGAAGCTTAATTGGACTGGCTCTTTTAATAGAATTTTGAGAGCCCTTAGCTTATAGAGATCAGGTTGGATTGAACGAAAAAACTAAGGTCGAAATTCTATGATAGGATTGTTGACCTTTTGTAGCTAAAATCTTCAATGAGAGGAAACAAGCAACCTTATTCAGGAAGGTGTTCGTTGGGTAAGGCTATTCAATCCCTAGCCCCTTGTACATGTTAGGTTCTTGATCTAATCTTTCTCATATCGATCAAGGCTTTACCTTGAGTTTGAAATGAAGATGCGAAGCAAGGGTGTAGAACTAAGTAGAAAAAAGGTTATTAGATACTTCTAGAAACCCCAAACAAAATCACACGTAGAAAATTTCATGTGTATGACTTATCCATTGTAACCTCTTCGGATTTGCATGAAACGAGTAGGATCACTAAGTGAGGATGCTACCTCCGGCATGAGTGAATCCATTCAGAATTGGTTAAGAAAGGGTGCTTATATCCCAGATTGGTTCCAGCCAGGTCTATTGATCTTTCCCCTTCCCAATGGTGGTACCTTTCTTGGAGGGTCTTTGGCTTAAAGCCATAGAAGTAGTGACGATAAGAAGATTGTCAAATTAGAGGGATGACTTATTAGTGATCAAGTGAGCCTAGTTCAGATTAAACCTAATAGGAATTTGTGTGAGTTTTTTTTTGTTGAAATTGATGAGGGTCCAAGGAATAGGTCCTGCTAATTTTGGCCATATTATGCATAAAGAAGTCCAACTGGAATGTGAATGGACTGAATGAAAGTGTCAAGAGGGAAACTCTGAAATCTTTGATGAAAAATGAAAAATGAAAAATTAATCTAGTTTTTCTTCAAGAAAATAAATTGAGGATTGGTCACCAAGATAATTTGTCAAATTTCGAGAAACAAATGTGTGAATTCTGATGCAAAAACTGAGATGCCTTTAGGGGTCGTTTGGTTTGAATACAAGTTATGTTAGGATAAGTTATGCTTGGATTAGTTATCCTGACATTATTTCTTATTGATTGAAATAATTATCATTGCATATTTCCCCAAAATAAGTGGGTTGATTACAAAAATACCCTCTTATTTAGCTTTATACATATATGTGTATATATTATTATTATTTTTTTATTTTTATTTTTGTTGTTAGAGTTTAAAACCCAATACATCCAAGATAGAAAACCGACCAGTAACTCATTTTAAAAATAAATCTCACCTATCCACATAGTGCTTCCAATCTTTTCTTCCTTGACCCTCTTGAATACACATGTAGACGTGAGAAACAAACCATTTTCTGTTTCCATTTTCAGACGAGAAATACTAAACACCCATTTACTTATTTTGTCAAAAAATAAAAGAGTAAAATTAGCAGAATACATAAAAAATTTGAGATTTCGATAAGTATTCGTGTACAGAAATGTGTTCAAACAATCAATTTTGGCACATATTATAATTGACACAAATAAAAAAGATGGAATCTTGATAAGTTCCCACATACATAAATGTGTTAAAATAATATTTTTTGCACACATTATGAAAGAGAAAGATAAAAAAAAAAAATGAAATCTTGATAAATAGCCACATTCCAAAATATGTTTAAATACCAAATCTTTGCATATAAATTACTAAAGACAAATACACAAACATTTTTTTCCAACCTGAGAGGTAATGTGACAATTATTAAAGCGGGAGTAAAATTTCATAAGCAGCCCTTGTGAACGGTTATCAAATTAAATGGTTTAAAAGGTTGTTTTGTCATTTAATAAGTTTATCCCATGATAAATTATGATGGGATTATTATACCGCCCCTTGAGAGGGATAACTTATCCCGGTACTATTTATTAATCCGGGGATAAGTTATCTTCCCAACCAAACACTAAATTAAGTGTCACTAAATATTTATTCCAGGACTATTTGTGTGTTTATCCTTCACACCAAAGGACCCCTAAAAGAATATTACAACCTGGAACCAAGAGGTCTATGAAAAAGTTTATACACAAAGGAGCAGAACCTTTGGAGGGTTGACACTGATTGAACAAACTGGTGCAACCAGACCTCTATAGTACCATATAAAATTGCAAAATCTAAGGATCTCAAACTTGAGCTGCAGCAGCTGGCAAAGTTCAAAGGAATTTCTCAGATGTCCATTGCTCAAGGAATGAGATAGCAATACGCCAATACCGACTACTTTTAGAAAAATGGAAAATTCACATAGAAGGTATACCTTATTGAATTTGAGATTTTAAAATAGGTTCTAGGAGTTTTTTTAAGTTCTTACTCCAGAAACGTCAACTTTGTTTCATGTTCAAACATAACTCCAATGCGGGAAGCGAGACTGAGATGGTTCAAGTATGTGAAGAGGAGATGTCTGGATGCTTCAGTGTAGAGGTGTGAGAGGCTGGCTATAGATGGTTTCAGGAGAGGTAGAGGTAGACCGAAGAAGCATTGGGAGAGGTGATTAGACCGAATATGGCAGAGTTCAAGCTAACTGAGGACATGACCTTAGATAAGAGGTTGTGAAGGTCATAGATTATGGTAGAAGGTTAGTAGGTAGTAGTGCATTGTCTTGTTATCATCCACACTAGTTGTAGTATTGCCCCGGTAGTTTCTGGTCCTTTAATTTATGTTATTATTTGTTGTCTTGTACTTCGACCATCATTTTATTTTGTTGTAGTTTTTGTCCCGTTACTATCTGTTATTTCTTGTACTTCTATTACTTTTTTGTTTGAACTATTCCCTTGAGTTGAGGTCTATCAGAAATAGTCTCTCTACCTCTGAGGTAGGGGTCAGGTTTGCTTACACTCTACCCTCCTCAGAGCCCACTTTGTGGAATTATACTGGGTATGTTGTTGTTGTAGTTGACATCCAACAACCTTTAAAATAGTTATGATTTCTAGTTTCTAGGATTGGAGTTTGGATCTTTGTAAATCCCAGTGGTTAGGTTTAAAAATATCCTCTTGCTTCAACTATAATTAGAGCACATTTCTAGTCAACGTGGAAAATAGAACTTCATATATTACTCACTCTATTCCATATTAAGTGAATTTTTGAGGCTTTTTTCATTGTTCAAAATAATTGAGTTGTTCAAATTTCAAGATAAATGTTTCAATTTTTTTCATATTTTCCCTTTCCTATGGTTTAAATTATGTCCTTGAATGTTTTTCTTAATGGGTGTACATTACCTCACAAGTTCACTTAATATGGAGTAGAGGGAGTAGTTTTTTCTCGGGACAACTCATTTATGATTGTTTGATTAGTTTGTTTCTTTTCTGTAATTAATAATATGATGATTTTTTTGACATATCTTAAGATGCAACAGAACTTGCTTATCACTTTATTGTGCTTACATTATGGTGACTACATCTCTTACGTGCTTAAGATTCTAAAGTCCACAAATAGTGACGTGTTTAAGACTTCTACAGTTTATAATTTGATGCATGCTGCAAAATGCAGGAAAGGAGCGTGATTGTTCTTGCAAATTTAAAGCCAAGGAATATGCGTGGTGTCAAATCAAATGGAATGCTGATGGCAGCTTCTGATGCATCTCATGAGAACGTGGAACTTCTTGAACCACCTGAAGGTGCAGTACCTGGGGAAAGGATATGGTTTGGTTCTGCTGATGAAAAGGATAATCTACCTGATGTGGCAACACCCAACCAGGTAACATCTCCGTTGTAAAGTTTGAGTGCCTATAAGAGGCTGTACACTAGCCCAAAAAGCCAAGGGACTTCTATATGTTCTTTCTTTTACTTAAAGCAACTAGTTTATGCTATAGTGAGCGTGAGGGTAGTTGAGTTGGGAGGAAAGGGAAATGCTTTCATCCTTTCCTCTAGTATTGCTCATTGGGCTATGAGGAAATAGGACCGCTCTCCAGGTTAAGCCTTTGACTATGTTAAGGTTACATGCACCTGAGACTCAGTTTTTGGAGAATGACTGCATCTACAGGTGTGTACTTCCCTACCTTTATAAGATCTATCTTTCCCAGTTCAACCCCGAAAAAGAAAAGATCTTTCTATTCCCAGCAGTTACACTTACCTCACTTGTTAGTGTTTCCTTTCCGGACCATCGGGAGAGGATTATCAGCCAAATGATGTTTTATCTTTGTATTAAACTAATGTGCATTTTTTTACGACCTTACTTGAACAGTATCTGTTCTATATGAGTTCTATAGGCTCGTACCACTGCATCCTTGATTTTTTTTCTCAAAAAAATAATACACTCCTTGTTTCTCCTACTTTTCGTTAACTATATATAGATATTTAATATATTCTTGAATTTTGGGAAGACAAGAAATATTAGGTTTATTGACCATACTTCAATTCTCCGAGCAATGTGTGACAACTCATTGGGTGTAAAAGGAACAGCAGAAATGAGAAGCAGTGATTAATCGTTACATAGTAGGATGATGAAATTGAAGGATCTCTATTCATTTTATTCCATCTATGACTAGACATCCTCCTTTCCAAAACTCTATTTGCAAAATTACAAAATGTAGTCTATCATGCAACCAAAGTGAGCCTAGGAGCCGAGTGACTTCTTGCACTGTCTTACAGATGCTTACCCATAGTTCCTACATCCTTTTTTAAGAATGTACAAAAAAAAAAAGATTTAGAAACTGGATAAACATCTCTTAGACAGATTTCAAGAAAACCCATAGTAACCTCTTGAATACCGACTTTTCATACCAACTGTTACCTCTTGAATTTTATTTTTTTTGGGAGGGACCCTTTCTGTTCATTGAAGAATTATTAAAGAACTGTCATTTCTGAATCCAAAATTGGACGGAATAATGTTTACTGCTGAGATGGATATCTGTTGATTTCCTGGAGAAACATTCAGAATATGCACCTCATTCATTAGTTAACAATAGGGTAATGTTGTCCGGGAAGATCAATGTAGCTTGTCTGATAGGTTATGTTAGTAGCACTTGTTATTAAAAGCTTTACAGTATATTGCACAGAATGAAGCAAGGTTCATTAAAGGGAAAGCTGTTCTAATACCCTTTGTATAGTTACTTTTTTGTTGGATGAGAAAGGAGGTATGCCATTTGTTTTTGGGCTGATGTCGTTCTTCAACTGTATGCAGGTAGCAAAGAAAAAGATTTGGGAGCTAGTACAACCACATCTAAAAACGGATGGTGAATCTGTTGCTGCACTAGGAACGCATTGTATGCGAGCTTTAACAGGTGTGGTGGTCAGCCCATCTCTAAAGGATGCAAATATATCATAATGATATCCTAAAGTTTATGCAGCTTTTTGCAACTTATTCCATCTATCATCATAGTTACAAATTACAATATGTTGTTGAAAAATATCTTATAGCATGGGTTGCACAAGAGTGAAAATGTTAGAAAAGGTGGGAGAATGTTACAACCTTTTCTTTGGTTTAAAGAGAGCATGGTAAGTAAAAATTTTGAGTTTCTTATCCACTTTTAATGGCAAGAGGAATAACTACAACCATTTTTTTTTTTTGGTTTCCACTCGGTCTCCTGAATCCATATTGGAGCTCCAACCAATAATAAGCTACTACTTCCTCTATTTTAATTTGTTTATTTCCTTTTTAATCTTTTTGGGAAGATTTTTTCTTCTTCCTTGATAACTCTTCAATTTCCAAATCTCAGAGAGTATGTGTATAACAATAAAATTAAAGGGTATCTTGGTGCATGACACATTTCTTTGGTGTTAACGATCACAAGACTCAAGAGCCATCTACTATCTTAGAGCATGTTTATAACCATAAAATTAAAGGGTATCTTGGTATGTTACACATTTCTTTGGTGTTAATGATCACAAGATTCAAGAGCTATCTTTTATCTCAAAGCATGTTTATAACAATCAAATTAAAGGTTATCTTGGTACGTTACACATTTCTTTGGTTTTAACCAAGATTCAAGAGTTATCTACTATTTTAAACTGTCCTTAGTAAAACTCAGAAGAAAAACAAATTAAAATAAGGGAAGTAATTTTTTGAGGCTTGTTTGTAGTACATCAAATAAATGGTTGCGTTACATTTTAAATAACTCTTTTTTTTGGGGCGTTTAAGGGTCCAAAGCAAAAAAATAAAAAGTGAACATATAAATCAACAAAGCCATTATATTTTTTTTTTGGAGGGTGGGGGTGGGGGGTGTTTAATCTCACTACTGTAGCTACAGGTGAGGCATGAACTCAATTTGTATTATTAGTAAAATACTAAAGGACGGAGGTTCGGTTTCCACAATGAAATCCAACAAGTAAGCCTTCGAGCAAGTGTTTACATAATATTTTTCTATTCAAAGAAATTATTTTTTTCATACGAAGTTTGTGAATAAGTCATTTCTTGTTAATGAGCAAGGATAATCTGTCTAATCCGATTTGGCTTATGGATAAATATGCAAGCATTTCATGCTTGTTTGAGTAATAGCAAAAAAGTTTGAGTGTTCTAGTTTGTTTGCTAAACTTCAATCTCTTAGTCCATAACCCACCAATTTCGTTATTGTGATAGACTGGCAAAACAAAATTGCTTTAATAAGACCTATTAGTTCAAGAAAAAATGATGTTGCATAAATTTGAAAATGAAAAACGAGAGATAATATACCTATACATTTATTAAAGAAAATTTAAGGCCGATAACTCAACTTATTTTTTAATTATATTTTTACATTACTTAAACATCCTTATTTATAAAATCATATAAAGTATATTACAAATTCTAATGATCATATTATGTCTCCTATTTTTGTCATGTTTCTTGACTAATAAAGATTTGTTACCTCATTTGTCATTGATATTTTATAAAGATCCACCCCCAAATTTGAACTTATTCCTATCGGGATTTTTGTTTATTATTAATTAAGTGACCAAGCACTCTCCATTAGTATCATATTCGCACGCGCCGTGAATATTTTAAAATTAACTTACATTTGTAATTTTAATTAAGCATTATGACATATTCAGTTAACAAATACTTTCTCCGTTTAAAAGAGAATGATCTCCTTTTTTTTAGCCTGTTTAAAAAGAATGACCTCTTTCGTTTTTTGGTAACAACTTTTCACGTGGCATGTTTAAGGGCACAAGATTAATGGACAATTTTGTATATTTGACATAACTTTAATTTAGGATCACATGATCAAAAATTTTCTTTATTTTCTTAAACTTTGCATCAAGTCAAATTATATCATTCTTTGTGAAATGGATGAAGTGTCTAATTATCTTGGCAAGAAGAATGCATTTATGGATTTAAATTAACAAGTCATTATAGCTCAAATAGCCAAATGTGTGTCAAATGAATAGCCGTATTAACTCTTCAAGGGGCCAATTATGGATTTGGCCCAATTTAGATGAGAAATCACGACGTATATATTATGACTAGTGTATTCATTTGCGCTTTGCATGGTAATACAAAATTAAAATATTAATACTAAAATTATTAATCTTTAGTAATCTTTTCTTATTATTATTAGACAAATGTTAAATAAGAACTTGTAGAAAAAATATATTAAATGTGAACAACTTACAAAACTCTCTAATTAGTTTTTTTATTTGTTAACATGAGTCAGTAACACTTACATTTTCCAAGTTATTATTGTAAGATGCAGGTAAAGAGATCAATAAATTAGAAAAAACTGAGAGATAAATAAATAATATATTTCATGAGGATCTTAATACAAAAGCTTCAGGATAAAAGATTGTTATCGACTTTGAAAATTAATACTCCCTTTATTTAAAAAAGAATGAATTCGTTTTCTTGTTAGTCTATTTGAAAAAGAATAACCTTTTTCTTTATTTGGTAATATTTTAATTTCAACTTTTGACGTGGCATGTTTAAGACTATAAGATTAAAGGATAAGTTTGTACATTTGACATAACTTTAATTTAGAACCACAAGATTCAAAAGTCTTTTTTATTTTCTTAAACTCTGTGTCAAGTCAAATCACGGCATTCTTTGTGCAACGGAGGGAGTAGTAATGTTTACAATTTCACTATTTCGTCTTGAATCGGTTTGTGAACAATCATACATACATATATATATTTAACTTGGATCAAGAGGTGTCAATGCTTACATATATGTATTTACTAAACCAAAATTTAATATCTATATACAATGTAATCTTCCGACGAAGGGGTATCGCTTGACACCCCTTTGGTAAAGGTGGGTACACCAGTGGATGTGACACCTCTCAATGGCCAAGGATCTTATTCATCTTTTTTATGGTTTTTTTTTTTTTGACATTTTCTCTAATTTTCTTCAATCATATTATTTTATGAAAATCATCTCTTTAATTCATACATCTTCAATTACATAAATTCAAATCTTAATTAATTTAACAATATAGATAACTTCTAACCTTTAATAATATAAAACTCCTAACCTTTCATATTCATAACCTTCAAATTATTTAATATACAAATTTATAACTCTTAAATATTACACTTATATAAACCTACTTTGAGACATGTATGATGATCATTTTATTTTCATTTTTCTTATTCTTCATTTTTTGTCTCTTTGATTGGTTAATTTTTTTGTCTTCTTTGATCTGATTTTGCAGGAGAGGGATGTATAATGAAAAATGTTAGATATTTTACATAGTTTGATTTTGCAAAGTAAAATAATTTGACATGTCTAATATTTATAATTATCATTTTTTCTATTGTAATTATACATCTAAATTATTTTTTTGGATTCTTGAAAATACAAGTCATGATTTTTTTATAGATTTTTTTCTCTTTTGCTTCTCTTTGTAGTTTCTTGAGATTTTTCTTTGCTTATTCTTGTAGTTTCTAAAGACACTGATTATTTTTATTTTCTTCGTCTTTTTGTAAATTTTGGAGAATCGAATTATATTATGTTGAGAGCATGGTCCTTCTTTCCTCTTAAAATCGTAACTGAATATATTTTTTTTTATATTTTTGCTTGATCAATTAATTTTACTTTTGTGTCTTTCTGTTGTTGTTATCATAAGAATTGTTTATAGTTCTCCAGTCAAACCTCCAATGCAACAAGAGATAATTGATTTTTTTCAACTTAATTAGTTAATTGAAAAACCGTCAATATATCTTATTTTTATTGATTTGACATTCAATTTCATCTAACAATATCTTTCTCCTCACTAGCTATAAAATTGTTATAAATATATAACTAATATAAATATCAACAAAAATCTCAAATCTCAATATAATGTATGATAAAATACTAAATATTAAACACAAACATTATATGAAAAAATATAGAGATTATAAAAAGAATCCTTAATTGAAATATGAAAAAATCATACTATTCAATAAAAAAAAATTCATTAATAATATGAGCCATTAAAATCAACACGATATCATATATCTTAATTTTTGAAAAAAAATATGATCAAACTAATTATTTTTCTTAGAGAAAAGGATCAAAAATACCCCCTAACTTTAATTTATTGTTTAAATTTACCTTCGCCGTTAAAATAGAGTTAATTTTATTCCTTCCATTACTAATTTCACCAAATTTACCCCCATTTAACGGATTGACCCGAATTTTTAAAAAAAAACTCATATTCCTTATTTTAACCCAATAACCCAACACCATTTAAAATAACCCGTCCTCATTCTCCACATCTCCTTTACCCATCGCCTGAGTGAATCCTCGTTAGCGAAGAGCAGACATACAGAGTGGCCATGTAAGTGTACCCATTTTCATCAAAAATGTTGTCGCGTAGTATATGAACATCAAACGCGTTAATTTATGAAGAGAACAACCCACCGGCCATCTTATGTCGAAACATTTAACATTTCTCACAATCACTTTTACAAGATTTTGGCTTCTGAGGATATCTTCTCATGTTCAAAGTCGCTTTAAATTCCTGAAATATGCCATCTAAGAATGTGGTATAAACGGTGCGGTTTTAAAGCTCTATATGGAATTGGACAAATCCCATTATCAAGTAGCTCCAAATTAAGGTAGTAATCACTGTTTAGTCTGACCTAACCTTAGTTATAAGTTTGAAATACCTGGTCAGATACCTCAGACTGGTCTTTTGTCACATTCAGATGCTCCAATGTTTCTTTAGAAGTGAAATTCTTGTCACCCCACACACCAAGTGGCTCCTTCAATGTCATCCATGATTGTGAAATACTTTGGAGCTTGCTTTTAGTGATTACTTGTGGAAACAAAGAATTATATCCAACTGAAACAGAGTAGAGTTGCAACTCGGGAGAATTCAATTTTAAGGTCACATTCTCGTCTAAGTGTTCACTTCAGAAAGGTTACAATGGGATTGTAGAGTTACCTGAACTCGTCTGAGTGCTCAATCTTGCGACTTGCATTTTGTAACGAACGAGGATTCACTCAGGCGATGGGTAAAGGAGATGTGGAATGGGGACGGGTTATTTTAAATGGAGTTGGGTTATTGGGTTAAAATAAGGAATATGGTTTTTTTTTCAAAAATTCGGGTCAATCCGTTAAATGGGAGATAAATTTGGTGAAATTAGTAACGGAAGGGATAAAATTAACTTCATTTTAACAGCGAGAGCAAATTTAAACAATAAATTAAAGTTGGAGGGTATTTTTGATCCTTTCCCTTTTTTTTATATAGCTAAGAATCAAATAAATCGTCCTTTTACAATTTTGTATATTACAATGACATAACAATGATATGATAAAAAACATAATTTTAACCCTACATTCTTAATTGTATTATTTATATATAGAAATTATTTATAAGACAAAAAATTATTCCAGAATTATGAGATTTAATCAATAAAAATCAACTATCTTTTAATTTTATTATATAACATCCGCTATCTTTTAATTTTATTATATAACATCCGCAACATTACTTCTTCTTTTTTTTTTTGACAATTTTGAATATTTTCTATTTTTTTTGATTTTTTTTTTTGACAATTATGAATATTTTCCATTCCTTTTGATTAACTTTTTGATTCTCTGTCCCTTTTAAATTAATTTTTAATTATCTTTTTCCTTAATATATTTCTCTGCTGTAATATATATATATATATATACACACACACACATATATATATATATATATATATATATATATATAATTGTGAAAGTAATTTTTATTAATAGAAGTATATTTAGAGATTTTTAATAAATTTTAAATTTCTAAAATAAGGTAAAAAAAATATATGCCATATAATAAAATTAAATCATAAAAAATGGTGGGGGATTTTACTTAAATATACTTTTGTTTATTGAAAAAATATGTCTTTTTTTTTCCTCTTATTTTATATACTTATTTTTGTTTAATTTTTATCATAAACTCACGCCTCTTCATCTTTCATAACCTCCATACTTAATTAATACTTCTTAGTAATATCTATAACTTCCAACTTTATACCTTCACAACCCTCAACTACTTAATGTTCAAATTTGTGACATCTTAAAAACACATCAAAATCATATTTCTGACCAAATATAGCATAATTGTCCTCTACTTGAATTTTGTATTGTAAAACCTATCGATAAATACTACTTTGTGTAATTACTTTTACTTCTTATAAGGATGATACAAAATAAGATATATAAAAGAGCCAAATTGATTTTTTTTCCCTATGAAATTATAAGAGCAAGATAATTAATAAAAGTTAGCATAAAAGCAATTCTAAAAAATATTTAAATGTATTTATTGAATACGCTTAGCAGTGGGAAGGTAATCAAAATTATTATGAAGTTATTTTTAAATTTTAAATAAAATATAAATCATGAAATATATAAAAAAAATTAATTAAAAGAATTCAATTTTAACATTCTGCATAAATCAGTAAATAGCTAAAGACAAACAAACTTGATTATATTAAGATACGATGCTAATTGATACTGTATTTTTCAAAATATAAATTAGTAAACTATTAGAATAAATATAATGGAGGGTGACTGGTTGAGTAATAAGTATATTTGGAATAATTATCTCTATTAATATTTTCCTTAATAAATTATCTCCAATAATTCTACGTTTCTATAAATTATATGAAAAGATTATTTAACGTTAATAATTATAAATATTCCTATTATTTGGGATTTTTTTTATATTTACCTTATTTTAAAAAAAAAATTCAAGGGTCAAATTATAAGTTCTTATTAGATATTATAGGATTTTTAATTAAATCTTTATAACATAAAACCTTTTTGTTGTTAATCATTTTGTAGGACTTTGACGACTCTGTGCCATCTTTAATACCTCTTGAATCACCTTCACCTTCTCCATGGATTGGTGAGCTAGATATGGTCCTATCAACCCTGCTTCACCAACCTCGAACCACCCAATAGGAAATCTACATCTTCTCTCATAAAGAGTTTCATATGGAGCCATTTGGATCCTCAAATGATAGCTACTGTTATACGCAAACTCAATGAGAGGTAGGTGATCATAACAATTCCCTTTGAAATCAATCACACAAGCCCTCAACATATATTCTAAGGTATGTATAGTACGTTTCGCTTGTCCACCCGTCTGAGGATGAAAAGCAGTGCTTAAGTTCACCTTCGAACCCAAACCTTTCTGGAAGACATCCAGAACTATGCAGTAAATTGTGCACCTCTATCAGAAATAATGGATACCGGAACTCCATGAAGTCTTACCACTTCTTAAATGTAAAACTTAGCATAATCCTCTGTCGAATGGGTAGTCTTTACCGAAAAAAAGTAGGCTGATTTTGTCATTCGATTGACAATTACCCAAAAAGAATCATGTTGTCTGCGAGACCTTGGAAATCCTGTGATGAAATCCATATTAATGATCTCTCACTTCCATTCTAGAAGTTCTATATTCTTATCCAACCCTCCAGGCCTTTGGTGTTCCACTTTCTCTTGCTGGCAATTCGAGCACTTGGCAAAAAACTCACCAATAACTTTCTTCATACCTTCCCACTAGTATACCTCTCTCAAATCGCGATACACCTTGGTGGAACCCAAATGAATGGAATATTTGGTGCTATGAGCCTCCTCTATGATCTTCTCTTGGAGTTCATCCACCCTCGGTACACATATTCTACCTTGATACTTCAGCACACCATCTCCCCCTTGTTAAAAATCCAATACTCTTTGCTTATGAACATTCACCTTCAAATCAAGCAAAATGGGGTCTTGGTCTTGCTTTTCTCCTCTGACACTAGTGATAATTCAGCCCCATTAGTCACCACTATTCCTCCTTCTTTGGAATTCATAACTCTGACTCCCAAGCGTGCAAGTTTGTGCACATCTTTGGCTAACTCCCTCTTTTATTCCTTGACATGGGCGGTACTCCACATGGATAACCAACTTAAAGCATCAGCAACCATATTAGCCTTACCTGGGTGGTAAAGAATACTCATGTCATAATCCTTGAGTAGTTCTAACCACCTGCTTTGTCTGAGATTGAGCTCCTTCTGGGTGAACACATATTGTAGGCTCTTGTGATCAGTGAATATATCAACATGCACGCCATACAAGTAGTGACGTCATATATTCAAGGCGAATACCACAGCAGGCAACTCTAAGTCATGGGTCGAATAATTCTTCTAATGAACTTTCAACTGTTTGGAGGCATAAGCTATAACCTTGCAATTCTACATTAACACACAGCCCAAACCAACTCTTGATGCATCACAGCACACCACAAAACCTTGAGTACCCTTTTGTACGGTCAAAACCGAAGTCGTAGTTAACCTCTTTTTCAACTCCTGAAAGTTTTTCTCACAAGTTTCAGACAATTGAAACTTAACTGTCTTCTAGTTCAGCTTGGTCAAAGCAGACAAGATATATGAAAACCCCTCAATAAATCTTCTATAGTAGCCATACAAACTCAAGAAACTCCTTATATCTGTTGGAGATGTGGGTCTAGTCCAACTCTGAACTACTTCTATCTTTTCGATATCAACGTTAATCCCATCACCGGAAACTATGTGGCCCAAGAATACCACAGACTTAAGCCAAAACTCACACTTGGAGAACTTGGCATGCATATAACTCCTTATCTTTTAAAGTCTGAAGAACTATCCTGGGTTGACTAGCATGATCTTCTTCATTCCTTGAATAGATTAGTATGTCATCAATGAAGACGATAACAAACATATCTAAATAAGGTTTGAAGACTCTATTCATAAGATCCATGAATGTTGCAGGCGCATTAGTCAAACCATACAACATGACCAAAAACTCATAATGCCCAAATCTGGTTCTAAAAGATGTCTTTGGAATATCACATTCTCTAACTTGCAATTGATGGTAGCCTGATCTGAGATCAATTTTAGAGAAGCAGGAAGCACCCTGAAGCTAGTCGAAAAGATCATTTATCCTTGGAAGAGGATACTTATTCTTGATGGTAACCTTATTCAATTGGTGGTAGTTTATACATATCCTAAGGGAAACATTTTTTTTTCTCACAATCAAGATCATAGCGCCCCAAGGTGAGATACTTGGTAGAATAAAACCTTTATCTAACTAATTTTTAGTTGTTCTTTCAAATATTTTAACTCTGCTGGTGCCATTATATATGGAGGAATAGAGATAGGACGAGTATTTGGAATGATGTGTATAAAAAAGTCTATTTCAATCTCAAGAGGAACTCCGGGTAAATCATCAAGAAAAACTTCTAGGAACTCTTTTACTATAGGAACTGACTGAAGGGAGGGTACCTCAGCAGTTTAGTCATTAACTCGGAATAAGTAATACATCCCTTTGAAACTAATTTTCTCGCCTTAAGGTACGAAATGAAACGACCCTTAGAAACTGATGATCTACTACTCCACTCTATGACTGGCTTATTAGGAATTTGAAACTTAACAACTCGAGTTCTACAATCTATTGATGCATAACAGGCATGAAGTCAGTCCATACCTAGAACGACATCAAAATCTATCATGTCTAACTCCACTAGGTCAGTCATGGTGTTCTTGTGATTGATAGAAATAGTACAATCATGATAGACTATTTCCTCTAGAATAGACTCTCCAACAGGGGTAGAAACACAGAATGGTTCACAAAGTTTCTCTGGAAGAATCTCAAACTAATTTGCAACATAAGGAGTTACAAAAGATAAAATTGCCCCAGGGTCTAACAAAGATTCCTTACAAAAGATAAACTTGCCCCAGGGTCTAACAAAGATAAACATCAAAATTAAAGACTTTGATTATACCCGTGACAATATCTGGAGAGTTCTCTAACTCTTGGCAGCTAGTGATTGCATAGAGGCGATTTTCTCCTCCCCCAGTGCCGGAAATAGCTCCTCTAGGTGCAGCCCTTTCTGGTGGAGCAGTTGATGAAGATTGTGCTCTATTTCTCGGATTTCCACTATCCTGCTTATTCTTAGGACACTCTTTCATAAAGTGACCCTCTTGACCGCACTTGAAGCAACCTGATTGGTCATCACGACACATACCAGCGTGGTTTCTACCACACCTACCACATGCAGGATCCCAACTACATCCTTATGTCACACTACCTTGAGACTGGCTAGTCTAGCCTTGTAGTTCTACCGATTCTGGTCATTATACTCAACTCTATTTCTGGGCGCAGGTGCACTAGCAAATGATAGTGCATGCCCCTTTTGTTTCTAAAATTGTGGCCGATTCGAACCACCATTCTGCTACCCAAACTCATTCCCAGTCTTGGCTTTCTTGTTCGTGTACTCCTATCTATCCCTCAGCTTCTCCTCTTCAACTTTTTGCACATAAACCATCAATCGGGATATGCAGCTCTTTCCTATTTGCTAGATGTACGACCCAAGCCAGTGACAAACAAACTTATTCTGCCCTTTATATCCTTAACCATCTCAGGAGCATCGCGATACAGTTGGGTGAACTTCAAATCATACTCATGATCACTCAAGGAGTCCTGTTTAAGAGTAAGAAACTCTCGTATTTGCCTCCTTCAGTTTTCAGGAAAAGAAACGCCCCAAGAAAGCCTCTTCAAAACAAGCCCAACTCGGATGTGGTGCATCCTCATCTCTACTCTTCTTCCACTGGAAAAACCAAGTCCTAGCCATATTCATCAGTTGGTATGCATCTAGATCGACTCTCTCAACATCGATGACATGCATCACATTAAAAACCTTCTTCAACTCTTTCACAAAGCTTTCCGAATTCTCAGTAGTGCTCGAACCGGTGAAACTGAGAGGATTCTTCCTAAAAAATTCCTGAATTCTCAAGGTGTCAGCTTCTTCTTTATGAGCTCCTCTCTGTTGCCCGACTTGGTTAGTCATCACTTGGCTTAGCATCCGGATAACCTCGCAAAACTCAACGTTGCTAACTTCCCCTTGAGGTTTCACTCAGGGGCATTGGGTATCTCTTATTCCAGAGGTTCAACATTTCTCCTAGTTGGGTGACCTCGTGTTGATCTTCGTGGAGGCATAGTTATATGAAACACGCGCAAGCACGAATTAGAGAGAGATACATTTAGAGATAAACTCTAACGCACAAAAAGGAATATGAAAAAAGTGAGAAATTCCTAAATTTTGTAGCCTCCTAATCATAGATATGGCATGATTCACACCGATGACTAAGAATCTATAAACATGGCTTCATAGACTCCCTAGGACTCTTGAACTATATGCTGATACCAGGTTTGTCACGCCCCGAGCCTACACTCTAGACATGGACGGCACCCAATGACTATTGTTGGTCTTGAGAGAACCCTTGGTCTGGCTTACTTAACTCAGTGGAAGACTTAACTCAACAAATCAGTCTTATAATATAACTTAATAAAATAACAAGTTGGCCAAAATGACACTTAAGTCTCATAACAAAGTATATGAAATACAAGATAAGAAGAGACTCAAACTGAATAATCTGACTAGCTATTTTTCTATGAAGCCTCTATAATACTAAGATGAATGTTGGGACAAACCCCACAACATTCTATAAGTAAAAACATGGAAAGCAATAAAAGAGTCCTCTGGAGTGCAAAGAGGCTCACCACTAACTCTGAGTACTCAAACTGGATCAACGAGGCACTAGATGTTGATCCTGGTTACCTGTGTCTGCATCATAGGACGATGCGGGCCAACTGACATCAGTAAATTGAATGTACGAGTATGCGAATTTGAATGTCAAACAACACATAAGCTTGATAAGAATAAGAAGAAAACTTACCTTGGCTCTACTCAACTCATGAATACTGAACTTAATATAAAGCAATAAAGACATAATATATATATATATATATATATATATATATATATATATATGCTTTGTAAAACAGCAAAATAACTTAGTTCGTTAAAGAAGATGCAATAACGAACTCAACTTTACTTATATATGAAAGTAATAGTTCTGTGGGAGATTCTCTAACCGATAACCATCACTATAAGCTTAAGAGATGGTAGAACGTCTTACCTCATGTTGCAAGAGGAGCATTTTATACCTTTCCGTCGGTATAGAACCTGAACTACTAAGTGGATCCACTAGTCTACGCTAAAAAGCACTAAGAAAAGTATGACCCTTCTTCTGTCCATGTTCGCTACATGGTAGATGGGGGCTTGAGTTAATATGAACTCGCGTCCCCATATCGGTGCTCAATACTACTCCCAAAATACTTAGCTCATATATTTTTAAAACAACTTCTTCTTTTGTTTTAGATAATTGCTTAAACTTAGGTTTAAAAGCTCTCTTGGAAATCATAGTTTCCTTTCGTCGAATTTATTATGGATAAATTTCTTGGAGAGAATCCTCAACCCAATACAGATGCTTCTAACCCCGATATTGATGCTCCTAACGTAGACATTGATGCTCCTAACCCCATTGTTGTAACTCATCAAAATGCCTATGTTGATGTAATGACCCATTTGGTCGTTTTGAGTACTAGAGCTTTTTATTTCATAAAATACATTTTGATAAATTTTAAATGAGTATTTTAGGCTATTCTTAATTATAATTATAAAATTAATGGGTAAGTTTTACTAATTTATTTAGTTAGCAGGTATTTATTAAATAATTAACTTTTATTAGTTGATAGTTAATGCCCCAAGCCCATTATTTATTTAATACCCTAATTCTGACCCATATATAAAAATAGGTTGATAAATTCTAACACCTTTAGTCGATAGTTATTTTGTTAAAAGGAAGAAAGCAAAGGTCATCGTAGAAACCTATTGCGACGTCAAGTTTTACAATCGGATTGAAAGCGTTTGGATGCATTGAGTAAAGGAAAAACTATGGAAAAGTAGCTCTCTTGACTTTGGTTCTCCGATGGAGGTAGGTTATGCTTTATGTTATTTGATAGTAAACTCTTAATAGTGACTGATATGCATTGAATAATATTGTGAAGTTTTCTATGTACTTGATTGTGTGGTTGTGTGTTTTGTGATTGTTCTGAAATCCTGAGATCATGGAATTTATATTCTTGAACCCTTTTTATTGAAGTGATACCTTGAATAACGAAGGCTTGATGAAATATTACCAATGAATTGAAAGTGGTGATAAGAAATAATAAATTAATGGTATAATTGGATCGAAGTGTCACGTTCCGACACGATATAAATGGATTAGAGTGTCCTGTTCCGACACGGTATTCTTGAATCTGAGTGTCACATTCCGACATGATATTCTTGGATCGGAGTATCACGTTCCGACACGGTATAATTGATCAGAGTATCACGTTCCAACACTGTATTTTTGGATCAGAGTGTCACGTTCCGATACGGTACAATTGGATCGGAGTGTCACATTCCGACACAGTAACATTAAAGGAAAAAGATATGGAATTAACTTAATGTACTAAATGCTCAAAGAACCCATTTCCCAAATGAGTGTGGCGTGGAGGCATGAGTCCTCATGGGTGTGCTTGATATTATGATTGATTATGTAGTAAGTTGTTCATGTTTTTATTGTTTACCACCTGTTAAGTGTCATAGTTGAGTTCATAAAATAATTCATTGTATATTAGTTTCTATTTTGGGTTGGCCGATGATACCTACTCAGTACATGTTGCCCCGTACTGAGCCCTACTTGTATTTTTTCTTTGTTTTCCTTTTATGGAGTGCAACAAGTGTACCAATGACTTTGAATTGCCCTCAGCTCTAGCCAGTCACCAGCTTATTAGGTTCCAGGGTGAGCTATTCATTCAATCTCGTGTTGGATTCTATCGGTCATGACATGATGTCCTATGTTTTAGGACACATACCATTTTATGCATTTATTTTGGTGTATTTGATATTATTAGACTTAGTATTTAGAGATTAGATGTCCTTGATGTGATGACTTTCAGGTTTTGGGAAATGATATTTAGTAAGATTTTGAACTTCCGTATTATGCTTGTATTTTGTAAGTTGGGTTAAATTGTTGGTTCTCCCACCTAAGAGGTTAAGTGTGGGTGCCACTCATGACTCTATTTGGTTCGTGACAAACTTGGTATCAGAGTGTTAGGTTGGTGATCTCATCACACAAGGACAAGTCTAGTAGAGTTTTGCGGAAGGGTATGGGACGCCTTTACTTTTCTTCGAGATGCTATAGGACTTTAGGAAAATTGCATTCCTTGTTTCTTTCATGCTACTACTTCAATCCAATTGGTATCTAGGTAATACAAATTGGTATCTAAACCTTTTCCTATATTTCGCATATTATTAGTACTAAGTATTAGAAGTTGAAATAGCAACACCAGGAAAAAAAATGTGCCATTGGAAATACATATATTTTCTCGATTGACTACAAATCTATAATAACTAGTGATCAACATGATATTTTTTATTAAGTTCATAAAGTTGAAACCCTCATTCTTCATGGATATTGATTATGAATATGTTTATGCTTTCATCGTTGATTGTTTTGAGCTGCTTCATAAAATGAATATAGTGAAGAGACTTAGTGTTAAGTTTGTGACATACTAGTTTCGAGGATATGCAAAATGTGGTGATAGTCTTATGTTAAGTGTCGATTAGTAAAGGCATTACCTATGACTTAAGGCAACATTTTCTAGCTTCTTAATAAAGAATTATATACCCTAGACTTTGAAGGATAGGAGGCGAGATGAGTTACTGAATAACAAGAGGTATATGTTTCACCAATTGAGGTCAAAATCTCTACTACGATCCATAAGTTGAGTGTATATCAGCGATGGTCATCAATGCTTACTTGGTTAGAGTAATGAAGTATATTACTTTCGTTATTGACTTGATCTAAGAAGTAAAGAAAATTTCTTGCACTAGGAAGAGAACAACTTTGATAATGTTTTGCAGTTATTCAATCGCTAAAAATGTGTGGGCTATCTGGGTATGATCTTCTTGATAATTAGATGTGTTCTAGTGTTGGATTTAACGGCTTTTATTGGTACGGTACTAGTTTTATGTGGAAATAAATATATCGATTGTCAAGTGTGAATACTAACTACTTAAATAATTATTAGTGGTATGTCATGTTTAGATAATGAGATTCGGTGTTGCTTTTTTATATTTGAGAAACCAACTAGTTTATTATTACACGCGCTTGGATTGAGCATTATTTTTTTTGAAAATTTTAGTGGTGGATCATTGGTACAATATTAATACATTTAGGTTGTGAAATATAACGATGAATGATAATATTATCTTAAGCTTCAAAGGTAGATTGATACTAGAATGACAAACTTATAGGGAATTTCCCGGTGAATATACATTGGGTGAAGAAAATTGAAGATTTTAGTAAGAAAGTGCGTATAAAAATTGAGTTAGTCCATTGAATTTGAATGGTATACCTGAGTTTAAGGTGTCAGATCGAGGAAAAGGTTCACTCAGTGGTGATGAAAAGGGCTAACTGACATGATGGTAAAAAGAGATCATGAGAGATTGTTATTGGAATGGAACTGTATAATAAAAATTAGTTGGTTAAATGAATTTTATACGATAATAAAGACTTGCGAGTATCTAAGGTTGTGATTTTCTACTACTTAGTGAGTAATGTGCTTGTATGACAAGTTTGAGGAGATGTAGGGGCATCACTCAAATAGAATTTAAAGGAGCTAGAGTCATAATTAAAATAAGATAAAATTTATGGAAAATGTAGCCTTCAGAAATAGGCGAGAGCATGAATATTTTCTCTGATTGCAAGGACTAAAAATGTACTTTTGAGTGGGGTGATAAATTTTGTTGTAGTGTTGAATTTACTAAATAGTGTGGTTGAATTTTTAGTGAAGGGTATAGTAAGATTGATGGAGAGGCGAACAATGATAAGCTAAGATTCAGTAATTCATATAAGTCTTCAAAGTATAAGCAAATGTAGATAGAAAAGGTCATTGGGTTACACAGTGGAATTAAATTAAAATTCAAAATTTTTATTATAATTCTTCATTCCTGTTGATATATTTTTGTCAAGGTATGAATTTGTAGGGCAATAAATGATCGATTGCTTCGGGTATCGAGCATTTGAAAGGACTTACACATGATTGGAGTCGTAAAGTGTTACTTTTGATTGTTAAAGGATCTAAAGAAGGGTTTTCCTTTGAGTTTTGATTTAGAGTGTAAGTAAAACGTCATAGGCTAAGACCGATAAGCAAGTTAGAGAAACAAGAGTGTATGATATATTGAAGGGACGAGATATTTAAAATTTTGCAACATGGGAAAAATTTGAGAAAAGTAAAGGAATTAAACCTTTCATATAAAATCCTTGAGGTGTAGTTGAAGGTTGTATAGATTTTTGTCTATGATTTTAGATATGACTGTGAGATATGAACTAGTTTGGTACAGACTTATTAGGAGGTTATCATCGACTTTTATAAAGACTGAGTTTTGATTTCGGTGACAAGCAGTAAGGTATAGAAAATTTAGAGTTTTATGGGGGGTTAGATTGCTCAAATTATGATAGATGATTTAAGAATGATGCACAAGACGAGATATAATTCTACATGGCTATTAAGAATTTAGAGTTGTAGTAAATAGAGGTTATAAGCTTATAATATACATAATAATTAGAGTGACCAATAATTTCCCTAAGTGTTGACATGAGGTATATGATGGTTTAGAAGTGTAGCTAAAGCATGGTATGTGGAAGTAGTGTGAAATTGACTTTGGGTGTGATTTAATAGTTTTATCTCAATGGAAAGACGCTATCAAATTTGAAATTAGTGCTATTAGACATACTTGAGACTCGTAATTGTCATGAAATGCTTAAATAGAAGATAGATAACCATACTTTGAATATGTATGCTTGGGTGTATAACTCAATGGTGGTTACTTGATCATTTCCATCTTTAGATCAGCTAAGTTAATTCTCCTTGATGATTATTTGATGTCTAAAGATTATATTTTTATAGCTTAAGCTCGAGGAAATATTTTTTTTGTGAGGATATAATCTTAATAAGATCTATGATGGTTTATGCATTATGAGTGTGAGGTGGTTGGTTCATGTTCACTCCTGATCGTAGCCAATATTGATTCAGGACTTTTCATGGTTATGTTAGATAATTTTTTACCTGATGGTTATATCAAGGTCTAATTGGAGAATCGGTCAATTGAAGAGTCCACTTCAGAATAGTTTTATTGTTAGTTGAGTTTACACACAACAATAATTATCATTAGAGTATTAAGATAGCCCCATTTGAGGCATTGTATGGAAGAAGCAGTAGATATCCAACCGGTTGATTTGATACTTTTGATATGAGACATTGGGTACTAATATTTTGAAGTAATTATTAAGACAACTACCCTTTCTTACCCTCACCTTGTTTTGATCGTTCGAGAACGAACGATGGGTAAATTGATATCTAATGTAACGATCCATTTGGTCGTTTTGAGTACTAGAGCTTTTTATTTCATAAAATACATTTCGATAAATTTTAAATGAGTATTTTGGGCTATTCATAATTCTAATTATAATATTAATGGGTAAATTTTAATAATTTATTTAGTTAGCAGGTATTCATTAAATAATTAACTTTTATTAGTTCATAGTTAATGGCCCAATCCCATTATTTATTTAATACACTAAGTCTAACCCATATATGAAAATAGGTTGATAAATTCTAACACCTTTAGTCGATAATTATTTTGTTGAAAGGAAGAAAGCAAAGGTCATCGTAGAGACCTGTTGCGACGTCAAGTTTTACAACCATATTGAAAGCGTTTGGATGCATTGAGTAAAGGAAAAGCTATGGAAAAGTAGCTCGCTTGACTTTGATTTCATGCGGAGGTAGGTTATGGTTTATGCTATTTGATAGTAAACTCTTAATAGTGACTGATATGCATTTAATGATATTGTGAAGTTTTCTATGTACTTGATTGTGTGGTTGTGTGGCTTGGTTGTGCGTTTTGTGATTGGTCTGAAATCTTGAGACTGTGGACTCTATATTCTTGAACCCTCTTTATCGAAGTGATGCCTTGAATAAAGAAGGCTTGATGAAGTATAATCAATGAATTGAAAGTGGTGATAATAAATGATAAATTAATGGTATAATTGAATCAGAGTGTCACGTTCCGACACAATATAATTAGATCGAAGTGTCACGTTCCGACACAATATTCTTGGATCGGAGTGTCACGTTTCGACACGATATTCTTGGATCGGAGTGTCACGTTCTGACACGGTATAATTGGATCGGAGTGTCACGTTCCGACACAGTAACATTAACGGAAAAAAATATAGAATTAACTTAATGTACTCAATCTCAAAGAACTCATTTCTGAAATGAGTGTGGCGTGGAGGCATGAGTCCTCATGGGTGTGCTTGATATTGTGATCGATTATGTAATAAGTTGTTCATGTTGTTAAGTGTCTTAGTTGAGTTCATACTATTATTTATTGTATATTAGTTTCTATTTTGGATTGGCCGATGATACCTACTTAGTACATGTTGTTATGCCGTAATTTTACTATATTCAGAAAAATCACCTTTTTGAAATGTTCTAAGTATAAAACAATTTGAGAAAAATACTTAGAAAAGAGTCGCCACTTAATTTTTTAAAGAAATTAAGAAAACTTAATTTAAAAAGATTTTAACAGATCAAATCTTAATAAATTTAGAGAAAATGGGTAAGAGGTTCTTATTTACGCTTCAAGAAGGTTTTTAAGGCATTTGAAGCGCCTGCTAACATGCGGTTATCCTATGACTTAGGTTAATTATTTTGACTTTTTTTTTAAAAAAAATATTTAATATAGAAATAATATTATTAATTTACAACACTCGATTAACTTGAGAAAAAATAATTAAAAGAACAAATTTTAAATTTTTTTTAAGAAAATGGAATCTTAATTGAACATTTGAATATAATACAAGTGACTAGAATTTTAACAAGACTAGATTTGTTAAAACTTATTTGACGCACTTTTTTAAAATAATATTTTAAAACAAATTGGTCAATTAAAGCATAGAGACTATTTTAAGTTAATTGAAGGTTAAGTAAAAGTTTTCAAATAAACAAAAACCAAGTGTTGACAAAAATGAAATTTATTTAAACATACTAACATAAAGAATATAGTTCATCTCTTGGGGAATTAATTAAGTTATTTAATAATTCTAAATTTAGAGTTAATAAAAAAGATAATAATAATAACAATTAAATAATAAAGGAGTAAAGGAGTAGATGAATTTGGGCCTCCTTTTGGGCCAATCTTGCTGGAAATTTGGGGTTTTAACCCAACTCCCGTTTTTATATACACTTGTCTTATATCAGTGTATATCGAATGTATATAGCTTATTTTTCTGCTTTCCGAGACCTGTTCCAGTTTCCAATTTCTTCGGACATCCAGAAGTCTAATTCAAGAGGAATTCCACTCAACGAAATAAAATAGAAATGAATTAGCCATGAAGTGATGAAATAAGGCACATCTTAATTACAACATAATTTATGAGTAAATAAAAAAAAATATTTTAAGAGATCCGAGTTAAGCCGAAATATACAACTCAAAAAAAAAAATCTTGAACTCATTCGAATTGACTATATTACATCACTTCCTCTGTATATGAACTTAATGCCTAGAAGATTCAATCATAAGAATAGGACTAAACACCACATTATATAAATAATAATTCGGACTATAAAATCAAGTAGAAAACAAAATGGCAGCTAGATCGAAATATCTTAAAACAACAAGTTTACACAGATATCAAGCTAAATAAAATAAAGATTAAATAGTCTACTGGAATGCAGATTACACTAAAAACATGGACATAACTCCTAAACTACAACTAATACACAAATAAATTCATAAAGAAAAATAAGCAAACTAAAAGGAAAACTGAAAAAAAAAATAAAAAAATTTCAACTAACAGTAAATAAAACAGTAGGAACAAGAGAAACGCTACTAAAATGTCATACCAAAATCTAATACACGAAAGCTAAAACAAAGCTAATTAACATATAACATATAGAAAAGCTGGGAATTAAATAATACAAAGCTAAGAAAGAATTTACCTGGTTCTGGGCAGCGAACCGGAACTACGAGTTTGACGGAGACGATCCCACCACCTCTCCAAACTCGAACAGCCGCAAAAACATTTTAAAAATAATAAACAATGGAGCCAAGAATTCCCAAATTTTAGGGTACTCTCTGGCTACCAAAAAATCTCCTCTTTTTTCTCCCTCCCCCTTTGGTGCAATGAAGAGGGATTTATATAGGACAAAATTTAGTTCCAAATAGATGTGGGAAGCGATGTGGGACTAATGCAAAGTCCAAAATTTGTCTATTTGAATGGTTTTAAAGTAATTGATTAATAGGATGAATTCACATAAATTAATTTAGCGAACTTCTTAATCTTAACAAAATAAAATAATTAATTTAATCGTAAACTAGTAATTCAAAAATATAACCATGATTTAAACAAAACTAATTTAAAAGACTACTCACTAAATTTAAAATATTTTTGAGATATTTTTTTTGAATAATCATAAAATATACTAATTACATACATAATTATGTAAAATATAGATATAATCTAAAAACTTTAAGAAACGGCAAAAATTATTCAAAATAACGCAAACTTTATATTTTTTCTTAAATTTAAAAACTAATTATTTTAAATTGTTTGAGAATTTAAGAAGCTCATGAATTAATTCTTACTGGGGAGGGTCAAAACTGGGTGTCAACAACTGTCCCTCATTTTACTTGGATTGATGCAAGAAATTTGAGGAAAATGAAATTGACCAAGCCAATTTTGACCGACCGCATATCCATCTTTCAGGCAAGGGATTTGGTACGGACTTTAGGAATTATGACCGAGCCCTGAAAATGGGTTTTCTACATATCTCAGGCTATATGAGAATTCAGGCCACTTGTAGTTCGATACACTAGATTTAACGCACGATTTTGAAATAAATCAAAAGTCATCTCGATACCGAGTTATGAAGGAATCGGGATGCTTGAGAATAAGATTTAAGAGGGAATGTTAGAATACAGCCGAGTTTTCAACATCGAGCCCGCCTACATATCCTTAAACCATAGGAATCAGGCTATTTGTAGTTCGACTCAATCGATTGAAAAGGGAATCTATTATGTTAGATAACCTTTGGTTCTGGACAATTGACAAAATTAAACGAGTATGAAAAGGAGACTTGTAACCTCTTAGCCATGAATGTGGTGCACTTCACACCCATAATTAAGAACTCACATGGATATAATTTTCAAAGCTCTCGGCGCATTGTCACTCAGATTGGAAACTTACTTCCGGTAGACCAAAATTTCCGGATGCGAGACCGAAACTGACAAAAATCAGAGGAAAACCCACATGCCTTCTGATAGGGGTGTGGTTTGATTATGGTGGAAGTCGCTCCTCTGCTCGCGTCCTAAGAGTTTGATAACCTCTTTGGACTATGTCCCAGTTCGCTGCTAAGAAAAAGTTCCACGTTGTGCTGCATCCTTTTTGATGTCGTCCGCACCTGTGGTAAGTTTTGGAGAATTCATCCTTTCGGATGCTCTCGACAAATACTGAGATAAAACTCATCAGCATAAAAATGCAATTAAAATAGGAGACAGTGTCTTTTACCATGTCGACACTTAATTGTTCTCCTTGACATTTGACGTCAACTCGATCGGTTTGACGTAAAGCAAATAGAGCTTATGTCTTATGTATGTAATGCAATCTTCAATGTATTCTTCATTTGATGTTGAAATAAATAAAAAACAGATGCAGTGCTGATATTTATCTTGATGTCGTCTTTGATGTTCTTCTTGATGTTTACTTTTATCAAAAGTAAAATGATGTAGTTGATGCTGATGGGTGAATATTTTCTTCAGATGCACGATTCTCTTTCTGGCAGTGCATGATTCCTTGCGGGGCATGGGTATCTTCCTGCGATGCATAAATTTTCTGCGAGACATGAATATCTTCTCGCGATGTATGAATGTTAACTCGTGATGCATGATCTTTCGCAATGCATGAATATTGACTCGCGATGCATGATCTTCCGAAATGCATGAATATTGACTCTCGATACATGATCTTTCCGCAATGCATAAATTCCGCAAGGTATGAAATCTTCTTGCGATGCATAAATTTTAGCGAGGTATGAAATCTTCTCGCGATGTATAATTTTCTGCGAGGAATGAATATCTTCTCGCGATTAACTTATGATGCATAAATATTAACTCGCGATGCATGAATATTGACTCCGATGCATGATCTTCTGCGATGCATGAATATTGACTTTCGATGCATGATCTTCTGCAGGGTATGAATATCTTCCCGCAATGCATAAATTCCGCAAGGTATGAAATCTTCTTGCGATACATAAATTTCAGCGAGGTATGAAATCTTCTCGCGATGTATAAATTTCAGCGAGGTATGAAATCTTCTCGCGATTAGATTGTGATGCATAAATATTAACTCGTGATGCATGATCTTCCGCGATGCATGAATATTGACTCGCGATGCATGATCTTCCGCGATGCATGAATATTGACTCTCGATGCATGATCTTCTGCGGGGCATGAATATCTTCCCGCAATGCATAAATTCCGTAAGGTATGAAATCTTCTTGCGATACATAAATTTTAGCGAGGTATGAAATCTTCTCGCGATGTATAAATTTCTTGCGAGGCATGAATATCTTCTTGCGATTAACTTGTGATGCATAAATATTCACTCACGATGCATGATCTTCCGCGATGCATGAATATTGACTCGCGATGCATGATCTTCTGCGGGGCATGAATATCTTACCGCAATGCATAAATTCCGCAAGGTATGAAATCTTCTTGCGATGCATAAATTTCAGCGAGGTATGAAATCTCCTAGCGATGTATAATTTTCTGCGAGGAATGAATATCTTCTCGCGATTAACTTGTGATGCATAAATGTTAACTCGCGATGCATGATCTTCCGCGATGCATGAATATTGACTCACGATGCATGATCTTCCGCGATGCATGAATATTGACTTTCGATGCATGATCTTCTGCAGGGTATGAATATCTTCCCGCAATGCATAAATTCCGCAAGGTATGAAATCTTCTTGCGATACATAAATTTCAGCGAGGTATGAAATCTTCTCGCGATTAGATTGTGATGCATAAATATTAACTCGCGATGTATGATCTTCCGCGATGCATGAATATTGACTCGCGATGCATGAATATTGACTCTCGATGCATGATCTTCTGCGGGGCATGAATATCTTCCCGCAATGCATAAATTCCGCAAGGTATGAAATCTTCTTGCGATGTATAAATTTTAGCGAGGTATGAAATCTTCTCGTGATGTATAATTTCCTGCGAGGCATGAATATCTTCTCGCGATTAACTTTTGGTGCATAAAAATTGACTCGCGATGCATGAATATTGACTCGCGATGCATGATCTTCCGCGATGCATGAATATTGACTCGCGATGCATGATCTTCCGCGATGCATGAATATTGACTTGCGATGCATAAATTCCGCAAGGTATGAAATCTTCTTGCGATGCATAAATTTTTGCGAGGTATGAAATCTTCTCGCGATGTATGAATATTAACTTTTGATGTCATATTTGGTACCAAGTGAAGACAGTGCTTCAATCGAGCAACATAGTGATCTTCTAGGTGCCCTCTAGATAATCATATCGTCTCGACTGACAATACAGTAAAATGACCCTCTAGGTAGTGTATCGTCCCGATTGGCAATAAAATAAAATGACCCCTCCGGGTAGTGTATAATATCATATTTGACATTAGATTTTTGCTTGATTCACCCTCGAATCTAGCCGGACGTTCCTTATAGACTTCATGTTGTTGGATATTGACTGAAATAAAATATTCATATCCCTACGTCTCCGGTATAAGCAATAATTCTTGCATCATCGCTAAATTCTGGAGAGCTTTTCTCCTCCCTTGACTTTTCCATATTCACCATCGGAGGAATTTGCTGATTTCAGAGTAAAGTTATAAACCTGCATCCACAGAAAAATTGTTAGTTTTTAAAACGAACTGATCTGTGTTGATTTGTTCAGTTGTCTGCTTCATGTCCTGCTATCTCCGGTTGATTTCCTGATCTCCCGACTCTTGATAGATAAGACAAAATATTTTATGCCAAAACAAATGAAACACAAAGCGAAAACTTAAGAGAAAATAAATTTTGAGAAATAGTATTTTTGAGAAGAAACAGTCGCTGCCAAGTGTCATGTCACGTCAGGCTTAGCGAACTTCTTTAAGTCTAATGCTCGGAGGTCTATCTGATTGTTCGCTGGGGAGTATTCAAAGTCACTCCAGACCGTCGATAAACCATATTGAAATTTTGAGGCTATTCTCAAAATTTCTGTCCCAGTTACAAGTTATGGCTTATCTTCAACTATCCGTAAGTAAATCATGGAATTTTCGAGATCTTCTCAAAAATTCTGTCCCAGTTGCAAATCTTGAAGTATCTCCACCTTGACTCGCTGGGAATAAATCTCCTTCTCAGGGATTTTTGAGACCCTCTCAAAAATTTTGTCCAAGTTTCTACTGTAAAATAGAAATCTTACGGGAAATATGACCGAACCCTTGTGGCGCCTACGTATCCCGTTGAGGCAGGAATCAGGTCAAACGTAGTTCCCCCTCAAAGGTTAGCGAAAAATAAGGAATTACAAAGAAAACCGACCGAGGCCGACATAGGCCGCCTACGTATCTCATTCTTGAGAATTCAGGTCGAACGTAGTTCAATACAAAGAAATATTAAAAGGGATAAATGGGGTGACCGAGGCCGACATAGGCCGCCTACGTATCTCAATCTTGAGAATTCAGGTCAGACGTAGTTCATCACAAAGAAATATTAAAAGGCATAAATGGGGTGACCGAGGCCGACATAGGCCGCCTACGTATCTCATTCTTGAGAATTCAGGTCAGACGTAGTTCATCACAAGAGGGATAAAATTTAAATAAAGCAAATACAAGCAAAATAAAATAATTACAAGGAAATGACAGAAATACAAACTGAAACTTCACACGTAGTATCTCTTGACAGCGTCTGAGTTGATCGGTTTTTGCCACGTGGTGCCATCCATCTCTGACAAGACCAAAGCACCTCCAGATAATACTTTGCGGACCATGTACGGTCCTTGCCAATTTGGTGCAAATTTTCCTTTGTACTCGTCTTGATGAGGAAAAATGCGCTTAAGTACCAACTGACCGATTTCAAAAATTCTGGCTCTTACTCTCTTGTGGAAAGCACGAATCATTCTCTGACGATATAGTTGGCCATGACAAACGGCAACCATTCTCTTCTCATCGATCAAAGTTAACTGATCAATTCTCTTGCTAACCCATTCAGCATTACTCAACTCAGCTTCTTGGATAATTCTCAAAGACGGTATTTCAACTTCGGCGGGTATGACTGCTTCTGTTCTATATACTAACAAGTATGGAGTAGCTCCAGTCGACGTTCTGACAGTCGTTCGATAACCCAATAAAGCATATGACAACATCTCGTGCCAACCTCGGTGATTGTCAATCATTTTTCTTAGAATCTTCTTGATATTCTTATTGGCAGCCTCTGTAGCTCCATTCATTTGAGGACGATAAGCGGTTGAGTTTCGGTGAGTAATCTTAAACTACTCACATATATCTCTCATCAAGTGACTATTGAGATTTGCGCCGTTGTCAGTAATGATGGATTATGGCACTCCAAATCTACATATCAGATTGTTGCGAACAAAATCAGCTACAACTTTCTTGGTTACCGACTTGTAAGAAGCTGCTTTCACCCACTTGGTGAAGTAGTCAATGGCAACCAAAATAAATGTGTGACCATTAGAAGCGGCTGGCTCTATCGGACCTATGACATCCATGCCCCAAGCTACAAATGGCCAAGGTAAACTCATAGCATTGAGTTCGTGAGGCGGCACTCGAATCAGGTCACCGTGCACTTGACATTTATGACATTTCTGCACAAACTTGCAATAATCATTCTCCATAGTCATCCAGAAATATCCTACTCGAAGGACTTTCCTCGCCAAAGTGAGCCCATTCATGTGCGTACCACAAAGTCCAGCATGTATCTGTTCAATAAGCTTTGCAGCTTCAACAGCATCGACACATCTGAGAAGACCCAAATCTGGAGTCCTCCTATAAAGGACTTCTCCACTTAGAAAGAAATTGAGAGCCACACGGTGTATCGACTTCTTTTGGTTGGATGTTGCATCTTCAGGATAACTTCCAGACTCCAAATATTTCTTTATATCAAAATACCATGGCAAACCGTCTGGTTCTGCTTCAACATGGGAACAATTGACTGGATATTCTTTCAACTCTATATCCAGAGGATCAATATAATCAGTATCTGGATGTTTGAGCATTGATCCAATGGTGGCGAGAGCATCGGCCAACTCATTCTGTATTCTAGGAGTATGTGTGAATTTGATCTTACGAAATCTCTTGCATAACTTCTGTACGTAATGCACGTAGGGTATAATCTTTGGATTCTTCACGGCCCACTCTCCTTGAACCTGGTGAATCAACAAATCTGAATCTCCAATAACCAATAACTCGTGGACACTCATGTCAATGGCCATTTTTAAATCGAGGATACAAGCTTCATACTCGGCCATGTTGTTCGTGCAATTAAATCGGAGCTTAGCTGCCATGGGATAGTGTTGACCAGATTCTGACACTAAGACTGCTCCGATACCTTTACCTTGGTGATTTTCTGCTCCATCAAAGAATAATCTCCAGCCAGGATACATTTTGGAAATATCTTCACCCACAAAGGATACCTCTTCATCGTGAAAATAAGTCTTGAGCGGCTCATACTCTTCATCAACTGAATTTTCTGCAAGATGATCAGCCAAGGCCTGTGCCTTTATCGCCTTCTGAGTCACATACACAATGTCAAATTCACTCAACAGCATTTGCCATTTAGCTAACTTTCCGGTCGGCATCGCCTTCTGGAAGATATACTTCAGCGGGTCCATTCTAGAAATGAGATATGTAGTATACGAAGACAAATAATGTCTCAACTTCTGGGCAAGCCAAGTCAAAGCACAACATGTTCTCTCCAACAGAGTGTAACGAGACTCGTATGGCGTAAACTTCTTGCTTATGTAATAGATAGCCCTTTCCTTCTTTCCTGTCTCATCGTGTTGACCGAGCACGCATCCGAATGCACTATCTGAGACGGACAAATACAACAACAAAGGACTCCCTTCTCGCGGAGGAACTAGCACCGGTGGATTGACAAATAGTTTTTGATAGCATCAAAAGCAGTCTGACACTCTTCAATCCACTTTGTCGGAGCATCTTTCTTCAACAGCTTGACGATAGGCTCACACACCTCGGTTGATTGAGCTATGAATCGAATGATGTAGTTCAGCCTCCCTAAGAAACTCATCACCTCTTTTCTCGTCTTCGGTGGAGGTAACTCTTGAATTGCTTTGATCTTAGAAGGATCGAGCTCAATACCCCTTCTGCTGACTATAAATCCCAACAACTTTCCGGCTGGAACTCCAAAAGCGCATTTGGCGGGATTTAACTTCAAGTTGTAACGACGCAAACGATCAAATAACTTCTTTAGATGTGTCAAGTGGTCCGAACTCTCGCGGGACTTGATTATGACGTCATCCACATATACCTCAATCTCCTTATGAATCATGTCATGAAATATGGTCGTCATAGCCCTCATATAGGTAGCACCAACATTTTTTAGGCCGAATGGCATCACTCTGTAATGATATACACCCCAAGGTGTAATAAAAGCTGTTTTTTCTGCATTTTCATCGTCCATCAGAATCTGATGATAATCTGCGTAATAATTCACGAATGAATGCATTTCATGCTTAGCATAGTTATCGATCAGAATATGAATGTTCGGCAATGGAAAGTTATCCTTAGGGCTAGCTTTGTTAAGATCTCTATAGTCGACACAGATTCTGATTTTCCCATCTTTTTTGGCGACCGGAACAACATTTGCCAACCAAGTCGGGTATTGTGTCACTTCCACCAATCGAGACTCAATCTGCTTGGTGATCTCTTCTTTAATCTTTAAACTCAGCTCAGGCTTGAATTTTTGAGTTTTTTGCTTCACCGGACTAAACCCTGGATTAATCGGCAACTTGTGAGACACAACATTGGTACTCAGCCCTAGCATGTCGCTGACTTCCCAGACGAACACATCAATGTATTTAGTGATCAAATCAATTAGATCCCTCCTCTGAGTTTCATTCAAATGAACGCTGATTTTGGCCTCTTTGACACACTCCTGGTCTCCCAGATTTATAATTTCAGTTTCCTCTAAATTCTGTTTATGCTGATTTTCAAACTGCAGAAATTCTTCAACAACATATTCCGGTACCTCATTTTCCTCTTCGTATTCATCAACCTCGTCATCACCTGCCTCACTTTGTTTGTTCAGCTCATGACATGACATGACATTGGCAGGTTTAAAACTTATATTACTGAAAATAGACAAAGTTAGAAAAGTAAAAATATGGCAAATAAGTAAATAGGTAAATTTTAATAAAAAGGCTTTCATTCAAAATAAGAAATAATGCAAACTTTGGCTATGGCAAAGGGCCATGTTGCCTTCTTCAAACATCACGAGGGAATTTAAAAATGCAAGCAATTAATAAAATGCAAAATGGTGGGTCTCAGGCCTCTTTCGGACTACCACCGATTTAAATATGCACGAAACGATGCCCTTCTACCAAGAAGTTCGGGGAATCAGGATTGGCGTGGAGGTCCAGTTCTGCAGCACCTCTCCAGGCTCAGCATCACGGATACCAGCTAGCTCGACCTCTTCCTCAATAACAGCGTCAATCTCCTCGAAAAGGCCACAGATTCCTTCCCCAAGGTCGTCTTGTTCAGCATACTCTCGGACTGGAAATGATTGATATAAATGAGGGATTGGTTTAGCCAATGCTTGATCATTCTTCTTCTTCACCTTCAAATCATCATCTGTGGGGACGTACCCCAAACCATATCTAGCTCCTTTGACGGGGACCGAAACAGGATCAATAATTCCTTGGGAATTTCTTCCCAATCCAAAACCTGGTTCAAAACCATTCCGCAGCATCACAGTGGCTATCATCATGTACACGATGGGCATAGGAGGCTGTGGGGCCAAGTCTTCACCGGTGGCATTCACCAGCTCCCCCGTGTAGAAATCTGTACCTCGAGACACTTCATCGATAATAGGCGCCTGTCTACCAGAGTGACTTCCTTCACCATGAATAACCAACTCTTCGCTTCTCCAAACGAGCTTCATCATCTGATGCAAAGTAGAAGGCACAGCTCCAGCCATATGAATGAAAGGCCTTCCCAAAAGAAGGTTGTAGCTGGTATCGATATCTAAGACTTGAAACTGCGCACTAAACTCGGCCGGACCCATTTGGATAACCAGATTTACCGCTCCCAAAGTGTCTCTTTGGACCTCATCAAAGGCTCTCACGTTGACTTGATTTTGCTCAAGTTTCCCCAAGTCAAACTTCAACTGCCTTAACGTCGACAATGGACAAATGTTATGACCAGATCCATCATCCACTAAGACTCGATTGATAACCTTTTCACGACAAACAACAGTGATATGCAGCGCCTTGTTATGAGACTTACCCTCAAAGGGCAACTCATCATCACAGAAGTTGATGCGATATCCTCGAATAACCTGGTGAATCATGGCAGCCACATTATCACTGCTTGTGCCCGCGGGCACATATGTATCATCGAGTGCTTTCATTAGAGCTTGTCTATGTTATTGAGAACTCATCAACAGGACCCAAACAGAAATCTGGGCAGGAGTCTTCTCCAAATGTTTGACGATAGAATAATCCTTCGGCTGCATTCTCCTCCAAAACTCCTCCGCTTCTCCTTCGCTTATTGGCCTTTTAGCCTGGTCCTTCTTTTGACCTCCGAGAGCAAGCTCGTTAGGAGTGTAACACCTTCCGTATCTGGTCATGCCTTGAGCTGCAGCAGTTTCAATAACGAACTTAGGCTTGATGAGAGTTTTTGATGGCACCAAAGCAACAGCCTTTGCGGGTGTCAAAATAACGAACTCTTTCTTCTCTTTGATGATCAAAGAAGCTACAGCCTTTTCCAAGTCATCATGAACGATTGGAGTAATCATTTTCGTTCCACGCCAGTCGTCGTCTGTCTCGATCATATTGACATTGCCGCCTCCATGATTCAGCAACGGGTTGGTGTTGACATTTGGTGCCGCTGGTTGGAGAGAGACTATCTCTTGGTCAATCAAATCCTGAATTTTGTGCTTGAGGTTGATACAATCCTCAGTATCATGCCCAACACTGTTGGAATGATAAGCACATCTCTGATCTAGCCTATATAATTTCGAATTGATATCCACGGGCTTGGGCCCCATAGGATGGATATATCCGGCCGTAGCCAGTCGCTCGTACAGCTTGGTTCGACTTTCTGCGAGTGCGGTGAAACTCCTTGCAGGTTTCTTCTCGAACCGAGGTCGAGGGGGATCATAACTTCCTTGTGGGGGAGGCATCTGTTGATAACCCCGGTTGTTGGGACGTGGAGCTTGACCTTTGGGATATGAATTGGCATGGTAGTTTGGCAATGGAGCTTGACAATTCGGGTGGGGTTTTTGATATGGTGGATCTTGGACTTGATATGCAGTAGGGGGTTCTCGGTAACTCGACTGCACGTTAGCACAGTTGGGAGCCATACCCTGGTAAGGAGATGAAATTTGGTAAGGTGGAGGATGATTTGGATAAACAGGAGATGGATTTTGGTAAATTGGGGATGGACTTTGGTATACTGGAGGTTGGATATTCGGATAAGAGGGGGCAATATTTTGATAAACTGGAGGATCATTTGGATGACTAGCTTGCGTGTAGTAAGCTTGGTAGGAGGTTTGAGAGGGTCGAGAACGACCTTGGGAATATGACGAGTTTCTAGGGGTTTTCTTTCCCCCATATGATACGACAACTATTTCTTCTCTTTTCTTCTTCAATATGCCCGTTGATCCGGGCGATGCAGTAACACGTGTTATCTTTCCCGTTTTCAAACCATCTTCGATAGTTTTACCAACTTTGACTATCTCAGCAAATTTTGCTCCCACGAGCAACATGATTCGATCATAATATTCAGGCTCTTGCACCCGTACAAATACTTCAACAATTTCTTTTTCAGACATGGGCGGTCGAACCCTTGCAGCTTCTTTTCTCCATCGATAAGCAAACTCTCTATAACTCTCAGTGGCTTTCGGCTTCATCTTCTCCAAAGAATAACGGTCGGGAATGGTTTCGACGTTATATGCAAACCGATCGATAAAATCCTTTGCCAGAGCGTTCCAACTAGGCCATTGTCGGGTTTCATGGGAGGTGAACCACTCTAGAGCCTCCCCGCACAAACTTCGGCTGAAAAGCCGCATTAGCAAAGCCTCGTCCCTTCCAACTCCCACGAGCTGATCACAGTAAGCTCTAAGATGAGCCATAGGGTTGCCTACTCCTCCAAAGGTGTCAAAATTCGGGATCTTGAACCCTTCTGGAAGGTCCAGACTCGGGTGAATGCACAAATCTTTATAGTTAAGTCCGGCGGTATCGGGGACGCATTGAAGCTCTTTCATAGCCTTCTTGATCTCCTCTTTTATGTCTACTTTTGCTTCTTCCTCGCCCTCCACTCTCTTTCCTGTTCCTCATAGTGGTCCAACTCAGAATCATGCACGTCGTGCTCAGCATGGACAGGGATTTGGAAAGCGGTTCTTTTGGTCAAGGGTGGAGCTATGGAAGGACTCTGGGCGTTTTGAGAAGCTTGGTAATTTTGGGGGTAAGTTTGAGGATTGGTGTTCTGATTTAACTGGTGGTGGGATATTTAAGGATTAAAAGTGTTCTGATTGAGATTTTGACTTTGGTTTTGCGGTGGTGGAGCGGATTGAGGTTGGGTATTTTGAAGATGAGAGGGCATTTGGGGGTGGTTATTCTGAGGAGGTGGTGGAGTTTGGTAAGAGGCGGGAGCATATTGCGGGTTTTGGATAATTGGATCTATAGCGGGGGGATTCTGAGCGAGCGGCACGCCTTGAGCTGGATCCATGTTAGAGGAAGGGAAGTAGATAGGAGGTCTCCCCTCAGCAACGTTAGCAGCAAAACCCGGCGGAGGCTGATCCTGTCTCATTTGCATTTCCATTCTCATTTCTGCAATTTGTTGCATCAGTTGCAAAATCAATTCGTTCTGGTCTGCTATGATGGGTTGAGCCACCACAACATCAGTAAGACCTACTTCCTCGCTATTATCTCCCATAATCGTCTTTCCTTTGTCAGAATTTTGCCCAGGGAAGGA
This sequence comes from Solanum sitiens, assembly GCA_016801875.1. Classification (NCBI taxonomy): domain Eukaryota; kingdom Viridiplantae; phylum Streptophyta; class Magnoliopsida; order Solanales; family Solanaceae; genus Solanum; species Solanum sitiens. The sequence continues at coordinate 453,469 of JABWTJ010000421.1, forward strand.
ATCTACGGGACCTTTTGATCTGGTGAAGTAAGGATGATCTGCCAGCTTAATCAACACAGATCAGTTCAAGATACCTGACAAAGAAAAACAACTCAAAGGCAAGATGTGTTAGTCTGTGTCGATGATAGTTAATACAAAATATCACACACATTATTGTAAACACATAAGAGTCGCTTCATTTGAAGATAAATTAGCCCACGTATATAGAAAGATGACTAAATAGACAGAAATTTGTCTATTATTTTAGGACTAATGAGTCAGAAATGTCGACTTGAGTCGGGACAAAGTAAATTGTCGTACTTCTGATTTTTTATTGAAATGTAACTCTACTTTCTTTATAAGTGTTGGGAAAGATAAAATTTTCTCAAAATGGGGAACGAACCTTGGAAGGCTGCCTACGTATCTCATGAAAGAGAATTCAGGTCCTACGTAGTTCGACTCATTCTTGAATCTTTTTTTTTTGATATGAGAGAGTAATTTTTGAAAATAAAGTTTAAATTTATTGGGAGACTAAAGACTCGAAGAGTATTTGGATGTACTTTCGATAGTGATTTGATATTTATGCTTAAGGAGTTCTAGAAAATATTTTTCGAGAATGAGTAGGCTAGAATATCTCCAAATGAAGCAACATAATCATACAAACAATTATAACACATAAACAGTTATTGCGCGTTCTAAATAAATATGTGACCCATTTTTGCCAAGGGTAGGCCTAACGAATCAAAGAATGTGATTATGATAGATTGATCCGAGCCATTAATTTGTGACAAATTGAGTTTTCATTAAATCAAATTCACTATGTCAAACTTAGGCTTGAGTCCGTCTATCATTGTCACTTTGCACAGAACATGCTCGTCAGTCGCTGGGTCGTGAAACCCGTTGACATAAGGGTGGACTTCTTAAATGTCGAATCGATACCCATGATCGATCCACCTAAGGCACATGCATGCATGACTTAAACTGAGGGGTGATTTAGCTCTATCTTATGTTTTCTAAGAATTGGCTTTCTAAACACAAGGTTCCCGAGTGGACAACTCGAGTGAGAAGGCTACGCGGTTACACGGAAAAAGATCCGGATACCCCGCGCATATGCCAACTCTCCTAACTTTGAGAATTTTGAAAGAAGTTTGCGGGTGCACAAAGCACACCTCGCGTGTACGTGTGATGGCGTGAATTTCCAATAAGTGGAGAAATATGAACGGAATGACAGTTTATAAAGCAGTAACAAATATACAATTTATGAAAATAATAACAAATAAACAGTTTATATCACATAAGCATAAAAAAATGGCATTAGGCATGCAATATAAGCAAACAAATAAGCATATGCTAAAACATTAATAATTAACCTAAGTCTATTAAGGTTAGAACCTATTAATTCCCCAGCAGAGTCGTCATTTCTGTTATGCCGTAATTTTACTATCTTTAGGAAAATTACCTTTTTGAAATGTTCTAAGTATAAAACAATTTGAGAAAAATACTTAGAAAAGAGTCGCCACTTAATTTTTTAAAGAAATTAAGAAAACTTAATTTAAAAAGATTTTAACAGATCAAATCTTAATAAATTTAGAGAAAATGGGTAAGAGGTTCTTATTTACGCTTCAAGAAGGTTTTTAAGGCATTTGAAGCGCCTGCTAACATGCGGTTATCCTATGACTTAGATTAATTATTTTGACTTTTTTTTTAAAAAAATATTTAATATAGAAATAATATTATTAATTTACAACACTCGATTAACTTGAGAAAAAATAATTAAAAGAACAAATTTTAAAATTTTTTTTAAGAAAATGTAGTCTTAATTGGAACATTTGAATATAATACAAGTGACTAGAATTTTAACAAGACTAGATTTGTTAAAACTTATTTGACGCATTTTTTTAAAATAATATTTTAAAACAAATTGGTCAATTAAAGCATAGAGACTATTTTAAGTTAATTGAAGGTTAAGTAAAAGTTTTCAAATACACAAAAATCAAGTGTTGACAAAAATGAAATTTATTTAAACATACTAACATAAAGAATATAGTTCATCTCTTGGGGAATTAATTAAGTTATTTAATAATTCTAAATTTAGAGTTAATAAAAAAGATAATAATAATAATAACAATTAAATAATAAAGGAGTAAAGGAGTAGATGAATTTGCACCCTTTTGGGCCAATCTTGCTGGAAATTTGGGGTTTTAACCCAACTCCCGTTTTTATATACACTTGTCGTATATCAGTGTATATCGAATGTATATAGCTTATTTTTCTGCTTTCCGAGACCTGTTCCAGTTTCCAATTTCTCCGGACATCCAGAAGTCTAATTCAAGAGGAATTCCACTCAACGAAAGACATGGATAGAATCCGAAATAGACTAGGATGGAGTTTTCACATGCAATAAAACAGAAATGAATTAGCCATGAAGTGATGAAATAAGGCACATCTTAATTACAACATAATTTATGAGTAAATAAAAAAAAATATTTTAAGAGATCCGAGTTAAGCCGAAATATACAACTCAAAAAAAAAAATCTTGAACTCATTCGAATTGACTATATTACATCACTTCCTCTGTATATGAACTTAATGCCTAGAAGATTCAATCATAAGAATAGGACAAAACACCACATTATATAAATAATAATTCGGACTATAAAATCAAGTAGAAAACAAAATGGCAGCTAGATCGAAATATCTTAAAACAACAAGTTTACACAGATATCGAGCTAAATAAAATAAAGATTAAATAGGCTACTGGAATGCAGATTACACTAAGAACATGGCCATAACTCCTAAACTACAACTAATACACAAATAAATTCCTAAAGAAACATAAGCAAAAAAATTGGAAAAAAAAAATTACAACTAACAGTAAATAAAACAGTAGGAACAAGAGAAACGCTACTAAAATGTCATACCAAAATCTAATACACGAAAGCTAAAACAAAGCTAATTAACATATAACAGATAGAAAAGCTAGGAATTAAATAATACAAAGCTAAGAAAGAATTTACCTGGTCATGGGCAGCGAACCAGAACTACGAGTTTGACGGAGACGATCCCACCACCTCTCCAAACTCGAACAGCCGCAAAAACGTTTTAAAAGTATTAAACTATGAAGCCAAGAATTCCCAAAATTTAGGGTACTCTCTGGCCACCAAAAAATCTCCTCTTTTTTCTCCCTCCCCCTTTGGTGCAATGAAGAGGGATTTATATAGGACAAAATTTAGTTCCAAATAGATGTGGGAAGCGATGTGGGACTAATGCAAAGTCCAAAATTTGTCTATTTGAATGGTTTTAAAGTAATTGATTAATAGGATGAATTCACATAAATTAATTTAGCGAACTTCTTAATCTTAACAAAATAAAATAATTAATTTAATCGTAAACTAGTGATTCAAAAATATAACCATGATTTAAACTAAACTAATTTAAAAGACTACTCACTAAATTTAAAATATTTTTGAGATGTTTTTTTTGAATAATCATAAAATATACTAATTATATACATAATTATGTAAAATATAGATATAATCTAAAAACTTTAAGAAACGGCAAAAATTATTCAAAATAACGCAAACTTTATATTTTTTCTTAAATTTAAAAACTAATTATTTTAAATTGTTTGAGAATTTAAGAAGCTAATGAATTAATTCTTACTGGGGAGGTCAAAACTGGGTGTCAACACATGTTGCCCCGTACTGAGCCCTACTTGTGTTTTTCTTTGTTTTCCTTTTATGGAGTGCAGCGAGTGTACCAATGATTTCGAATTGCCATCAGCTCTAGCCAGTCTCCAACTTATCAGGTTCCAAGGTGAGCTATTCATTCAAGCTCGTGTTGGATTTTCTCGGTCATGACATAATGTCCTATGTTTTCGAACACATACCATTTTATTAATTTATTTTGGTGTATTTGATATTCTTAGACTTAATATTTGGATATTAGATGTCCTTGATATGATGACTTTCAGGTTTTGGGAAATGATATTTAGTAAGATTTTGATTTTCCGCATTATGCTTGTATTTTGTAAGTTGGGTTAAATTGTTGGTTCTCCAACCTAAGAGGTTAAGTGTGGGTGCCACTCACGACTCGATTTGGATCGTGACAGTTGATGAGATCAATAAAGAACTAAAAAAATTGGAGAATTCACTCGAAAGAGATAAGAAATATGGAGAAACTCTTCAAACATTAAGGAATGAACTTCCATATGAAAAACTTGACTTTTTTAACCTTGAAAAATTGAGTGAGGCTTAGGAAGCTGCAGATGAAGAAGTTTAAAGAGTTGTCAACCAACATAGGGAGGGTAATATTGAATTTCCATATCAAACCATTGGAAGTGCCCTTGCTCCTTTAAGTGTTGAGGAAAACAATTCGTCCGATCCTGATGAAGGGTCATCTAGATCCCATTATTAGATTTTTTTTGTTTTATTTAAAATTTAATAACTTGATTATGTACTTATAAAGTTTAGTTTTTCATGTCTATTCATGGAATGGGATGGACTTTTATTTAGTACTTATTTCATTTCAATTTCTTTGTCTTGCCTTTTTTAGTCAGTTTTAAAAAGAATGTCTTTTTTTCATTTTTGTCAACTCTTAATTTCTACTTTTCATATGTCTGGTTTAAACCACAAGAATAAAGAACATTTTGTTACATTTCACATATTTATAAGTCTTTTTATTTTCTCAAGTTTCATGTCAAGTCAAAATGAGATACACAAATTGAAATGAAAGGGGTATTCAATAATTTGCCATTAGAAATTGATGTATATGTGTTGAAAATAAAAAATAGTACGAAGATATAAATAAGAGTATCACGTGTATCTATTTCTACATATGATAAACAATGTTATTTTATTATGATTGGTAAAACAAGACTTACCTCCTAACATCTACTTACTCATATTAATTGTTCATCATTTTTATTGTTAGTAAAAAGACACTAAACGTATTGTCTAGTGATATATATTAGTAAGAAGATTATATTATTTTTATTGTTATGATATTTTTCACTTGTTAGGTTTTGAGTATGTTTTACGAGTTTACAAATGCTCGAGAATACATACAAATATCATACAAGTTTAATGAAAGTGTTTTAATTTTTTTATACAGAATATACTCTGATGATATCAAAGAGTAACTGAGCAGTGTCATTGAATGACTGTTTCTTCCTCCTTGATACTACCACCAAAGTATAAATGAGTAACGGAACAATGTTCTCATTGAGGTTTGCTTCAATCTATTGATGAGATTACTCAATCATTCATCATACCATTACTAAATAATTACATATTGACGTGGTATCATTAAGATATGCTTCAATTCTTCAATATTTCATTTAAATATAATATACTCTGGTTGTATAAATGAGTAACTGAAAAGTGTTTTCATTGAGGTTTGCTTCAATCCTTCGATGAAATTACTCAATCGTCCATAATATCATTACTAAATAACTATATATTGACGTGATTTCATTGAAATATGCTTCAATTCTTTAATATTTCAATTAAAACAGTTCTAAAAAGAGTCATTATTTAGATACAATTTTTTTTAATATGTAAAATGAGAAATATATATATATATATATATATATATATATATATATATATATATATATATTTTTCTACCAATTTAGAATTTAAATAAATAAGATTTGTGGCTTTAAAATAATTTTGTCTTAATTGTTGCTTATTTATTTCTTTTAAAAGAGTTCAATCCAATATGATATCGATAGGGTATCATTATACTGACGGTGACAGAGTATCATAGACGATTAAGCTTAGTCCCATAGGATACCGATATGGCATTAATATACCGACCGAGTATCACAAGGAATATATTTTCTACTAATTTAAATGTAATAAATTAGATCGTGACTTTAGTATTTTTCTCCTAATTTCTTCTTATTTATTTCTTATAAAAATAGTCCAATCTTATATTACACCGATAGGATATCAATATACCGACGGAATATCATAGAGGATTAACCTTAGTCCTAAGTGATATCAATATGGTAGCAGTATACTGACGAGTATCACAGAGGATTAATACATAGTAGTGATGTTGATGTCATGCTGACACCATACGAAAAATAAGAAAGGAGAAAATGGTTCATGGGTCCAAACTCAATAATCATCACCATTAACACTACGACCCATATCAGAAGTAATAGCCAATTTATAAATATTATATTAAAATAAACGAAGATATTTAAAATGTTGACCTTTTATAATCAAAAGTAGCCTTTTTTAATTGTGTTTCTTGAAAATCTCTAAAATGTGGATTATACACAATTTGAATATAATAAAGAAAATCTGAATTTCCAACAAGACCAAAAGGCAAGTCAATAACAACAATTGTTTTAGCTAATTCTTCAAGATTTCTTTCTCTACTATATGAGTAATGTGTACTACAGTCAGAAACATTAGAAGACTTTAATTGTGATTAGACCATATTAGAGTCCTCTACTCCTACAGATGCATTAGGAAGGGGAGTATCACTCTTTCTAGCTTCGGTTATAGCTTTAGCATGAAAAAAATTCATTTTTACAACATCCCATTAAATGTTTACTTAAATGTCCTGCCGCCTTTTCCACAATTTTATGATTCATTTTATGTTTACATTGATTCAAATACCTTGTGTTTAATCTTCACTTTGAGTCATAAATTATCACAATTTTTTTAGCACGTTCTACCTACGGCTTAGCCCAACTAGGATATACGAGTTAATGGGAGCAGGACAGGGAATGGGAGCGAAAGTGGGACCAGTAACTATAACTGGCTTTGTATCACCATCACAAGTATCAATATCATCATTATCAAATTCGACTTCTTTATCTAATTTTTCATCAAAATTACCAAACCTTGCTTGTAAAGATTCATGATATTGATCTAATTTAATGTTACTAACAAAATTAAAAATAGTTCCATTGACATGCGTAACATCTCTCGTATCTATTTTTACTTGAGCTACTTGTCTAGTTTTAAATTTAGAAGAACTGTCAAAAATTTTATTTTCCCGAAGTTCCCGATAAATACATTAGTGACTACACCAAAAAATGTTTGTTTACCTTTGCCAACATTTTTTTTACCAAAATCCATATTAAACTATTGAAAAGTAAGCAAATTATATAAAATACGAAAATTAAATGCAAACAAACAAATAACTAAATAAATAAAAATTAAAAAGACTAAGAAGATGAAAGTTGAAACGAATACACCAAATGTCTACTTAAAAGTAGACGTATATGACCAAAAGCCGAAAACTGAAGGAAAGATGAAACTTGAAGCTTGAAGGTTGCTCCAAAGACCAAAATAATCCACCAAAACTCATTTCAAACTAATATAATTTGTTAATAGAGATTTGAGAAAGTAGAATATGAAGAAAATTTGTGAGTAAAAACAATAAAGTTCGGGGATTTTTATAGTTAAAATATAATATTAAAATGTATTTTTTAAAACTTTAGGGTATTCAAAAAAGTTTGGAGCGTAGGGGGCTGCTTTGGGTGGGTGAGAGGGGCAGTGTTAAGAGGGTGAAATGGCCGTTGGGTTGGGGCCAATAGATGTTACCCAACGCCTGGCAACCAGAGACTAATAATACAACTAAAATCTGAGACTCAATGTTATTGTTCAAAAGTAAGAGAACATGCATAGGCAAAAGAACAGGATATTTTGATTTCGAAATAGAAATAATTGCAAGGGGGGAACTTCGAACAATCAATGAGAATTCATGACCCCATTCTGCAACATATGTTCATAAAACCACATCAAACATAAATAATTATGGCAAGCACATCCATTTAACAGCAAGGGATCTTCCAACTAGTCTATCCGGACACACTATATAGATGTGAGATCATGTTGAAATAATTTCTTTCCCCATTCTATTCGCCTCCCATCATCTGCAAAACCAGAAAAGTTGTTACTCAATTACAAAAACACGAGGGAGAGGGAGAGAGCATTGAAAACAAACAACAAGAACTGGTTAAAAGAAAAGAAAAACCTAGGTTTGGTTAGGGGGGATTTATGTTCTCACAGTGTACAAATAACTACCTTGAATTCATGGAATTTGGTAAGACAAATTGTTTATCTACCTAACTAGCGGCGAGTACATTTTAACCTACAGAAACTAACTCGTGAGGCATGTTTGAGTGAGCATCAGCTGGAAAGGTAAGAACTTGAGTAATGTGATAACCAACAACAAATAGGCAAAACAAGATTGAGTGGTTAATAAGGCTTACTGTTTCTTCACTAACAACTTGGATTTTAAATTTTGGGCCAGCAAGAACGAAACCTAATTCAGGAAGTGAGAATGAAACCCTAGGTTGTCTAGCTAGTGGTTAGACAAGTTGTGTGTGTGTGTGTGTGTATAATTATGAAAAATTGACCCACCACTTCTTATTCTGGACAAAGGAGTCCTTTCTATTTCACTAATTCGGGGAAGATACTGAATTTTTGTATTTGAAAAAAAAAAATCTGAAGGGATATCTAAAGTAGATGGTGGTTGATAAAGAACTCTGATCATAATTTCCCGCATGAATATTGCATCGAACATGAAACTTGTGGTTGGCGATAAACTTCAGCCTCCAAAAGTCTAGTCAGTCATCTACTCGAGCCCAAACGTTTTGCTTACACCAAGATACAAGGTATATAAAAGAGAAAAAACCTCGTATTGAACAGGAAGTCTGATTCATCAAAGAATAAGTGGTTCTGGCATGAAGATAGATTCTGATGTTCATACTAGCTAGTAAAACATGCTTCTTATTACTGAAAATAGAGTTGTTTCATTTTTCTCTACAACTTCAGGGAGTTCATTCATATATGTTTTTATAATTTGCAAGTGCCCCTAGAGGGTGGGTAATGTTCTACAATTAAAGAGCACAATGCTTTTGTCAGTAAATTATCGAATTGCTAAACCTTGACAATATTATATTACCTTGAAGATATCACCAAACATGCCTTGAAGAGGACTTTTACGCTGTACGCCATAGAACTTCTTTGCAACTTCATCTAGCAACTAAACCACAGAAAGGTAAAAGATATGAATTACGAGGAAAACCATCAGTCTAACTGGATTGAGAATGGAGTCATTAAGCAACAGAACAAAACTACAAAGAGAATCATTCATCATAAATATTGAAAGAAGGCACATCACTTGCATTTTCAAAGAGCTTACCTCATTAAATAGAGGATCTCTATCTATGCTAGACTTGTAGTTCTGTCTCAACATATTAAAGAGAGGTAAAGCATCTCTCTGCAACCTGAATTACAAATTGAGTTTGTAACCGTCAATTCATTTGTCTTAAATGAAGTAAAAGACACGAGGACGTTCACAAGGCCTCAATGCCAGTGCAGAAGGCACCAATATTGTAAGATCTGACAGACAGAGGGGAGGGTACAGGAGGAATGTTTGTAAAATTTGTGAACTTACTAATGATAGACAGTTGGAGTGATTCAAAATGAGAAAGAAGCAACAGCATATAAAAAATTTAAAAACATATGTTTTAACACATCAAAATAAAAAGTAAAGTATTCGGAAAACATACTGACACTTACGTCAGCAAAAGGTAGTTGACAAACTCCATTAATTCTGACCGAGGAAAGTCAAGATGCTTCGACTGCATTTCCTTTTCCACCTCATCCATGAGCTTGTTAGCATCTCTTAGATTTCCCAGAGACAAGTACCTGCCAAAGCAGAACGACAAAATGAAACTATATGCTCGACCTACAGGCTACAAGCTAAAAACTAAAAAAAAGTGTAAAATAGACTCTTGACTGGAACATCAGTCAAATATAGAATTTAAACAGCTAGAGAAACATATTCTAGTTTATGGCTCTCAGCGGGACATTTTACACTCATACAAAAATTTGTTAGATATATGCATAGAAAGAATGTTTCAATTTTAAATAAATTTGCGTCCAAACGTATTTCTAAGATGCCTCGCCACCATGTTCCTAGCATTCTGGTAGTCATTTGTGTTCTATATACTGGAAAAAAACAAAAGTGATTAATCTGGTTAACAAATATGCACAAAGATCGAACATTACAATTAAAGAGGCAATAATATGCAGAGTTAAAAGAGTGCAAATGCTTAGAAAATTGCAAATATTTACAGACCTTGGAGTAACTGTAAAGTGTAAAATAATTTATTTAAATACAATGTTCCTAATATGAACCAGCACAAACGGGATAAACTGAGCAGAACATTAATTGAATGCAAGGCACTTATTCATGTTACAACTCTGCTTACATCAAAATTGCCCGGGCAATAGCCAAATCATCCTCTCCTGGATAGCACTGCAGATTAAATGTTATGAATTACATTATATTTCAAATCAAGTCAATTGCCCACAAAAACCTTCATGAAATTGCTTCCTAGCAAAAGCAACAAAATGCTAAAATGGAAGAAAAAATATATTTCCACAGGAAACTGGAGATCCAGCTTTTGAACCTAATATATTTGCTCGTGATATCTAGATAGTGAAAGAATCACAGGAATCAGTGCTTACCTTGCCCATAAAATTGATGATAGTCGAAGCAAATTTCTTGAGATTCCTTCCTCTAACAAAATGAAAAGATACTTTAACCATGTCCTGCAAAGTAAGAAGAATGTTAGGAGGTCCACCACATTCCCAATGATTGGATTTCGTTAACTGTCAGCTACTAGAAGCCACTACTTCCTTTCAAATTCAGATAGCAAAGTACTGTGAGGAAACATTAAGACCACTGCTGGTAAAGACACTACAGTCATAATATGAAAAATATTTAACACCTACTACAAGCAGGTCAAGTAAGTGGAGATCTAGACCAACGGATAGATATGATCTTATGCTTTAGCCTCTTTCAAGTTGTAGTTCCATATAGTTTGTTAGTAGTATAAGCAAGGTGAAAAAGGCGGTCATTACTCATTAGGAACAGTTGGACTCTAAAACAAGATAATCATTCATTTTATGCCAGTTCTTAATTTTGTGAATTGTCTTAAGTCATTTTAGAACCTAATCTTTCTTTCTAGAAATGAAGATAGAATTATTTAAGTAACATAACAGGCATTTCATGTTTCTTTTAATAAGCATAAAAGACCATCAAGCTTGGAGAACATACCACTTCAGGAGATTGAGAATACATATAATCTGCCAGCATCTCATGCAGCTCTGGAGATCCGTACCTAAGAGCACCGAATTCTGCTGACCACCTATAAAAGAACAGCATTTTCTCACCAAAAGATGCTAATAAATAAATGAGGTCATAGAACATTGAAAGAGGAGGACAAGATGTCGCTACTTAATAAAACCACCAAGATTTCCCTGAGAACTTTTTTTTAAAATGTTTCAAAAGACCACCAATTTACGGCACCTCATCGGGTGCAGCTCTTTAAGTATTTTACAGAATCATGTATATAGAATTAACTGCCTCTCATCGCGTCTGATCACATTCACAAAGTAGGAATTAGTCTCTAGTCGCTAGTCTCTAGGATAAGAGTGCTGAGGTAACAGAGAAGTTAGGTCATCACCATGTCCTCATCATACATTGTTCTGTTTGTATAACTTGGTATCAAGAACTTCATTACCACACATTGCACATACTATAAGCACCGGTATGACAATACTTAGCATCTTGATGCACTTGTTGCTTGCAAAGAGTGCGCGTTTTGTGTTTCCGTGAGCTGTCCACTTTTTTTTTTTGTTGTTCTCGTTAGGCTGCCACCTTCAGTATCGTTGCTGGCACCTTATTTTCCATTTTTTAGGCAAAATCACTTCCGACAACTTGCACTTTGCGGGCTTGGCCGAAATAAGTGGACACCGAATGGTGTTGTCAAAGGCTCGCTTTAAGCACGCTTAAGCCCCGAAGCGAAGTTCAAAACGTGTTGAGCACTTCGCCTCGCTAAATGTGCGCTTCAGTGTGTATTCCAGATTCTAAGGCTAATGCTTCCAAATTTGTATCTGGGGAAGATCTGCCTTGTGAACTCATAATCGTGTACGGTTTACACTAACCCTTGACAGAAATTTCTACCAGAAAAGATTGCAAGATGAGGTAATGTTTACTGTTTCACACGATGTAACAAAGATGTGAAAAGAGTACTTGAAGATATCTTGCAGGAAGATTGCACAGCAGTGTGGATTCTCAAAAATGACTGCAGAATGGACAGCGGGACTTCGAAAGTGAAGGTGTGGATTCCAGGGAACACATTGATACTTCTCCGATTTCCATAAAAAATGAAAGACCAAATAAGCTTTGAGGAGAACTAAGGAAGGTGAGGCCTTTCTTTTGCTCAATCCATGGTCTATCCAAATAGGCTGCACAGATTAGATTTTGAAGAAGAGTATGGAAGGGTCTAAATGAAGATTACCCAACCAATTGTGTAAAAAGTTAAGCGCTACTTCTGGAGATCTAAGTACATTTGCTGACTTCACTATTTCTTCTTCTATCAATTATCCAAAAAGTATGGTACCCGTTCACTAAAAGCCAATTCCCTTTAAAATTAAAAGCAAACTCAATAGCTAACCCTCAGTGGTATAATATAAAATGTTCAACAAATACATAATTCAAACAACTAAAATGATATGTTTTTTAAGAATTTACAAATGAAACAAACATAGAGAACATGTGCAAGGACGAGAGAGGGAGAGCATCTAACTTGATAGAAGCTTTTAAGAAAGAAGAACAGCATTCTACTCGGGTTTTGGCTGCTGCAATGGCTTCTGAAAGTTTTTGCATCTCATCATCATCGTCATCTGTGAAGTCCAAATTTTGTGGCACCGAAGGTCGAGGAAATTTCTCATAGATTTTCCTGACATGGTCTAAGGAGAATTGCATTATGATCAAGCAAGAACTGGAACTAATTATTAAGCATCAATACATGAAAAAAAAGTAGAGCAGCAAGTTACCAGTTTCAAAAAAAAAGTAGAGCAGCAATGATTATACATTATTCCTTGTGATATAGCAATATGAAGTCACATCAGGATTTAATTCATGCTGGTTAACTTAGATAATATTTTGTCTCTCTTTCCTAGTTATTTGAAGAACTCATATACAGAAGAATACGTATAGATCCCTTAAATTTAATGAAATATCATACCTTTGAAGTGACTGTTTTATTATCTTTCGATAAATAAAAATGCAATCAGGTTCTTTTTTTAAAACTGGTAATTTGTTTTAAAGCCAGTAGTTAGGTAATACTGAAAAACCATATTTACAAAAAAAAAAAAAAGAGAGAACAAAATATTAAACTGAGATGGCAATCCTAGACAAATTCCAAATTCTAGGATTGTTTCAGTATCGTCATATTAAGCCTTTGTACACCAGAAACAAAATAACAAAATACAGTTAAGCTTGATCTTCTACACATTGCTGCCACTATCTTCAGCATATCCTTCTGCTGAGGAATACAGTGTACCAATTTCCAAAAAAAACATCTGGCATTTCTTTCTCTCCAGATGGTCCACCAAATATATGCTAGGACAATCCTCCCTGTATCTCTGTTTCTTGCACCAATTCCAACTTCCTCTCAGCTAAAAAGAGTGTCAACAATCTTACTGGCATTGTCCATGAGATGTCCACAGCTGGTCAGTGACAATGCAGCACAGAAAAAAATTGAGTAACTGTCTCAGCATCACTTCCACATAAATAACATCTTGAACATAGGGATATTCCCCTCTTTGATATATTTTCATGGGCTACAGCCTCATTAGCTATCAGCAAAGTGAAATAAGCCATTTTTTGAGACTCTAACTTTCCAAATGTGTTTCAAGCACATGTAGTGATCTGTGTCTTAGCTTAATTTAAAATCTTGTACCCCTCCCTCACCTTGTAAATACCTTTGCTATGTCCATTCCACCATAAACAGTCCACTCCACTTTGTGGCCCTAGAAAAGATTCCAGAAACTTGTAAAAGTCAGTGAACCTAGGAATCTCCTATCGTTCAGAAGTCCTCTGAGCTATGTTGTTCAGACTCCCAAAAATGTTGTCACACCCGGATCGGATCCTCCAAAGATGCACTACTTTTGGAGGATTCGACATGCTTGGCATTTTTGAAGAGTCAAAACAACATAGCTTTGGAGGACCAAATCCCATTCAGCTACTGTCTTGTGTTAAATGTTGGGCTAGGCAAATAAATCAGGGAATCAATCTTGTAAGCTGGCAGAACCCAACCACTTGTATGTCCAAAACCTTGACAGTAGAATGACTTTTTAGGGAAGGCCACTAGGACCTAATAGTTCTCCATAGGCTCACACTGTAAGGAGTAGTAACTTCTTTAAAAATCCAACTATCCAGCTGTTTGGTTGTTTTGATGATACTACAGTGAGTTTGGAGCTCCTGAAAATATCTCCACAGCCATTTCACCTTAAGAACTTCATTTTGATTCTTAAGGTTTTTGATACCTTGTCCACCTTGACTTCTAATTTTTTTTGAATCTTGTACTCCCTCTGTCCCTAATTACTTGTCCACATTTCCTTTTTTAGTTGTCCCTAATTACTTGTCCATAGATATCATGATTGTTAGGGAAAATTTGAACTATTGGAATTAATGAAAAGATTCTCCAGGCACGAATCCCAATGTAATTTTTAAATCAACTCCCAACCTTTAACCCCTCCGGCAATCCTTCTGATCACCGGAATCCTCCCTCCCTCTTCCTTTTCTGACAATCTCCTTCCACCAAAGCCTCTAAAAGACACCCGCGACTCAAGCCCAAAAAGACTCATCACCAAAAAGTCTCCCACGCGCCTGCACGCGCCACCACTTCTTCTCAGATCTCGACGTCACGCGCGACACGCGCCGGCGCGTGAGTCGACAAAAATCAGAACTTCTTCTTTTTCTTGGTTCGATCCAGGCCACAAGGGCTTTCACCTCCCGCTCCGCTTTAGTTTAAAGCACTTCCTTTTCTTTTCTTCGAATTTCTGGACAGAGATGGATAACAGAATCTTTTTCAAATTAGGGGGTAAGTCTTATGACTTAACTGATACTAAGCTAGCTTCAGATTCTAGGTTTGAATGGGTGGAGAGTGTTGGACGGTATGTGAGAAGAATGGAGTTGAGTAGAGTAGCTCTACAGTGGCTATGCAGAAGATTTAATGAAGCTTCAGAAATCAAAGAAAAATCCTTCAAAACTTGGAGATGCAGAGATTTAACTACTCTTATTTATTGCTCTTTGAAGTACAATAAATATGGCAGATTTATGTCTGTTATTACTGTTAAAGGAGAGCTGAGATCTATTATTATTCTCCCTGAAATCTCATTTAATGTTGGCTGGTCTGATCTCTCTAAGAAAATTGAGGTCTTTATTATTAAGGCTGAAATTTTACAGAGAGAAACTCTAAATGCAGGGGAGATAATCAGAAATGGACAAAAAGGAAAAGGAAGTTACAAGGAAGCTCTTCAAAAAAGCAGATAGCCCCCTAATGAACTTCAATCAGCTCCAGAGAGCAGCACCAATGGAGATAAGGATCCTTTGAGGAGAAGTCTGGTTGGCAGCTTTCCAGATTGTGATGAGATACCATCTCGCAACGATGTTAGGAAATGGGCGCAAAACACATGGAGAGGCATTCACAACCAGTGTTGTGGACGGCGAGAGGCGACAAAAGGCGACAAGGGCCTGACTCGCCACGCGGCGAGGCGAGCGGCGAGGCGCTTGCCTTTTTGAATCAAGGCGCCAATTAATACCAAAAATTAAAAATATTTAATTGCATATTTTATCCAAAATCTTAATAGTAATAACACATATTAGCAAATATTCAATTCAAAAACCAATAGTAGATACTAAAATGTCTAAAACTTTAAAGACCAAATAATTCAAAATACAATAAACTAAAACTTTAAAAGTCTATTCTTCTTCAATGTCCCTCTTTTTGCTAGCATCCGCCATTGGTTATTGAATTCAATCAGTTCACTGTTTAGGAATAAATAATTAGAAAACTGGAAAGTTTTTTTTTTTAATTGACTGCCTATAATTTTAAAAAAAAAATCACACAAAGCAGTAAGCACTGCTTACAGCCTTACACGAGAAAAACAAAGCAGTCATCAGTCATCAGTCATCACTCATCACTGATGAGTCTGATGACTGATCAAGGAAAATACAGAACTGAAAAAAAAAATTGAAGAAGAAGAACAGAAAAAAAGAGGTATACGATATACCTCAGGTCTTCAGCAGCAGCAAGCCAACAACTCGCAGCAGCAGAGAGTTGCGAGGGGAGAATTGAGAAGAGAGTCGCGAGGGAGAACTGGAGAAGAGAATCGCGAGGGAGAACTGGAGAAGAGAGTCGCGAGGGAGAAGCAGCAGATTTCAAAAGTATAAAAAAAAACCCTAATTTTGACTAATATTGTTAAGTCAAATATTTTTAAAATTTTTTTATTAAAAAGGCGGCGCCTTTGCTGTCGCCATTACGTCGCCACACATCGCCATTTCGATCTCGCCTCGCCTCAGTGGTGAATGGCGAGGAGGCATCGCCTCGCCTCGCCTCTCGCCAAAGGCGAGGAGGCGCTCGCCTTTCGTAACACTGTTCACAACATACAAGTATTTGACTTGAATGGGATCCAATTCCTTTTCGAATTTCAGTCGAGAAGGGATGCTGAAAATGTGCTAGCAGGGAGCTGGAGTAGGAGCAACCATGTACTAGAACTTGAGTGGTGGTCACCGACGACAGGAGCTATTCAAGCCCAACAACAATTTGATTGGTTTTTGGGTTCGAATTTTGGGACTACCTTTACATCTTTGGACTGATAAAGTGATGAAGGGGATAGGGGACCAGTGCGGCGGATGGATTGAAGCGGAAGAAGAAACCCAACTCAAGAATCACCTGAGATGGGCCCGTATTCGAGTAAAAGGACCTCTGAAGGAAATTTCGGCATATGTAGAAGTGAGTGATGGAGAATTCAATTTTTCTTTACCAGTATGGTGTGAAGCTCCGGCGAGATTCAAACGGAATTCGAATCTAATGCAGGTCGAGCAATTAGAAGGTGCAACACAACTTGTGTCTGGAAGGGAGTTCCCACAACAAAACTCTTTGACGACTTGTATCCCAAAGGAGGCCGAGCAAAACATTTTGAGTAATGATACACAGTTAGTTTGGAAAAAGAAAGGGGAAAAGGAACACGCAAGTCTGAATGAAAAACAAGTGAGGGAAATAATTAAAAATGTGGGCCCAGGAATTGTATTAGAAGTGTTGGACCAAATCGGGATAAATGGCAGTGGGTCACATGAAACCCAATTGCCTAAGAAAGACCCCACTCAGTTAGAAAAAGAACCTTTTGTTGACAACATCTTTTCGACACAGAATAACTTCTTTCCGAGCTCGAACCTATCACATATGGAGATGGGGACCGAAGTGAGAGATGAAACATCTTTTACTAAGGATGATGCAGCAATCTGCCTTAGGTCGGTAGTGTTGGGGGATGAAGAAAACAACATGCCTATGGTTATTTTTGACACTGAAGGGACAAGAATTATTTCAGCAAAAACTGATAAGATAAATCTTCATCAGGGCAACTGCTCTAATGAGCAAATTACATTATTTGAAGACCCTCTTCCTCTTCAAATTAATGATAGTCTCTCAGAACAAGAAATCGAAGACAAAGCTTCACTTTGGGTACATTCTAATGTACTCAAACTCGGTCAACTTTTTGGGGTTGCTTTTGAAGGATGTGATAAGGCGGCTTTTGATCTATTTCTGAGAATTGATCAAAAGAGGGGGGATTTGAGGCAGAAGAAGGTGGAGACAACACTAATCAAAGCAAAGAACACAATCCCAAAAGAGATAAGAAATTTGGAATTTCATATTAAGTTTAAAGAAGGGGAATCAAGAAACAAGGGGAGAATAACAAACACAAATTTCCAATGAAAGTCAAAATCCTTTCTTGGAATGTAAGGGGGGTAAATGGAGAAGAAAAAAGGGGGATAGTTAGGAGATTATTCCAATATTGGGGGGCTGATATTTATGTTCTGGTTGAGACAAAATTGGGAGGATCAGAGGTGAATGTTTTCAAACAATTATGGCAAAATAGATGGATGGGGGAATTTCATTAGGATGCTATAGGCAGAAGTGGTGGCATCGTAGTGATGTGGGATAAGCGGGTGTGGAGAGGAGAGTTGGTAATAGCTGCAAACCAAATGGTGACCTGCAAGTTTGAAGGCATTAATCAGGCATTCACATGGTTCCTTTCAACTGTCTATGCCTCGTGTGATCCAATAACTAGAAGAGAACTTTAGCAAGAATTCATCAACATCAAAGAACTGTGTAATGGGCCTTAGGTAGCGTGTGGAGATTTTAATGCTACAAGATACCCAAATGAAAGATCAGAAGGGCACAGAATTACTTTGACAATGACTGAATTCTGATTGGATCAATGAGATGGAGTTCATCGACCCTCCTTATTTGGGGGGTCTTTTACATGGAGAAGGGGGGACAATCACATGTCTGCTTCCAAAATTGATAGGTTTTTATCCTCTTCCAAGTGTGATCAGACCTTCACACGGATAAAACAGAGCATGCTTCCCAAAATAGGTTCTGATCACAATCCAATTTTGCTCGATTGCGGAGATTTAAATTTGAAGAAGTCTTGCTTCAAGTTTGAACAATGGTGGTTAAGGGTGGAGGGTTTCGCACACAAAGTTAAAGATTGGTGGGCATCTTTTAATATCACGGGTACGGGCTCTTATGTCCTAGCCACCAAGTTGAGGATGCTAAAGGGGAAGCTAAAAGAATGGAAACACGAAAATAGGAACAATTGGAAACATAGAAAAGAGGAAATCTTAAATCAGTTGTCAATTTTAGAACACACTCAAGAGTTGAGATTACTATCAGAGGATGAGTTACTTCAGAAAGTACACCTTTCACAGGATGGCTACAGCTCATAAAAGATTAAACACCATTGACAAGCTGATGGTTGAAGGGGTTACAGTAACAGATTCAGAAGAAATTAAAGGAACCATAATCAATTACTATCAAAATCTTTACAGAGAAACAGAACAATGGAGGCCAGAATTTAAAGTACAGGGAGCGGAAAGCATTATACAAGAGGAAAATGTATGATTGCAGAGGCAATTTGAGGAAGAGGAAGTTTTTAATTGCATAAAAGCATGTGCTAGTGATAAGGCCCCCGGACCAGATGGCTTTTCGATGAGTTTTTTTCCAAAACTTCTGGGAGATACTGAAGGCAGACTTCATGAATGCAGTGAGACAATTTCATGAAAGACATGAAATAGAGAAGAGTATCAACGCCACCTATGTGGCTCTAATCCCAAAAAAGACGGGAGCTTTGGAACTTAGGGATTTCATACCCATCAGTCAGTCTCATTAGTGGAGTGTACAAGGTTTTTGGCAAGCTGTTGGCAGAGAGATTAAAGAAAGTGATAAGCATATTAGTGAATAATCACCAAATGGCCTTCATTCAAGGAAGACAAATTATGGATGCCGCGTTAATAGCAAGTGAGTGTGTAGACTCAAGGATTAAAGGAGAGATCCCAAGAATCATGTGCAAGCTTGATATAGAAAAGGCATATGATCATGTCAATTGGGAGTTTCTACTTAATATACTGAGGCATATGGGGTTTGGAGACAAATGGCTTAAATGGATAGGATTTTGCATCAAAACTATCAGGTTCTCCATACTTGTTAATGGAGAACCTGCTGGTTTTTATTACGACAGGGAGACCCTCTCTCCCCTTTCCTTTTTATTTTAGCTATGGAGGGTCTTAACAGTATGATTAGAGTGGCCAATCAGAAGGACTGGATAAAGAGTTTCAACATTGGTAATCAATCAGGGTTCAATTTGCAAATAAGTCACCTTTTATATGCAGATGACACACCATATTTTGCGATGCAAAGGCAGAACAAGTTAATTACATTAGAGTTGTTTTGATGATTTTTGAGGCCGTCTACGGACTGGCTGTGAACTGGGGGAAAAGCAGCATATTCCAAGTCAAGGAAGTGGCAAATATTCAGATGTTGGCAAGCATCTTGCAATGCAAGATAGAACACTTACCAACTACTTACCGGGGAATGCCCTTGGGGAATAATCATAAGGAGCTGGAGATTTGGGATGGAATCATTGATAAGACAAACTATCTATCTCTGGGAGGAAGAGTCACTCTGATCAATTCGGTCCTAGATGCGTTGCCTACATATGTTATGTCTCTTTTCCCTTTACCAGCAAAGGTAGAAGAGAGGTTGGATAAATTGAGGCGTGATTTCCTATGGTCGGGGAACAAAGAAGAAAAAAAAATACACTTAGTTAAATGGCAGACAACCTTACTAAGCAAGAAGACAGGGGTCTTGGCATAAAAAATCTGAGGGTCCAGAACAAAAGTCTACTTTCTAAATGGCTTTGGAGATTTGTGGTTGAAGATCAGGCATTATGGAGAAGAGCAATTCTCAACAAGTATGGGCAGACCGAGGAGTGGATGTCTAACGCAGTAGATATCACGTATGGGGTATCAGTTTGGAGATCAATCAGAAATTTATGGGATAGTCTAAAGAAGAATTTGGTGGTCAAGGTGGGAGAGGGTAACAAAGTATTTTTTTGAAAGGACAAGTGGATTGGACAAGAGTGTCTAAACTCGGTTTTCCCCGATCTCTTTTCGTTTTGCACCAATCCTGAGGCTAAAATTTCTGAGATTTGATCCCCTCAGGGATGGAACCTCACCTTCAGGAGAAATCTAAATGATTGGGAAGTGGACAGAATTGTTGAACTGCTACTCAAATTGGGTGAATTCACGGGCCTTACTACAGAAGCAGATGGTATAAGATGGAAACATGACTCTGGTGGCATGATGGCAAGTTCTTTGTGCGTAGACGGTATAGGATAGAGGTCATGACTCAGTCTGGGGAATTCATGGTCCATGGAAACAAATATAGGAGGGCAACACCCCAACCAAGGTGAAATGCTTCACCTGATTGGTCACCAGAAGGGCATGTCTCACTCAGGAGAAACTCAGAAAAAGAGGCTTCCAGATTGTCTCCAGATGTTTTTTTGCCATGAGAAGGAAGAAACTAACAACCACTTATTCCTACACTGTAGGGTTACTGTTCAGGTGTGGCGCATGGTCTACAGCATTTCTCAAGAGCCTTGGGTGATGCCAGAACATACTGCTAATCTTTTGAGCTGCTGGATGAGGAGGGGGGGAGCAAGACAAAAAAAATGGTCGTCTATAGTACCTGCTTGTGTCTGGTGGGCTATTAGGAGAGAAAGAAATCTTAGGTGTCATGAGAATATTACTAACACTATGCAGAAAGTTAAAGAAAATTGCATTAACATGTTGTTTTTTTGGTGTAAAGAAGAGGGTATAGAAGTAGCAGAACAGTTGGTAGATTTCCTAGGATCAATGTAATTATGGCTTTAGCTTGTAACTTTTTGGAGGTAGCCAGCATACCCTTAATGCTGAAGAATACAACTTTAACTTTATCAAAAAAAAAATTACTTGTCCATTTTGACAAATCAAGAAAGGACAATTTTTTTACCTTTTATACCCTCAATTAATTGCTTTGAAAAATGAACTCTTAAGTTTTTAATTAATTCAATTCATAATTACTAGGGGTAAAATGGTAAGCTCACTATGTCAATTATTATTTTCTTGAAAGGTGTGTCAATTCAAAAGTTGACAAGTAATTAGGGACAGAGGGAGTATTTTAATAAGTTGTTTTCATTTACTAAATGGAAGCTTCTTTTCTCCTTATTACTTCTCCAAAGAAAGATCTCCTGATTTTGTCGATCCTCCATCTAACAAGGGTATAGCATCTGATCTACGGCAGAATTTATCAAGATAATATATTTCTGGTTATAAATATTGTGATCTCCATCTGGAGAGCTTCTCACATTTCACCAAAAAATCTCGTTGAATCTCAATTTGCTCCCAATGGCATGCCAAGATAACTGATTGCAAGGTACCACTACTCCAGCCAAAATCTGGCACAACTGCTCCATATTGGATGTCAAATTAGTTGGGAATAGATGGCTCTTACTCCAATTAATGTGAAGACTAGAGAAACTTTCAAAATATATCAATGTTATTCTCACAATTAGAGTATCATCAGCATACTAGAGATGAGTAATCTCAAGTCTGTTTTCTCAAATTCTGGGAACTTTGAAACCCTAGATCCTTCTAATCTTAAGCATATTGTTAAGTCCCTCCATGGCTATAATAAATAAGAAAAGGGACAAAGGTTCCCTTTGTCTTATCCAGTGTTTAGGGAAGCGCGAAGCGAAAAAAAGCGATAAGGCCCCGCTTCACGCTTTAAGCGATGAAGGCTCGCTTTAAGCGATGAAGCACGCACATACTCATTCTAGTCTGTGAAGCGTAGAAGGCTCGCATCGCTTCGCTTCAGCGCTTTAAGCGATGTAGCGCTCGCTTTCCTGAACACTGGTGTTATCCCTCTATGTGTGCTAAAAAGAACTTCTGGTGCCCCATTAATAAGGATGGAAAATTCCACAGTTAAGATGCTAAACCAATTGATCCACTTCTCCACAAATTCCATCTGTCTCAGCATTCCGAGGATGAAATGTCAGTTGACATGATCATACGTTTTCTCAATATCAAGTTTACCAAAACTACCATGCTCTCTTGTCAGATTCCAGAATTAATTGTTTCATTAGTTGTCAACACAATATCCATTATTTGCCTGCCTCTAACAGTGTTTTGTCGAGCATGAAACGAGAAAAGCGACAAATCTTGATAATTCAATATCTTACCACATTAAAGGCTAGTCATGCGGTATTTTTCAGAAGTTCTAGGAGATTAATATTTAATACAAGTTGACCATTATCAGATACAGTTTTTATTTTCTTTAAGGAGGGTACTATCAGAGTGATAGACTCTTTTCTTGATATTACAAATTACTAGGACTCTTTTCTTACTAAGTGCAAATTAAGTCAAGAAACAGACACGTGAACTAGAAAGACTGGAGTGATTTGCAGTAATGACAAAGTCGGATAATGAACAGAACAAAACAAGAATAAAGAAATGACTAACTGATAGTTCATGAACAAACTCAGTTTGATAAATTATAAATGTATAGAATAGGAAAATTTACCAGACCGTAAAAACATAAGAGAAGACTTACCAAGAGTTTCTTCATTATAAGAAACTTTTCCTTTTACAAGAGTGTCAACAAACAACAAAGCAAGCTCTGACCCACAGGTAACCTGCAAATTGTCAAGATCGCCTTTAATCAATACAGAAATAAAACATATCCTTTTTTAGTCTCGTAGCAAGAATAATCTCAAATTGCTTTGAGTTTCAAGTATATTGAAGTGTCATTACCAACTCCATCGAGTCTAAAAATTTTCATGGACATAAGTTTGACCATGACGTCATCCAGATTAGATAGTAGACTTTTGTTGCACGTGATAACTTTATCTGCTGAATTGTCCACAATACGTATAAGTAATCTTCCTACTGGGAATGTCTAGGAAATGAAAAAATGCACAAGCCCTAGACCCTCCTCAAAACCAAACTTATAAGGACTCCTTTAACATTAGAACATTCCAAAAATGTTTCGCACGATTTAGTTCTATACAACTTTCACGATTCAAGTAAATTAAGGTGTTCAATCTATAACACTTTCTGTATCAAGCTAACCATCACTATAATATCTTCTACGGTCAACAACATACCCACTGTAATCCCACAAGTGGGGACTGTTGAGGGTAGAAGTGTACACTGTACACAGATCATACCCCCTAGTTTGTAAAGATGGAGAGGTTGTTTCCTACAGTTCCCAGGCTTAAATTAAAGCATTTCCAAGCAATTTGAAAAAGGGAATACAAAAAATAGAACAATACCAACAAAATAATGTGAAACATAGAGCAGACCACAATATACAGAGGAAAGAACAATAACGACAACACAATAATACGATAACTGATACACAAAAAACACAGGCCATAACCAAAATCAAAAAACAAGAAACTATGAGAATAGTGCTAACACCACTAGTAAGAAAGAAGATCCAATTACCACCACCAAGACTATCCCGCAGGAACACTCAACTATCAGTTAAACTTCTACCCTAATTCATAACCTTCAATTAACATCTTTAACTCTATGGACCCAATCAAATACATTCATATAAAAATCGAGAAAGCATACAAGTGTAATCGATCATAACCTGTCCATTCTCCAATTGTAAGCAAGCACCACACTTGAGAATATCCAAAGCTTCAGAGTACCTCTCAGCAGACACATATCTGAAATCATATCAAATATACAAAAAAAACTGAATTCAAGATTACCCCTTTTAGACTTGATGTCAAATTATCAAAAAAAGAGGGGCTTTTAAAGATTGTACCTTGCACTTATAGACTTAAACATCTGTTGAGCTCCATAGTAATTTCCCTGTTTTACAACCTTTTCCAACTTCTCAACATTCTGCAAATCATAAATCAAGTAAATCAAACATCCCTATACAAGAAAATTGGCATAGATTTTATACTGATTTAGTAGTTCCAAAAAAAAATTATGCATCTTGGGGCACCTCTTGAGCTGGAGGCAGTGTCGCACGTTTGGCTCTCTCTCGAGACATCCTTACGATGAAAAAGTAGAGAGGAGGTTGAAGAATCAGAGGTTTTAATAAGGTCTGAGAAATACTGGAATATATGAATTTAATAAAAGAGAATTTGTTCTATAAATTTGATTAATTGATTAAAGTTGAAATTTAATCTTTTGATGATATGAATAGAAATAATTTAATTACTTCACGTACCATATTTATAAGTTGTGTAAATATAAACAATCTGTTAGGTAAACTTGATAAGCATTTCTCTTTTTAAAAAAATAAATAAATAATATTTTTACTTTTAGAAATAATAATATACTAGGGAAATTATCAAAAATATCTCTCAATTTTATTTATTAGTTAAGTTTATTTTTTCTTATGCTATGTCGTAATTTATACTCTTAAGTTATATCAAATTCAGCAAAAAAAAAAAAATCTCAATTGGACAATTTTCCTCTAATCAACTTAACTATCCAATTTAAATTAAGCTTACATGATTTCTCTTGAACCCGAACTTGACCCATTAAAACAAAATAAATTCATACCAAATTAAATCTAAAGCTCATCTATTTCAATCTTTTTCATCTCCTTAATGTTGTCACAAAAGACTGTCTCTCCAATATAAGAAGAAAAATTCAAAAATTGTAAGAACACAAACTTCATTAAGTCTCTAACAAGTGTATTGATGACACAATTATTTTTATTATTTTTTTAGTATTGAAAAATCAAAATCGAATATAATGTCATAAATAATAATCGTTCACTATTTTTCTAATTTTAGATCTATTTATCAAGAAATTAGTTGGTCAATGCTTCCTCCAAAATCTAACTAAAATTTTCAAGAAAAAAAAATTCTTATATCGATTATTAAATTTGAGTAATAATATCAAGAAAATATTTGAAAAATAAAAAAAGTGCACTCTCTAAGATCTTTTTAAATCAGAACAGTCTTTTATATTAAAAGTTAATTATTTTTCTTTTCAATTGAGGTATATATGTATATGCTTATAATATCTCTAATAGGACTTTCGTAAATTTTCTATCTGTAATTTAACTATCACATACATGATTTATTTTAGATATTATTATGATACTTTATTAGGTAATGATAATCAAAATGTTCAAAAATTAAAATATTGTGCTATTTATATGTCACTAACTTATAACTCTAAATTAAATACTATATGATAGCATATTAGTTAAAATATGCGTATATATTTTCTTGTCATATATTTATGATCATTATTTGTGAGTCATAAAGAAGTAGGGCAGGATATTAAATATGATTTGTAATTTTTATAAATTTTTGGTGTTAATATCTGTTGAAACTAGTAATAAATATATATATATGTACATATAATAGGAAAGTTGATAGAGTCTACATGTCAACGCTACAATTATTTTCATATTTTTTAATTTTTAATTATCACTTAATAATTAATAAAGTATATATTCTCAGGAAATTATAAGAAAACGTTTGAGAATTTCAAACAACTTTAAACATACACAAGTCTTCTTCTAATAATTCAATCATTTTATCACTTAAAATAAAAAATTATTATACCAATTATTAACATGTGTCGGCTCTGAATAATTGAATCACTAATTTAACATTTAAAATAAAAATTACTTAAAATAAATATTGACATGTGTCAACATTTGCATGATACACACTTTAACGTGACAACTTAATTATTTTTAAAAATCTGAAATAAAATTTAAACATACACGTGTCTTCTTCTAATTATTCAATCATTTTAACATTTAAATTAAAAAAAATTATTATACCAATTATTAACACGTTGGCTCTGCATATTTATCACTAATTTAACATATAAAATAAAAATTAATTAAAATAAATATTAACATGTGTGAACATTTGCATGATACACTTTAACGTGTTAACTTCTCTATTAAAAAACTGACATAAAATTACTTGATGAAGTATAAATATACATGTTTTATATTTCCAATTAATCACTAATTTAACGTATAAAATAAAAAATAAATAAATAATATAAACAAGTGTCATCATTAGCTTGATATAATTTTGTCTGACAACTTATCACTTTTAATAATTAATTGTAAAAAAAAATTAAAACTATAGCGGTATTAACATTAAAATTGACCACAGTTTTATTTCATGATATATAATGACATATTATTTTCTTCAGTTCCAAACACCAGCAATATCTGGCAGCATATGAATTAACCTCTAATTCTATAATTAAAAAGCAAAAGCATTTATAAATTAAAAGCAGTTCTGTAACTTCCCACTAACTTTTGAAAAAAATGTTTCTCAACTACCGTAATATATATCTATATATAGATTCAATTTATTTCAAAACTAAACATGTTTATTGTCAACTATCAAATTTCAAAATTGACTTTGCAATATAACACAATATCTGAAATTATCAATAACTCAATGAACTAGAATTAAAAGTTCGCATTGTTCGTTTTTGGACAGTGCCTGATAAATACAAACTTGATATTCCATATACTATGGAGTTGATTTTGCAAGATGAAAAGATAAGATTTAATTCAAATTTGTGTTTTAATGTTATTCTCTACTTTTCTTATTCTATATACACATTAATAATAATTTTAATGCTTAATGATTATACAAATTTTTATTTGCATCTAGGGTGATCAAATACATGCATCTATTGATAAGTTCACAATAAAGTATTTCAGAGACAAGATTTATTATCATGGTTTATATCGGATGAAATATTTTGTCATAGGGTCTTATCACTCGAAATTTAAATCAAATTCTCATAAACACAAGTTTACATTTACTCAGAATACTATTTGACTGAAACTGAAGATTCATCTTTTCATATGGATATTTTTAAGTTATACACTTTTGAAGAAGTTGAAATTCAGCACAACATCAACATGAATCAACTAATTGGTAAATAATAATATTTTTATATTATTCTTTTATTATTATATTTAAAAGTTTAAATATTATAACTAAGAATTCATTATTTTTTAAGATGTGGACATGTTGTCTCATATGAACCAATTCAGTTGTCAAAGCAGGGAGATAACAATAGTTCTTTCATGAATATTGTTGTTGAAGATGAAATGTAAGTATCAGTAATTACATTTGATATGGTATATATCATTATATTATTATTTTATTATTATTATTTATTTATTATTATTATTATTATTTATTATACTTTATAATTTATAATAATTGAATTTATCATTTTTACAACGTTGATTACATAGGAGAAACAAATTTTCTGGCACGTTATGGGGTGATCTTGCCTTTCAAATGCAATCACATTTATCTGAATCAACAAATGAATATTTAATTGTTGTTCTTCAATTAATGAAGACACACAAATTTAGAGGTATGAATTATAAAGTTTTTATTTTGTTAAAATATTGTTTATCATTATTACAAATATATTTATTTAACTTGATAAATCTTATAATTTATTTGACAGATACCTATTATATTCGTAGTTATTGGTACTAGATCAAATTATGCATTAATGCGCGCAGATCTATCACAATCTTTGAATTTTAAGAACAAGTTTGACTACTCCTTTGTATTATTAAGTACTACAAATGAATTAAAATTAATAAATTATATAAATACAATTTTATAATAAATTTACAGGTTACTTGCATCTGGTGAATATGAGAACCTTTCACAAACAAATTCACAACAACATATTTTAATTTTAGAGGAGTTGTCTACGGAAATAGTCTCTTTTAAGTTTACTAGAATTTACTTCAATGCAATGAAGTGAGTTGTATGTATTATATTACTAATTATAATCTAATTTTTTTAATAGTACATATAACTGTCTAAACATTATGAACTCACAGGAGTCTACCTATTGGATTGTTGTAAAGATTGATTGTTCGGAACTTGGTGAGATGATCATACTTGGCTTGCAATAAGTGTATCACAAAGGTTGATCCTTTAGGAGACAAATGTCATCGTGTAAAATGCAATGTTAATGTTATATTTGTTATTCACAAGTTGGTGCATACAATATAGATGTTTAAAATTTAAATAAATTTATATAACACTTTATTTTGTACTTTTTAGGTATCAACTTCAAATTCATGTTACTGATGACAATTTATATCATTATTATTGTGGAATAAAGAGGTTCTACAACTAATTGGAAAGAATGTCAAGGAATTGAAGGCAGGATTAATAGGAGATGCTAACATGGGTTATCTAATAGAACTTGATGTTTTGATTGAGAAAAGACTCGTGTTTAAAGTCTAGACAAAAAATTCAAACATTAACAAGAATGATAATGTTTACAAAGTAGTTAAGCTCATTGATGATGAAGCATTAGTCAATGAATTTTTTAATCCTTCTCTTATACACAATTTGAATGTAAGTTTTTATATTATTAAAATTTAATTCTAATTTTCATTTAAATAAATTAACTAAAATTGTTGAAACAGGAGGAATCTCTTGAATGTGGTCAGAGCTATAATGAAGATAATCTAATTGAGGTATATAATTTAATTCAACATACATTTCGTTTTTTTTAACTTTTCATATTTTAAAAACATAGTATGTTAATTTACATTATGTGTTTTTACTATTCAATACACATAAATTAGTAAATTATGTATGTATATAAATTATTTTTCAGACACCTATCAAGAATAGCATTTCAGATTGTGGTTCTTCACAAAATGAAGATATGCTTGATTTGATTGTAAATTTATATCCCAATAGCGGCAAACACATCGGAGTTCCACCAACACATTCAAATGATGAGGAATTGAACGTCAAACTATCAAGTAACAAGTTATGCAAAGTTAAAAGAAGGAGAAGAAGACATAAGTTTTTCAGAATGGGAAATAGGCTTTAATTATTTAAGTTAGTTCATTTTAGAATATTAAACTGTCCAATTATATTTTAAGAATGTATTTCATTGTGTTAGGACTAATTGTTATTT
Organism: Solanum sitiens; assembly: GCA_016801875.1. NCBI lineage: Eukaryota > Viridiplantae > Streptophyta > Magnoliopsida > Solanales > Solanaceae > Solanum > Solanum sitiens. Next base: position 482,881 of record JABWTJ010000421.1, read on the forward strand.
TTTTACTTCGTATATATGTTATGATGTTTTTTAAAATTTTTAACATGTGGCATTCTTTTTGTGTTATATTATCAAGTGTCAATTTATCAATGTACTAATAGCTAAAATTGCCAGAAAATTTCAAATAGCAATGCGTTTAATACAGATAATATTAAGAATGATGATAAAAATAGTAACTATATACTTACCTTAAGTAGTTCATATGCATCAATTATCTTTGTCAACAACACACTTGCATAAAATATTTCTTCCATGAAGCTATAGTATAATCATATTACCCGTTACATTTGTATTCATGATTTTAATATCACAAAGAAATAAATTAAAATAATGCCAAGAATAATGCTAATAATAGTATCTACATACTGATCTTAAGTAGTTCATAAAATTCAATTATCTTTGCCTACAATACTTCTTCATTAAACAACCTCTAAGCAAACTACACAACATTAGAGATAAATATATTAAAAAAATATTTACAAACTTGTTTCTAATAAAAATGAATTATGTTTGAAGTTGTGATATCTTAACAATGTAATTTTTTTATAAATATCCAAGATATCGTAAATCAAGTTTACACTAATCACATAAAAATAACCATCTTTCTAGGTAATCAATAAAAATGCCTAAATTAAATATGAAGAATGGTTATAAGTAACACTAGAACCAACTTAACATGTTAGCTACCAGAATAGATGTATATTTCCTTTAGAAAATCAAATAATTACTACCATAGATAATCAATTAAAAGATGACTTTTACTAACTTTATGTCTTTCATTAATTGTTCAAGCATGGAAGGAAGTAAAATTAGAGTTAAACTTTGAGTGGATAATACAAGGAGGAAAAAAAGGATTACCTTATTCTATTATATGTACACGTCTTTATAAGAATCAAGTACAAATTGATTGGGAGAAGAGATCTCAGTCTAACGGCAACATCAAATATGGCATGAGAGACAATTATATTTACGTTCTAAAACTCATTACATTCAATGGACAACCAATTTTAGGAACAACAATTCAAACGTTCAAGACAATAACTTTAAGAAATAAGAAACACAGGTCATTTTACATTCTATGAGAATCATAAATGTATTAACTTTCTTATCTAACTATTTTGCAGTACGGATGGAGCTTTTTTCCTTTTCTAGAAACTGAAATAACTATTAGTATCTACTCTCTCTACACATTGAAATCAAACAGCTAACTTCCTGGTAACCTCATTGCATTCAAACACAACTTATCTTTTTTTCTTTGTATAAACTAAGCATCATATCTTTGTCCATGATAAGAAAACATAACTCAGTTTATTACATACCTCTCACAATCTAAATTACATTGTTGAACAAGAAATAATTAATATTTACAGATTGAAAAGTTAAAGAATAACCAAACGGACCACATTTTAAAATAGATAAAGTTATAAGCATTCACTCTTCTCAAAATAACAACAAATATTAACCAAGACTCAATGTAAGAAAATTTCAAATAACAATGCGTTGATTAACAATGATGCTAAAACAATAACTATATACTTATCTTAAGTAGTCCATATGAGTCAATCATCTTTACCAATATACACTTGCATAAAATATTTCTTCCATTTACCAACCTATAAGTATTCTACAAAACATTAGAGACAATTAATTAAAAAATAAAGTTAAAAAGATTGTTCTCATATAAAATGAATTAAGTCAAAAAATATAGTTTAAAAAATGTACAAAACAGCCGCATATATCCATCAATAACATAATTTTTGCAAATTAAAATATTTATAACTTTTAAACTTTGACCAATTCACAACATTTTCTTAAAAATGAATAGCAAATAATCACAATGGCCAATTGAAATGGTCAAAAGCTATAATATACGCAGAAAACCTGATAAATTTGTAATCATAATAAAATATCACACATAAATAAATATGGACATAAGCGCAAATACCAATCACATCATCATTTATCAAGACTAGCTAAAACAAAATTTAAATACCACAATAGTATATTCTCATCCATTGAGTACCTGTTAACAATTTTAAATATATAAAAGTTTTTTTCCTTTTCAAGAAACTTAAAACTGAACTATTTGTAGCTAATCTTTAGATACATTGAAAGCAAACACCTAACCTTCCCAGTAACCTCATTGCTTCGAAACACAATTTTTCTTTTTTTTAGTTTCAACTAAGCAACATATATTCACCCATAATAAAAATACATAGATCAGGTTATTCCATATCTCTCACACCCTACATCACATTGCTGAACAAAATAAATATCTTAAGAAACACTACTAAAAAAACTAATAAAAGAGACCTAAAAAAAGAGACCTCAAAAATAGGTCGCTCAAAAGAGACCTCATAACGTCACTATTTTTATCTATAATTTTTTTTAAATAAGAGACTTCACGAGGCCGATTATATATATAAATAATTTAATATAGATCACTTATTTTAAAAGTTATTTTTGCTGCTACTTTGCCTAATGCTATCTCACAAGGTCTCTATTTGGAAAAATAAAAAATAAATTTTAGAGACTTTCCAATGTCTCCTTTTTTAGTCAAATTTGGTCAATAATATTTTGAAATAAGAGACTTCATGAGGTCTATTATTTTAAAATATTATTGATCAAATTTGACTATGTCACAACCGGGGAGCACCCCCTTGAAGTATCATGGCGTACTTGACCTCTCGGAAGTCTTATACAAGCCCATAGTTATCATTCATCGCATTGACATAGTAAATTTAGCGGAAATTTAAAACTTTTCATAGCACATCATATGCTAGAAACTTTACTTTATATATATATAAAATATTGTATTACATACTTAGACCTTAAGTCTCTTTGTCATCTTAGACTCAACAACATTAGAGTACATTAGGGACACGACCCTTAACACATAAACATAAGTACAATATTTACAGTAAACCATAACATAGGAAATCCTTGGACATAAGGATTCCTTTCCTTGAGCTTGAGAATCACATATCAAGCTCTTCATTCATATAGTCATCCTTTAAGCATCCATAACCTACACTTTGTGTAAAAAATAGAGAATAATGGAGTTAGTACAAGAATGCACTAAGTATAACAACCATGCAAAAACATGCATTTAAAAGAGACATTTTCTTGAAATCATACTTCATGCCATTTAGAGTAAATCTCCATAAAACCTTTATACAATAGCATTTCTATCATTTACATACTTCATAGAAACATAACCAAAGGCCAAAGATCATATAAAATCACATATAGAATTTAAGTCACATTTGAGGTCATTTTACAGTGAGCTCTTATCCCTTAAAAGTGAACCCTTTTTCTTTTAACTCATCAACCTCCCAGGTAACCCTCTAGTGATACTTGGTGCAATGCATCACCTTAAGGCCACAGAGTAAGCATACATACACTTAAACAAGCCAACACATATCATCAATAGAAGTATAACCCATCACAAGACACATTCAAGTCAAGGACATATGCCATTACAGTAAGCTACATCAACTTATACATATTTTTGCTTCTTTTCATATTCATCATTATAGACCTTATCATGACCCCAATCTTAGTCTACTACTGCAATGTACATGTGAAGCCCCATAATCTCACACATACTTAGTAAACCCATCATGAGACCACAAACCTTAACATTCAATACATACATCAACATATAAGTGAAAGACAACTTCTTTCATGTCAACAACCTTCATCATATAGTCATTTAGACCAACATAGTGCATACAAGGATAAGATCACATCATATAGATTCATACCATGCACATCTTCATAACAAGTAGACAATTACTACAATGTCATGCATAAGGACATAACATAATCATACACATTAGGTCACCTTTCTAGGACTTCCTAAGGAGATACTTGTGCAATGTATAGATGGGTTCATTACTTCCAACTATCCTAAGTAACTTCCCTTAAGTCATCCTAGTTAGGATCCTAGTCATTTACTTCCATTGTCCATTTTACTTTAGGGAAACTATAGCCTAAACTGACACAAAGACCATGGGTTCTAAACATGGAATTTGGTGTTGTAGAGCCTTACACCAATGGAAGGTGTTCCTACCAAGGTAGAACATTAACATACATCTAGCATCCTAAGTGCATTCACTTTGTTAGATCCTATGTGGCAAGCATAGTTTATGGAACTAAGAGATAGGTATAATCCCTCTACATGCCATTTGACAATTGGGGCCTCATCTCAAGAGAAAACATGGGTGAATCTTCCTAAAAGGAAAGTTATCACCTCATGTGGGTCCATAGGTGAGTATTCCTCTAAGGGAATTCAACACTCTATAAGGGACAATTGGTGAATCTTCCTCCAAGGGAAGTCAACACCTCTCAATGTCAACTTCACTCGGTGCTAAGCTAAGTTTCCTTTATTGAAAAGTCTTTATTACATTTTTCATAAAACACACGCTTAGGATATTTGATCCTCATATGCTTATATCATACTCAAGCACCTATCTAGTTTTAGAGTAATCTTGGACACCCCTCTCAAGGCCCCTCTACTTACTAGATCATCATTCATGTGTGTGTGTACATAAATGTGAGCAAACCTTTTACATAACACATAAATATCACACATGCCCATATATCAATGGATAAGTCTATAGGTATAACTATATGAGCAATCCTTTCATATAAACCCACAAAGACTCTATGCACATTCATACTTCATCATGCACATAAGCTTAACATGCATAGTAATAGACACTAGTGACTATGAGAACTACCTATCATTTAGACACCATGAACCTATCCTACTTTTAAGCATGCATGAAGTGTAAGTGTGTGTACATTGGTCAACATGATCATATAATGGCTATCAACAACACCTTGAGGCAGCCACCCTCTTAAGACCATAATACACTTTCAAGTATAGACCACACAACACAATAGGAGTCAAGAAAATCTTCATATTATACTTTAAGGCTCCTAACATTAGCTATTCACACATTCACATAGGGGTACATGGGTAGGGGTCATCAATCCTTAACACTTCACCCATGGAAACACCTACACATGCTCTTACATAATCATTTACATGCTTATAACAATAGTAACATAACCTAGATTCACAACTATAATAGAAGACTAGGCACAAGTTACACATAAGGTGATCATCAAAACCACTTATTCATACATTCATTAATATGCCTTAAAGGCCATGGTCAACACATATATGACAATAAAGTAAACACCGCCACCATAAGTGGACCATACCACACAATGCCATGCAAGGCTTCATTAACATTACTATAAAAAAGTAGAGAGGTAGAAAAGTGGGACAAACCTTACCAATCCTTTAGTCTTTGGTCATTCATTGAAAATTACTATTTTTTCATCAATAATTTGAATATAAGGAAGTAGCTAAAGGTATACTATCATAATCGCAAATCATTCATTAATGATAACAAGATTGAGATCATATTAGGTCCACTACATCATCAATTTATAGAATGTGAAGGGAAGTTGATCTCTTATCAATTCTTTCTCACTTTGATTGTCAATTAGTCATGCTCACAATTAATAAATAATACACATAAAAAGGGCAATAGTTAAAGATGCCATGGCTTATACAAAATCCTACTACAATTTGCCAAGAGGTCAAGATTACAATGAGCATCATGAAATTGCAATATAGAGGAATTAGGGATAGAGTCTTCAAGCATCAATCCACATTGGATACCAACACATAATTCATAATTATACTCTATTATAGGCAGTAGATAAAGTACAATTACCCCTATTCAACATCATGAACCAATTACCATGGAATCGAGATACATAGAACTACATTAGCACTTTAGAGAAGATGGGAGAACATGAACCAATACTACCTAATCCTCAAGCCTTGATCCACATTGGATCCATTACATATGATTCATAATATTTATACATGATAGTCAGTAGATGACAATCAATTTAACATAATTGAATTCCAATTTTACACAGTGTACTACTAAGGTTACAGTGAATCATGGAAATCTAAGCTAAGCATGTTCAAATCTTCATAAATCGATCCTCATGGATCCTTCATCATAAATTCATCATTAATTCACGTAAATAACAGTAGATATTGACAATTCAACGTAAGAGAATCTCAATTCAACCATTAACAAGCCATGATCACAATGCCGATGCAAGGGCTAAATCGAGTAAGGAAGGGACATGAGTTCATAATGCAATTGGATTCAAATTCACATTAAAACCAATACATTAACATCAATTAATCATGATTTAACCATTTAAAACATTTTTAGATGAAAGATTGGAAGTTTGATCATGAAATCTCTTTGAAAACTTTGAGAAGAACTCTCTGAGTGAAAGATTACTTAGAGATGAAGTATCACCATACCTTTGTCTAGTTTAAAACCTCTAGAATCTGGTGAATAACCCAGGAAAATTAAATCTACAAGTTGTTCTTGAGCTTCAACAACAATGGAGGTTTCTAGGGAGAGTTGGTTTTGGTGGGAAGGTTTGTTTCGTGTAGGAGGGATTGGGAATGGGTTGTTCACGTGTTTGATCCATTAAATACACCCTAAATAACTAAATAAATCAATTAGGGTCAGTTTAGGACGTGTGGTGAATTTCCCATTCACCCCTTAATGAAACAGTGCGCAAGACAAGTGGCACCAAGATGCATCAACGGATCACCATCGACGGCCTGTAGGTCCATCGAAAGGGCCGTCTGTGGCTTCCGTCGATTGGACCTTGGCGTGTTCTTTGGTTTATCCTTGCCTAGGATAAGTGTCCATCGATGAGACCTCACCTACGGGCCGTTGGTCAACCAACTGGGCGTCATTTTGGTTCAGTCGATTGACACTGCCAAGGCAGTGTCTTGACAGCCTTGGGTCCTTCTTGTGGGTCCTTTTGTGGGGCCTTTTAGAAGTCGTACCCGGACATTCCCAATGTATATACAAACCTTAACAAGTTGTAGACCTCCCACATCATTTTCACTCAAAACAAATACACATAACATGTCCAAACAGGCTAGGCCCCATCAAGACACACACATGCATGTCTCAACGCTATCTTTCGAACGTCTTGGACGTTCTTGGACGTTTGACCTCCAAACTTCACGAAACTCCATATACTACCATTAAACATCATTATAACTCATTTTAATACTTCATAATCTCATTTCATACAAGTATAATCATGTATATACATATGAGGTACATAGGTGACTAGTCGTCGAACGTCTTGGTCGTCCCTTGACGTTTGACTTCCAAATCACCTCAAACTTTACACACTGCCTCTAAACCATATTATAAGTAATTTTAGGACCTTATAACCTTGATACAAACATGTTAGGCTCTAGACACCCTAACTCATTTTGGGGGTCTTACAATATCCCCTACTTGGGAACATTCGTCCTCGAATGACACTTAGAACACTTTAATTACAACAAGGACTTCAATGCATCATAGAGCAGTTCATCATATTCATAACACCATCACATAGAAGTTAATGCACCAAACTCACAAGGAACATAACTTCACACAATTTAGCACTCAACACACACAAGCAAGCAAAACTTCAATTTACTCGCTCTTTAATGCATCAATCACAAGGCTCTTATCATGTTCATTGAAGGAACATCCTTCTCCCAATCATAACATGATCATTACACTTCACTTTATTAAGAGCTCATCATACACCCTTCTTTATATCATACCAAGGCAGATTCCAACAACACTCAAAACAAGTAGGCACTCATACTTCAATGCACAAAGACTTGAGTTAATTGAATCCACAAAGACCTTTATTAGTTAGACTTAGTGCCATGAAGGTCATACCAACCATACCATGCTTAGTGGTGTTCATGGAGGAATGTCCTTCTCCTCAACACACTTACATGTATCATGAGTTCACACACAAGCAAATGCACAAAGGTCATTTTTACTGTAATATGAGAATTCTCAACTTTTTAAACCAAGACATGCTCATGTTTTCTTCTTGGTGAATTTTAAATGGTAAGTCACAACAAATAGGAAGCCATTTCACAAAATGTCAATCTCTAACATAGTACTCACCTTCACAGTAAGCATCATTTGGGAAAAACACTACAAATCATAGCCACACACATGAACACTTAGTTAAACATGCTTTCACTTTTCAAGGGTGAACCTACAATCATGATTTCCAAACCATACAAGTCACATAGTTTTCAAGAGACTCTACACATTTCATTTTAAAGAGACTCAACTTTTCATTAGGCTAAACCTTACATATTAAAAGTGACTAAAACCAAGTTTCTTACCTTATCTCATGAAGTCAAATGCACATTTTACCATGTTAAGATGCACAACACACATGAGAAAACATGGATTTTATCAAAATTTCCGTTCATGCACTTTGGAATCTTCACAATATCTTTAAGGTAATGCCAATCAATACATACCAAACATATTAAGTTCATGCAATTCATACTTTATGCAAAACTCTATTCATGAACAAGCTTACTAAGAATCCATCAGTTTCAAGTTCAAGCAAAAATAGAAGTACAAGATAGAAAATATCTACAACCTTACTATTCCATCACTATCCCCCACATAGGTTAAATCCAATTAAGAGCAACTTAACCCAATTTTCAAGAGGATTAAGGAATTACAGTAACTTACCATAAGGTCTTAAAATGTATTCTAAACTTTATCACCTATGCAATTTATCCCCAATCATCAAGTTAGGTCATACCATTCAACCACATAAGGTTTTCATACATTACAATAGACACCAAGGTCATACAACATTAGGGGGAAAAAACAAGGAGACTTAGCCATAAAAATTCTTTTTTTTCCTTAAACATTACAGTAAGGTGACTTCTAGGTCACTAAAACCCACATCATCACCCTACCAAGACAAGTATATAGCTTCACACCTAGGATCAAGTATATACTAAGGACTCCAATCCATACTAGGCAACTTATCAAGTACCACATATATACAAAAGTAAACATTGAACACCTTTAAGCACATATTCTTAGGGTAGCATGCTTTCATAGGTATTCACTAAGCATTTCAAGCTCAAATCATAATATTAGAATACCATCATGCAAAGTCATATAATAACATATCATGCCAAAAGAAACTCATTTTCACCATAACACTTCTAGCAAGCTTTAGCTATACCATAACATACATTTCTCAACATAACATGCTATTTCACATAAATCTTATACATAGCCATAAATGACATCACATCATCAAAACATGCCAAAATTCACCTTCACACATACTCATCCAACCATAAAACCAAGTTAAGCATTAACTCACCTTTTCTCCCTCAAGCATATAAGATACCATCTCATCCAAGCAATCACATCTAAATGACCACCGGACAAGAAAATATAAGAGAGAGATCTTATAGAGTTAAGTTCTATGGCACTATATGAGAATGATGAAGAAGGAAAAATCTATCGTCTAATAGCCTCTCATATCATTTGATGGTGTCGCGACTCACCACCAATGAACACGAGACTCTACTAGACGTGGAAATATGAGACTTTTTGAATCTAAAACCACTTTATAAACCTCATGCTCTGATACCACGTTTTTCACAACCGTGGAGCACCCCCTAGAAGTAACATGGCGTACTTGACCTCTCGGAGGTCTTATACAAGCCCATAGTTATCATTCATCGCATTGACATAGTAAATTTAGCGAAAATTTAAAATTTTATATAGCACATCATATGCTAGAAACTTTACTTCATATTTATATATAAAATATCGTATTACATACTTACACCTTAAGTCTCTTTGCCATCTTAAAATCAACAACATTAGAGTATATTAGGGACACGACCCTTAAGACATAAACATAAGTACAATATTTAAGACTTTACAGCAAACCATAACATAGGAAATCCTTGGACTTAAGGATTCCTTTCCTTGAGCTTGGGAATCACATATCAAGCTCTTCATTAATATAGTCATCCTATAAGCATCCATAACCTACACTTTGTGTAAAAAGTAAAGAAGAATGGAGTTAGTACAAGAATGCATTAAGTATGGCAACCATGCAAAAACATGCATTTTAAAGAGACATTTTCTTGAAATCATACTTCATGCAATTTTGAGTAAATCTCCATAAAACCTTTATACAATAGCATTTATATCATTCACATACTTCATAGAAACATAACCAAAGGCCAAACATCATATAAAATCACATATAGAATTTAAGTCACATTTGAGGTCACTTTACAGTGAGCTCTTATCCCTTAACAGTGAACCCTTTTTCTTTTAACTCATCAACCTCCCAAGCAGACCTCTAGTTATACTTGGTGCAAGGTATAACCTTAAGGCCACAAAGGAAGCATACATACACTTACACAAGCCAACACATATTATCATAGAATTATAATCTATCACAAGACACATACAAGGCAAGGACATAGGCCATTACAGTAAGCTACATCAACTTATAGATACTTTTGCTTCTTTTCATATTCATAATTATAGACCTTATTCATGACCCCAATCTTAGTCTACTAGTGCAATATACATGTGAAGCCCCATAACCTCACACATACTTAGTAAACCCATCATGAGACCACAAACTTTAACATTCAATTCATACATCAACATATAAGTGAATACAACTTCTTTCATGTCAACAACCTTCATCATATAGTCATTTAGACCAACATAGTGCATACAAGGATAAGATCACATCATATAGATTCATACCATGCACATCTTCATAACAAGTAGACAATTACTACAATGTCATGCATAAGGACATAACATAATCATACACATTAGGTCACCTTTCTAGGACTTCCTAAGGAGATACTTGTGCAATGTATAGATGGGTTCATTACTTCCACCTATCCTAAGTAACTTCCCTTAAGTCATCCTAGTTAGGATCCTAGTCATTTACTTTCATTGACCATTTTACTTTAGGGAAACTATAGCCTAAACTGACACAAAGACCATGGGTTCTAAACATGGAATTTGGTGTTGTAGAGCCTTACACCAATGGAAGGTGTTCCTACCTAGCCAAGGTAGAACATTAACATACATCTAGCATCCTAAGTGAATTCACTTTGTTAGATCCTATGTGGCAAGCATAGTTTATGGAACTAAGAGATAGGTATAATCCCTCTACATGCCATTTGACAATTGGGGCCTCATCTCATGAGAAAGCATGGGTGAGTCTACCTCTAAGGGAAGTCATCACCTCATGTGGGTCCATAGGTGAGTATTCCTCTAAGGGAATTCAACACTCTATAAGGGACAAATAATGAATCTTCCTCCAAGGGAAGTCAACACCTCTCAATGTCAACTTCACTCGGTGCTAAGCTAAGTTCCCTTTATTAAAAAGTCTTTATTACATTTTTCATAAAACACAGGCATCGGATATTTGATCCTCATATTCTTATAGCATACTCAAGCACCTATCTAGTTTTAAAGTAAGCTTGGACACCCCTCTCAAGGCCCCTCTACTTACTAGATCATCATTCATGTATGTGTGTACATATATGCGAGCAAACCTTTCACATAACACATAAATATCACACATGCCCATATATCAATGGATAAGTCTATAGGTATAACTATATGAGCAATCCTTTCATATAAACCCACAAAGACTCTATGCACATTCATACTTCATCATGCACATAAGCTTAACATGCATAGTAATAGACACTAGTGAATATGAGAACTACCTATCATTTAGACACCATGAACCTATCCTACTTTTAAGCATGCATGAAGTGTAAGTGTGTGTACATTGGTCAACATGATCATATAATGGCTATCAACAACACCTTGAGGCAGCCACCCTCTTAAGACCATAATACACTTTCAAGTATAGACCACACAACACAGTTTAGCATAGGAGTCAAGAAAATCTTCATATTATACTTTAAGGCTCCTAACATTAGCTATTCACACATTCACATAGGGGTACATGGGTAGGGGTCATCAATCCTTAACACTTCACCCATGGAAACACCTACACATGCTCTTACATAATCATTTACATGCTTATAACAATAGTAACATAACCTAGATTCACAACTATAATAGAAGACTAGGCACAAGTTACACATAAGGTGATCATCAAAACCACTTATTCATACATTCATTAATATGCCTTAAAGGCCATGGTCAACACATATATGACAATAAAGTAAACACCGCCACCATAAGTGGACCATACCAAACAATGCCATGCAAGGCTTCATTAACATTACTATAAAAAAGTAGAGAGGTAGAAAAGTGGGACAAACCTTACCAATCCTTTAGTCTTTGGTCATTCATTGAAAATTACTATTCTTTCATCAATAATTTGAATATAAGGAAGTAGCTAAAGGTATACTATCATAATCGCAAATCATTCACTAATGATAACAAGATTGAGATCATATTAGGTCCACTACATCATCAATTTATAGAATGTGAAGGGAAGTTGATCTCTTATCAATTCTTTCTCACTTTGATTGTCAATTAGTCATGCTCACAATTAATAAATAATACACATAAAAAGGGCAATAGTTAAAGATGCCATGGCTTATACAAAATCCTACTACAATTTGCCAAGAGGTCAAGATTACAATGAGCATCATGAAATTGCAATATAGAGGAATTAGGGATAGAGTCTTCAAGCATCAATCCACATTGGATACCAACACATAATTCATAATTATACTCTATTATAGGCAGTAGATAAAGTACAATTACCCCTATTCAACATCATGAACCAATTACCATGGAATCGAGATACATAGAACTACATTAGCACTTTAGAGAAGATGGGAGAACATGAACCAATACTACTAATCCTCAAGCCTTAATCCACATTGGATCCATTACATATGATTCATAATATTTATACATGATATTCAGTAGATGACAATCAATTTAACATAATTGAATTCCAATTTTATACATTGTACTACTAAGGTTACAGTGAATCATGGAAATCTAAGCTAAGCATGTTCAAATCTTCATACATTGATCCACATGGATCCTTCATCATAAATTCACCATTAATTCACGTAAATAACAGTAGATATAGACAATTCAACATAAGAGAATCTCAATTCAACCATTAACAAGCCATGATCACAATGCCCATGCAAGTGCTAAATCGAGTTAGGAAGGGACATGGTTTCATAATGCAATTGGATTCAAATTCACGTTAAAACCAATACATTAACATCAATTAATCATGATTTAACCATTTAAAACGTTTTTAGAAATAACCCATGGCTAGATTGAAAGATTGGAAGTTTGATCATGAAATCTCTTTGAAAACTTTGAGAAGAATTCTCCGAGTGAAAGGTTACTTAGAGATGAAGGATCACCATACCTTTGTATAGTTTAAAACCTCTAGAATTTGGTGAAGAACCCAGGATAATCCAATCTACAAGCTGTTCTTAAGCTTCAACAACAATGGAGGTTTCTAGGGAGAGTTGGTTTTGGAGGGAAGGTTTATTTCATGTAGGAGGGATAAGGAATGGGTTGTTCACGTGTTTGATCCCTTAAATACACCCTAAAATCACTAAATATATCAATTAGGGTCAGTTTAGGATGTGGGGTGAATTTACCATTCACCCCTTAATGAAACAGTACGCAAGACAGTGGCACCAGGCTGCATCAACGGATCACCATCGACGACCTGTAGGTCCATCGACGGGCCGTCTGTGTCTTCCTTTGATTGGACCTTGGCCTGTTATTTGGTTAATCCTTGCCCAGGTTAAGTGTGAATCGATGAGACCTCACTTACGGCCGTTGTTCAACCAACTAGGCGTCGTTTTGGTTCAGTCGATTGACACTGCCAAGGCAGTGTCTCGACAACCTTGGGTTCTTCTTGTTGCCCATTTTGCGAGGCCCTTTAGAAGTCTAACCCGGACGTTCCCAACGTAAATACAAACCTTAACAAGTTGTATACCTTCCACATCAGTTTTACCCAAAACAATTACACATAACACGTCCAAACATGCTTGGCCCCATCAAGACACACACATGCATGTCTCAAGGCTATCTTTCGAACGTCTTGGACGTTTGACCTCCAAACTTCACGAAACTCCATATACTACCATTAAACATCAATATAAATAATTTTAAGACTTCATAAGCTCATTTTATTGAATTATAATCACATATAGACATATGAGGCACGTAGGTGACTAGTCATTGAACGTCTTGGTCGTCCCTTGGCGTTTGACTTCCAAATCACCTCAAGCTTTACACACTAACTCTAAACCATATTATAAGTCATTTTAGGACCTTAGAACTTTAAGACAAACATGTTAGGCTCTAGACACCCTAACTCAATTTGGGGGTCTTAAAATGAAAAAAGGAAATAATTAAAATAAGGAAAATAATTAAAATAAGGAAAACAAATTTAACTTATTGCGCGTCTTTCCCAAATTTTTATATCACCTAAAATTCCTTATATCCCGCGATTTATTCTCCCACGGTTGAGCATGCCGCCAGCCACGCTTATAGATGACACTGTAGCGCCGTTCAGCCTGCCGGCAGCCATGCTCATATATGACACTGTAACGCCGTTCAGCCCGCCACCAGCCACGCTCAATCACTCAGTTGAAGCATTAGTTTCTATAAATTCGTGAGAAATCCATCTGTCAATTTTCAACAGGTAATTTTGGAGCTTTTCAGTTTTTAATTTTAAAAGTTTGTGAGCATGTGTAGTTAGTTAAGATGTAATGCTTTGTTATATTTAATCAAACCTTTGGAATTAGTATTAATAGTTGAATGTGAGATAACTAATATGTCCAGTGTATTCATTATCCACATTGAGATGTAAATGCAATATAATTGCATTCAATTATATTACTATACGACGATTGCCCGTCACTGTAATTGTACTGCTTAAGTGTGTACTAGAGGCTATGTACAGATCTACATATATTTATAGAAGCTGAATTTTTGATAAGGCAAAATAGATAGTGGCAGGGACGATTGTTTTGTCATGATTCTATAGTCCATAAGATACATGTATTGAGAGAGTGTTTTAAGTTACAGATTTATAGTGTAGTAAAAATAGAGCATGATTAATTGCTGCAACCCTTGTTAAAGTGTCATGCATAATCTTGTTGAACATCATTCTAGCTTTTCACCAAAAATAGTTCATAGGCAAAATGAAATCTGGTTGAGATTGAGGCTGCTGCAAAAACTTCCTGTGAGATCATATGGTCTCATAAGCTTAAAATTTCTAATATCGTACATATATATGGAGCGAAAATTTACTGCAAAAACACTAGTGATTTTTTGTTCTTGTTTTCAAGTACTAGTTCAGATAATTTAATATTAGGATCCTAAAAGAATGTGCAGTAAAAGTACTGATGATAAAGGGACATCGTAACTCCCCGACTTTGTCTATCCATATTAACTTGCCACCATACTACACAATTTCCATAAATCTTAGTGATCTGATTATGTAAATACTTTTCTCGGTGTAACTTATAAAAATTACCTATTCCCATATCAAAGCCACGGTTCTTAAGCTCTCTTTATTCTTGGCAAAGAGCACAAGATTCACAGAATACATGTACAAGACAATCAACACAATGTGCCTCTTCCAGATTATATTGCCCCCTCATTTTGGACCTATAGAAGCAGGAATATAGGCCAGGCAATCCTCTCAGTCCGGTAAACCATATAATGGACCTCTACTAGCACATGCTAACATAAAAAAAAACACAAACATCATATTCTTGGTAACCAAATATCAAAAAATGATTTTTTCCAAAAAAAATGTGTATATACTTACAAGTTGTTCCTTTGTTTAGTATTTCAGAAATCCAAAGATGATACAAGGGCAAACACTAGTAACTAAACAGTTACTAGAATCATCAGTACTTTGCCAGTTACCACAAGCTTTGTTATTGGGCTCTGCATTACTCTGATAGGTCTCTTAAGTACGAGAAGGCTCTGGCTGTGTACCTTATCAATAACAACAGTCAAATTTTACTTCATTGAAATTTATGAACACAACTTGCTTGCACCTTAACTAAATCCACGGGTATATGCTATCTCCGAATTCTATCCACCTTCCACCAAGGCTTAGGCTTAGACAAATAAGAAGAAATCACCTAGCGTTTAAGATTTCATGGTTCTCAAACCACTAGGGGAACCATCGAGTGCAACAAATGTATTCATGTGGATGAGTATTGCTGGTCATAATGTAGGTCGGTCTAATATTCGAGTTGGTTGAAATTTCAATACTAGGTAATTCTAGTCTGTCAAAAACATATAGTGAACATTATTTTTTCGCAAAGATTTTCAAGGTCACATAATTAGAAACCCAAGTAAAATTATTTGAATACGTTGGAGAGCGTCTCATCATAAGTTAATTAGAAACCCAAGTACAGGTAGAATTCCATTCCTGGGGCTACATTTGCCTTCTGGTCTGTGATCAATGTTGCTTCTAACAGTCAATTAGTGACAGTAACACTGAGAAAATTTAAGTGATGCCACTTTTTGTGACCACAAGTCGGTACTGGACTCAGTGGCGGACCTAGAATTTTCAATAAGGAGGTTTAAAACTAGTAGAAATAAACAAACGGAGTAGCCTAAGGGGGTTCGACATCCACTATATATACATAAAATATTATTTTAACACTGTATAAATAGTATAATTTCTCGTCGAAGGGGGTTCAGATACCAGGTGGCTCCGCCCCTGATTGGACTTATCGAAGTGCTTGAAAGAGATGAGCCAATCAGCCAACCACCATATGCATATTCTTTAAGTTCCTGCTAAGTTGGTCCTGCAACATAAACAGCATGTTGTTATTTGGATCATACTCATACAACAAACTAATTGGTTTGAATAATCACGATTATATTTATATATCAAGTTAGACTACAACTTGGGATCAGCATATAAGTCCTATCCACATCGTTACTATATACAAGAGATTTATATGAAACCTACAAAGAAAAGACACATCAATGCATAGAACAAAATTGAGATGTCTGATTTGAAACCTCTTTTTCTGTAGTCAAGAAGTTGACAATGACAACAAATCTAGGTAATGAGATGCTAATTCCAGATTGATTAAACCTTCTGAAAATTACCCCTGATCATGAGATAAACTTGCTTGGTTGAGAATTGTCTTAAGTTGTAAAGATCATTCATATTATGTCTTGTGTTCACCAGATACTTTGAAGCTTTTAACTTGGCATAACTAGGTAACATGAGTGACAATGGAGTTTCAGAAATATTTTGATGAGGGGAAAATGCAAGTAATCTATTAG
Organism: Solanum sitiens; assembly: GCA_016801875.1. NCBI lineage: Eukaryota > Viridiplantae > Streptophyta > Magnoliopsida > Solanales > Solanaceae > Solanum > Solanum sitiens. The sequence goes on from JABWTJ010000421.1 coordinate 500,136, forward strand.
ATACTTTTTTTTAATTCTTTCACAATGTTCTTAAATTAAATTCTTGTTTTGTAAGTGCATAATGGTGAATCTAATAATAATGAATGAATAAAAAGACATGCACATGAAAGAATATACACTACGATGATCATACTTACCAAAGTTAAGGAACTTGAATGCACACATAAATAGTAAATACAACAATAACATAGGTGAAAACCTGGACGAGAAAAATCAAAATTAGCAGTTAGAATAACACCAATCTTTGGTTGGCAACAATTTTCAATAATAGTTAATAGCAAAATTTTTTACTAACATATATCGTGAAATCAATTTACAGAAGAATGCTAAATGTATGAAGAATTGGTTAAAGTTGTTTTATAGCTAATGAACTTAAGATAAAAGACATAGATAGAGTGATATAATTGGATTTCTAGGATTGTAATTTACTACTTTATTTAATGTTTAAGAAAGTCAAATTTTGTGATATTTGTGTAGATGGATCGTAGTTGGATGTATAATATGACTAATTTTGGTCGAATGGGTCTAAGACCTAAATTTGTAGAAGGTGTCACTGGTTTTGTGGAGTATGCAAAGACGCTAGAACCTTTTCAGCGTAATGGTGTGATCAAGTGTCCTTGTAATAAATGTCAATGTTTGAATTATGAAAAACCAGATATTGTTTAGCTTCATCTCTATCGAAATGGGTTTAAAAAAGAATACACAGTATGGACTAATCATGGAGAAATTGATAATAGTTTTGATGTATTTCAACATTATGTTCATGGTGAAAGTGGTAGTGCAGTGAATTCTAATGCAGAAAATTATAGAATGTATGACATGGTTCAGGATGCATTTGGTGTGCACTCTGATTTTGAATCTGGTAATCAAGGTGAAGAAGCTCTTAATGCTGAAAGTAAAATTTTCTTTGAACAATTGGAAGCTGCTAGTCGGCCTTTATATGAGGGGAATTCACACTCGCAACTGTTTATTGCTATTAGATTATTAAGTATCAAATCAGATTGGAATGTTTCTCAAGGGGCAATGGACTGTGTGATTTACCTTATGCATGATTTAGTTGACCCAAATCTGGAGATACTTGATCATTTCTATAAGGCAAAAATGTTTGTATCAAAGTTAGGATTGCCATCGATGAGAAGTCATTGTTGTGAAAATGGTCACATATTATACTATAAGGATGATATTGATCTAAAATCGTGTAAGTTTTGTGGAAAATCTCATTATAAGAGAACTCCTAGCAGGAAGAAAGTTCCTATTAAGGCGATGCCTTACTTACCTCTTATACCAAGGTTAAAGAGGTTGTATGCATCTAATAGATCTGCTCATCATATGAGATAGCACCATGAAAATAACAGACCAGCTGGTGTTATGTGCCATCCTAATGATGGATAGGCCTGGAAGCATTTTGATAGAACATACCCACAGTTTGCGGCCGAACCACGAAATATTAGATTGGGTTTATGTTCAGATGGATTCACGCCACATTCTGTTTCTGCTGCACCATATTCTTTTTGGCCTGTATTTGTAACACCATATAATCTTCCACCTGAGATGTGTATGACCAGTCCATATATATTTCTCAATTGTGTCATTCCTGGCCCACGAAATCCAAAAGTCTTGATTGATGTATACTTGCAACCTTTGATTGATGAGTTGCACAGTTGTGGGTTCAAGGGGTTGAAACATTTGATGTGTCTTTTAAGCAAAATTTTAACTTACAGGCTACCTTAATGTGGACTATTAATGATTTTCCTGCGTATGGAATGTTGTCAGGATGGATGACAGCAGGAAAGTTAGCTTGTCCTTACTGTATGGAAAATACTAAATTATTTACTTTGAAACATGGTCGTAAAAATTGTTGGTTTGATTGTCATCGACAACTCTTGCCAATGGGTCATGAGTTTAGGAGTATGAAAAATGCATTCAGAAAGAATACTATTGAACAAAGTTGTCCACCTCCAATCTTAACTGGAGAACAAGTTTGGGAGAGGGTTCAACACTTTCCAAAGGTCATATAATAACAACAAATTTGTTCAACAGTATTCTTTCTGAATGCATTTTTCATACTCCTAAACTCATGATCCATTGGCAAGAGTTGTCAATGACAATCAAACCAACAATTTTACGACCATGTTTCAAAGTAAATGATTTAGTATTTTCCATACAGTAAGGACAAGCTAACTTTCCTGCTGTCATCCATCCTGACAACATTCCATACGTAGGAAATTCATTAATAGTCCACATTAAGGTAGCCCGTAAGTTAAAATTTTGCTTAAAAGACACATCAAATATTTCAACCCCTTGAACCCACAACTTTTTCAACTCATCAATCAAAAGTTGAAAGTATACATCAATCAAGACTTTTGGATTTCGTGGGCCAGGAATGACACAATTGAGAAATATATATGGACTGGTCATACACATCTCAAGTGGAAGATTATATGGTGTTACAAATACAGGCCAACAGGAATATGGTGTAGCAGAAACAGAATGTGGCGTGAATCCATCTGAACATAAACCCAATCTAATATTTCGTGGTTCGGCCGCAAACTGTGGGTATGTTCTATCAAATTGCTTCCAGGCCTCTCCATCATTAGGATGGCACATAACACCAGCTGGTCCTTTATTTTCATGGTGCCATCTCATATGATGAGCAGATCTATTAGATGCATACAACCTCTTTAACCTTGGTATAAGAGGTAGGTAATGCATCACCTTAATAGGAACTTTCTTCCCGCTAGGAGTTCTCTTATAACGAGATTTCCACAAAACTTATACGATTCTAGATCAATATCATCCTTATAGTATAACATGCAACCATTTTCACAACAATGAATTCTGATCGATGGCAATCCTAACTTTGATACTAACATTTTTGCCTTATAGAAATTATCAAGTATCTCCAGATTTGGGTCAACTAAATCATGGATAAGGTAAATCACAGAGTCCATTGCCCCTTGAGGAACATTCCAATCTGATTTGATACTTAATAATCTAATAGTAATAGATAGTTGCGAGTGTGAACACCCCTCATAGAAAGGCCGACTAGCAGCTTCCAATTGTTCAAAGAAAATTTTACATTCAGCATTAAAAGCTTCTTCACCTTGATTACCATATTCAAAATCAGAGTGCACACCAGACGTATCCTGAACCATGTCATGCATTTTATAATTTTCTGCATTAGAATTCACTGCACTACCACTTTCACCAGGAATATAATGTTGAAATACATCAAAACTATTATCAATTTCTCCATGACTAGTTCACACTGTGTATTTTTTTAAAACCCATTTCGATAGAGATGAAGCTCAACAATATCTGGTTTTTCATAATTCAAACATTGACATTTATTACAAGGACACTTGATCACACCAGTACGTTGAAAAGGTTCTAGCGTCTTTGCATACTCCACAAAACCAGTGACACCTTCTACAAATTCAGGTCTTAGGCCCATTCGACCAAAATTAGTCATATTATACATCCAACTATGATCCATCTACACAAATATCACAAAATTTGACTTTGTTAAACATTAAATAAAGTAGTAAATTAAAATCCTAGAAATCCAATTATATCACTCTATCTATGTCTTTTATCTTAAGTTCATTAGCTATGAAACAACTTTAACCAATTCTTCATGCATTTAGCATTATTCTGTAAATTGCTTTCACGATATATGTTAGTCCAACCTTTTTCTATTAGCTATTCTTGAAAATTGTTGCCAACCAAAGATTGGTGTTATTCTAACTGCTAATTTTGATTTTTCTCGTCCAGGTTTTCACCTATGTTATTGTTGTATTTACTATTTATGTGTGCATTCATGTTCCTTAACTTTGGTAAGTATGATTATCGTAGTGTATCTTCTTTCATGTGCATGTCTTTTTATTCATTCATTATTATTAGATTCACCATTATGCACTTACAAAACAAGAATTTAATTTAAGAACATTGTGAAAGAATAAAAAAAAAGTATCTAATAGATTACTTGCATTTTCCCCTCATCAAAATATTTCTGCAACTCCATTGTCACTCATGTTACCTAGTTATGCCAAGTTAAAAGCTTCAAAGTATCTGGTGAACACAGGACATAACATGAATGATCTTTACAACTTAAGACAATTCTCAACAAAGCAAGTTTATCTCATGATTAGAGGTAATTTTTAGAAGGTTTAATCAATCTGGAATTAGCATCTCATTACCTAGATTTGTTGTCATTGTCAACTTCTTGACTACAGAAAAAGAGGTTTCAAATCAGACATCTCTATTTTATTCTATGTATTAATGTGTCTTTTCTTTGTAGGTTTCATATAAATATCTTGTATATAGTAACGATGTGGATAGGATTCATATGTTGATCCCAAGTTGTAGTCTAACTTGATATATATATATAATCGTGATTATTCAGTCCAATTAGTTTGTTTTATGAGTATGATCCAAATAACAACATGTTGTTTATGTTGCAGGACCAACTTAGTAGGAACTTAAAGAATATGCATATGGTTGTTGGTTGATTGGCTCATCTTTTTCAAGCACTTCGATAAGTCCAATCAGGGGCGGAGCCACCTTGGTATCCGAACCCCCTTTGACGAGAAATTATAATATTTATACATAGTTAAAATAATATTTTATGTATATATAGTGGATGTCGAACCCCCTTCGGCTACTGCATTTGTTTATTTTTACGAATTTTGAACCCCCTTATTGAAAATTCTGGGTCCGCCACTGAGTCCAATACCGACTTGTAGTCACAAAAAGTGGCATCACTTAAATTTTCTTAGTGTTTCTGTCACTAATTGACTGTTAGAAGCAACATTTGATCATAGACCAGAAGGCAAATGTAGCCCCAGGAATGGAATTCTGGAATTCTACCTGTACTTGGGTTTCTAATTACCTTATGATGAGACGCTCTCCAACGTATTCAAATAATTTTACTTGGGTTTCTAATTATGTGACCTTGAAAATCTTTGCAAAAAAATAATGTTCACTGTATGTTTTTGACATACTAGAATTACCTAGTATTGAAATTTCAACTAACTCGAATATTAGACCGACCTACATTATGACCAGCAATACTCATCCACATGAATACATTTGTTGCACTCGATGGTTCTCCTAGTGCTTTGAGAACCATGAAATCTTAAACGCTAGGTGATTTCTTCTTATTTGTCTAAGCCTTGGTGGAAGGTGGATAGAGTTCGGAGATAGCATATACCCATGGATTTAGTTAACGTGCAAGCAAGTTGTGTTCATAACTCTCAATGAAGTAAAATTTGACTGTTGTTATCGATAAGGTACACAGCCAGAGCCTTCTCATACTTAAGAGACCTATTAGAGTAAAGCAGAGCCCAATAACAAAGCTTGTGGTAACTGGCAAAGTACTGATGATTCTACTAACTGTTTAGTTACTAGTGTTTGCCCTTGTATCATCTTTGGACAGATTTCTAAAATACTAAACAAAGGAACAACTTGTAAGTATATGCACATTTTTTTCTTGGAAAAAATAATTTTTTGATGTTTGGTTACCAAGAATATGATGTTTTTATTTTTTATTTTTTCTGTTAGCATGTGCTAGTAGAGGTCCATTATATGGTTTGTTGGGACTGAGAGGATTGCCTAGCCTATATTCCTGCTTCTATAGGTCCAAAATGAGGGGCCAATATGATCTGGAAGAGGCACCTTGTGTTGATTGTCTTGTACATGTATTCTGTGAACTTTGTGCTCTTTGCCAAGAATACAGAGAGCTTAAGAACCGTGGCTTTGATATGGGAATAGGTAATTTTTATAAGTTTATACACCGAGAAAAGTATTTACATAATCAGATCACTAAGATTTATGGAAATTGTGTTGTAGGGTGGCAAGTTAATATGGATAGACAAAGCCGGGGAGTTACGATGTCCCCTTATCATCAGTACTTTTACTGCACATTTTTTAGGATCCTAAAATTAAATTATCCGAACTAATACTTGAATACAAGAACAACAAATCACTAGTGTTTTTGCAGTAAATTTTCGCTCCATATATATGTATGATATTAGAACTTTTAAGCTTATGAGACCATATGATCTCACAGGAAGTTTTTGCAGCAGCCTCAATCGCAACCAAATTTCATTTTGCCTATGAACTATTTTTGGTGAAAAGCTAAATTGATGTTCAACAAGATTATGCATGACAGTTTAACAAGGCTTGCAACATGCTCTATTTTTACTACACTGTACATCTGTAACTTAAAACACTGTCTCAAATACATGTATCATATGGACTATAGAATCATGACAAAATAATCGTCCCTGCCACTGTCGATTTTGCCTTATCAAAAATTCAGCTTCTATAAATATATGTAGATCTGCACATAGCCTCGAGTACACACTTGAGCAGTGCAATTATAAAGATGGGCAATCGTCGTCTAGTACTATAACTGAATGTCATTCTACTCCATTACATCTCAATGTGGATAATGAATACTCTGAAACTTCAAAAGTAATTCATATCTTCAACTCCTATATTAAATCATTGATGATAATCTCTACTGCATCTTTTTCAAAATCAAGAATCTCTTATGGACATATTTCTTATCTCACATTCAACTATTAATACTAATTCCAAAGGTTTGATTAAATATAACAAAGAATTATATCTTAACTAACTACACATGCTCACAAACTTTTAAAATTAAAAACTGAAAAGCTCCAAAATTACCTATTGAAAATCGACATATGGATTTCTCACGAATCGACAGAAACTAATGCTTCAACTGAGTGATTGAGCGTGGCTGGCAGCAGGATGAACGGTGCTGCAGTGTCATCTATGAGCGTGGTTGGCGGCAGGCTGAACGGCGCTGTAGTGTCGTCTATGAGCGTGGCTGGCGGCAGGCTAAACCGTGGGAGAATGAATCATGGGAGATAGAATCGCGGGATATAGGGCTTTTTAGGTGATATAAAAATTTAGGATAGACGCGCTATAAGTCAAATTTGTTTTCCTTATTTTAATTGTTTTCCTTATTTTAATTATTTCCTTTTTTTAGCACAATTTGGTCAATAATATTTTAAAATAAGAGACCTCATGAAGTCTTGTTTCAAAATATTATTGACCAAATTTGACTAAAAAAGGAGGCATTGGGAAGTCTCTAAATTTTTTTTTTATTTTTTACTTTCCCAAATAGAGACCTCGTGAGATGGCATATTTTGGGCAAAGTAGCAGCAAAAATAACTTTTAAAATAAGTGATCTATATAAAATTATTTATATATATAATCGACCTCATGAGGTCTCTTTATTAAAAATAAAATAAAATAAATTATAGATAAAAATAGTGACGTCATGAGGTCTCTTTTTAGCGACCTACTTTTGAGGTCTCTTTGAAAGAAGTTGTTTTAAAAACAAATGAACTAAAGTACATTTTGGGTTTATTATTAAGCACTGATATGGGGATGAGAGTTCATATTCACTCAAGTCTCCAAGAAAACCATGTAGCCATCACGGGTATTAACGCATCATACTTTTTAGATGATCACTTAAGTTAAGCTAGTGGATCCACTAAGTTAAGTAGTTCTATGCGACGGCAAAATATAGGACAGTTCTGGCAGCATTGGCAAGACGTTGTATCACCATTTAAGCTCATAGTGGTGGTTGTCGGATAGAGAATCTCTCATAGAAACTATATATATAGGTAAAGTAAGTTTGTTATTGCATTTCTTTAACGAACTAAGTGTTTTCATTGTTTTTACAAGCTTTTATATATATTGCATACGTCTACCTACTTTATTTAAGTCAAGTTACTCAGGATTTGAACAGAACCAAGGTATGCGTTTCTTCTTACTCTTTTCAAGTTTAAGTTGTTGTTAGCATTCCAACTCGCATACTCTTACATTCAATGTACTAATGTCAATTGACCTGTATCGTATTATGATTCAGACGCAGGTAATCAGGATCATCATCATACAGTGCCGTGTTGTTCTAACTGAGCATTCAGAGTAAGTGGTGAGCCTCCTTACATTTCGGAGCAAACATTTATTTCTTTTTAGTGTTTCTTTATAGAATGTTGTGGGGTTTGTCCCAACATTCATCTTAGTATTATTGAGACTTCTTAGAAAGTAAGACAGTTTAGTTTGGAGTCTTCTTCTTTTTATTGTAGATGTTTTTCTATGAGACTTAAGTCTCATTTTTGCCAAGTTATTTAATTCAAGTTATTTTATGAGAATGTTTTTTTATATTGAGTTAAGTCTTCCGCTAAGTTAAGCAAGCCAAGCCAAGGGTCCGCTCAAGGCCATCAATGGTCATTAAGTGCCGGTCACGTCCAGGATATAGGCTCGGGGTGTGAAAGTTGACCATCCCAAATAGAGTAAGAACAAGGTAAAATATAGCTGAAGGAGACATCAACATATAAATTTTGCGAAATTAACTCCACGACAAGAAGTTGATGCATGCTAATACTCTTCAATCAAAGTTCTTATTACCCAAGTTTAATTCCAAAAAATAAAGAAAAAAATGAATTCACCATTTTACAAAACATACGATTGTTTACGAATGACTCTAGATCTAATACAATTCTGATCAAAATCTTATTTCCAGTGTGATACCTGAATGAAGAAAATCTTTCTAAGTCTTTGTTCTAGATTGAGTGTTCGAATGTTGGAATGAAATTTTTCTTTACCAAATTAATGGTGATGAGATTAAAATTAGAGAATTCGTTCTACCAAGAATCTATACAAGGAAACATCTTAAACAAATAAAATTTAGAAAGAATCAATTGAGAATGGGTAACAGAAGAATATAAAGGAAACAAAGGAAGAACACTTACATTGAGATGGAAAAGCACACAGGAGAGTAGAGATGACGGATCTAGCTCTGACCGGAGACGAGCTATAGAGGAAGCTCACTTTCTTAATATCTAAAATTAAATTTCATCGGTGCATGTTTGGTCTCCTTCACAATCTAGATAGATCTAAATTTTTTTTTAAGTTTTCATTTTGTTTTTTTTCTTATTTTCTACTACTGACGTTTTCTTCCAACTTTTTATTTACATTTTTTTAATTATAGGTACAAGATGACTTACAAAGATCTACAAAGCTTAATACAAGGCTCATAACCTCTTGGGAGCTTGACAAGAACTCTTACTGGGTAGTTCACCTATAAAAAAAGAAAGAGTGAGATTATCAAAAGAATAATAGGAAGAAATACCGGATAAATAGAGCACAAACCTTTGTCAACTGAATTTTTCAGCATTCTTCATCATTGAAGAGCATCAAGGGTGGCGGACAGAGATGCAGTAATGGAGAACTGGAAAAAGTGGAATGAGAAGAAGGATCAAATTAGGAAAGTTGGTCCGGGTTTTGGGCTAACAATGTACTTTTTTTTTCTTTGTTTTATTTTAACTTTTAGCCCATCAAGGCATTAATAAAAGGACTTCAAGTCCAAAATTTATTTTTCTTAAAAAAGTAAATAAATTAGCAATCGCAAATGCTTAAATAAAAATAAAGAAAGAAAGATGGAATTATTGAAATGTGTGCATATACGTCTTAATCACAATCAAGATAGAGTAATCAATACACCTAAAAAACTGTATTCTTTTATATTAATTCCTTCATTTTATACATTCTTTGTCAACTTTTAACTGTAATATTTAGCTTTTCAAAATTTATTTTGACCACTTTTCAAAATAAAATAAGATTATATTAATTTAATTTTTTATGAATTTTTTAATATTCTAAAATTATACGAAAAGTACTTAAATATCCATTATTTTCATATTAGTATGATGAAAAATATAACGTATATTACTAGTCAAAGTTCTTAGGCTCTACTCTACAAATATGATAATTAAAAGTGAACTGATGAATATTAGCTTGTACCATGTTAGAGCCGCCTACTCCTACATTTTCAGGAAGGGGGGTACCGTTCTTTTTAGCTTCGGCTAGTGCTTTAGCATGCAAAAATTCGTTTTACAACAAGACATTAAATGATTACTCAAATGTCCCGTTCCACCGGATTACCAATAGTTTTATGATTTAATCTATGTTTACATTTATTACAAATAGCTTGTGTTTTATCTTCATTTTGTGTCATAAATTGTCACACAACCGATTTGTTAGCACAGTCTACCTTAGGCCTAGGATGTACGGGGGGAACGGGGGCAGGACAACGAAAGGGAGCGGGACTGGGAGTACTAGTAGTCGTAGGTGGCTCAGTTTCATCATCATCATCATCAAAAGTAGGCGTATCAATATAATCATCATTATCATTATCATTATCATCATCTCGAGGCAAATCCTCATTAAAATTACCAAACCGATGTTGTAAATGTTCATGATAAAGATCTAATCCATAATTACTATTAATATTAAAAACAGTATCATTAACATGTGTATAATCCTCCTATTCATTGTTACTATAGTAGATTTTTTAGTTTTAGATCAAGAAGAACTACCGGTTTTTGGATTATCGGAGGATGTAAAGTTAAACAAATTTTGAACATGCTCAATTGAACTTTTTTTACCTTTTCCTTTTTGAACAACATTTTTACTGAAATCCATGTTCAAATATTAAACGTGAGTAGATTATATATAATATGAAAAATGTAATGCAAACAAATAATTAATCACAAAATAAATAAATAATTATTGCAATATAAATGAGATGTAAATTATAAGTTGGAACGAATGTACCAAACGTCTACTTTAAAAAGTAGACGTTTATGACCGTCGAAAGTGGAAAGTGGAAAGTTTAAAGTTGAATTTTGAAGCTCCAAATCCATTTTCCAAAGACCAAAATCGGAATTTCAACAAATTTTAAGAGAATAGATATTAGAGAAGTAGAGAGTTGAGAGTTGAGAGAATATAAGATGATTTTGTGAATTTGTGATTGAAAAGAATGAAAGTTTAGGGGTCTTTATAGGTAAAAAAAAGAGTTAAAGTGTAATTTTTAAAACTTTGAGGTATTAAAAAAGTTAAGGGGGGGTAGGGGGTGTAATTGGCTGCAAAAATGGAGAAAGAGTTGTTGGGGGCCCCCACTAGCCGTTGCCCAACGGCTCTAAACAGTCACATTTTTTTATAAAAAAATTAATTTTGGATCGGACGACCGGACCGAGATTTACCGGAACCGAGAATAACCGGTAAAACACTGTTTCCGTCCCGTTATCTGTTCAGGAACCGGAACTTACCGGTCCCTAGAGGGATTGATCGGAACGGAACAGGACCGGTAACGGACCGGGACGGACCGGACCGATATCCGGGACCTACCGGTTCCGTTTCCACCCCTAATTATACTAAATATAATTGTTGCATAATAATTTATCATTATATTAAATATAACAAATTTATATTAGTTAATCACATTACTCTCTCTTGCAATTAATTTTAAATTCTGAAAGTATTCATATTTTTTGGTATAATTCACAAGAAGTATTTTAAGGCGTGAACTATAAAAATAATATTTTTATTCATGTTTTTTAAGCACCGTAAAAAATTAATAGTGATAAACTAATATGAGACGAGGAGAGTATTTCACATACACATTACTTTATTATATATTATACTATATATTAATATAAATGGCTTATGTTTATTATGAAAATTATAAAAAGACATTATTATTTGGACCACAAAACAACTATTGTGATTAAAATAATTTCAAAATATTATATATTATTTTTCATTAAATTTTAGTTTATTTAATTTTTTGGAAATTTATATTCCATATAAAATATAACTCAATATATGTTTTATTTTCAATTTATTATATTCGTGCAACGCGCGCTTACGAATACTAGTATTGTAGAATAATTAAACTATATTTAATTCACAGTAAAACATCCACTTAAATTGTGTTTTAAAATAAATGTATAACCACCTAAGGCAACGGTATTGGCAAGGGATCATTATGAGTGGATACATTTATCATTTTACAATCGTAATTGAGTATAATCCTATTGTATTTAGAATGAATTTCTAACTGAAATTATGTGGAAAACTGTAAAAAAAAAAATGTTAATTACTTCTCATGCCTCAAATGTGACGTTATATCAATTATAACGTAAAAAGAATTTTAAAAAATATTCAAAATTGATCTCATATCATTTGGTTGTTGAGCAACATAATGTTATTTTAATGAAATCATGAAATTCGTTTAATTGAAATTGCTCCATTATCATTAGCATTCCAACTCGCATACTCGTACATTCAATGTACTTATGCCACTTGGCCTGCATCGTATTATGATGCAGACACAGTTAATCAGAATCAACATCATCCAGCACCGCGTTGATCCAACTGAGCATTCGGATTTAATGGTGAACCTCCTTGCATTCCGGAGGACACATTTATTTATTTTCAGTTTTTCTTTATAGGATGTTGTGGGGTTTGTCCCAATATCCATCTTAGTATTATAGAAGCTTCTTAGACAGTCATACAGTTTACTTTAGAGTCTCTTCATATTATTGCAGATGTTTTGCTATGAGATTTAAGTGTCATTTTATCCAAGTTATTTTATGAGAATGTTTTTTTATATTGAGTCAAGTCTTCCGCTAAGTTAAGTAAGTCAGGTCAAGGGTCCGCTCAAGTCCAGCAATGGTCATTGAGTGTGGTCACGTCCAGGGTGTAGGCTCGAAGCGTGGAAAACTTGGTATCAGAGCACAGAGTTCAAGAGTCCTAGAGAGTCTACGAAGTTTTGTCTGTAGATTCCTAGTTATCGATGTGAAGCGTGCCACATCTATAATTAGGAGGCTGCAACATCAAGGGATTCCTCACTTCTTTCATATTCCTTTTCGTGCGTTAGAGTTTATCTCTAAAAGGTTCTCTCTACTTTGTGCTTACGCGTGTTTTAGATAACCATGCATCCACGAAGAGCAGCAAGAGGTCGTCCAGCTAGGAGGAACGTCGGGGAGCTAGAGGTACCTAATGCTCCAAACGTGCAACCTCAAGTACAAGTCACAAATGCTGAATTCCGTGAGACTATCTGGATGTTGAGCCAAGTTGTGACAAATCAGGCTGGAAAACAAAGAGGAGATCGACAAGAAGAGGCTGACACCTTGAGGATTTGGGAATTCTTGAGAATGAATCCTCCTAGTTTCACCGGTTCGAGCACTACTAAAGACCCAGAAAATTTTTGTGGAAGAGTTTAAGAAGGTTTTTGATGTGATGCATGTTGTTGATGCTGAAAGGGTTGAGCTAGCTGCATATCAACTGAATAATGTGGATATGACTTGGTTCGATTAGTGGAAGGAGAGCAGAGATGAGGATGCACCACATCCGACTTAGGCCTATTTTTAATAGGCTTTCTTGGAGCATTTCTTTCCCCGAGAATTGAAAGAGGCTAAGGTACGAGAGTTTCTTACACTGAAACAGAACTCCTTCAGTGTACATGAGTATGGGTTGAAATTCACCCAATTGTTCTGCTATGCTTCTGAAATGGTTAAGGACATAAGGAGCAGGATGAGCTTGTTTGTCGTTGGCTTGGGTCATGATCAAGCAAAGAGGGAAGAGTTGCGATGCCGATAGGCGACAATGACATATCTAGGTTGATTGTTTATGTGCAGTAGGTCAAAGAGGAGAAGCTGAGGGATAGAGAAGAGTATAGAAACAAGAAATCAATGACTGGGAATGGGCCTGGGCAGCAAAAAGGTGGTTCTAATCGGCTACAATTCCAGAAACAAAAGGGTCCTGAACCATCATCTTCTAATGTTCCTGAACCCAGAAACAAAGGTGAGCATCATGGCAAAAATTCGCAGAACTTCATAGCTAGATCAGTACAGTCTCAAAGAAGTGTGGCACAGGGAAGTAGTTGGGCTCCTGCATGTGCTAAGTGTGGTAGAACCCACACAAGTAAATGTCGTGATAGCTAGATGGGTTCTTTAAGTGTGGTCAAGAGGTCACTTCATGAGGGAGTACCCTAAGAACATGCAAAGTAGTGGAAATCCAGGCAATATAGCTCAATATTCATCAGCTGCTCCACCAGAAAGGCCTGCACCTAGAGGAGCTACTTCTGGTACTGGAGGAGGGGCAAATCGCCTCTATGAAATCACTAGCCTCCAAGAGCAAGAGAACTTTCTAGATGTTGTCACTAGTATGATCAAAGTCTTTACTTTTGATGTTTATGCTTTGCTAGACCCAGGAGCAAGTTTGTCTTTTGTAACTCCTTATGTTGCAAATAAGTTTGAAATTCTTCTTGAGAAACTTTGTGAACCCTTCTGTATTTCTACATATGTTGGGGAGTCTATTCTACCAGAAAAAGTCTATCGTGATTGTCCTTTTCCACCAATCACAAGGACACCATGACTGATCTAGTGGAGTTAGACATGGTAGATTTTGATGTCATTCTAGGTATGGACTGACTTCATTCCCATTATGCATCAATAGATTATAGAACTCGAGTTGTCAAGTTTCAGATTCCTAATGAGTCAGTCATAGAGTGGAGTAGTAGTTGAGCAGTGCCTAAAGGTCGTTTCATTTCGTACCTTAAGGCAAGAAAGCTAGTTTCAAAGGGTTGTATCTATCACTTAGTCCAATTTAATGACTCAAGTGCTGAGGTACCTTCTCTTCAGTCAGTTCCTATAGTAAAAGAGTTTCCAGAAGTCTTTCCTGATTATCTACCTAGAGTCCCTCCTAAGAGAGAAATAAACTTCGGCATAGACATCATTCCAGATACTTGCCCTATCTCTATTCCTCCATATATATAGGCACCAGCAGTGTTGAAAGAACAATTTAAAGATCTGTTATATAAGAGTTATATTCGACCAAGCGTCTCACCTTGGGGTGCTCTGGTCTTGTTTGTGAGAAAGAAGGATGGTTCCCTTAGGATGTGGATAGATTACCGTCAATTGAATAAGGTTACCATCAAGAATAAGTATCCTCTTCCAAGGATAGATGATCTATTCTATCTAATTTAGGGTGCCATATGTTTTTCAAAAATACCTCAGATCTGGCTACCATCAGTTGAAGGTTAGGGAATGTGACATCCCAAAGACAACTTTTAGAACCAGATATGAGCATTATGAGTTTTTGGTCATGTCAGTTGGATTGACCAATGCGCCTGCAACATTCATGAATCTTATGAATATAGTCTTCAAACTTTATTTAGATATGTTTGTTATCGTCTTCATTGATGACATACTAATTTATTCAAGAAGTGAAGAAGATCATGCTAGTCATCTCAGGTTAGTCCTTCAGACTTTGAAAGATAAGGAGTTGTATGTCAAGTTCTCCAAGTGTGAATTTTGGCTTAAGTCTGCGGCATTCTTGAGCCACATAGTTTCCGGTGATGGGATTATAGTTGATACCCAAAAGATAGAAGTGGTTCAGAGTTGGCCTAGACCCACGTCTCCAACTGATATAAGGAGTTTCTTAGGTTTGGCTGGCTACTATACAAGTTTTGTTGAGGGGTTTACATCTATCTCGTCTCTTTTAACCAATTTGACTCAAAAGACAGTTAAGTTTCAATATCTGAAGCTTGTGAGAAATGTTTTTAAGAGTTGAAGAAGAGGTTGACTACTGCCCATTGTTGACCTTACCAGAAGTTACTCAAGGATTTGTGGTGTATTGTGATGCATCTAGAGTTGGTTTGGGTTGCATGTTAATGTAGAATGGAAAGGTTATAGCTTATGCCTCCAGACAATTGAAAGTTCATGAGAAGAATTATCCAACTCATGACTTAGAATTGACTGCAGTTGTATTTGCTTTGAAGATATGGTGACACTACTTGTATGGTGTTCATGTCGACATATTCACTGATCACAAAAGTTTACAATATGTGTTCACCCAGAAGGAGCTAAATCTCAGACAGAGGAGGTGGTTAGAATTACTCAAGGATGATGGCATGAGTATTCTTTATCACCTAAGTAAGGCTAATGTGGTTGTTGATGCTTTAAGCAGGTTATCTATGGGGAGTACCGCCCATGTTGAGGAAGAAAAAAAGGAGTTAGCCAAAGATGTGCACAAACTTGCATACCTGAGAGTCAGACTTATGGATTCCACAAAAGGAGGAATAGTGGTGACCAATGGGTCTTAGTCATCATTGGTGTCAGAATTGAAAGAGAAGCAAGACCAAGACCCCATTTTGTTGGATTTGAAGGCAAATGTTCATAAGCAAAGGGTATTAGCTTTTGAACAAGGGGGAGATGGTGTGTTAAAGTATTAAGGTAGATTGAGTGTACCTATGGTGTATGGACTCCAAGGGAGGATTATGGAGAAAGTTCATATCTCTAGATATTCCATTCATTTGGGTTCCACAAATATGTACCGCAATTTGAGAGAGGTATATTGGTGGGAAGGTATGAAGAAAGGCATTGCTGAGTTTGTTGCCAAATGCCCAAATTAACAACAAGTGAAAGTAGAACACCAAAGACCTGGAGGTTTGGCTAAGAATATCGAACTTCTAGAATGAAAGTGAGAGATGATTACTATGGACTTCATCACATGTTTACCAAGGTCTCGCAAGCAACATAACTCAATTTGGGTGATTGTCGATAAAATGAAAAAATCAGCCCACTTCTTGCCGGTAAAGACCACTCATCCGATAGAAGACTATGCATAATTATACATTCAGGAAGTGAGACTTCATGGATTCCCAGTGTCGGTCATTTCAGATAGAGGTGCACAATTTACTGCACAGTTCTGGAAGTCTTTCTAGAAATGTTTGGGTTCAAAGGTGAACTTAAGCACTGCTTTTCATCCTCAGACACATGGACAAGCAGAGCGTACTATCCAGACCTTAGAAGATATGTTGAGAGCTTGCGTGATTGATTTCAAGGGGAATTGGGATGATCACCTATATTTAATTGAGTTTGCTTACAACAACAATTATCATCGAGCATCCAAATGGCTTCTTACAGAGATCGTTATAGAGAAGATGCAGATATCCTATTAGGTGGTTCGAAGTTGGTGAAGCAGGGTTGATTGGACCATATCTAGTTCACCAAGCTATGGAGAAGGTGAAGGTAATTCAAGAGAGATTTAAAACGGCATAGAGTCTTCAAAATCCTACACAGATGTTAGGAGAAGGTCATTGGAGTTCGAAGTGGATGATTGGGTATACTGGAAGGTTTCACCCATGAAGGGTGTTATGAGGTTTGGTAAGAAAGAGAATCTTAGTTCTGGTATATTGGACCATATTTCATAGCCAAAAGGATTGGAAATGTATCTTATGAATTAGGATTACCCCAAGAGTTGAAAGCAGTTCATCCAGTGTTTCACATTTCTATGTTCAAGAAGTGCATAGGCGATCCTTCATTGACCGTACCAACTGAAAATGTGGGGATTTAGGATACCTTATCCTATGAATAAATTCCGGTACAAATTTTAGATCGCAAAGTCCGCAAGTTGAGAACAAAGGAGGTTGCATTAGTCAAAGTCCTTTGGAAGAACCAATGTGTTGATGAAGTGACTTGGGAAGCTGAAGAGGATACGAAGAAGACATATCCACATATATTTTAAATCGGAGAGGATGCAAGTCAAGATACTAGTTCTATTCCTAGTACATTATAAACTATAAGTAAGCATGTGGTTACTTGCTTTTGTTTGTTCGGTGTTGAACTACTGTTACTATCCTTAGCTTAGTGTTTGGAGAAGAGAGAAAAGAATAAGAAAAGGGAGAAACGTCAAGTTTTCTCCAAGAACTCCAAGGATTTGGAGTGGAATTCGTCAGGGGTGATCCCTATTAAGGTATGTGAGATCTTTTGTGGTGGTTTAGTTCATACACACATCAAACTTATTTCAATTCAGTCGTTTTAGAATTGTTTACATGTTAAGAAGTGAGTTTTTGATGAATCTTATCGAAATCATGTTGGTTGAGTTGTTTGAATGCCCATTGACGCTTGATTCGTAATTCTGGGTTGTTTTTTTGAGTTAGATCTATTGGGTATTAAAGGTATTTGATCCTAAGGGTTTGGGAAATGAACTATGGAGGTTTAGAGCATTTAAGATCAGCAAACGAGTTGAAAAATTTGTCAGATGCACCTAGGCAGGGCCAGGCACATCGCGCCCCCATAGCGCTAGAAAGGCTAGGGCAGTGCGCCTGCAGTGCCCGAAATGAGCCCCAATCATTTGCGGATGGCGCGGCGCGCCCCTGATACGCCCGGATCAGCAATTTTCGCCCAGTATTTTGTAGATTAGTCTAGTTAAGTCCTTCTAAGGTACATTAACACTCTCCAGTAATTCTAATTACTTCAAATGATTCTAAAAACCTAAAAATCACCAAAAACATGAATCATAACCTTGAATTCAAGTAAAACTAAGATTAAAGTCAAATGAGTTAAGAGTCAAGTCTAGAAGTTAAGAAGCCAGTCAAAACAAAGTTTCAAGATGTATTAATGTTTTAACTTCGTTTTAAGGCTCAAGTTTCAAGTTAAGTAAAGGGTAAAGAGTTGAAGATCTTCTTTCAAAGAAATATAAGGAGAACTAAGTATTCCCTAAGAGTTGAGTTCATTTCTCAAAATCTATAAGGGAACTAAGTATTCCCTAAGAGTTTATAAATATTTTTGACATTTAAGTTAAGAGGAAACTAAGAGTTCCAAAAGAGTTTTGAATAAGAAAAAGGGAACATTGATTTCAAGAGAGCTTTTTAAAGCTAAGTGTTGAACAATGATCTCAACCCAAAGAAAGAAGTTGTTTTAAAAACACATGATTTAAATAACATTTTGGATTAGTGTTTCACACCAATGTGGGAATGAGAGCTCATATTAACTCAAGTCTCCATGAAAACCATGTAGCCATCATGGGTATTAACGGGTCATACTTTTTAGATGATCATGTAAGTTAAGCTAGTGGATCCACTAATTTAAGTAGTTCTATGCGTCGGCAAAGTATAGGACAGTTCTGGCAGCGTGGGTAAGACGTTGTATCACAATTTAGGTTCATAGTGGTGGTTGTCGGTTAGAGAATCTCCCATAGAAATAATATTCTTATATATATATAGGTAAAGTAAGTTTGTCATTGCATTTCTTTAATGAACTAAGTGTTTTCATTGTTTTTACAAGCTTTTATATATATATATATATATTGCATATGTCTACCTGCTTTACATTAAGTCAAGTTACTCATGAGTTTAGCAGAACCAAGGTAAGTATTCCTTCTTACTCTTTTCAAGTTTAAATTATTGATAGCATTCCAACTCGCATACTCGTACATTGAATGTAATGATGTCAGTTGGCTTGCATCGTATTATGATGCAGACGCAACTAATCAGGATCAGCATCATCCAGTGCCGCATTGATTCAGCTGAGCATTGGGAGTCAGTGGTGAGCCTCCTTGTACTCCGGAGGACACATTTATTTATTTTCAGTTTTTCTTTATAGGATGTTGTGGGGTTTGTCCCAACATCCATCTTAGTATTATATAGGCTTCTTAGACAGTCAGACTGTTTAGTTTAGAGTCTCTGCTTTGTATTGTAGATGTTTTTCTAGGAGACTTACATGTCATTTTGGCCAAGTTATTTAATTCAAGTTATTTTATGAGAATGTTTTCTTATATTGAGTTAACTCTTCCGCTAAGTTAAGTAAGTCAGTCCAAGGGTCCTCTCAAGGTCTACAGTGGTCATTGTGTGCCGGTCATGTCCAGGGTGTAGGCTCGGGACGTGACAGTTGACCATCCCAAATAGAGTAACAACGAGGTAAAATATAGGTGAAGAAGACATCAACATATAAATTTTGTAAAATTAACTCCACGACAAGAAGTTGGTGCATGCTAATACTCTTCAATCAAAGTTCTTATAACCAAGTTCAGTTCAAAAAAATGAAGAAAAATATGATCTCACCATTTCACAAAACATACGATTGTTGACGGAACGACTCTTGATCTGATACAATTCCGATCAAAATCTTATTTCCAGTGTGATACCTGCATGATGAAACTCTTTCTTAGTCTTTTTCTAGATAGAATGTTCGAATGTTGGAATGAAATTTTTCTTTACCAAATTAATGGTGATGAGATTAAAACTAGAGAATTCATTCTACCAAGAAATTTAATAAGGAAACATCATTAAAAATTAAAATTTAGAAAGAACCAAATTGAGAATGAGTAACAGAAGAATATAAAGAAAACAAAAGAAGAACACTTACACTGAGATGGAAAAGCACACATGAGATTATAGATGACGGATCTAGATCTAACCGGAGACGAGCTATAGATGAAGCTCACTTTCCTAATCTCTAAAATTAAATTTCATCGGTGCATGTTTGGTCTCCTTCTCAATCTAGAAAGATCCAAATTTTTTTAAAGTTTTCATTTTGTTTTTTTTCTTATTTTTTACTGACGTTTTATTCCAACTTTTTATTTACATTTTTTATTATAGGTACAAGATGACTTACAAAGATCTACAAAGCAGAATACAAGGCTCACACCCTCTTGGGAGCTTGACAAGAACTCTCACTGGGTAGTTCACCTAAAAAAAAAGAGTGAGATTATCAAAAGAATAATAGGAAGAAATACCGGAAAAATAGAGTACAAACCTTTGACAACTGAATTTTTTAGCATTCTTCATCATTGAAGAGCATCAAGGGTGGCGGACAGAGATGCAGAAATGGAGAATTGGAAAAAGTGGAATGAGAAGAAGGATCAAATTAGGAAAGCTGGTCCGGGTTTTGGGCCAACAATGTACTTTTTTATTTATTTTATTTGAACTTTTAGCCCATCAAGGCATTAATGAAATGACTTCAAGTCCAAAATTATTTTTTGTTTAAAAAAGTAAATGAATTAGCAATCGCAAATGCTTAAATAAAAATAAAGAAAGAAAGATGGAATTATTGAAATGTGTACATAGAATTCTTACATACAATCAAGACAAAGTAATCAATACACCTAAGAAGTTATATTCTTTTATATTAATTCCTTCAATTTATACCTTCCTTGTCAACTTTTAATTGTAATATTTAGTTTTTCGAAATTTAATTTGACCACTTTTCAAAATAAAATAAGATTATATTAATTCGATTTTTTATGAATTTTTTTATATTCCTATACGAAAGTACTATAAATATCTATTATTTTCATATTGATATGATGAAAATTATATCGGTAATTATTAGTCAAAGTTCTTATGTTTTACTCTAAAAAATATGACAATTAAAAGTGAACTAATGAATAATAGTTTATTATTATACTAAATATAATGTTACTTATTAATTTATCATTATATTAAACATAATAAAATTTATATTAGTTGATCATCTTACTAATCAAATCTATGCTTTTTTTATTTTATTATATCCGCGCAATGCGCGCGTACGAATACTAGTATTGTACAATAATTAAAACTATATTTAATTTACAGTGGAACATCCACTTAAATTGTGTTTTGAAATAAATGTATAACGACCTAAGGCAACTATATTGGCAAGGGATCATTATGAGTGGATACACTTATCATTTCACAATCGTAATTGAATATAATCCTATTGTATTTCTAACTGAAATTATGTGGAAAACTATAAAAAAAAATGGTAATTACTTCTCATGCCTCAAATGTGACGTTATATCAATAATAACGTAAAAAGAATTTTCAAAAATATTTTGAATTGATCTCATATCATTTGGTGGTTGAGCAACATAATGTTATTTTAATGAAATCATGAAATTCGTTCAATTGAAATTACTCCATTATCATGAGCAAATATGAAAGAAGTGCACGACCAGTCTCAAATAAGACTAAATGATTAAGGTCATAATAATGAGGGTGGGAATAATAACAAGCGATGATATAATAATCATCGAGGTAGTGATCATAACAAAAGGAAGAAAAATATGAGTTAACAAAATAATCATTCAAGAAGCAAAGGTGAACACTGTTATCATCGTGACCTGAAAGGTCGACTGAAAAAATGAATATCGAACACTTGAGTAGTTTGTCGGGCTTCATCAAAATTCTTTTAAAAAGAAAAAATAAAGGCGGTACCTCTTTTTCTTTTGTTTGGGTGGAGTTACATTTGACTCTTAAGGATGGTTCTCAGGTGGAGCCTTCTCAGAATATGAAAATGTTGAGGTGAATTTAACATTGAAAACGATTTTTTTATGATCTTGATGTTATTATTCATTTAGAAGCTAGAGACTTCTTTGAATAGCGAAACACAAGATTGATCATTGAATTGAAAAATTAATAAAGTTGTTGTTTTTATGTGTTTAAAATATATTATTTAGAGTTAAAGTACTTGAATTTTCATTTGTTAGTTTATTCATTACTTCTTCTTATTATTTTTTTTTTTATGAAGATAAATAAAAAATGTTAGTCTTCAATTGGACTCAAGATCAATAGTAGAGATATGTGTCTTTTGGATAGAGCCACAATTCATACAATATCAAAGAAAAAAGAAATATTTCTCTCGTTTAGTTATTAAAAAGGGCTTATGTCAATACAATTTCCGACAATACAAAATTGATCGAGGAATCTAAAAGAGTGTTTTTATTACTATCTTGAGGAACACTACTTTTCGCTGATACATAATGCATTGTATTGTAGTAAGTCTCAAAGAAACTTGTTAAGTTTCAAGGTTATTCGTCAAAATTACTATTAACTACGAATGAAGAAAATTTCGAATACCTTTATATTACTACAATAAACACTGAAAAGACAATTATGCATGAAAAATTACCTACGATTTGTTATGGGTTAATTGTACTGTAAAAATATTGTTATGCTTGAATCATGTGTCATAGTTAAGAAAACTTTTACTGATTTTAATGATTTTATCATTTGGCATGACTTTATAATATGATGTGGGCATACTTTGAAGAACAAAATTGCTTCAATCAAAAACTCGAGCCTACACCCTGGGCGTGACCTGCACTCGAGAACCATTACTGGTCCCCAAGCGAACCCCCATCCTGACTGAATTCAAGCGGAACACTAACTAAAGAATACAAAGCTTAAAAACTGAATAAAAATTCATGAAACTGAAATATGAAACTTTAACTCAAATAAAAACTATGCAAAAAATAATATATTTAACTCGCCATAAAGACAACTTAAGTCTTTAAAACATTTAACAAAATAAATGATACAAACTTTTCAACTATACTGACTATCTATGAAGCTTCTAAATGACAAAGATGGAAGTTGCAATAAGACTCACGACATCCCGACTAAATTAAAAGTAAATGAAATCCTCCAGAAATAAAGAGGCTCACCATAGCTAACTCGAACTCCATGTGGTATCAACGAAACTTCTGTTGATGACCCTGAATACTTGTGTCTGCGTTATGAGAAGATGCAGGTCAAATTGCTCGGTACGTGGAATGTATGAGCATGTAAGAGAAATTCTAAAGCATAAACATAAGCTTGAACTGGAGAAAAATAAACATACATACCTCTTCTCAACTCAAATCAACTCAAGAAAACAAGATAACTCAACTCTAAGATTAGTGTCATGGTCCGAGAGCACCCTCTAGTTGTATTCGATCTCGGAGAGATCTTATACAAGCCCTTAGCATTCATTACATAAAAGCATAGAAAAATATGGAAGCATTTAAAACTTTCTTTAAAACATAACTCAGAAAGTATTTCATAAAAACGAAAGTATTTCTAACATCATTGTCTCAAACCATCTATGAATTACATGAATAAAAGTCTTGGGACGCAGCCCACATAAAATCGAAAAAAATATGAAAGGACAAAAAAGGAACATAAAGGTTTGTCCTCGAAGCTATGAGGACTCACCACTTCTTCACTTCCTCAAAATCCTTTAAAACTCTACTCTCCAAGCAACTCAAAGCTCCAACCCTACATTTGGTTAGAATGTAGGCAATATGTATTAGTACAAAGGTACCAAGTATGAAAGCTATCATAACATCATAAGAGCATCTCAAATGGTTAGTCAACATAAGACATAAGCATAAGAGATAATAACATAGTCATAACATAAACATCATATCATAGCATAGTCTCCAACATAAGCTTCATATTAACATAAGTCAACATAAGACATAGTTAATGAGCATAGGAGAAACATCACATACATATCATGGTATTTACTTAGACCTACAAGGTTACATACCTCAACAATAAGCCTTTCCTACTACAAGTGAACTACTTCACAAGACACCTCCAAGTAAACTTGTGACATGCAAGGATAACATCACATACTACCATCTAAGCTAAGTACCTCTCTTTGGTCATTCTTGGTCATAGTTCACTCTCATATTCAAGACCTGGGCTTACATGTCATCTTAACATAGTCTATATACATGGTCTATTCTAAAGCTTCTCTATGCAATAAGGGTACCATACTTTTAGGTAACCCCTAGACACACTTGTGCAATGCATGAAAGGCATTCCATACTACCCTTCACCCTAAGCATAACCTTGAATTCATCCTAGTCATATCCACCCTACTTTGGACTCATCATTAACTTCACTCTCTTAACTAAGGAATCTCTTTCCTTTAGTCAACTATAACTAGGAAAGGTAACTCTAGTCCAATCTTATCTCAAGACTTCTCTTTAATGAACCTAAGTCATACTTTATGCAATGCACTCATAGCATCCCATAATACTATTCATGCTTATTATTACTTTTAGGTCCTATTACTAGCTCTTCTTGGGTTGGAACCTAGTTCCTTCCTTTATCTCTAGAACACTATGAGGTAATCTCTCTCTAGAACATCTTAGTTTATTATTAAGTTGAACCCTAAGAGATACTTCATTAAGTATGTCTAAGTTCCTTAATAACATAGACCCCATGAGATACTTCTTTAAGTATGTCAATGCCCATCTAAAGTCATGAACACTATGCGATACCACTTTGGGTCTGTCTAAGTTCATCTACACTCATGAACACTATGAGATACCACTTTTGATATGTCTAAGTTCATCTACACTTATGAACACTATGAGTTACTTCATTAAGAATGTCTTAGTTCATTATGCTTTGAACACTATGAGATACTTCTCAAGTATGTCTTAGTTTGTCCTATGAAGACTTCTACTAGGAAAGCTTGACTAAACTATGTGAAGGATCCCATCTCATGAGACCTAACTTTGGGAAAACCCATACTCTACTACGTAAAAGTTCCCCCTTAAACTTGGATAGTCCTCACATCTACTAGGTGTGGCTCTCCTTTCTTTTTGGAGTCCGGACCCTTTCTTGTGTGACACTCCTTCTCATTGGCATATCCACTTGGAGTCAAGCATATACTCCAAGGTTTACTTGTTAATCCTTGCTTAACACTTACCTCTCATGGAAGGATGTCCTTGACAACCTAGCCATGCTCAAGTGATTCTATCACTTTCATCTAACAAACATTCCTAAGTTAGGTTAGATTAGTATAGGTCTTTCACCACATCCAACCTATTAGACTTCTATCTCTTTTTAGGCTTTACTCTCAAAGCCTTAGCATCTCTAGGTAATCACATTAGCTTCACCTTAAATCGCTATCATCATGATCACAAACCCTACTCTCAAGGTTTCTTTCTTAATCTCTTTTTTATACCTAGATTGCATGGTAATTTGATCATATTTGTCAGTACTAGGTGATTCAAGTCTTACTTGATCATAAAGGTTCGATTCCATCAATATAAGTCAAGATCCTTATTATTCAATCATACCTAGTTCAATTCATATTTAGATGATCCTATCTACGATGAATTAGTGTTCAAGACAATTGACTTAAGAGATCAATTTAGAACATTCAACCTTGCCTCTAATGGCCTAAACCCACAATGATCACCTTCATCAACCTATATTAGGTTTCATCAAGAAATTCACATGAAACATCATATAAACATCATTCAAATATAACTGAATGTTATTCACTACTTTGGAATCACAATCAAGCTCTACCCACAATGTAACCATAACCCTAGCTAGATTGGGGTATTTTGGATTCACAATTGAGGGATAGATATGGGGGCTCCATGGATGGAAGAATACATGGTGGAAGGTTCTTCACATACCTTTGATCAATGCCTTAAACTAATATTGAAACCTTGGTGAAACTCGACCTAGTTGCGGCCTCCTTCTTCCCTTCTTCTTCAATGGTGATCTTAAGAGAACTTTAGGGAGGGAGGATTTTGATTTTGAAGGGTGAAGTCTAAATGGATAATTAATTGTTTTAATATACTTAAAATACATAAAACAACTAAAAATAACCGTCCATTTACTTAAATGGTCAAGGGTGGAATTTACTAAACCACCCTTGGCTTGTCCGAGTCTTACACCAGTTCACAAACCTCGAACCACGACCACCATCCACAGATCGTGGATGACTTGTCGGCCCGTACTGGCTGTCCGTGGTTTGGTTAAGAGAGTGGCCCAAATGGATCCAAGGCTCTAGGATCTAAGTGTTGGACTACAGAATCCATCCACCCTTCGTGGATGGACCTACGGGGCGTCCCCCCTTCCGTAGGTCACCACACTTTTGGTGATTTTCTCCATTTCAGGCAGCCTTAGGGGTTGGCTTAGGGTCCTCCTTAAGGACCCTTAGGGTGGTCCTTGGGGAGTCGTACCCAAACGTTTAACTCCTAACCTCAAAGTTCTAGGTGTGATAGACATTTCTACACGAGTTGGACCTAAAACCAAATATCAAACTTCATGACAACACACTAGAACATCCTAGCACCAAAAGACTAGTTTCCGGACGCCATGGACATACCTTGACGTTTAGGTACTAACACTTTCAAACTAAGCTAATTCCATTAGATTAGATAAATAAATTTCATTTTAACCCCTTTTTAAGTTATTGGACCTCATGTAGGCTCTAGCTTAGGTCATACGATTTCCGGGGTGTTTCAATTAGATACTCAACTTAAAGATTAGATACTCAATTCATAAATATAATACTCGACTCTGGGTACTCAACTTTAGATACGCATCTCAATATAAAGCAACAATACACATGCAATATAATAAAAGCTTTTAAAACAGTGGAAAACACCTTATTTCGTTAAAGAAAACACAATAACAAACTCAATTTTACTCATATAATAAAGTAATATAATTCTTGTAGGAGACTCTCTAACCAACAACCACCACTATGAGCCTAAGTGGTGATAGAGCGTCTTGCCCAGCACTTTCTCATTGTTATTGGGGGAACTAATGTACCTTGTCAACAATATCCGATCAAGTATTTATTTTAAAGTAAATTACTGGCAAGGTTCAGCTCGTCCAATAAGAAGACATTAAAAAGGTGTTAAACATATATTCTTATATCTTTGAGGAACAATTGATATGAAATTGTTGTACCCTAATGCATTAAACTCAAAAATGATTGATAATGCAAATACTGGATATTTATCGACTCACATAAAGTTTTTTTTTAGACAGACTATTTATTCACATATTGAGATATAAATATATCATGACGTTCAACAAAACACACAATATTTACTACTTCAAATCATGAGGAGATAATAGTCATCCATGAAGCTCGTCGTGAGTGTGTATGCTTGAGATCCTTGACTCAACATATCTTACAATAATGTTATCATTCTGTGCCAGCAAAGATTCCAACAATATTTTATGAAGATAATTCTACTTGCATAGCTCAATTAAAGGGAGAATACATCAAAAGAGATCGAAAAAAACTACTTCACCTAAGTTCTTTTTCACTCATGATATTAAACAAATGGTAAAATATATATTCAACAGATCCGTTTGAGTCATAATTTTACAGATCTATTTACTAAGTCTTGCCAATGTCAATATTTAAGAAGCTACGATAAATGATTGGAATGTGTCGTCTCCGAGATATCAAATAAAGTTCTCATCAAAAAAATAAAATGCGCATTGTATTCTTTTCTTTTCTTAAGGTTTTGTTCCATCAAATTTTTCTAGTAAGATTTTTAATGAGGCAACACTCAAGGCATATCACAAGATATGTGTACACTTTTTTCTTCACTAGGTTTTTTTCTACTGAGTTTTTTCTTGTACGATTTTAACAAGACAATTATTTATAAACATATCCAAGGGGGAGTGTTATAAATTCATTCAATTGTGAATGTTTCATTCATTTAACTCTTCAACATACATGTATCTTTTAATGCATTACTTAAATATTGTACCAACATATTTGTTAAAGGTTGTAAACGAATTATTTGTGCATCTTATAAAAGGGTATTAGAAGATACACTACGAAAGAATAAAATAAGACACTCTACATCCTATTGATTAGGATGGAAGATAATAAAATAAGACTCTAATAAGAACAAAGTTGACTAGGATGGAAAGATTTTGTCCACCTCAATCTATACTATTGTGATTAAATGAATGATTAAATGAAGACAAAATGATATATCCTCCGTTTAAAAAAGAATAACTATATTTCCTTTTTAGTCTATTTTAAAAAGAATGACCTTTTTTCTTTTTTGTCAATACTTTAACTTTAACTTTTCACGTGGCATGTTTAAGACCACAAGATTAAAGGATATTTTGGTACATTTGACATAACTTTAATTTAGAACCACAAGATTAAAAATTTTCTTTCTTTTCTTAAACTCCATTCCAAATCAAACTAGATCATCCTTTTTGAAACGTGGAATACTTATTCACCCTTGTGAAAGATACACTTGAAGAAAATAAAATAAGACTCTACATTTTACTCACAATATCATTTTGTCTTCATTTCTTGTTTTAAAAGTGGATCATTGCTCTGTGGAGAAAGAACAAAGTTGATTAGCATGAAAGGTTTTGTCCACCTCAATACTCATTATTGTATTTGTTTTACCGATTAATTGAAGACAAAATCATACTTCTTCACTTGAAGAAAATAATATAACACTCTCTATATTCGACTCACAATATCATTTGTCTTCTTTTCTTATTTAGTATTCTTATATTTTTCTCACATTTTATAACAGTTTGTATCTTTTTTATTTTTTCATTCCATTTTTTCTTCTTAATAATATTTTGTACTAGCATATAATACCTTTTTACTCCTCTTTGATGATGTCTTTGCTTTTCTTTGATTTTATCTTTCTTTGGCTGCTTAAAAGTAAGAGTTGTACCTTGTACATTTTATTTTGAAAATCAAATGATTATATAAATATAAATTTGTTCGAGCAGATTAATCAAATAATTTTCAAAATTATTAATTTTAGAAAGGGAAACATAAATAAAAAGATTGATTGTTTTTAATTCCATTCTCTCTCAGTTCACGTTAAGCAAAGCTTAGCTAACGTGCACTCGTCGGCAATGGGAAGAACATGGAAGAACAAAACTCATGTAGCGGAAAACAACATGATCAAGGAAGCAGTACATGCCAGTCAATCAAAAATGAAAATACCAATCTCGGTAGGGACCGGAGGAACTAATAGAGCAGTAACACCGGGAAACTCACAGTTAAAGATGGAGAAGATGAAGCTAGGGTTGGGGTCTGGACCATTAGGAACAAAAACAAAGGACGAGGAATTTCCAAAAGTAGGGGCTCTGAGTTCAGATCTAAAAGTGATTGAGGCAAAAGGTAAGGAAGCGATAAGTCAACCCGAACATGGGTTACCAGGGAGGAAGACTTGGAAAGGGCTATTTCAAGAAGCAAGCCTAGGAGCAAAAGGGATGGAACTGAACTATGTGCCACCAGTAATCCAAGAATGGAAACCAGTGGTGAAATTGAGTGAGGAAGATGTAGAAATTGGCACTGAAGTATGGTATCATACTGTATGTGATAGGCAATACACCATCCATTGGAGCCATCATGAGATTCATTGCAACAGAGTGGAATTTTAGGTGAAATTAATGTACTTCAGGACTTGAGAGAATATCCTATGCTAGGGTACTCATAGAAATGGATGTTACTAAGCCACTACCAAGACATGTAGAGTTCTTTTTTATCCAAATGGTGGTAGGAAGCAATAGAAGGTGCAATACATCTATTGTAATACGTGTTGTATTGTTGGGCATAGTTGTACTGAGGCCCATCAAAAAGAACAGAGGAATAAGGAGGGATATAAGCAGCAGATCAGAAACAAAATCAAGCAACAATGGAAGCCTATGGAAACTACGGGTGAACAGATGCAAAAGAACCAGAACATGCAAGAAGAGGGGTGGCACACAGCGAAAGGGAAATCAGCAACCAAACACACCCATGTTGATGAAGAGATGGGAAGGCAGATTAGAACAAAGAACAGTTTCAACACAGTGGAGGAAGAAGAGTATCCAACTATGGGTGATATTGGCCAGGGTAGTAAAGATAGCAGGGGTATAAACACAAGGAACTTAAGGTGTTTTTACAAGAAAATAAAGTAGGAGTAATAGCTATTACAGAAACTAGAGTTAAAGAGAATAATGCAGGTCAAGTTTCAAATAAGGGGCACACACAGTCAAGTGATTCATGGAACCGTAAAGGTGAATGGTAGTGCCATGATATTTGATCTAAGCATGGTTTATGACCTACATACATGTCTGGATAGGAAGGAAATGTGGTACTAGTTGACCCAATTCAACATGAGGTGCAGACAACATTGGTTGGTAGTGGGGGACTTCAATTCTATTTTGCATATTGAAGACAGACTAATGGGCTCACAAGTTTGGGAGGCAGAACTCAGGGATTTGAAGCAATGTTTACTGGATACTGGGTTAACAGAATTAAAGACCGTAGGTAGGAACTATACTTGGACAAATGGGCATACCTACAATTGAATAGATAAAGCTTTGGTGAATGCTATGTTGATGCAATCCTGGACACATTTAGGGTGTAGTATCCATGATCCTAACTTTTCAGATCACAGTCCTATGTGTGTAACAATAGAAGCAGGGGAGAATACTGGCTTAAACCATTCAAATTCTTTAACTATTTGGCTGATCACCCGAATTTCATGCAGACAGTGGAAACTAGTTGGAAACCACAAAAGCATACTAACACTATGAATAAGGTTTGGAGGAAAATAAAAACGTTAAAATATCCTATAAGGGGTTTGAGTAATCATGATTTCAAGGGATTCAGTCTAGAGTAACTATGATTAGGACTCAATTGAAGGAGCTACAGGAACAAATTAGGTATGTTCAAGATGATAACCAAGTGGAGCAATATCAGATGAAAAAGAGTCTTAAAACACAATTGGAAAACTGGAGGAATATAGAGGAAAGTGCAACCAAATAGAAAGCACAGGTATCACTAGAGGTGATATGTCTTTTAGAGATCTTGGGTACCTCTTAGTACTCATAGACTATCCATTGCTCAATGTGAGCCATTGTTGGAAAAGATGCTAGGTCGAATTTCTTCATGGACAACAAAGTTTCTATCTTATGCTGGTAGAGCTTAATTGATACGGAGTGTGCTGATATCAATGCAAACATATTGGTCACAAATCTTCATATTACCAAAGAACATATCACAATTGATAGAACAAATGTGTAAAAGATTGTTGCGGACAGAAAAGACAGAAGTAACACAGAAAGCATTAGTAGCCTGGAGTAGATTGTGCCAACCTCAGTCAGCGAGGGGATGAATTTGATTGATATGTAAGTGTGGAACAAAGCTGCGATTAGCAAGTTGCTATGGAATATGTGTACAAAGAAGGATAAAGCTATGGATCAAGTAGATCCATGCTTATTATGTAAAGGATAGAAGTATTTGGGATTAGAGCCAAAGCAAGCATCATGGGTAATACATAAGATATTCAAGGCAAAGAATTATTTTATAGAGGCTATAATACATTTGGAGACCATACATACAATGTCCAGATTGACCATCAAAAGCATATATCAGAAGCTAAAAGGACAGTTTGAAAAGGTTAGTTGGAAGGGAGTGATATGTGGTAATCAAGGTGCACCTAAATGGATATTTATGTTGAGATTAGTTGCATTGGGAAGAATATACACTTGTGATAGACTGGCCAAATGGGGAATAAACATAAATTAAACTGCCAATTGTGCAATACTCAACTGGAGTCTATTCAACACCTATTCTTTGGGTGCAATTACACTGGACAAGTATCGACTAGACTACTCTAATGGATGCAGATTCAACGATCATGTATGGAGTGGGATGGGAACTAAAATGGGCAGAGAAGTGGTGTAAAAGGAGAAGTTGCAGGGCTAAAGTTAAAAGATAGCATTAGTTGCAGCAATATATTTCATCTGGATACGTGTATTTCAACAGAAGAGGAGGAGGTGTGATGACATACTGAAACACATTGCTCTAAGAGGTCTACTTCAGGGCCCATCTGAAATCACAAAATAGACTATATATTCAAATGTTTAGAGGTTATCCATAGTCTAGAGTGGTAGGGTGTTAGATGCAACGGTAATTAGGTGCTGGGTATGTCCAGGCCTGTATGTCTTTTATTGTAACTTGAGTAATTCTTACTTGGTAATAAAATGCTTTATTTACTAAAAAAAAAAGTGAAACATTGCTTTGTGAAGAAAGAACAAAGTAAATTAGGATAGAAGGACTTTGTTCACCTCAAATGCTCAACACTGTATTTGTTTTATTAATTATTGGTCTTGTCAAAAACTTCTTTTGATCGTCTCCCTGGTCCTCCCACTTTATTTTGATCTTAATTTATTTACTCATATTTATTCTTATTCATCTACTTTTGTTCAATGTGCTCAAACAACTAAGAAAATTATGTTCTTTAATATTGAGAACACATCAGCATGGATAACATGAATCTTATCATTCATTTCGTGAAACATCAGTGTTTCCTATAATATAATCACAAACAGATTTTATCGTTATTTTTAACCACCCAACCCCTTGGAATAAAAGGGGAAACAATCGTGATTTGCTTGGACCAGGCATCCAACTAACTATATGGCAAGGATGATCTTCTCGAGCACTGATAGCCCACAAGCTAATAAAAGGCAAAACTGGATTGTATATCTTGAATCTCTCTAGTTAATTCATTGATGACGCGACTTCAATGGCACTACCTAATGGCCATGCTGCTTCAACTAGGGAATTCTTGTACTTCACCTTTTTCACCAATGTCATTTCTTGACGAGCATCAAGTCCTGTCCAATAAAGTATTCAATGACTAAATGAAACATACTAAAACTGATATGTAATTTGTGTATTTCCTGAAGGATGAATTTAGTCTTACCAAATCCATCTACAAGTAGTGTGTATTGGTAGACAAGATCCATGCACAAGTATGGCAAGTTATCCGGCTCTACACTAGGAAATGTAGCTTTGGCATCATCAAGTCTAGTATCACAAGCACGTCTAGCTGCACTCTCAAAATCGATTGGGCGAACTTTAGCAACAGCTACATTTGGATCAACAAAACCAACCTGTCCCCACAAGACGTTATATTAGTTGCAAAACCACAGAATAGTAGGGAATTTATCCTTTCTCAGAACAGAAGCAAAAGGTACGATTGTAAGCCCATCAAAGTTTGGTAAGCATCTAAACCAATGGTGGCTCGTACCTCAACGGCTCTATCAAAGAAAAATGAGGCGACAAACATATTCTTCTGACCATCACCGCCTCCACCGTTCCACACTCCACCAAAGGTGCATTTCATGTGGGTGCATGTTGATTCATTAACTTTCAGAGCCTTCAGGGCTACCAACCTACAATTTGTCATGCTTGAACCCTCAGACATAGCCGATGCTGGGTAAACCTTTCCTCCATACTTGTAGGATCCTTGTATAGAAAACATTGCCAAGACAAATTTACTTTAATAGGAATATATAGTTCATGAAATGATTCCAGTACCATATTTGAACCCTTTCCTTAAATTTTCATTAAATTCAAATTCAGTTCTATGTAAGTAGAAAAATCTCTTCCTTTCTTTGTCCATATTTATTTCAAACATTTCAGATCTGGAGGGGTAAATTTTCATGTGACCTGCACATGATGACATGAGTTCTGGCAAATTTTTGAACTGGATAGTCAAAAGGTTTGACAATAAAGATGAGTGACTTGCTTTATTAGTAACTAAACATTTAAGGACAACCTTGATTTTGGGGCAAACAAAAGTTGAAACTTCACAGAGAAATGATTTCTTCATACTGTTTTAGTGGATTGTTAAGAGAAAGGTTTCTTCTCTTACTTACTTATTGAGAGACGGAGAGAGATAGAGGGAGGTAAGTGATGATTTGGAAAGACCATAGAACCAAAATAACCAACTATGAGACAGAAATAGAAGCATTCAGAAAATAGTAAATACCATGATGCCCTGTCAAGATGCAAGGACTGCCAGATTCCTTAGTCACCTTCAGAATCTCAGCTCGAGCTGCAAGCAATCCATAGCGCAAATAACTGCAAACAAGATG
This sequence comes from Solanum sitiens, assembly GCA_016801875.1. Taxonomy (NCBI): domain Eukaryota; kingdom Viridiplantae; phylum Streptophyta; class Magnoliopsida; order Solanales; family Solanaceae; genus Solanum; species Solanum sitiens. The sequence continues at coordinate 534,259 of JABWTJ010000421.1, forward strand.
GGTAAATCACATTAAAGATGTGCAATAAAAGGGTGATAAAACACAAGTAAAACCACATGTCCAGATAATAAGTGAAAATGCAAATAAGTCAGAACAGAAATTCAAGGTAAATTTAGCAATTGTTACTGGGTACCCTGACATTTTCTGAGATCAAATACATCTTTATATGTGATGAGAATTGAGACGGACCTGTGAACATAGAGGTAATATTTTGCCCCCTTGAGATACATCTCTTGCACATACGTATCCTCTCCAACTGATAGCTTTGGAGCCTTTTGAGCATCTAACTCTGAGATGGCATATGCCATTTGTACTGAGCCACCTCCAAGATCAACCACTCCAACAGTATCAGAATATTTCCGACCCAAATTGCCTAGCAAATAATTAATGGTGACCTGCACAGACATTTGTAATACAATTCAGCAAACTGTATCAATTGGTTGACTCATGTATTATTCCATCAGTTTATGAACACAAGGTTAGATGGGTCATGCAATCCATGTGATTGGATTAACGATCAAGAGAAGATAACACAAATGTGATCAATTTTCCCTACATATGCAAAGATCTTAAATAGAAAAACAATTTCACTAGTAAAGCAATCTCCTTGTTAGTTTATGAAGTAATAATGTTCATATTAACAGGGGTAAAAAGTGCCCATATACCAAAACATAGAGAACCTCACAGCAAAACATGGTTTTCTACAAAGCCACCCAATCCTCTATACCTAGGCTGCTTCTAGGCAAACCTCCTGGCTGTATCTGCACCCCTGCATCTTTAGGAACTTAATGAACGCAAAAAAGAAAAAAGAACAAAGAGACTATTTCTCAAATAAGCAAACTCTTTCTCTATGCCCTCAAAAGCTCTTATGTTCCTCTCTCTTATACGATCCACATGAGTGTCAATCGAGCAACAATCTCAGTCTCTGCTTCTTTTCTTCCGTCTTCTAAGAGCCCAACTAACCGTTGAGTCTTCCACAGTGCCAGGCACCACTCAAGATGTTAATTGATAATACTGAAAAATTGGCATGACCGACATTTTCTACTTTTGGTTGTTCTCTCCTTTAACCTGAGCTAGAATTCACTTCTTTCATCCTAGTTACCCTACATCTTGGCATAAAGAGACGACAACTTTGAATTAACTAATCAACATCACATGAAGGGTAAACAACCACAAAATGATCCTTGATAAGAGATCATAACCACTGCTTCTCTCTAGTCTAATCTCTACAACAAAATAAAAACAACATACCCTGTATAATCCCATAAGTTGGGTCTAGGGAGGGTAGGATGTATGTAGACCTTACCCTTACCTTTGTGAGGTAGAGAGGTTGTTTCTGGTAGACCCTCGGCTCCAAAAAAAAAAAGGTTCAAGAATCTCAAATTTAAATTAAGCAAGCACCTATAACTTCAAATGATATGGTAGTTCCAAGTACAAAGAAGAACATAACAAGTTCAAATCCACATTACATACCCATTGATAAGCACCTTCCTGACTCCCGTCAAGAACAGTAACCCAACTCCCCTTTGACTTGAGGCTGCTTTTGCTCTTTAGAAAATCCCTCACCTTCAAATGAGATTTTAGCGATTCAGAAATTCAAAATAGAAAAGGAACAGTTAAAATTCTATTGTAAGACATGCTCAAGCAGAAAGAAAGCCTGTTACGAAGGATGGTCTAAGAAAGGAATCAATTTTACCGCTTGAAGAATCTTGTCAGATGTATTACCTCCCAACTGCCTCAAACCTGCAGTTGCCTAGACATACTCCACATTAGTATCAGCATATTGAGTAGGCTAAAGAATCTAATGTCAACCTAATTCTATGACTGTATCCACTCACCCCAACTCTGACTGGTGTGTTACTGCGCAAATCCATTGGAACTACATCCTCAGCTTTTTCCAGAAGTGACTGAAGAGATTTTGCAGCCGATGCAGGGTCACTAGCAAATGCACTCAGACCTGGTTTTTTCTGTAGTGCCAAAGCCAACAATAGATGAATAATTGGTGCCAAGACAAAGCCTTAACACAATATAGGTGCTCATTTGCAACAAACTTACAAGGTACATTCTGTATGGAGAAATTATTTTTATGACAGATGTGTATAAGAGTAGGTGGCATATTGTAATGTTCAATAAAGGACAATATTATAACTACAATGAATTGATGATACTATTGAATAGTAAAGGTTAACAACAACAATTGAATGGCAGACGTCAAAGTAACAAGAGTTATTTTTTTTCCAAAAAAAAGGGATTCCATCAACAAAACTATGTTCCGCAAAACAACTTTGCCACACCAAAAAGTATAACCTGCAATTAAGGGATCCGTTTGAGCAGCATTTTGAAGAAGAAAATAAACTCAAAATCCAAAAAGTTACCTGCAGGAAGAGCTCGAGGTCATTGCCAATGGGAACAAGATCCAAATGCTGATCAAAACAGAAAACATGAACCCTACTACCAGAACTACCGGCATCAAATATAACTGCATAATTTCTAGATCCAAACTTGGGTGAAAACTTTCTATTAACTGACCCCATTGAATCAGAGTAATTGGTGGGCATTACAAAAAGCACAAAACAAATAAGCAACATAGGAACCGAAATCACTAAAATCACTCCACGATATCTATGGATCTTATCAGAAAACGAGTCCCCATGTTGTTGCCTGTTACGTTTCAACATTTTCTCATGCTCCATTTGAATTGGGTCTTCCTGTTGCATATGCTCTAATAGCTCTGCTGCTGATGGTGATCGGTATCGGATCTGACCGTTACCCGGCGGTTTCTTGGACTGGGTTTCTTGTATTGACTCCAGTTCGTTCTTCTTCTTGTTGTACTAGAAAACTAGAAGCAAAATTTGAAAAAATTGTACAGCAGGAACGGCTGTAAAGCAAAATGCCGCTCCTGTACAGATTATTGCTTTGAGAATATTGGGTTTTATGTACACTATAGGAATCTTGTATTGATAGGAAAGGGGCTGATCCAAGGGTGAAGGATAAGCAAAGTGGTGAAGTTCAGTTGGGGAAGGAGGAGGACTTTCGGGTTTACGTCTATGGAAATGGAGAACTGAACCGTTGGACCGGGCATGAGCAATTTGCCACTCAAGTGAGTGAGTGACACATGTGGAGAAAAGCTATGGGACGAATGGTCGAAAACACACTTAAATTTTTTATTTGACCTAATTTATTGATGGTTTCTTAAATTTGGTACGAAGTTTGACTTAGATACTTTAAGTGGGCGATGTTTATTTTAGACAGCTTATATAGAATTTTATTGTATCATTTTGACACTCTTTTGCCAATCAACAAAAATATATGAGGTATATGTATTACACTCGCAAATAACGTGTAGAGTGACGAATTAAATGACGATATTTGTCAAAAATAATTTGTAGATAATGAATTTTGAGTATAAATATAAAGCAACCAATGATTCAATGACACGTGAATTTTTACCCAAATAATTTTCTTAAAACAAATTAAATCAATAAAATTTCACATGATCCTCCCTCCCCCCGTCACCTCCCCCACCCACCATTGTCAAAATTCATACCCATTTGCAGACACTACCCTCAATTGTCTTCTCTAAAAACTCATACCCATTTGCAGAAACACCTGCCCCCCACCCCACCTTCCATCGGCTTTTCCAAATAACCCTATTCATCTAAAGAAAATCTGCACATATCCGTTTCTCCACCCCATTGTCTTCTCCAAATACCTCCATCTCTTTTTTGCTAAAATATCTTGGTGCAGCTACATACTCTTTCTTTTTTTTATTAGTGTATACTTCAAATATTTTTTTCTTTTTTACCCTAATTAGCATGTTTATAATTCACCAAAAATTAAACTTACTCCTCTTTGAATATTATATTCTTTCTAGAAAGAATCTCATGAATAATTTAATATTTAATCTTGAAATGGGTCTATTCCTAAATTTCTAAAATAATTTCCATCATTTTTCATCATTTTACTATATCTATTTTTATTCACCATATTGGATATTTAAGTTTGCAAAAATGGTGGCTGAAAATGGGAAAAAGAAGAAAAAAATAATTAAAAATTCGACTAAACGGGTTTTCACGCGCGCTGAGTAAGTGTATTACCCTCACTAAGCCATGTAAGCAAAAAGTGTCAAATGACACAGCGAGACCTTACATGAGGTTTCTAAAATAAACATCACCCACTTGAGGTGTCTAAGTGAAATTTCGTGCCAAGTTTAAGGGGTCATCAATGGGTTAGACCTTTTTATTTTTATCAGTTTCATATCTAAATTATTGATTGTGAATTTTTTATCTTGATTGTCTCTTGTTGGTTTGACTAAAATATTTTTTTCTCTCTTTTATCACACTTTCATCATGGTGACTATAATATACTTTCTTTTTTATTTAAAAAAAAAATTATTGCATCACACTCTACAATGACAATACATTCCTTACTCATTTTCTACACTTTAATCGTGGTGTATGTAATATACTATTCTCGATACATATATATGAAATATTTTGTTGATATGACTTACATATAGACATATATAATTAAGAAAAAATGTTTAAACAATTAAATGCTAAAATTCAAAAATTTTAAAAATTATTTTAAAATAAACATCTTACTCTATCCCTTCCCCCTACCCCAACCTCATCACACACACCCCTTCACCCCCTCCTAATATTTTTAAAAATATTTCAAAAAGATATTATTATCTCACACTATCGCCTATCCCGGCTTCCCCCACTCCAACCCTCCGCCCTAAAAAAATTAAAATTACATTTAAAATTTGAAATATTTTTTCTTTTCTCATTTTCCTACCCTACTCCGCTTTTCACCATTTCTAGGTTTGCAGTCTGTATATAAGGAATGCAAATTGTATTGTGTGACCTTCAACTTCAAAATTTATTTGGGGAAAGGGCAATGAATGTATACCACATTCCTGCTCTGTGGATATCATTTTGGCCACTTCTTTTGTTTGATGAAATTTGATTCTTTTTCTTAACTATAGGGCCTCTTTTGATTCTTTTAGGATCAATATCTACACTTGAACAAAATAATATAATAAAGTTATGCGATAACGCAATAAATACATCACAAACCTATAAAATTAGTGCTAAACAAATCATAAATTCACAACAAGGAATATTGCACTAAGCTAATCAATCTGATCATGTCTTACATCAAAATCAGCTCAATTTATATTTTAGTCAATTGGAGAAGGACTAGATACTTCAACCTCTCCAAAGAAATTAGTTTGGGAGATATCTCTCTACACTTTTCTGGTGTGCATAGAAATACTATCCATTAGGATTTAGAAAGATCCCTATTAGAACTTCTACATCTGATTTTAGAATAGGAAAAAGGGTCAAAAATACTTCTTAACTTTGATTTATTATTTAATTTTACCCTCGCCGTTAAAATAAAGTTAATTTTACCCCTCTCGTTACTAATTTCACCAAAATTGCCCCTCATTACATAGAATCTTTAAAATTGACCCAATTACCCGATTTTTAAAAAAAAAAACTATTTGCTATTTTTAACCCAATAACCCGACCCTATTTTGTTGATGACCTCACTCTATTTTATAGATCCAACCCTGATCAACACTATTGTTAACTTTCTTAAAGAATTTAGTGATAAACTAGGGCAAACAACTAAATCTCATTAAATTTAAAGCCCATCTTTTCTACTTATTGAAGTAATGAAGATGTAAGTTTGTGTTCAATCATATTGAACATTAGAGCTATCACATCCTTTGAAGTTTGAATAATACATTGATTTTCTAAGTTTTCACCAAAGACTCCCAAGCTACAAACAAATTTTCTTAATATTAGATGTTGAATTGTCCTTACCAATGTCAATTGATATTAGTTTGAATAAAAAAGAAATAAGTATTGAAAATAATTTTAAATTGGCGTGAATTATTACTTTAGTCCCTCAACTATTGACTATCTTAATATCACTCATCTACTTGATTAAGTAATTTAAAAATACACCTCTTATGCCACATGTCATCCACTATGCATATATGTGAAATTTTCTGTTAATGTGGCGTACAAGTAGATATATAAAAGAATAATTAAAATAAATTAAATAACTAAATGTTTGTTATAAAATCAAGCTCATAGCAATATAAGTATAAAGAGAAGAAGACAAGATATAAAGATGAAGAAAAGAACTTTTCTTTTATTCAAGTGTATGTTACAATGGTGCATGATATTTCTATTTATAGGTAGAGAAATCAATCAAAAGATCACCATGTTTAGCCATGTTTAATGCCACATTAGTAGATACATTGCTATCTCAAAAAGGTTCATATCACCTTGGAATACATATATATGATAAGGATAAGTTTATGATAAGCTTAATGGAGAATCCACTTAATTCGATTGATTTATAACACTCCCCCTCGGATGTCCATAGATAATGTGCCTCGTTAAAACCTTACTAGGAAAGTCCAGTGAAAAAAAATTTTAGTGAAGGAAAAAGAGTACACATATCTTTTGATACGCATTATTTGTTGCCTCATTAAAAACCTTGCCAGGAAAACCCAGTGAAACAAAACCTCGGTCAAGGAAAAAAGAGTGCAACGTGTTACTCCCCCTATCAACACATCACTTAATTTCTTGTGATGATGACATCCAATATCAACTTCTCAAATATTAATAGTGTCTTTGTGATTAAATCACATTCACAAAAGTGTTGCATGATCGAACTCATCCCGATATATCATTTTCTGATTGCATAGATATGATGAGGCTCTGAGATGTAACCGAATACATTCTGAAGATCACTCTATTCGTGACCTCGTTGTTTCAAGTAAATTGTTCATTCAACTTATTCATAGCAACAATCATCTTGTGGACACTTTCATTTGCAGTTGATTATCCGTACATTATGGTTGATAAATCTTTTTTCAAAGAAAAAAAATCACATATTTAATATTCTGAATATGGTGTGTCATTGATCTCAATCAGACACACTCTCGACTTGCTTCATGTGGGAATTTTATTCTGCATAGCAACATTTGCTTTATCGTCAGTATATTATTGTGTCTCCGCATGTAAACGAATAGCATGTTTGAGACCATGTTTTATGTGGATCAAATAAATATTCTGCATCTGCCTAACCAATCAACTCTGACTTAAATTCTTCGGAATAGAATAAACTCATGTCTAGGGACATTCAAAGATATTCAAGTATATACATAACACCATTTCAATGTCCTTTTGTTGGGGAGGAACCGAATCTTGCCAATAAATTTACTGCAAAATAGATATTTGGTCGAGTATTGTTAGCAAGATGCATTAGTGCCCTTATTGCACTAAGATATGGAGTTTCATCACCAAGAAACTTTTCATCCTTCTTTTTGAGATCAAAGTGAATCTTTATTTATGTCAACCGATCTCCTAATCATTGGGATACTCAATGAATGTGATTTATCCATAAAAAAATTGCATCAAAACGTTTCTGTGTATGTTGATTGATGGACAAATATTTCATTTGTCAAATTATCAATCTGTAGGTCAAGACAACATTCTGTCTTACCAAGACATTTTCACCCTTTTAAGCACTCAACAACTTTTGAAAGCTCTTTAAGAGTGTTAATGACGTTCAAGTCATCAATATACACAACTATAATAACAGATTCAGATCCTGACCTTTTCATAAAAATTCAAGGACAATTAGGGTCATTCTTTTTGTACCTTTTTCTTCCTTGATTATTTCAATCCATATAAGGATTCTTGAAGCTTTATTGAAAAAGTTTTCTTCAAACTTTTATATGCTTCAGACACCTCGATTGCTTCAAAGATTTTCATATAACCTTTATTGTCCAGGTAGACATGATAATTATTCATTACATGCATTCAAGTTCTTCATATGTTGACAGATTAAATCAAATATCATTGCATCCACCATAGGAGAAAACATCTCCAATAATGTCAGGATTTTTGCGAAAAACTTTTATGCCCCAAGGCATAAACGTACTTTATATCTTATGGTTATACTATCGCAAAATTATTTATTTGTACCCCACTGATATTATACCTTGATTTATGGACTATCGGTCCAAAACATCACTTTTCTAAGTGAAACAAAATATACTTTAATTATGCATTTTACTTGGCCAATCATTTACCTGTCCACACTATATGACATATTTGAATTTAAGATTCTCGCCACAATTTATATCATTGAGCGCTACCTCATATCAAAGATATCGTCGACGGTTATTTGATATCGATTCCAACAAGACATAACTTATCGAGATCTCTTCATTTTTTATTATTTTTCAGGTACCTGAACCTTTTCTGAGTTTTTATGAAGTGTTATGTCAATGTGCTCTTTTAATCACTTGCCTCATTATCATGACCATATTGATCATTTGCTCCTCTTCTTCTTCGAGAATTTTATATTTGGAACCGATTGATCTATTATGCTTTCGGCGTATCATAGACTCTGTCCTCAAGAACTTCACATTGGAGTATTTGCAGTTGAATTATATCATAAGGTCAGTACATTCATCTGGCAATTGATTTGCAACATTATGCAAATGAATTATTCTTTGAACTTTAAGTTCACATATTTATTTAACGAGGATCTAGATAATTCATAATTAACATCACACATAATTTTCAGTTGTCAATCATCTCTCCCCCTAATGTTAGAAAATCTAACATTCATCCAAACCTTATTTGGAAATTTATCTTTATGCGTGGTGGAGCAATTATAATCATAACCACACATTCAACATTTTAGATGAAAATTATTTGGTTCCTGACCCTGAATCAATTTTAATGGGGAAACCTTATTGGTTTGATGCATACATGTGTTGCTACATGTTAAATAAAAGTCAAAAATATTCATCACCCCCTGAACTTGAAGCTTTTTATTCGGTGTACACCTAAACTATATTGTGTTTTAATTACCCCCTCAAACTTGTTTATTCCACCATCACGTACACCTTTTTTGTCCACTACTCCTATTGTGACTACATGCGCGCGACAGCTAGCAAAGTGGTGATGATGTGGATTTTCACCTGAATAAATAATAGCCACCTAGATAATTAAAATAACAAAAAATTCATATTCCAACAACTCTGCAAAAAAAGCTCTGTTCTTCCATGGCAAAACTTACCAATCATTAAGTTGCCATGGTAATGATTCCACTACCAGCACAAGGCCATTTAAACTAAACTCCTCCACCTCTCCCGACTATCACCTCCCACTCCACTTTACCAGAACCACCGTCAAGCAAAAAATTGCATTCATGGCTGGATCTACTCTCCACCTCCACTGTCAAATTCCATGAATTCTCAATCCCAAATTACGAAACTCCACGTCCAAATCCAAATTCCACCACCAAATTTCCTTCCCAAGTGATGCCCTCTTTTCACGCCACGAGTCATCTTCTTCACCCGATTACTATTCTTTACAGAAGAACTATCCATAAATGTATGAGATTGGCTTGATGAACAAGAACCAAATTCTGCAATATTCGTGTCTTTCGGGACGAGGACTAAATTTTTCTGATCAACAAAATAAGGAATTAGCAACTAGGTTGGAGAAAATTGAGGAAAAAATCATATGGGTAATGAGGGAAGCTTCAAATTTAGGGGTAATGAATACTTTTGACAATATTAAAAAAAAAGGAGATTTTACGGGGTTTTTTACCATTGTAGCTTTATGACGAGGCAAAAAATCACTCCCTCACGCGCCTATTAGAGTGTGATTTTAATTTTTACGCCAGGTGGACAGAAAAGGTGCATGCGTTGGATGAATAAACAAGTTCTGGGGGGTAATTCAAACGAAATAAAGTTTAGGCAAGTTCCGGGGGGTAATTCAAACGAAATAAAGTTTAGGTGTACACCAAATAAAAAGCTTCAAGTTTAGGGGGTGATGAATACTTTTGCCTAAATAAAATTATCTCATACGAAATCTTATTTGGGAGTTTTGTTCTCATAACCATGATTTAGCTATAATTGGAGGCATACAATTTCTGCTAAATCAATCAACATTATCAATATAATTTCATAATTTGGAATTGTGCCCTTAATTTAACAATTCGAGCAAACAACCTTACAAACACTAATTTGTAAGTTGACACCAAAGCACATGTGATCATCGCATAGATGCATCTATCATATATTTGCAAATGATCTACATGGCAGGTGAATGAACCCATATTCACCTTTTTATATGTTTCAAAAATTACGGGGGGTTATAATCTTAACCTTAACTGGTAAAATGATCATTTTATCAAGAGAACAAGCAACACAAGAAAATTCTTGAAGAATCTTTTATTTCTTCATCATATAATCCACATGAATTCTCAATTATATTTGCATCACATTTAAACCAGAAAGGTCAATCGGTCATGTCATCTGATCTTTAATTCAGTACACTTATAATTTACTTTTGCATGTGATTCCATCAGCATGTCCACGTTTGTGTGCAGCAAAAAGAGGAAAAAATGGGTAATCTTTTACATAGATATTTATAACCCGTTTTAATTGTAGTAATCTAAAGATAATAAATCTTTTCATAATTTATATTCTTAATATTTCTTTTCAATTCATCCGAAACTTAAAAGTTTCTTTTGAGACTTACTACAATCTCAATATTATTCCTCTGATAATAATACAACTCGTTAGAGCTTGCAATTAATTTTGTGTACTATTACATATTTCATGACACCATCTATATGGTGAATATCTCCTCAAGGAAAAATTATATTATTATTATCGTGGTCAAAATTATTACGAGCAAGACATGTTTCTTGCTTTACTTTTATTGTACCATAGGTACACAACAAATGACAAATTTGTGTTGTCACAAAATAATATTATTTTTGATCATGACACAACCTTTAAAGGCAAGAGTTTTTTTTTTTTTGCCCTTTTGGTAGTTCATAAATAAACATACCATAATATTTATGACGTATAAACGTACACGATCATTGACCATTTCTGCTAAATAAAAATTTATTTATTCCTCTCAAATCTCTCGTAGAGATGAGTTGTGGCATATATCATTTTTTTCTCAAACCTCCATAGAGGTTAGTTGTGGCATATATCCAACGCATAATGATTTTATCACATCTTGACCCATTCTCTTATAGAATGGTCGAGCATTCACGATACTCATCACAAATCACATTCATTTATATGTACCTCATAAATTTGCATTATAAGCACATTGTCATGACTTTAAAATTCATCATATTTCCATGACACACCTCAACATCACGCTGAAAGTCAAGTGTACCATCACTTTATCTTCTTGTCTTTTGATGAAGGATTTATAAACTTGTCAAATTATTGGATCGACAACATTCACAAGTCCAATGACCTTTCATACCATTTGATAATAAAAATTGCATTCACATTTTGGAGGATTATTTGGAGAACTCATAGTGTTCTTCCTTTTATAATTATCACAATAATGACTATTATAATTTCGTCCCTTCACGCCCTTTTTCATATCGTTAATCATTTGTCATATTAATTATTTACTTCTACCACATTCATACCATAGAATGGAGCAAGTCAACATGCGAATTTCAAAGTTATCATATGTTGCGATCACATTCTTTTCAAGGAATGGAGCAAATTCAATATGATGAATTTCAAAACTTTTCATCAAAATATGTTATTTTGCCGTGGTGCATTAGAACTTAAATCCAACGTCTTATTCATATAAAGTCATCTTAGGTCATAAATTTATGAAATTGGACCCGATAACTTATCATGATGGCGCATTAAAACTCAAATTGATGTCTTACCCTCTTGGTGCGATATAACTTGAATCTATCGTCTTATCCTTAAATATTTTTCATTATGTGCATCCGGACTTGAACCTGATGTCTTACCTTTTTGGTGTGATGGGTCTTGAATCCATCGTTTTAGCCTTCAATCAATGTCATATAAGTCAATACCAATACAACTCAACCATGAGCGTTTAAAAGAAATCAAGAATCATAGAAGCAAATTCAAAATAAGATTGAGAGTTTTCTCACCTCTAGCAATCATAAATATTAATAAGTTCCTCATAATTAACACTTAGAAAATCAACATGAAAATTTACTTCTCTATTCTTCAATTCTTTTCTGAAACGAAGAAATGTTAGTATAATCATAAATCAATGTATAAAATTGTTAAACTAAAACAAACCAATATGTTCTACCTTTTCATATATCACATATATACTAAAATAAATTATTAGTAAAAGAGGAACTTTTGAAAATATAAATGTGTAACAAGAAAAAATAAATATAACATGTTCCTGCTTACAAGTGTTTCAACTACAACACTTTTGCAAAGTGCTACAAATTTTAGAGCATATTCGTGCTGATAACGTGTTATAAAATCAAGCTCATAGCAATATAAGTATAAAGAGAAGAAGACAAGATATAGAGATGAAGAAGAGAACTTTTCTTCTATTCAAGTGTATGTTACAATGGTGAATGATATCTTTATTTATAGGTAGAGAAATCAATCAAAAGGTCACCATGTTTAATGCCACATTAGTAGATACATTGCTATCCCAAAAAAGTTCATATCACTTGTGAATAAGGATAAGTTTATGATAAGCTTAATGAACAATCCACTTAATTCAACGAATTTATAACAATGTTAAAATTTAGTAAGAAGAATTTTTTTTTAAAAATATTTTTTTTCTTCTCACCCCACCCCTTCCTAGGTACTCACCCCCACCACCCACTCTACCCCTCACCCCCAACTTTTTTATAAAGTTTTCTCTCTTAAAATTTTCTTTACCCAATACCACCGAGTGAGTAGTGAGATGTGTGGTTAGGGTACTAGGTAGAGGATAGGCTGAAAAGAAAAAAAGATTGTTTATCTTCTTAAATTGCTAAATTCTTAACATTTAACTTTTTAAATGTTTTAAATTTTTTTTTTCTATTACTCATATCTGTGTACCACGTCAACATAAAATTCTACATAGGCACATGTGGCATAAGAGAGACATTTTAAAATTCACTTAATAAAGTGTATGAGTGTTTTTAAAGCCGTCAAAAATTGAATGACTAAAGTAATAATTCACGTCAAGTTTAAGGGTGTTTTCAGTACTATTTTTTTTATTCAAACTAATATCAATAGAAAGTTTCTGTAAAGTATAGAAATGAAAATAGTTCAATCAAAACTAATAAAGTTTCTTACATGCTTCTCAATTGACCTTTTAAAAAATAAAAATTTAAGTCATTACCTATTAAATTAATACAACTTAATAAGAAAATGAATTTTAATTTTTAGTATCGAACTTAATTAAAAAGAAAATATTAGTAAAATTTATGTTGGGCAGGTCTTTGTGGAGTTGTTTGAAAATGAAAAAAAGTAATTATGCAGATTGGCTTAAAAAATTTTAAGGGTTAAGCTAAACCCACCCCAACCCCTGTGTCATCTCTATATATGAAGGCATATAACGTAGAATGATTTGTCAAAGTGTCTTCGAATTTTTTTCTTGTACTCAACATGGTGATTTTGCAGCTTATTCTGTACTGCTGGTCAAAAGGCAAGTTCAGAGACGTGCTAGTTGCTTCAATATCAACGGTTGCTTTGTTATGGGAAATACATCGACATCAGTTTATTCTTAAGAAACCAATCATCCTACCAAGTGAACAAAAAGAAAAACCCACAGTTAGTACTGAGGAGTTTGTACCCAAACAATCCTTAGGTTGGACAATTAAGGAGGATAGATAACTATGCCATAAACTGCATCCCACCATCTCTGGTAGATCATGAAGGCATAGGTGGATCAATAATGTTCAACCTTGAAAGGAATGAACTAAAGAGGGAGGGGCGGGGGCACGGCTCCTCTCTCCTCGAGAATCAATACAATCCCTTATCTCGAAAAAGGTTAAGGTTCAACCCCAACAACTCATCTTCACTTGCAAAGAACTACTAAATAGAATCGACATAATCCTACTTTCCTTAAAGAAAGAGAAACACAAAATGGGGGGGAATCTGATTACAGGAAAGCAGCAGTGTCAAGACGAACATATACCTGGAATGTTTCTTCAAACATCCGATTTTTTGAGACTCACAGAATAGATCATGTAAATTTTAAGGAAAAGGGAATAATTAAATACAAAGATGGAGATATCAAAGACTAATTATGAACAAAGACCCAGCCTGAATACAAAATGAAGTCATCACAAATAATATAAACATATTGTAGGAGGAAGACAAACTACATACAGAAAAACAACTAAGAAATACTCCTAAAGCTCCGAAAGAATTGCAGGAATATAATGTGATAGTTCTGCAGTGAGAGACTGGAACCCGTTTACAAGCTGAGTATGAAAATCCTGATCCTCTTCCCCGATCAACCTAAAGTGTACTCGAATAGCACGTTTGCACACAGCCATAAATTCAAGAAGGGCAGCAATAAGTTGTTGTAGCTCTTGTGAACGCAACCTAGTTGCAGGCTCACCAGAAAGGAAAGCTGTACAGACGCTGAGGACTCCACTGTTAACCTGTAAAAGTTTCATTTGTACTTGGATAAGCAAACTCCAGAAAGAAAACCAGAGGATAACATAAATGCATTGTTAGATGGAAAAGATTAAGATTAGGCAGAAGTTGAAGATAACCATTCTAAATGCATAAAATTTGCAGAAATATCGGCACCGATTGAAAAGAATCAGGTGATGTAATAAAAGAATAGTGAATATACAAAGACATGAACACTCACTTGAACTGCAACTGAACCTTGAAGAATCCTCTGTAAGCTCTGCAAACGGGGAAGTTGATCACCTTCTGAGCTTCTAGGCTCTTCAAGTTCATTCCTTAATGCAGCTGTCCTAGTTTCAATCATTCCAATTGCGTTCTCGACTGGGGAGAACTCAAGGGATTCACATTTGATAACCAAGAGTCTATTCACTAGCGCAGGAAAAGATCCCTCAGTTTGAAGAACTGTTCGCCGTTTCCATTGGTCTTCCAAGCCTCCTTGTGTCTTTCCATTTTTAGTGAAAGGGGTATCAAACAAAAACCGGTCAAAGACTCGAGCACGGACACTTCCTGTAGAGAGAGAGAATATCCTTTCCCTTCTGCTTCCTAAATCTTCATCCTCCATTACAGGATCAACTGCAGTTATTTGCAGGTAGCAGACTCCAGGCTGCAACTCCTCTGCTTTGACTTGCCTTGAATCAGGAATTACGTGTAATGTAGTTCCATCCATTATCGACTCGTAGATACGGCTCAATTTCTCCATAATGTCGCCTAATCGCACATCCCGAGGCTCTCTATAAACATATTCTTTCCTGTCCAGCTTCCCAAACTTCTCACCATAAAATCCAACTCTATAATATGTGGCATCTGTGAAAGGAATAGGGCTAGACTCCTGCTCAAGGATAGACTCGTAGATATTAGTAAGCGTTGTGTGGCATTTTGCAAGCTGTCCATATGCCTTCCTGCTTTTATTTACTGGGATTACAAGTTCTAGAATGCTTGCACAGAAATGGAACAACTCAGCCTGATGGAAAAGCTTATTTGCAAGCTGTAAATACTTCACAGCCGAGTCAACTGTGAGTTTTGAAGCACCATATCCCTCCACCTCAGCTGCTGAAGCCTCGGAAGTGATGTCACTGCTGACCATGGGGCATATTTTGCGTAATGCACTCACGTGATCCTTGCTCCAGACACCATCATTCCTACACACAAGGGCCTGGAAATAGATACATATCAGTATCACAGCACAACATATGTCTAGTCATGTTTCAACTTCTAAAAGTTAAAAAGCAATGTTGATTAGAAGATCATTCCATGAAAACATATGCCTCTTGGCATCAGCATCACTGAAGACCTAGTAGAATTAGTTCAAGCACCCATATCTAACACTGCAACTTTTAGCATCAGTTTTGAGTCACTAAAAACCAGGCTAACTGTAATTGATCTTCAAACAAACTAAATAGATACTTACCAGTGTTATCAAAGGCGCGCTTTAAGCGCGCTTAAGCCCTGAAGCGAGGCTCAAAACGTGTTGAGCGCTTCGCCTCGCTTTATGTGCGCTTCAGTGTTCGTCATCAAGGTTCTAAGGCAAGCTTTTCCTTGCCAATGAGCCTTTTATGAAGAAGTGAAACTAAATAATTATATTTCACTTAACCATAATTTTTTTTTCAATTTCTTTGGTCATATATTTGTCATTCATGTTTATAGTTATTAGTCTTGGACTAAACATATATATTTGTATTTTTTTTCTCCCTTTGTGCCTTTTTTCATTAAAGCCCCCACTTTATTTGCGCTTTGCGCTTAAATCCCCCATGGACCTTAGCGTTTTTTTGCGCTTTTTGCCTTTGATAACACTGATACTTACAAACACCAAACCTAATGAAAATTTCAACGACTTTTTTTTTTTTGAAACTTGTAAATGTGTATTCCTCAGCATTGAGGACATGCTGGCCACAAATAGAAAAGACAGATACTTACAGAGATCTTAATAAATCTACAAACTGATTTATATCCTCCAAACCTGCTTCTTTACTTCAACTAGTTTTTATTTGGTGATCAAATTTAAACTAATTGGTACCACCTAAAAAGATTTTTGCTTCCAATAAAGATACAGAATATTTCAAACTGTATGTTGAAAATTAGACAATGCTCCATCCAATTCATGTAAAACACTCTTCTAAGTCATTTCCAGGGTTTAATACATTCCTAAATCATGGCAATAATAATAGTGACAACAACACAGCATTCAAAGAAGTCGTTGACTAATTCCATTTCTCTTTTGGGGAAAAACTCTATCACCCATTAAGACTCCCATCAAATTGAGAAAGCCTTCCAATAACCAAGGGGGTGTCATGAAAGGCTCACTGCATTACACCACATACAACAACAACATACATAGTGGAATCCCACAAACTGAGGTCTGGGTCACATATAACATGGAGTCCTTATGTATTTAAAAACCATTAGGATATAAACCAACCTTGGAACATTCTCTAGTTCTATGTCATATATAACATCATCACATAATTACCAATCAAGCACTCTTTTGAAAATCTTACCACTCATCATATTATAATACTTTAGTTTGACAGATAAACTTAGCAATGGAAAAAGGAGTCATATAGAATCACTCATGTTGCACAGATGTCTCCACGACTCTTGGGGAGAAGGATAACTCTTCAAATAAATGAGAGTACACCTCATTATTCTTGCACATAAGGCAATAATTTTGATAGATGAATTTCGGAGACCTTCTTACAAGAGGTCATTGATTTAGGCCTCTTCATGTCCAAGAACAAAGTAGATGATCTGATCTTTCAAGAATCTTGATCTCTAAATAATAGAGGCGAAATGACGACTCCAAAAAGGTTTTGAGAAAATGAGGCTAGAGAACAAATTTGCATGTGAACCAAGATGAATCTAGGTTCTAAATTCAACAAGACCAGATTTATTGAAAACTTAAAGCATACATAGTGCATTAGTATCAAGTATACAAAGTTTGAGTGGAAGTGATGAGAGAAATAATTACGTGTTGTTGCATTAGTCAATCAATTATTCGTTTGATACAATCAGATTTTAAAGCGCATTAGGAGCTCTCTAAAACAAGATGTTCTTTCAATCTCCATGTTATCCATACATGCACGTACACATCTCTAAACCAGAATATAAGGGTCTCAAACACATGTTTTTGAAGGTTCTTTTTTTGGTCTCATCTTTTACCTATAACTTAAAGTAAATTGTACACCAAGAAGGTTAACATAATCAGCAGAAGATTGCATTCGAAGCAGCAAAGAAAAATCAAGTAACTGCAGAATAGAATTAAGGGGCCGTTTGGTAGCTGGATAGAGTTATGCTGGTATTAGTAATGTGGATATTAGTTATGCAAGGTTTAGTTGTACATGTATTAGTTATGCAGGGTTTAGTTAACATGTATTAGTTATGCAGTGTTTTGTTATGTAGAATAGAGATAGCAATACATTAGTGAGTCAATTTTTATTTCTTAATTTCAAAAGTTATTAGTGAGTTTTTTATAAAGGTAAAGTTGTATTCCTCAACATGAGGGTATGCTGACAACCACCAAAAGATTTACATCAGTGACCCAAAAAAGACCAACTCAAGATAGCTGCTCTAAACTTATAAAGAAGAGAAAATTTTAAAATTTGTCCAGCATCCTTTATACCATTATATATTATAACCATTAAAATAACCAACTTTATAAATAACACAGTAAAATTAAATAAATACCAATAGCTAAAAATAAAAAAAGTAACTAACAAATAACTAAAAATAATTAAGTACTTCGTATTCAATATGATTAAGTAATTAAGTAGTATGTAATTTAAATTAAACAAAATAATAGATAACGAAAAAAATTAAAACTTGTATTTTTAAGCAAAAAAATTAGAACTTGTATTTTTAACTAAAAAGAAAACAATCAACAAGAATTTAAGCAAAGAAACTAAGCAATTATCAAGACAAAAAACTCAAAGAAAAATAATAGTAGTGCTTTTTTTAATATGTATTAATTATTTTGATTTGTTGTAAATTAATATATATATTTAAGAGTAAATTAATAGGGGTGAATGTGTAAGTTACCATGTATTAACATGTATAACTAATACCCACATGACTTATTCCACCTTCTATCCCGCATAAATTATACATAGATTCTCTGATAAGTTATACAAGTATTAATTATGTAGGATTACAAAAAACGCAACCAAACACCGTATAAAAATAAAACATGATAACTTTGATACAACATTTGAAAATCTGCTAACCAAATGTTGTATAAAATTAATACATGAATAACTTTTATCCTATTTGCAAACCAAACATGGTATAAAAGTAATACATGAATATCCAAGTTATCCATGTATCAGTTTTGGCCTTATCCAGCTACCAAACGACCCCTAAATGCTATAGCAGAAAAGAGCACCCACTACACACCATACAAAGCCGTAAATCCAAAGTCTAGATGCTGATTTTTATCAAAATTAGACAATCAGTCCCAGTCTAACTAGGAAACAAATAAGGAAAGGATTTCCAGCACTAACTTGGAAACGACTAACAAAAGATGATTTTTCTTGGTGAAGCAGGATCACTCATTTCCTACTTCCAACATCACTACAAGAAACAGGAAGGTAATCCAATCAAGTTACCTGCATCACTACACCAGCAACAGCAACAGCGCATTGAGCAGCTTCAGCCCAAGACTGCATTTCCTGATGAGCTTCACAAAGATGCAGTAACCACATTATGTGAAGATCTGGTACAGGAGCAAATGCCATCGCTAGTTTATAAAAGCTCTCTGCAGCTGCATATCTGTCGACATTCATAACAGAACCCTGCAGGAAAATAGTGCAATAGAATTACAAGAGAGTCAATGACAAAACGTCATTGCAGACTATTAATAGTTTGAACTTAAGAGCGGTGATTAAGGAGGTCAAAACTTACCAGAAGTGCATGTTCCAGGCTGGCATCAAGAGCCATCAGAAGACTCTCAGAAAGAAATTTCACCTCAGACCAGGACCAGAGGTTTTCTGCTGATCCTTCTGGAACAGCAGCCAGTGCATTTTGTGGGAGCCCAGACTCAAGTAATAAGGAGGAACTCTTAGCCTCATCTGCCATTTCCTCCAAAGAATTTCGAAGACGACGAGCTTCACCACTTTCTTCTAGCGTTCCATCAGGTTTCATTTGTGTTACTTGAACTTCAGACATTAACTCTGACAAGGTAATGGTTAGCATGACTCTTAATCTTCCCGTCTGCATAAAATAAGAGAACGAGCTCTGCAGATTGAAACAAACTACGTTTAGCAATCAATACATAAAGATTACTCAAACCGGTAACTAAGCGAACAGGAACAATATATACAAACTTCCGCTACAAGCCTTACCCGAATAAGTATCTGCAGCCCAATTACAGCCCTTCTTCTGATATTGTCATTTCGAAACACTGCAAGCCGAAGAAGGTGAAAAGCAATTTGCTTTAAGAAACGATCATTTTCTCTTGCCATCAATGTAGCTCCATGAAGTTCAAAAACACTGTTGAAGACAGGAAATAGTGCTTTCCAGAAAGAGAGTGGTTGATTTCGTGAGAACACATTCATAAATATGGATGTGATACAGTCAAGTTTTCCATAATCAGTAGCAATACGCTTCGTTGCGGCAGTCCGTGAGAACTTCTCAGAAACTTCTAAAACTTGAAGACTAACGGCAGCACTCAGGTTCTCTTCCCAAAGTTCCTGAAATGATCTTACGATTAAGTGACAGAAACTAGTTTATGACAGAAAGATGAAGAGCTAAAGAGTCACTTCATGCTGCAAATGTACGTATCACAAGGTTTTATGACTTCTGACTAGCCATAGGAAGTAATCCAAGGTTTCTCAATCTAGGAAGTAAAGCAAATAAAACCCATAGAGGAGTACCAGCTTTTGCCTTAAGATTGGATGCAAGGATTCCCTTAATGCTAGTGCTGAAGCTCCAATTCTGGAGGACTGGGCTTGAGCTAGGGCTTCTCTCAAAGAATATGGCTGACTAGGCGAGCTTAATTGGGAGTTAACCCGCTGCCACAAATAACCATTATCCGGAGTTCCCTGAAGATGTATAGATCTTAGAAACAGTTCTATAACAAAAGAAGGGAGGGGGAGAGAGAGAGTGCATGTAACACTGAAAACTTGTGAAGCTCAAAAGAGTTGTCAACTTTGAACACATATAACGTACTCTGACTTCTTGCCTTGCTGCCTCAGACATATACTGGTTAATTGCAGGTGAAAGTCTGTCAGAATATTTTGGGGATGCAGGTCCCTCCCCAATCACACTACGAGAACTACTACCAACAAGCATGCCATCAGCAGGTTTCCTATGCTGCAAAATATGTAGAATCAACATGAGTACCTCAGAGCCAAACGGTCTAGTGACAGACAAATAACACCAAACACCAGCATTTCTAGAGGGCAAAATTGCTATGTTCAAATTATTTCCCGCGAAGGTCCAATGATATGCCCTGATCTAGAAAAATTAAATGATTTAGTGGTGTGACAGAACCTTTTAATATAAAATCAAATACTCACTCCAGTCCAATATAAATGAATTGTTGGCACTTTTTTATGGTTTAAAATAAATGAATTTTCGAAGTTCAAGAATATCAAAAAAAAATTCAGAATTACCCTTCTTTCCAATGGGGTTTTCAACTACTTCTAAA
This sequence comes from Solanum sitiens, assembly GCA_016801875.1. Classification (NCBI taxonomy): domain Eukaryota; kingdom Viridiplantae; phylum Streptophyta; class Magnoliopsida; order Solanales; family Solanaceae; genus Solanum; species Solanum sitiens. The sequence goes on from JABWTJ010000421.1 coordinate 555,411, forward strand.
TCCCAAATAGTGACTTTCTCTACTTCTAAGAAGAGTTTGGGAAGAATCAAAATGGTAATATAGAAACATTGCCCTTTGATTAATTTCTTTAAGTATCTTTTTTAAGGGGTGTGTAACTCCAACAGTTCATTCATATAGGATTAGAGAAAGTGCCATTTTCTCCTATCCATCACCTTTAGTACTTTAAAGTTTGTACCTGAAGCATTCTTAAATGTTAAAAGGTCTATTACCACTATCCTAAAATTTGATCAGGAAAATAACACAAGACATTTGACATAGTGAATTCTGTTTTTCTTGGACGACCACATCGGCAAACAAGTCAGTTAAAATCAAACAACTGCTAATGAAACACTCGTCCTACGGCACGAAATACCTAATTTATGTCACCCAGCTACATTATGTTCCTATATTCTCATGAGACTATGTTTGGGCAGCATATCAGTAGTTTTACCATTAAACTCATAAAGGATCTTCTTAAACTGGCTATCAAAATCATTTTAAGGATGCAACCACACAAGTCGTCAAATGAACATGAAATCTGAGCTTCAAGCTGAATGTTAAATAAATGGCAGTTCAGATTTCAACCTCAAAATGCATCAAGCACTCTTCTAAGAGTTTAAAGAATAATCTGGTCCGGGCAATGCTCTGCTCCCAAGCTTTAACAAGTGTTTCATCGTCCAAGTTGCGCACTATTTGCAGAAATATAATCAAGACCTCACGCTTTTCAATTGTACTCAGATTGTAAAAGACAGGCATCTCATCCAGGATCTGCACACACATAAAAATGTCACAGGCAAAAATCATCAAAAAGCTCAACATGTGAACTGGGTATTCAAGTGCAAAATGCAAGCTTGAAACGAATGAAGAAAAACAAGATAATGTATGCAATAAAAGAGAAAATAACAATATATACAAACAACAAATGAGGACTACGAATTTAAAACATCACAACTGATTGGTGTAAATGAAGTAAAAACATGTCAATCAAGCTCAAAAAAATCTACAAAATCGTCTGTTCTAGCATCTCAAGCTGCATTTCGGACTGGAAATCGACAAGGAGGCCGCTGTGGAAAACCTCAGTCAAAGTGTAACTACTGTAACAAGTCGGGTCACACCAATGATGTGTGCTACTCTTTACATGGTAAATGAAAAGATGTTCATGTTGCTCACTAGTACTCCAACCAATCAATTGTTCTCTTTATCTGAAGTAGAATACAATGACTTTCTTGAGTATCAGGCGAGTAAGCAAATATCTCCACCAATCTCTTCTGTTGCTCAAACTGGCCATCTTGTTGGTGGTATCTCGCGATCCACCATACTTGGTCCCTGGGTCATGGACTCAGGCGCTTCCGATCACATTTCTAGTATCAAATATTTAATGTTTGGTATTACTCCCTTCCTATTGTTACCTTAGCTAATGGTTCTCAAACCATAACAACTGGAATAGGTCAACTCATTTTTTTACCTTTCTTTACTTTGAATAATGTTCTCTTTGTCCCTGGTTGTCCCTTTAGCCTTCCGTCAATGAGTTGTTTGGCTAGAGCGTTAAATTGTTTCATCTCATTCTTTAGAGACTTCTTTGCTATAAGGGCCTTAGAATGGCAAGAATGATTGGCGTAGTGTATGAATCAAATGAACATTGTTATTTCAGTCCTCCCAGCTTTGTTACAGTTTATTCAGCCTCCAACTCTCTAGATCTAATACACAAACGATTGGAATACCCTAGTAAATCCAAATTTCAAAAGATGGTACCTAGCTTGTCAAAATTCTCTATTGTAAGACTGATTTGTTTCAATTAGGGAAAGCAAATCCGAACTACCTTTCTGCATAGTCTTTAATAAACATCAAGAGTCTAGTTTTCATTAAGTTTATAACAACTGATGTAACTTCCTTTGAAGGTCAGCCCTACTTTACTTCTTCCGCTGAACATCAAGACATTTCAGAGGTTTTCCGAATGGAACTACGCAAATCAAATCTGAGGAGTCACCAAAAAGACATACGGTGCTATGCAACTAAAATATGAGAAAGCAGTCCAGAAAAATCTACGTTACTACACAAATTACGCAAATTAAATATGAAAAAGTAGTCACCAGAAAGATGGCACGGTGCTACACAAATTAAATATGAAAAAATAGTCACCGCAAAGATGGCACGGTGCTACACAAATTAGATATAGAAAAGTAGTCACCGGAATGATGGCACGGTGTTGCACAAATTAAATATGCGAAATTAGTCGCATGAAAGACACATGGTGACCCAACTTTTGCTAACATAATCATTGGCCAGGCAGCATATATGAGTTATTAGCCACCCGCCGGTGGCGGACGGTCTTTAATTCTCTAACAAGTTCATAGAGGCTTTGATGTTCTGATACCATGTGAGGAATTTTGGAAAAGAATATTACTGAATTGTTATCAGAAAGACCCTATTTATAGACACTACAATAGACACCTTTTCCAACTAGGACACTATATACTATTCCTATTACTATTCATATTCCTATTCTAAGTAGGATTGTATATACCTATTACTATTCTAACAATTTCCATGGATTTTCTTAAACTTCTTTCTTATGCTTAAAATCTCTCTATGACTTACAATTTTTGTACAACAAAAATGAAAATTAAAAAAATATACACTTTAAGATTTCAGAGGAACACTTCGACTTAAGATAAAATGTTCTTAACAATGTAGTGTATGTATCAAAAATACGGATATCACAGCATGATCATATGTAAGCTTAATAAAATATTACAATCCCGTGCAATGCACGGGTAATTTACCTAGTATTCCAATAAATCCAAAAGTTAAGCTCCTGCCAGGTCAGGGGAGCCTCCTCTCAGTGATCACGAAAGATATAGAAAGTTGGTAGGAAAATTGAATTTTAACCAACTTGACATGACATTGCTTCCCAAGAAATTTTGTAAGTTAGTTCTTAGATTCTCCTTGTGACAGTCATTAGAATTCAATTAATCATATTTTTTGATACATAAAATTTGCTCCAAGAAAAGGACTATTTTACGCAGATCAAGAACATGAGAAATTTTTGGATATACAGATGCAGACTAGGAAGGATTGTGTTCTAGTTGGGGGAAATATGGTGTCTTGGAAAAGTAAGAAAAATATGTGGTTGCTAGATCAAAGGCAGAAGTGGCGACATGTGAACTAATATGGATCAAGCAACTACGAGTTGAAATTTGGAGAGGTCAAAGAAATGATACTTGTGTGTGATAAGGAAGTTGCACTTCACATTGCATCGACTCCCTTGTTTCACAAGAGGACCAAACACATAGAGATTGATTGTCATTTTGTCAGATCGATAGTACTTTCCAAAGACATCGTCACAAAGTTTGTGCGGTCTGACACATTTTCCAAAGTCCCTAGCCGGTCCCGGAAAAAGTTATATATGTCGCAAGCTCGGTACATATAATTTGTATGCACTAGCTTGAGGGGGGTGGAAGATAGCTTGTGAATATTCAAGGTTATATGTAAATATAGAGGTATCTTAATTTACTCCTATTGTAATTAGGTAGTTATTTTCTTTCCTTTTTTGTTACATGTAAAAATAGTTATTTAAACCTCAATAGCTCGAGGAATAATCAACCTTGATTTTTTTCTCAAACTCTCTTTATTCTCACAGTTAGTAAATAAGTTCACCAAACCTTGTAATGTAGAGCACTGTAGAGACTTTGCAAAGAAATTTTAACACTTCTTAATATTTTTGAACAGCATGCACAAGAAAACAGCATTATCAATCAGGGTAAACTAAAGTTTATATAAAACATTGCTCAATGAGAATCACGAACCTGGCCAACAAGGGGAAAATATAATTGAGCAATATATAATTTATCCTCTAGCTTTTGGTAGCGAATATCAAACTCGTGCTTACACATGAGGACCACCAAGATTCTTGCAGCCTATAAATATAGAAAGTGAAAGTTAAATGTGCAGCTAGAAAGCCTGAGCTAGGCAAGATAATTGCACTGAACTCAATTCCCCACAATGATCATAATACTATCTGGAGGAAAATTTTAAATAAATATATCAGCATCTAGCTAAGTACTCACTTTTGCCCTCATCGACAAGTCATCATGATCCCATGTAAGGAAAATCTCTTGAATTAAGATAGATGAAAGGAAGTTCCTGCATATAAAAATAATAACATCACAAATTAATCTGTTGATTAGGCCAAGCAATTAAGAAAAAATGGCAGAGCACAGTGAAACATGCAAATCAAAATAAGAAGTTCAAGAAGCTGATAGACTTTACTGCTTTACTGCTGAAATAGAAAATAAAGGAACAAATACTGCTGTTTCACACTAGATTCACTAATATTACAACAAGAAGTCTGAAAACAAAACAATCACGAGTACACTACTGACATAATAAATCACATGAACTTTAGTTATATAATCATAAAGATCACAACCTTACTAGACATTCGAAAGGCTAGAAATTCTCCCAGAATTCCCTTTTCTTTATTTTCTGAAGACCCTTGTTTTAACTGTCCTGCCCCTATTTCTACAGAAAAAAACACCCAATACATGTGTAACTGTCTCAAGACAGTTACTAAGTTTTCTTAATTGTTTATTTCGGCCTCCTGGAATAAGTTTTTATAACTTGAGGCACATCTACTGCCATTCCATATGGTTGCTTTGGGAAAAAGAAGAGTAATGAAGCATTAAAGAAAATCATTTTTTTTGGTTGATAAGTAAAAGCATTGAAGAATACTTGCAAAGATTTTCAGAGAATTTTTTTTGTCTATGAATGACAATGGTGCGGGGCGGTTTTAAGGTTGTGCAAGGCGGGAGGGATACGGAGCGGTTTTAGTGGAGTTTTTAAGAATTAATGCGGGGATGGGGGGTGGGGGTTGCAGGTTTATGCGGATTCAAACTGAATTTTAACATTTTACATGTTATAAAGTGATAGAGCCTTATTTATTACGATTGTTTCTTTAAATAGTAAATGAAATTAATTTAATCAAAACTACTATGGTTTCTTGCCTGCTTCCCAATTGACCTCTATAAAATAAGATTTTAGTCATAATCTATTCAATTAATGAGAAAATAAAGTTTTTTTATGAATTTTATTTTTAGTATCAAACTTAATTTTTAAAAAAAACATATTAAATTATTATGTGGGGGCAGGTTGAAAATGAGAAAAAAAATGTGTGGGGTGGGGCGGAGCGGGTTAAAAGTTTTGCGGGTTAAGCTCAACCTGCCCCGCACCATTGCCATCTCTACTTTTGTCCACAAAATGCTATTAGGTAACATTTTTAATCAAGTAAAGCAACCATATGGGATAGCATTACGGAGGAGCATAAAGGGAAGATGAATTCCATTTAATTGCGAGATCTGAAGTAGGTAATGGAGCGGAAATAGAACTTTTAGAAGCAGAATTCTTGCGTTGTCGAACATCTTTACACAGCAGATAGCAGTACTCGTTGAGATTTGTAAAGAGTGGGTTGCATATTTCATGGGACTTGAAATTCAGTAAGAAACTTACAGAAATGGGAGATGGAAGAGTTCACGTTACATGAACAACCTTGCTAGTATTAAACATTGATCATAGACAGAAATTGCTGGAAACGGTAGGACTTGCACTTTCACAGAAAAGTCTCTCTAATTTGCAAGGAAAAATGAGAACTCTATGGCAGGTAGCTCCCATATTCCTCAACTTGGATCCCTAGAGCACCAAGAAATGCCTCTTTCCTTTGTTTAAACACAGGAATCCATCCTAACAATTGAAAAATTGCTGAAAAGCAAATTTACTAAACATTAGTCAGAACTTTCATGTGTGAGAATGCAGGAGAGGATTCAACTCATCTACTGCTCCATCATCTTATGAATCTAGGTTACCTTGTAGATTTTGAAATATGTTTGATAGTGAAAGGGTAGTACCAAGAATCATTCGGGAGCAGCCCTTCAGTTGACAGTGCAGAAAGAAAAGAATAGAACATGACTCCTCTAGAATTCATGTGAAAACGCTAAAGGGAAGAAATACAAGTGTGACTGATGGAGAAATGCTTGTATAGTTTTTTTTTTTTAGGATAGTAACACAATTCTTGTATAGTTATTAGTGGAAAAGTTTTGCTCTCTGTACTTGTAGGAGCACAAATGATACTCCAATTGTCTTGATGATCGGCTGCAATTGCGCAAAGTCATGTGTGCTTGCAAATTTCTACACTCTTATATTTATATCTTGTATGCAAGGTTTCACCATCATATTTCTTATCAATAAAAGATCGTACGGTTATCCCAAAAACGAAGAAGTACAGGGAATCTAGACAATAATTAGAGTTTCTGGAATCTAGTTTGTTGCAATAGGGATTGTTACAACTATGCAATTATTAGACGTCTTCTATCAATATCATTAGTGTTTCACATTATGTACCTTTTTCAACGACGACAAGAGCTTGCAGAAATTAACCCCTATTCAAGGCTTACCCCTGCTTTCTTTTTAACTACATCCATTCACTTGCACTTGCTCTATCCAGAGGCGATCCAGCATTTAAGTTGTATGGGTTCAACCATCATAATTAGTATTTGAAATCACTAGTATTTTTAAAATTATGGGTTCAAACCTACTATTTATTGCAATTTTATTAGATTTTTACAGATTAACTAATCTTCCACGTCGAAAGTACCGGTTCAGATAAACCCGTAGCTATATAGCTGCATCCTCCCCTGGCTCTATCACATGCATCATTTTACTAATGATCAAAGACACGAAGTGAATCATCACAAATATAGTTGAAAAATATGAATTAATACCTCCTTTGTTACCTAATTAAAAGGAACTATACAATTTTTAGAATAACTTCCACATTCATGCTGTCCTAAGTACTTTAGGTTGTTGTCAAGAGAACTCCTTGGAGGATGCCACAAATGGTATTAAGGAGGAGCAATAACAAGTCTGAGAACAGCCGGAGGAGATACAAAACAAGTTTCTTTTGATGAAGTATACAAAACAAGTTATGGGAAATCTTGAAAACTAATATATAGCAACTCGATATTCTTCATAACCGTTATGGAATACCAACAGCAGAAACTGATTATCTGTTTTCCAAACAATGAATGTAAAAAAAGAAATTAAAATAAGTTAATAATCTGCTATGTTTACAAATTTGTAAAGCTATTTACACTCTATGCTTGATCTGTGCTCCAATTAGACTATCGCGTGATGAAATGGAAAGGAGAAGAAACTCCATCTTCAAAGGATTTAATATGCACAAAGGTATATTTATCGGACAACTTAGACCTACACTCAAACTTTAAGGGACCATTTATGTCATTTCGTTAGTGCTTTCCATAGTAGGAGTTCTTTTGTGGGACAATGCGTAAAACATTATTGGTATAAAACAAACAAAAACTAAAGTGACTTTACCAAGTTATTTCTATAAGGAATTAACTCAATATATTATAAACTTAAAGATTTTACTTCCTGAAATCTGAACACAAGTCATTTGACCTTGTAGATAGATGTTTTATATAGAAGGGTAGCGCTATAGCAGAATAAACAAGGTAAACTAGCCAGTATTTGAACAAAAGAAGACAGTTGAAAATATTTGAACATTTACCTATCAGAAGGATCTCGTCCAGGCATTTCAACAAAAAGATCATGATCGCATATAATTTGTAAAAAGGTAAGCTTGCAGTCATGCAGCACTGTTTGACACACTCCAGAGAATTTATCGAGATACAAGGACACCTGTAAAAAGAGCAATTACAAGGAAGATGCATAATTATTAGACTATGGGAAAACAAAAATTAAAAATATTTAATGTAACATCACATAACATAATGAAATCAAAAAAACTCTACTTGGTGCTGAATAGAGCCACAACCGCAACAGAGCTGAAGAAAATGTATGTTTCCCTTTTAAATTAAATATGACCATCGCATTATCATTTTAATGTAAATCATGTTGGTTGAGCATACCTAATCGACATTCTTTCCGTTATTTTTCTTAGTCATGCTAAGAATTTAAAGCAGGAGAGAAGGCCTTCTAGTTAATTGACCTAAAGAAAGATTGCACTGATTGGTACATTCTGGTGAAAAGAAGGAACCAAACCATGTTAGCAGTATATACGTTGAGTGAATTAGGTGTGGATTTTATAGTGTTCAGGCCGACTCAAGTGCCCTAGAGATACATCTTTTTAGGCCAACCGATCTAAAGAAAAAGTGCTCTGACTGGTATGTGCTGGTGAGTGAAAAGAAGAAATCCTTTTAGCGTTAGCAGTATGAAGGTTGATAAAACATAAATCAGTGATATGCACTGCTCTAAATCAGACCCAAATGTACTTCAAGGGTTCGAATAGCCAACGCAACTAGTTTGGACAGGCGCTGTTATTACTGTTTTATCTGACAGATAGTCTTCTGCATCTACCATCAGAAGGCATAGGAAAGATTTGTTGAAGATAGGCAAAAATAAATTAGTACTCCCTCCATTTCAATTTGTTTCTCTGGTTGTGACTTGACATGGAGATTAAGAAAGTAAAGAAGACTTTTGAATCTTGTGGTCTTAAACCAAAATACGTACAATGTACCAAACTGTCCTTTAATCTTGTAGTCTTAAACATGCCATGTGAAAAGTTGAAATTAAAGTGTTGCCAAAAAAGGAAAGAGATACTCTTTCTGAAACGGACTAAAATGGTAAGTAAGGCAAACAAACTGAACGGAGGAAGTACGAATATAATATAATACAGAACTTCAATAGGTGTGGGTGGTTTGTTCTGATTGAAATAATAATGTGGGAGGGAGAGGTAGAGAGATCAGCAGTAATCATCTTTAGATTAGCTCTAATTCTGGCTGGCTGGATGTGGTTCAAAAGATTTTAAGTTGCTTGGGGAAGACTCTAATAACAGCAAATCTCCCACCGTTGTATTGATGAATAAGAGATAAGTAAATGAAGCAGCTCTGGATAAAGGGTCGAATGTTGAACCTACATTGTTGGAAAGATCAGAAACACAGTTGTGATGGAAGAAGATTCTCTGAAGTAAAACCACATTAGCAGATGTCTGCTTTGTAGATTTGGAGGTATCACTTGAGAGGTCCCAGATTTCTTAACTATGCAACTATTGGGTTAAACACTCTTTGAAGAGTCCGGCAGGAACCAAGGTGATGGATTATGTCTCAACAATTAACTGGAGAAGTGAGGGCTGACAGGGCTGAGTAATGTAGAATAAGGGTAACAGCAATTATGGAAGACTAAATCAGAAAGACAAGCAAAAGTGGAGTTTGCAAGCTTACCAGTTCAAAAACCTGACGAGGCTCAATGATGGATAAAAGATCATAACAAAAGAAAGCCAAACTACTATTTAAATGCTTGGCCAAGCTTAGACCTTTCTTGCAGCGTTCATGAACTTCTGTTAAAAGGCAATCATACAACTGAACAACACATCTGAAAACACCTTCTTTCAATTGCATTGGCGGGACATCTTCACCTGTACATGGAAGGATGAAACAGCTTATCGATATAAAGCCTCAATTTAGTGAATTTCCAAACACAGCTCTTCGGCAGTCAAATTTTAAGTTTCAAGAGAACTACTATCCACCCAAACAGAGTAAATAACGAGTAGTCTAAGACTTCAAAACCTAAACTCTGAATTCGCATTGATGTAATGGAAGTCATGGTTATTAGCTAAAAACAAAGTATAGCAGTGGTGAAGCAAATGATGGCTCATCATTCAAAATGGATATAGATGGATTCGATCTTCGACTACCTGATTACATCCTTACATGAAAATGATTAGACTATCATGTAGAAGAGACACATGTAACAAGGTGTGACCAAAACTACCAACTTGGTAAACATTTTCATTTTTCATCGAGCGTTATACTAAAACATCCCATTCCAAGAAAACATTTATCATACAGCAAAAAGAGATTCCCATACTATTACCCTTCATCACTCAAAAAAACCCATTGAACAAATGGAAAACCTAAAAGTGGAGACACAAGTTCTTGTTCATCACTTAACCTCCCACGCACCCCAAGTTTTAACTCAGCATCCCTCTTATCAATTAGATTTACAAAAACTCCAAGTAAAATCACCATTTATGTTAGAATAGGAAACAAGAGGGGGTTACACAAGTAAAAGTTCCAATATGTTCATAAGATGATAAGAACTTTGTTGGATGGGTCCTGAGGGCTTGGGAGTGATTCAGACATAAATTTAAGTACTAGTTATTTTGAAGATTACGAGTTGAACACAGTCAAATTTGTGTCTAGACGACCTCGAAATGGTGATTTGAGAGTTCCACAGGTTCGTAGGGTGACCTGGAGTTATTTGCATGTTTTGATTGCATCCAGAGGGCCTCGGGTGATTTCGGCGCATTTGAAGTAAGTTTTGAAATATTTAAAGTGCTAAAATCTGATTATTATTTTTTGCGCTTGACCCCACCTTACAAGCAAACTGCTCTTAATCTATAAGGAATTGGAGATGTTGTACAAAGAAAGTTGTAGTGCGAGTCTAGTTTCCGGCGGTTCAAATTATACAAGAATGGAGTGCGCAAACGTGTCTGATTTATAGTTTCCAACTAGGAGACTTTGGGGTGAGCTGCTTGGCTGATCTGCAGCACCGGGCTCTATCTATCCTTATTTCACTTGATTTCTTTCCCAGACTATTAGACTATGTAGACCTGTACATTAGTATGCCTAGTTGCTCTTTCATAACACCAAGTTATGGGGTTGTAACTTGTACCTATGATTTCCACACTTATGACTATTGAGACGCCTTTATAATTATAATTGCTTTGTAACGTCTCGCAAATTGAAATAACTAGGAAGAAGCTTATAATTGGAAATAGTCATTTTTTTTTTAAGAATTAAAATCTGGAATTACTTAGGTTAGGAAAAAATAAGTTTTTGGTCAACTTCAAACGACCATAACTCCTAGCTCAGGATGAGTTAGGTGAATTTCCAAATATGGTTAAAAAGCTCTTAGAATGATCTTTCCAACGTCGCCAAGTTTGTGCGATTCTGAGTTTGTATGAGTGAGTTATGCCCTTTGGAAGTTGGGCTATTGGAATAAGGAAAGTCCAATCCGGATTTTTAAAGGGTAGTTTGGTTTTTTCCTTACACAACTTAGTTAATTCATTTTTGGTAATATTTTTTAGGTCTAAACTGATAGGATTCAGTTTACGCTTTTACCAAAACAATTAGGCTTTTGAGAGAAGAGAAAAGAAGAGGAGAAAAGAGGAGAAGAAGAAGAAGAAAGGGCAAGATTCTTAAAGATCGATCAAGAAAGTGGTGATTTTCAACAAGGAATTATTCCTACCATGTATGTGAGTCTCTCATAACGTTGGGATCGTTCTCCCACGTGCCAAGCACATTTATTTCAGTTTAAATTCGTCCTAAAGAGTTTGAAAGTTGATGTTCATGACATGAATTCTTGAATTTGATGTCGTTCTTAAATTGGCTTGATATTGAGAAGTTTCTGAGATCTTTGAGTCGAATTATAGAGTTGTTTTGAGTTAGGTTCTTAGGTACATATGTTGGGTATCTGAATCTAAAGAGATATAGAAAAAAATAATCGAATTTAGGCAAATTGGGGCTGAAAAACGAAGAAGGAAGAAAAATCGACAAGGAACAGGTTCGAGGTCTGCATCGCGGACCTATTCCTTTAAAGTGAATTTTCTTTCCGTGTCGCGGAGAGGACGCGGACTGTCTCAAAATTAAATTTCGCGAGCATTTATTTTAAAACATCTCCGCATCGCGAACTTGTTCCAAGACGATAATTTCGTAACTTTTCTCAGGTTTAGCTATTTGAAATCATTCCTAAACATCATGAGACCTTTCCTATTACAAATCATAATCCTTGAATCCATAATTTAATTCAAGGAAAGTTAAGAGTCAATTCAAGTAAAGTTAAAAGTCAAGTCAAGTGAAGTTAATCAAAGTTTTCAAAAGTCTTTTACAAATGTTCTAACTTTGTTTTAAGACTAAAAGTTTCAAGTTAAGCAAAAAGTAAAGAGTTTGAGTTCATTTCTCAAAAGCTATTAGGAAACTAAGTTCCCAAAGAAGTTTATAAATGTTTTCACATTTGAGCAAGAAAAGAGAACATCAATTCCAAGAGAGCTTTTAAGCTAAGTTTTAAGTAATTATCTCAAACAAAGAAAGAAGTTGTTTTTAAAACATATGAGCTAAGTATATTTTTTGGAGTAGTATTGAGCACCGATATGGGGACGCGAATTCATATTAACTCAAGTCTCCATAAACCATGTAGCCATCATAAGTATCAAAAGGTCATACTTTTTAGATGATCACTTAAGTTAAGCTAGTGGATCCACTAAGTTAAGTGGTTCTATATGACGACAAAGTATAGGACAATCTAATAGCATGATGGTAAAAATGATGTATCACCACTTAGGCTCATAGTCGTGGTTGTCAGTTAGAGAAACTCCCACTGCAGTAATTGCATGGTTCCTCAAGGAGTTCTGCATAGTATGAATGGGGGTACGGGACTTCATTCATGCATTGCACAAGTAGACTTTGAGAGGGAACATGGTATGTCTTTTATGATATTATGATTATTGAGTTGACATCATGTTTTAAACAATTTTCCTTTTTCTTTATATTGCACTTGTTTTAAACTGTTTTATAATGAAATTAGTTCAATTGAGTATTCATGAGTTGAGTAGATCCACGGTAAGTGTTTCTTTCAAAATATTTTCAAGCCTGTGTTGTATTTAGCATTCCAACTCGCATACTCGTACATCTAATGTACTGATGCCAGTTGGCCTGCATCGACTTATGATGCAGAAACATGTAACTAGGATCGGCACCCAGCGCACCGTTGATCCAGTGAACAGCTTAGAGTCGGTTGGTGAGCCTCTTTGCATTCTGGAGGACTCCTTTTTATTTTTTTCAGTTTTATTTTCAGTTGTTAGGATGATCAGGGGTGTTGTCCCGACGTCCATCTCAGTTATTAGAAGCATCATAGCAGTTAGCAGTCAGTCGTCTTTACATTGTCATTTATTATGTACTAAGACTTGAGTTGCCATTTGGCTAAGTTGAATGTTTTATTTTTAAAAATGTTCTAAATTATCTTTTAAAGAGTTGAGTAAGTGCATTTAAATCCTTGTATTAATGCTCTGAATGTTTCGCTGAGTTAAGTAACCCAGGCCAAGGGTTATCTTGCGGCCAACAATGGTTCTCGAGCGTCGGTCACGTCCACGATGTAGGCTCTGGGCGTGACATGCTTCTAATGCTTTACTTCATGCGTCTAATTAATGGAGTTTGAATAGAAAACTTGAATTGTTTGCCAATCGGGTCGGGGTATTGGTGCCATCACGGCTTAGGTGAGTTTGGGTCGTGACAAAAAGACCGGCCAAATAAGATCACTAATGGAATTACAAAAACACCACAACTGTTTTTCCTTAATCACATGCAAAAGGTAAGTTTTCTTCTTTTTTTTCTTCTTTATTGTAATTCCCTCACTTGTGGGAATATATTGGCATGTTGTTGTTGTTGACCGAGTGGAAGGAAAACAATGAATACAATTGTTATAAAGACCTTAAATGGATGCACTTTTCAGGCAAGAGGTTTTAAGGAGAAGCATGATTAGATGATTACAAATGGATATGATAATAACAATGACAAAAAGTAACACACCCAATGGGCAATTACCTGATGGAAGATTGTGATAGAAGGATCGAGCTTGCTCCAGTGCCATTGACTTGACAATTAACTCAAGAAAAAACCAAGCCATTGCCAAGACATCATCATAGACAGGCCCAACACGGTACCCTTTTGCCTGTACCAGAAATCAAAGTAGTTAAGACATGAAAATCAGAAATCATAAAGAACTGAAATAGTTTCGTAGTTTCTAGGCCATCAAAGGTCATGTACAATGAGTCCTTTCCTTGTGGCGCTAAAATATTTGTTATCCACTATCCAGTAAAATAAGTTAACAATGAGAGTTTTGGGCTAAAATCATCCTTGGAGTATGATCAAAACCTAAAGTACATTCAAACATCCCTGAACTATCCAAAAAGTTGCAAGATTCATCCTTTTGTCTATTTTTCTTTTAAGAAACTCACGCCCCAACAAAAAATGTGTCAAGTCGAATGAATATATGTACACATGGTTAAGTTAATCAAGTTAGGTGATTTTTTTTAATTTTTTGAAATTGAGCGTTTAAATTATATTAAGACAAAATATATCCAAATTCTAAATATTCTTTGGAAAAAAACAAATACTACTCCAACATCAAAAATTAAAGTAATTATGAGGGAGAATCTTGTAGAGAACTTTCTGATTTGATAGACCCCTGGTAGATCCTCTTTGAGTTTTTTGTATTTCCCCTGACGCTGTCAGTGTTATGTAGAACTAACAAACCTTATCTTTTGGTCCTAGTTGATATGTATGAACCATGTGATGGTGCTAGGTCAAGACTACAGACTATGGTTCAGTATCACTTATGAAAATATATTGTCACGGGGTTCTTTCTGTTTTACTGGGTGAAGAGTTCTATGGCTTTTAGGCTTCTGAACCTAGAAGCAATAATATACCTTTTAGTTTCTCTTCATTTCCTTCTGAAAGTTGCTTTTTCCTTTCAGATTCTGCACTTAATCTCCATATTTCAGCTACTATTAAAGATGCTGTATTTTCTTCATTCCAAATCTGAGGGGTATTTTCCATGTCCCAGAAACTTTTGTCTTAGAATGAAACACAATTTTCCATCTCTATCAAATATTAAGATCTGATTCTGATGGAAAATAGTTTCTTGCTTGAGAAAGAAATCGTCTCACAACGCTCTTGCCCATACACCACAATAAAATGGGGTTGTTGTGTAAAAATCATCACCTTTTAGATGTCACTCGCACTATTATTGATTGAGTCATCTATCCCGTCTAAATACCCGGTGGAAGCTGTCTATTGCTGTTTATTTGATTAATAGACTGATATCTGATTTACCTAATATCTGATTTAGTCTCAACTGTCCATCGCATATTTTTAGAGATACTACAATTAGGAATAACAGATATTTTGGGGTGTAAAAAGCAGATATTTAGGCATGTAAATCAGAATTCTTTCTATTTAATAGGAGAACTCTCCATTTGAGAGTACTCATTCAGCAAACTTGACATGGATAAAAGGATGCTGGGGCCAAATTGTTGAGTGTGTTCTGTTCAGTGAGCGGAGAAACTTTTATTCACCGACTTCTCATCATCCATGACAGTACCAAAACTTTCTCCTCAAGATGTAACTTCCTCTTCTATTTAGTATAGTACATAAAGTGATTGATGATAACTGCAGAAGGATAGTGAGAGATTCGAGAACAAAACAACGACCGAAATACTGAGTTTGTCGCTATTGTGCTTGTTTGTGAACATTTCCACGAAGAGGATCATGAACGGTGACTGGATGGGAAAAAGAAAATAACAGAAGACTAGTAGTCAGAAATCCAAGACAGAACTATCCAAGAATAGCACCAAGGCAGCATAGACATCCAAACTGGCAACAAACAGCTGCATTGAACCCCAAGAATTACAATATCAAATTCCCCCTTTAAGCATTGATAGAATTATCAGTTTCCGTCATTTGCCAGCTTACCTTCCCTAATTCTATAAGTTGGAGTCCCAGAAAAAAAATAGAGAAAGGAATGCTGCACATAACTCTACTGATGACGTAACAGTCCATCAGATTTACCACAAAACATACTCCATCTAAAATTTTGTTGATACTTGATATCAGGTATCTTCTTTTAGAAATAACAGTAAAGCTTAAATATTAACTTAATGACATATGCAGCTAAATTAAGATGAATCAGAAGAACAACTGTTCTCTTTGGATTTGACAGTTCCTAATTTTTCAGATTTGAATTTTTGCATTGTATTATTTGGTCCAATTCACTGGGTATGTTGTAGTTGTTGTTGTTGTTGTTATTTGGTCGAAGTACTAGAACATTAGAATCTCATTATGAGAGCTTTTTCTTATTTTTTTTCCTCTTTTTTTTGAGAATGGTAACAAGCTTCTTTTAAGTTTCTAAGCATTTCATTGCCAACAGCTTTCCAGTAGGCACTCAAGCTGTATAAAGCTAAAGACTTCACAAAAGAAAAGTGCAAGACAATAATTTTACCTTACTGCGAGCCAAACTTCCCCATACTGTGGACAAACCAGGATACACTGGTGGCTGGCGGCCCCCAAAATCATCAAAAGCGTAATCAACAAAGTTTACCAGGAAAGCATTTCTCTCAGCTTCATCAACTGACTCTTGCTGCACCCTACGGGAAGAGATCTAATATTATTAATAGAGGATAACGTGTTAACATAGCAGTGTGAGTGCAATATTTCTTACAGCTGAAACCTTTTGCAAGTTTTTAAACCAAGTCATAGAGCAACTATAAAATGTACCTTGTTAAAATGTTAACCATAGCTCTAAAGGCAGCAACCTGAAAGTAGAAAGTGAAAAAAGAAACCTCAATATTTAACATTTAGAATTGTGATGCAGAGCCCAACAGCAGATAACAATTGTGAAGGGAGGAAAAGAGGTACATTATTTGAGAACCAAGTGAAATAAAAAAGGCAGGTATCATGAAGCAAAGCAGTGGAAAGGCAGCAGTGACGATTGTCTCAAACCTGAAGAGTTTCTCCGCCATTGCCAATAAGATGGAGAAGCATGTTTAAGATTGGATAAAGAAATTGAAGCAAAGCAGTGGAATCAACATTCTTCAAGCTATTGATTGCCTGCAAAAGTTGGATAACTTTAATTACCATTTCTGCATTTCATCCCATGGCATAGTTGAAATGTAACAAGTTCAATGTTTCCATGTCTTTTCAGCGGCTACCAAGAACATTATCAGGGATAGAAGATGATACTTTTCACCCTTAAGCCGTATTAGACAGCAAGACAGTTTTGAAAAGACAGAACTTTTACTGAATTGGTTATTATCAACTAACAAGAGAGCTCCTTATGCAGGAGTTTCAACTTACATGAAACAATCCAAGTCTCCAAGTTCTTTGGAGTCCTAATTTTTATAACATCATGATTAGAATATTTTAATCTGGGTTATTCTCTTGACTTTCATCAGTGACATGACCAATAAGAATCTCGCTCTCTTGATTTAACATAACCCCTCAAAACTCAAGCTGGTGAAACAACTTGCATTTTTAAATTAAAACTAGAATATGAGGTCAAAAATAAAACTAGCTTAGAACAGTTCTGAGACAAAACTGATTTGGCATAACCAGGCGATTGACTTAGCTGTGGTGCGACAGTAAATCAATGAAGGATGGTTGATATTTGATAAGGACATGTAAGCTACCAGTTTGACCACATTGCTGACAATCCATGGTGCCAACTAGCCGATGATCCGAGTATGACATTAACTTATTTTAAGTCATTTTCAACTTATTTTAAGTTATTTTTAACCTTGTCAAAACTTCCTAACTTATTTTAAATTATTTTTATATTTGTCAAAGACATTCAGAAGTCAAAAACTGACTTAAAAGTAGGTTTGACAAACTTTTAAGCCAATCCAAACACCCTCTATATTGTAGTGCATATAAATAGGTCTGAGTGTAATAAAGTAGAACACATCTAAATAACATTTCTCAAGCATTTATTTCTCACATAGTATCGGAGCATTGGCGAAAATTTTGGGAAAGAAAACCTAGTCAAACAAGTTTCGTGCTTCGATTTGGGTGACTGCTAGGGCTGTTTTTGCATCTCTCTCTCTCTGATGGGTCTTGTGCAAAATCCAAACCACCATAGTGTAGAGAACATTTGAGTGCCGGAAGCACACAGAGCCAAACCATAAAGTGGCTCAAGATATTTATAACCCCTTAGGCCTTATGACTGCTCTTTTACAACCAAAGTGGGACACAACAGCTCAAATTCTTATTGCACGCAGAACCCAATATTTAGGTTCACGTGTGTACTTAAATGCAGACTTATAAGAGTGATAAAATGCTCATGCAAAATTTTCCTTTTCAAGCAAAGCGAGAAAAGTTTAAAGACCATGCAAATAATAATAGTTTTCCCTCATCAAGCAAACCAAGAAAGTTTTGTGCCAGTTATAAAGGTAATTACAATAATCTCACAGATGTACTTATATGTTCTGTGCCAATTATAAAGGTAATTGCAATAATCTCACCAGATAGAACCACTGACAAGAATTCAAAGGATTGCGGGGATCTAATTAAAAAGCTCCCAGGCAGAGTCCCCAAAAACCCTCTCTCCTACTTCCTAGGAGGGAGAAACACTCTTTCCGATAGTCTCGCCGGGAACTACCACCTTTCCTTCACATCAACTAAGTTACCACCTTCTGTGGTACCTCAAAGTCCCTTTTCTTTCCTCTTATACCCCCTGTTATACCATGGGGGATAATAGAATACACTTCAATCAAGGATTCAAATCTTACCACATTACCAGATGGACTTCCAATAATGTTTTTTGGTATGACGGGGTAGAAAGAAGCAGAAACACGAATGGGAGGATTACACTTAGTGAGAAGTTGATGGAATTGATTTGCTTCATTCTCAGGGAAGCCTCATCTGACCAGAAAAATTTAGTGAGAAGATGGCGATATAAGGACCAGGCAGCAGAGGTTTTTGGTACTAAGAAAAATAATGCTCATGGGAGATAGATGAGCATTCTGTCACTAAAGGGAGAAGACAGATCAGTTATCATAGTACCTGAATCAGACATTTTAGCTGGGTTGAGGAGTGTGGCATTTAAGATACAAAGCTTTATTAAATGCATACCACAGAAGGAGTTGAAGATCAAGTCCCAAATATGTGACATAAATGTCTCTTTTGCAAATGTGGTTGAGGGCAGTAAATGGCAGAGCAGCAAATATGAGGCACCCATACCTAAGGACAAAAAGACAGAGTCCGAGGCAATTGTCAAAAGCAGAGATCAAGGTCTGTTGGGAAGGTGCATTATTGGATTCTTTGACAAAAACAATGCAGAAAGGCCTACCTTATGTGATGTTAGACAATGGTCTACAACAGTGTAGAAGAAGGCTTTTGGAGTCAATAGATGAGAGATGCTGGGTGGACACTTTCTCTTCAAGTTCCCCAATAGGTATATGGCGGAACAAATCCTTCCGGGAGAATGGATATGGAAGAGAAACAAAATAAAATTAGAGTGGTGGAACCCATATGTAGGCTGTGAACCAACTACATACGAACCCAAATCCACTTGGATTAGGGTTATGGATCTGCCTATGCATTTATGGACGGATGAGACCTTCAAGGAGATCGGCAATCTCTGTGGTAGATGGTTGATGACTGAGGAGGAGACGGAACTGAGAAACCATCTCAAATGGGCAAGGATCGAAATACGAGGTGATGGTCGGAGCATTCCAAGTGAAGTCTATTTCTAGAGATGGAACTAAATTCATAATTCCGATCTGGGCAGAGAGGAAAACCCTATTTGAATTCACGCCGGAAAGCAATAGAACAACCACCGGAGAAGATCAACTGAAGATACAGCGGATGATAGATCTCCAACCCTCTATATTCGAGAAAAGCAGCAGTACTTGAGTTTGCCGATGTTGATGTTACAGAGGGAAATCCCGTGGAGGCAACTGTCCAAATTTTGAAAAAACCTAAAGTAGCACGTGCTCGGCATGTGCAGATCTTTAAAAATAAAGCCTTGGACAGTAGGCCAGCTGAGCCAGATCAGGCGACAATTATTTTTAATAACTTCAGCCCACAGCCCAATTCTGACCTTCAAGATGTGGTGATTCATGAATCTCTCGAAAATTACTCCAGTCGCAATGGAACTGGAAGGATAACACCAAATCTACAGAATCTCGAGGGGACCCAATCACGAGAAGAAGGATTCGAAGAAGGAAAAGAAGCGGAAATCTCCATTTTACCCATTAACGAAGTAAATGCATGCATCATATTGGGGGAAACCATTGCAAACGAAAACGAGTCACAACAAAAACATCTGGAGATGTTTAATTCTGGAGAAATTTGGGATGTACAGGAGATTGAACCACTACGTACCCAAGTGCTAACTGATTCAGAACGGAGGGCAACAACATGGGTACAACAAAATCTTCTTAAACTTCACAAGATGTTTGGAATAGATTTTCAGGGGCATGAAGAGGAAACACTTGAGTTTCTTAAGCAGGTTGATGCAAGAAGACATGCCAGAAGAATGGAGCAAACAATAGAAGTCTAAAGAGCAAAGCATAAGGGAGCACAAGAGTTAAAAATTTGATAACTTTTGATGTCAAATTCAAAAGCAATGGTGATAGAGGGAAGGGGAAGGGGAAATCACATAATACTCCATGAAGATAAAATTAATCTCATGGAAATGTTAGGGGGGAAATGAACAGGGAAAGAGAAGGGTGGTACAAAATTGTTGCAGGATTGGAAAGCAAACATTGTCTGCCTCTAGGAAACTAAATTAGAAGGCGATGTACGGGACTTAGCTAAACAAATTTGGGCAGGGAGATGGATTAAATATGCTTGTTTAGAGGCCAGTGGAACCAGAGGAGGAATCCTGATGTTATGGGATTCCAGAATGTGGGAAGGGGAAATTATGCAAGTTGGAGCCTATACTCTCTCTTGTAAATTCAAAGCTCAGACATGCAATTTTGAATGTCATATAATCGGAGTGTATGCTCCGAATAGTAAAGTGGAGAGGAGGTTTGTATGGGAAGAAGTGGCCGATGTAAGAGGCTTGAAGGATGGTCCATGGGTTGTTTGTGGTGACTTTAATGTCTGTAGATTTCCTTCTAAAAAAAGGAATGCAACAGGATAAACTCAGCAATGAGAGAGTTTTCAGAATGCATTGAAGACATGGACCTCATTGATCTGCAATTATGTGGTGGAAGGTATACCTGGTACAAGGGTGATAACCATATAACAGCATCCAGGATAGACATGATTATGGAGGGGCATAACAATATGTTGAAGATAGCCAAGACAAGAGGAAGAATACAGGGATTTGAAGTCGGTAAGGTTGCTAAGAATAGTATGGAGATCACACACCTATAGTATGTTGATGATACACTAATTTTTTGTGGGGCTGAGAAGGATCAATTGTTGATTTTGAGACTTATACTAGTCTACTTTGAAGCCATATCTAGACTACATATAAACTGGAACAAAAGCCATTTGTATTCAATTAATGTGGTTCCAGATATGGAACACCTCTCACAAACCTTGGGAGGAGCGATAGGTACTCTGCCATCAGTATACTTGGGCATGCCTTTGGGGGCAAAGTCTGGAGCCATAGACATTTGGAACCGAATATTGGAGAAATGTGAAAACAAACTAGCCAGATGGAGATCACAATACCTCTCCTTGGAAGGTGGATTAACACTGATAAACTCTGTTCTGGATGCTCTCCTACATATATGCTATCTATCATTCATACTCCCCAGTCAGTAGTTCCTGTTCTGGATGCTCTCCTACATATATGCTATCTATCTTCCATATTCCCAGTAGTAGTTCAGATGTTGGACAATATTAGAAGAAACTTCTTGTGGCAAGGAAATACGGAAAGTAAAGGCTTTCACTTAGTTAAGTGGAAGAACATCATCAGAAGTAATATGCAAGGTGGATTAGGTATCAAGAATCTCCAAAACCATAGCAAAGCTCTTAAGGTGAAATGGTTATGGAGGTATCATCAGGAGAACCAAGCACTATGGTATAGGGTGATCAACAACAAGTACGAGGAGCTAAATAATTGAGTAACCAAAGAGGTAAATACCCCCTATGGGATTTGCATTTGAAACCCATCAGAATATTTTGGTCTTTTCACAGTAATCAGTCAACTGTCAAGGTACAAAATGGCAGAAAAAACTACTTTTGGTTTGATAAATGGATGGGTGGTATGAGCCTTAAAGATCATTGACATCTTTACATTGTCTCAACACCAACAAGAAGACTGTCGTTGAAATGTGGACACAACAAGGCTCGGATCTGATCCCTAGAAGAAATCTGAATGACTAGGAAATTCCCAGAATACTTGAATTGTTTAAGGTTCTGGAGAATATTCAAAGCATACAAACAGGCGAGGATTATTTATGGTGGCAGCCTGGCAAGGGCACAACAAAGGGCACAACAAAGGTAGTTACAAGGTGAAAGAAGGATACAAACAGATAAGTTTTGGTGGCATTCAAGACTTCAAATGGCCTTGGAAGCAAATTTGGAGGATCAAAGTGCCACACAAAATGGCATGCTTTACATGGCTACTAGCCAATGAAGCAATTTAGACATTGGATAATGTGGCCAAGAGAGGGATCTCTCTATGCAACAGATGTTCCTTATGTGGTAAGGCTAATGAGACAGTGAGACATCTCTTATTGCAACTTTACTATTGCAACTTTACTGAGCAGTTGTGGCAGATTTTCCTTAATCTAAGAGGCATATCTTGGTGTATGCCTGGAGGAATGATGAGACTCTATTCAGTTGGGAGATGGCAGGAGTTGGGGCTACAAACAGAGAAAGATGGAGGATGGTCCCTGCTAGTATTTGGTGGACTATACGGAGGGAGAGCAACGATAGATGTTTTGAGAATAAGAACACCAACCTGCAGGAAGTACAGCTTAAGTGTATTTTGTTGTTATGCTTTTGGTGTACAGATGTCTACCCAATGAAACTGAGTCAATCATAGATGTTTTAGGATCCATTTAGATTTGGTTCAGTTTTTGGATAGATTATACTTTCTTTCTGCTTTTGTAAATATGGTTTTTCAGTACTACCTAAGTACTATATGAAATACAAATGTTACCAGTTTCAAAAAAAAATTAAAAAAAAAGAGGAAATATGTCGAACTTCAAACATTTCATTTCTTTAGTACTCCATCCATTTCAATTTTTGGCCAATTTTGACTTAACACGGAGTTTAAAAACTAACGGAGACTTTTGAATCACGTGGTCTTAGATTAAACATACATCAAATGTATCAAAATGTCCTTTAATCTTGAGCTTATAAACATGCTATATGGAAAGTTGAAATTAGAGAGATGCTAAAAAGGGGAAGAGTCATTCATTTTTAAACGGATTAAAAAGGAAAGTAAGTCAAACAAATTGAAACAGAAAAAAGTATCTCATGACCAGGATACGTTTCCCAATATTTATTTTTCTTTCTGCATTTCTGTTGATTAGTATGTTAATGAAAAGTAAGAGGAAACGTGTTGGATTTCAAACATTGCATTCTTTAGCAGTATCTCATTACCAAGATAGGTTCCCTACTACCTATTTTCATATTTCAGTTGATTTGTAAGCTCCAGTAATATTCAGTCCTTTCCAGTTAACTTTTCGAACAAATTAACAAAAAAAAAAAGGGAAAACAAAGTCCCGAATTTTGCACAGTACCTTCAGATAAAATAACTACAGGACAGGGAACAACAACTAATCGTCAATGACAACACTAGTTATATTACCTCAAGAAGTTCAGATCCCCAAGGGGGACTTGTCCGTAGAGTATGCCTGTCATACTCTAGGAAAAAATCCCTAATGCGCTCACTAACTGGGTATAATGATGAACATAGTCGTAAACGAAGCTTGAAGATATTCTTTCCATCTTCCAAGTAATCCAGCCTCTCCTACAAGAAAGAAAACATAAAAGAAATTATGATATCATCAGGACTGTCATGCCTGTCACCTGTCCACAACAAAACAAACATAACCAAAAGAGGGAAATCCAGTGAGACTTGGACAGATGGCTAAGGTAGCATGAAAACTAATCATCAGGTGGAAGCTGCCTAAGAAAAAAGCAATTATCTATGGCTGGGAACAGAAAAGGAGTAATATAGCTGTTCCAGATATTATCTTGGCTGAAAAAACAGTGAGTCAAGAAAAGGAATCTACTTTAAAAGTTAAGGAAACTAAAAGAAAATCCAGGCTATGTATGGCTCACCATCACAATGATCTGATGGAAGATCTTCAAAAGATAGAGCCAGGAAATTGGAAAATAACTCATTGTTGAAGGTTGGCGAGCTCTGTGATGCAGTTGGTACACCAGATTAAAAAAATGGGAAAGAGGAATTAGGAAAGAGACAGATATAAAGGAGATCTTAGGATCTCATGTGCAGGACGAGAACAACTAAAAAGTGAAGGTATGGCTTTGAAAATTCAAAAGGCCCATAACACCCATTAGATAATTCAAAACTATCAAACCCAATGATTACGGGCTATCGTAGGCTTGTTGGGTCTACAAGTCAATATCACAACGAGTAAACAATAAAGAGCATACAGATTCTGACAGTTCTAAGATTCTTCTAGAGCAGTTAAGGAGTCAATTAAGTGCACATAGGCTGAATACGTCTCAATTAAGAATAGTTAGGTTAAGTAGGTTACTTAAGAGCTGGTAAGAGGTGTTCTAGAACTGTAGAAATATACACAACACGTTTTTCAAAAAGTAATTGCATTGACCACTATAAGAGGCTTAAAAGGAAAAGTAGGACAATCCACAGCATTTGGCATTCACATCTTCGTGGCAAGATTATGGTGGAATACAGGTATTGATGCAATGAATATTTGGGATTGACATTACTGCCATGAACAATCACAGAGATGTCACTATAGTGGAAGTTCAAAAGGAGGAGCGAAGAAGAACACGGCAAGTAGCACTCTTGTCACCCATGTGGCAATTTCGAACAAGCGAAATGGATGAGGTATGAAGAAACTGAAAATGATTAAGTAGATATTAGCAGAACCTTCATAGTTTTTTCAATATTTCAATTATATATACTTCCTAATCAGCGACGATAATTGGATGTTCCAAGTAAAATATCATATTTCTGTAGGGCTCTTTACTATTTTTTGTGTACACCTTGAATGCAGGACTTTTCTCATCATACCCAAAAAATTATCTTCATGGGAAAGTCATGTGGAACTTCTCCACAAAAAGGCAAAATAACTTGGAATATTCAAATTGAGAAGATTTCAATCCAAAACAGCGAGGAAAGAGCTACCCTAGCTCCTGTACTGCAGCTATATCATCAGTCTAGAAGGGCAAGAAATTGAACTCCAGAAAAGGAGATGAGATGAGAAGTTAACAATGAAACAAAACTCTCAAATTAAACACAAAATATCAGTTAATACATCAAACACAACTAGAACATAAAGAGTGATGGAAGGTTAACAATAGCAAACATGATTGGAAACAAACCTTGCCACTTTCTTGAAGATAATGAGGAACCAATTCTTTCATGATTGGCAAGGATATCTCAGATCTGAACCTGGATGAAACTCCAGCATGTTAAAATCTCACACTTCTCAAGAGAATATACATTGGCAAGGCAAGATAGAGGTTTAATTACTCATCCCATAGGAAAAGTAAGCATAACAACTAATACAGAAGACACACACACACCCGCACCCCCCAAAGGAGAGTGAATAAGTAATTGTCTGAAAATAAATTACAACAAGTAGCAGATCTTAAAGTTTTCCCAGAAGGAAAATAAACAAGTTATAGTCCCAGTGACAAATTACAACAAGTAGTGCCCTAATTCATGTTATGTTGGATGGTCATGCAAATTATCTATGCAAAAGAATTCTGTTGTTACAAAAACTAACCCAGAGCTGCCACATTAAACCAATACATTTAAGCAGTAAAAACATTCAACTATGTATCAATCCCATACCAGTTGGTGCAGTTAAAGAGCATAATGACAGAAGAGGGTTTCGAGCCCAAGCCGCTCATGACAACTTAAATGCTACATTTAAACAACACAAATGCAAGAAATAAAGCTAAAAAACAACTTAATCCACCAGAGTTTTTCTTTTGTTAGTTCCTAATGGTGTTTAGGGGAGCGCGAAGCGGTAAAAAGTGACAAGGTCCCGCTTGAAGTGAAGCACAATTTAAAAGAAATAAGACCAAAATAAATAAGAGACGGAATATGTAAGCAAAAAATCATATTAAAAACTAGAAAAACAGACATACAATTGTTGTCCTATTGGTCTCACTAACTTCTTTTTCCAATATTTTCATGCCGTGTCAGCCATTTTTAATCGCGGACAAGATTTAAAAAAAATAATCAACATTATACACTATTAAGAAAAAATTCAACAACATTATAATCGTTGTTAAGAAACAAAACAACTCAGCAATGTATCTTTTAATCACTGCGAGGAAACAAAAGTTCAGCAACATATAATATAAACAATCAAAGCTAAATAGGGCAAAGGAAAACATTATAATGAACAGAATACTAGACTTTTTAACTCTTGGGAACCTCTGAATCTTGTTTTCTTGTACACCCTCTACTTCCATTCTCCTGGTATGTCTTGAACTGTCCACTTGAAGTAATAATTCCAAGGCCTCCTCTTCATGGCCCTGGAAATCAACACGCAAAACTTCACCCAGTTTGATTAAGTTTTGTTGTACTCAATTTAAAGTATCCCTCTCCTTGTTACTTCTTGTTGTTGAATTTGCAGCGGTTCTGGTTCCTCAATCTCCCAGTCCTTGCTCCCCTGTTTCTAAAGTTCCATTTTTCTCCGTTCTGAACCCCCCCCCCCTACTTAATTATTGTTAGAATAGGAATAGGTATATATAATCTTACATACAATAGAAATAGGAATAGGAATAGTATATAGTTTCCTACTTGGTCAAGGATTGTATTGTAGTGTATAAATAACGTCTCTATGTAATAATGTAGAGACAACAATTCAATAATATTTGTATCCTATATTTCTCACATGGTATCAGAGTCTTTACGATCTATCGATCTTGGTAGAGAAAGAAAAAAGCTTACGCTACCGGCGGGCGGCTATGACCCATATATGCCGCTCGTCCGTTATGTTGACAAAATTAAGGCCACTGACATATTCAGGAAAAAACTCGGTCGGTCACTGTGCGTCAGTTTCCGGGACCTTCTAGGGTTGTTTTGTGTCAAATCCATATCCATCAAAAAATTTGTAGCACCATGTCATCATTCCAGTGACTATTTTCTCAAATCTGATTTGCGTAGCGCTGTGCGCCATCATTCCCATGACTACTTTCTCATATCTTATATGTGGAGCACCATGACATTCTTCGGCGACTACTTTTTCATATTTAATTTGTGTAGCACCATGCCATCTTTCCAATGACGACTTCTTTTCATATTTGATTTGCATAGCATCGTGCGTCTCCCCATACTACTTTTCATATTTAATTTGCGCAATACTTTGGATTTTTCTGAACTACTATCTCATATATGAGTTGTGTAGTACTGTGTGTCATTTAAGTAACTCCTCAGACTTGATCTGCGTAGCTCCATCCGTATTTCCTGTGACTCCTCAAATCTGAATTGTGTATAGGGTCGTGTCATCATTCCAACCCTACCCATTTAATTTAATTTCCAAGATTGTGACCACTTTCAGCTATCAAATCTTATACTCCGACACGTGAGCATGTTTCAACCAGTTTTCTTGTTTAATATTGACTCGTCTATTGATTTCAAGACGGTCTATATATTCTATACCAGATTTTGAGCACATTCTAGCTAAGTTGCTCGGACTCGGGTGCGGGTATCAAAGATGGATGCGGATCCGAGAGTCAGATTTGGCAAAATTTAAATTTTAAGATTCGGGGGTGCGAATCCGAGTTGGATACGGGTGTCGGGATTCGGCTAAAATTATTTAATATCATAAAGTATAGTTATAATAATAATAGTATTAAATATCTTGTAAAACGCTATACTTAAAAACATATAAATTAGAGATGCACAAATTTAAAAGCATAAATTAAGTATGACTAGTTACTAATTAACTTTTAAAAAATTCTAATTCCTTTTATTTATAAAAATGAAATAATCATTTTTATATAGAGAGAGAGAGAGCCTAACAATTAGATAGTACAATTCATTGAAGTGTTGGTGTTTCCCCCTTTCTTCTCCCAAGAGAGCCCTTTCTTCTTCCAAGAAACCCTTAGCCTTCTCTATTCCTTTTCAAGAAAAAAAAAAAAAGCTTACTCTCTTCTTTTCAAGAACAAGACTTTGAATTCTTTTTTCTTTCCCATGGAGCCTTCCCCTCCTCTCTATTCTTGTACAAGAAAAAAGCTTTGCCTGCTCTCTTTTTATTCTTGTAAGCTTTGCCTCTTCACTGTGCTTTTCCATGAAGCAACCAGACCTTGTGACAACTTCGTCGAGAAAAGTCGTCTAACTTTCGCCGGCCAAGAAATGATCTCTTCTTCCCCATTTTTTTCTCGACTCTAGTCAAAGTATCCGGATCGGATTGACCGAATCTGACACGCACCCCTCCCCCACACCAGTGTCGCATCGAGACGGGTTTGGCTCCAAAAATGAAGAGTCCGTGCAACATATGAGTTTAGTAGCCTTGTATGTTGATTGTGTAAGTCACTCTACGGTTCGAAACAATCTCTTGAAGCTTGGTTTGGGAAGTTCAAAACTATAATTCAAGAATTTATCAATCTGCATTAAATCCAGTATTTTGTGAGAAGACCAAGCACATTGATATTGACAGTCAATTTTGTGAAGTCGAGTGATCAACTTGTGAATATCTCACCAAGTCCTTCGTCTATACTCATATTAATTACATCTGTAACAAGCTTGGTACATATGACTTGTATGCACTGTAGTGTCTGTCTACAACAAAATAATAATATTATTTTCCAATATTTCTCTCAATTATCATCTTTCTCTATTAATTGGTGTTGAGATTCGATAATTGATTCGCCGACCATAACCATCTCATCCTCCACCAGGGCAATTGGATTCGAGTTCTGAGTGGTTGTTCTTTCAGTGTCTTGATTGTATTGCAGCTCTGGGAGTTCTGGAAAATTACCACTTTTGAGTGGTATTGGGCCTTAACAAGTTATGTCATTAAAAGTGACTTGACTTGAAAGATCTGGCCCATTCTTGAAAAAGAGTTTCCCTCTTTCTACTAGGCTGCCGATGGCCCAAAGCTGCTCCCTCAATTAAATGAGATGTGTGCCCGACATAAAGGTACTAACAGAGGAAGAATCCAGCTAGATATTGAAAAACATGGATATTAAAGTGAAGGGGAAATATAAAAGACACTTTAGTCAAAGAATAGAAAAACATACTGTGCATGTGTCGATAATGGAAGTGAAGCGTATCCAATTACCACCTGGCAGAAGTAAACAAAGAAAAGAGCAACTTATAAAGAGTCTGTCATCAACCAGTGTACCATCTCTAACATGTGGAGAACACACACATTCCAACACATGCAGAATGAAGAGAGGAAGGGTCAAACTGTCAGTTTAATTGTCAAGATAACAACTTAAGCATACTAACCAAGATGGAGAATACCTCAAAATCCAATTAATATCAAACTTACCGGCTTTGGTGCTTCAAGTTTTGTCTGAAGATCAACATGATAGAAAGTAAACAAAAGGTGATGTGATGGTGTCCAAATAACAGGCAAAGAAACTTTGATTTCATCATGGTAGCTGGCAACCCTTGCTCCCACAGCAACTTGTGTGTGAGACCATTTCTGAAGTGGTACACCTGGTTCCCTTGGATGCATAGCCTAAAGGTAGACAGTTAGATAGGGATCCAACCACATGGAATCTACAAAATAAACTGCTCTGTAAACACAAATACAGACCTCTAGAGGTGGTTTTCGAATATCTGTGTCGTCCCTTCTCAGTTCAACTCGAATAAACATGTTTCGTTTCCGACTCATACTAACAGTCAAGGGGTAGACATATAAGCAATGAAAGAGCTGCAAGAACGGTTCATTCCTTGTCGTTGTGCGGAAGTCAAAAGCTTCAAACTGTACACTCAAATATAATTTATTCTGTATCAGTTGGTAATGAATCAAATCTCATCGAACAAGTTGACAGGCCATGTAACCTATATCATAAGATTTGGAAAAATCATGTTGCTCTGCAATTAAGCCCTCGCAATAAACTGAAAGGTATTTGGTCACATTATATGATCACAAGATTTACTTAAGTATCCAATCTTAGATGATCTTAGAATCATCTTTAGACAAAGATGTACCAGATCATCAGGGTGATGGCTGAGGCTTCCATATACTAGACTTTAGACTATAGAAGCTGAACAGAAATGCACATCATCTCAAACAACATACCATTGAAATGTGCCAGCTAAATACTAAGCAATTCAAAAGTAAAAATTGTTGAACTAAAAAGGAAAAAATATTGATTTGAAAGACGACACTTACATCATCAGCAGTATTTTCCACATTTTCATGAGCAACTGAACCATTCCGAACAAGCTCTTTCATTTCAGAGGATTTAGACTTGGAAAAGGTACCATTAGTAGGGCATTTCATAGAAGTTGAATCATTCAAATGGTCGCCATGATCAAGAGAATCATAGATCAAACTACCACTCTCCAAAGCATTTTCAGCTTCAGTAGAGCAAGCTGGCAGTTTTTCAATTTCCAATTTCAAGATGCCTTTTACTGGTTTATGAACCTTTCTCTTTGGATCCTGAAATTTAATCAATCAAATATCAATTTGACAGAAGGGATGCAGAATTGGAATGTGTGAAGTAGTCAGTTAAGCAAAAGAAATCAGAAGAACGTGCTGAGTTCAACCGAGTAATGGGAGGAAAAACTCATAAGCAGGAATAGATGCAACATTAAATTCCTCTGTAGCAATACTTTGTGCTGGTGGACGGACCACAACCACTATGCCTTAGTCCCAAACAAGTTGGAGTCAGTCATATGAATCCTCACGGTTTCATTTAAGCTTATTTCAAGTCATCATCACACCAAATAAAAATAAGAGTGTCAATAAGTTAAATATATGTAACTAAATGTAATAATTGTAATAACAATATTAGCAGTCATCTAACAAGACTGAAGAATCTGTTTGGCCATGCTACCAAAGGCAACTAATTTTGAGAAGCAATTCCATCAAAATCGTTTTCATAAAGTACTTTAGAAGAAATGCAGCTTGTTTGTGTTTTGACTGTAACTCAACCCCTCATTTGAGATGTACCGCTCCGTTTCATGTTTTGAGATTTTTCGCAGGTTCATATGGTGATTTGTAACTTGTGGCTACAGGTGGTTCCGGTCCCAAAGGGCCCGGGAGAGTTTTGGTATGCCTATTTGTTTACTAGAAGACTAAAGTGCCTAGAGTTGACCAAAGTAAACATTTAGAGTAATGAAGCTTGGGTTCATGATTTGAAGGTTCCAATAGATTCGAATGATGGTTTGTGTGGGTGGGGGTGGGGGGTGATGCACATGGAACAACTTGAGAAAAGCTGAAAAGTTGTCGCAATCGTGAGCATAAAGGCTGTGATTGCGCAGTACCAACTGGCTAGTCATTGCAAAGACTAGCAATGATACTCACGGCCACGTAGGGGAAAGTTTGGGCCTGGTCTGCTAATGCATGAGGACCCGAGGGAGGGTGTTCAGGTATTCAGGAGGCAGCATCATTTCTTCCATCTTGGAGCTTGGATTGAAGCGCTTTTGGATGGGTTTTTTTGGTACACCTTGGATTGTGCTTTTTGTCACAAATAGTCTATAACATCAAAAAGTTCTTCTGCCTGTACTAAGACAAGACTTTCTGTTTACACCAAAAATAATAAAGAGCTATACAATTCATCTTGAAATTCTGCAAATTGTTCTTCTTGCCCTCAAAACATCTTTGATTCTTTCTTTCCTCACTATCCACCATATACAAGCTGGGACAATCCTCCACCTCTCCTCCTCAATTGTAGTATTGCCAATATTGATCCAACAATTTAAGAGTTGTGCTATGTTTCTTGGTTTCACCCAAGTGATCTTCCTAAGGCTGCTGAATATTCTTCATAATTGATCTGTCCATCTGCAATGCAAAAAGAGATGCTCTGCCTGTTCCTCACATAAATAGCATCTTGAGCTTAGTTGGAACTTCCTCTTCTTTATATTTTCTTGTGTCAGCACTGCTTCCTTTGCTAGTAACCATGTGAAACAGTTTATTTTAGGTTTCCATATCATCTGCCATGGCCAGAGCTCCATCCTGTCATTTGAATTTGAATTTGAATGATTGAGATCTTTGTAAGCTGACTTGACACTGAAAACCCCTTTGCTGCCAATCTTCCATACAACCTTGTCTTCTTCCCTAGTCAGATTACTAAATTGTGCCATTGTATCATGGAAGGCCACTATGTTCCCCATCTCCCAATCATTTAGATTCCTCCTAAGATGTAAGTTCCACCCCTGTCCTGTCCACATTTCAGCCACAGTTGCATTTTGTTGAAAGCTTAGGGGCTGTTTGGTTACTGGTTAGAGTTATGCAGGTATTAGCTATGCAGGGTTTAGTTATGCAGGGTTTAGTTATGCAGGTATTAGCTATGCAGGATTTAGTTATGCAGGTATTAGCTATGCAGGGTTTAGTTATGCAAGTTTAGTTATGTTGGGCTTAATTGTGCGAGTATTAGCTTTGTGGATATTAGTTATGTAGATATTATTTAGTTACGTAGAGATTACAATGCATGAATTATTAACTATTGAATATTAAACTTGTTGTAAATTATTAATATATATTATTTACAAAATAATAATACATGCTAATAAAATGTGAAATATATTGAATAATATATAATGTTAATATTGTGATTAGCATATGTACCGTTAGAAAATATACAATCAATTTCTAATATTAAAAAAATATTTATATTTGCATAAATCAATCAAAATCATAAGTATAATAAAGAAATGAAAATAATCATAATATCATATACTTATATAAAAGAGAACCCAGGCCCGCCTACGTGGCGCCACCACAAGCAAGAATTTCCTTTTAAGTTTATTTATTTCCAAAACTAGCCTTCCTCTTTCTTAAAAAGATGTGACTTTTATGAAAAGTTGTGACTTTAATAAAGAGTTGCGACTTTTATGAAAAGTTGTGACTTTAATGAAGAGTTGCGACTTTTATGAAAAGTTGTGACTTTATGAAAAATTGTGAATTTAACGAAGAGTTGCGACTTTATGAAAAGTTGTGACCTTCATGAAAGATTTGAACTTTCCGAAGGGTTGTAAATTTTTCAAATAGTTGTAACCTTTCTTATCACGGATAATAAATAGTTTTTAACACTACCCTTTGTTGTTTATAAATAGTGGGATTTCCTCTCATTTAAAAACAACAAAAAATCTGATCTTCTTCTTCTACTTCCGCAAAATAAGATATTTGTGTACTTTGTTCCTTTTGAACACCATTGTTTTTTATCAATAAGTTGGTGAATTTCAACTCCTAATCACTCACTCAAAGCTAAATGTTTGTTCAGTCTATTTTGTTGGTCCAACCCGTCTTATGTGAAAAGTTACACTGCTTTCTTAGATTTCATTAGCTCTTTAACTCTAGGCCAGACATAGTCATGTTTTAAGCCTTCTCTAGATTTTTTGAATTGGTGGCTGGCTCCCGTGTCTTAACTGCTATCATATAACAGAGCTAGCATATCTTCTTTTGTACTCTTTGCATCTTCTTGATGCCGGTGATGAAACAACTTACTTCATCAAAAAAAAAAAAGAGGATGTAATTCTTTAAACCTCTGGTATTGAAAGGGAATAGTTTTCTTAAGGGGATATTGTGCATTCAGTGGACTCAATTTTTCCTTTCTATTTCATTCTATTTTTACATATCCAGGTATGGTTTTTTACACTCATTAAATTATGTGTATGATATGAATTTTTATTTTGAGTACATGTTTAAAACTCTGATTTTATGTTTCTTCAAAGTTATTGTCTCTGATTATATTGAACATATATGCATAGAGTACACATATTCATTGTGCATAAGATAATTATTGTACTTATTTCCAAGAATTTATGTTTTGATATATAATATTAAATTTTATAATTTAAAAGTATTATATATAAGCTTATACATTGTCTATTTTAACATAGATATGAACTTTCTCACTTATCAATTGAAGAAATGCATTATGCAAGTTCAAAAATTATAATTGATTTCATGCTCAAGCGTAATTTCTTTTTTGAATATGTTAACAAATTTTTGAATTTTCTCCTAAGACATATATCACAATTATATAATCTATGCAACTTAAATGTTTCTTTATATTACGAAATGCCTTTGTATATACATTCTCATTTTCATCTTTAATTTCCTTTAATTGTTTATTAAAGAACCAATGATTTATTATTTCGTGAATAATTCATTCATTAGAGGTGGTTATGTGATAATGAAAATTAATCATATTCATGTTGGAATATTGCTAATATATTTTTTCAAGAACCTATTTTTCCATTATTTTTAATGAATAGATATTACTAAAAAATTAATTGCAAATTCAATGCAATTATTATTTACAATTGCCGAAGCGCGGACAAATTATCTAGTCTATACATAATATGAAATAAAAACAACACATGTTGATAGGAAACAATAAAGTTTCCAATTAAAAAAATAAAAGAAATTAAAAGAAATAAAAATGATTTAAATATAAAAATAAATAAAAACAACAAACCTATATATAGGAAAACAATAAAGTTTCCAATTAAAAACAATAACATAAATTAATAGGGTAAATATGTAATTTATCACTTTAATACATGTATAACTAATACCCACATAACTTATTCCACCTTCTACCCTGCATAACTTTATACATAGATTCCCTCATAAGTTATGTTGGTATTAATTATGTAGAACTACAAAAGTGCAACCAAACATGGTATAAATTATGTTGACTTTTATACCTAATACAAAACTTCTACCAAACATAGTAAAGCTAATGCAACTTTCTTATACATGAATAAGATGTCTCTACAGTAACCAAACGGCCCCTTAGTGTATATAAGTCTGGCAATAATTGTTTCAGGGTTCTTTGGGCTATCCATCTGTCCTCCCAAAATGACACCTTCATTCCATTACCCACCTGGAATCTGATTCTAGAAAAACAGAGGTCAAAGATTTCTTACTGATATCCAGATACCACATCCATGTGGTGTAGTTACCATCTTTGTCATCCACCTATTCTCCATTTCATATTTTGCCCTGATCACCTCTCTCCATAGCATATTCCCTCCTGTCATAAACTTCCAAAGCCAATTCAACATTAAGCTTTTGTTTTGTTTCTTCATGTTCCTAATCCCCAGTCCCCCCCTCTTTCTTATTTTTTATGACATCTTCCCACTTGACTAACCAGATAAACTACGTATCTTTTAGAGGTAGATTGGTTTAATCAACTAGTTCTGGATGCACTTCCCACTTATACAGTGTCATTAGAAAAGAGGTTGGATGTAGTAAGGAGCAGTTTCCTATGGCAAGGCAATAAATAGAAGAGAGGGGAGTTAAATGGAAAAAGCTGACAATAAGTTTTAAAATAAAGGCATGGGAATCAGGAGCTTGAAGAAGCAAAACAGCTTTGGAGGTTCACCAAAGAAGAACATATTTTATGAGGAACAGTTAAAAAAGCTAAGTATGGAGAAGAAGATTTTTGGATAACTAAAAATGTGACCACTCCTTATGGAATCGGCCTATGGAGAGCCATCAGGAAGTTGTGGTTGAATCTAAAAGGCAGATTGAGGATCAATATCATGGATGGAAGGGAACTCTATTTTGGAAAGATACACTAGTAGGTCCTTCTTTGACTTTGTTCAAGGAGAAGAATCAACATACAAGACATACTAAAAAAAAAGGAATGGTAAAATAAGTTAGATTGCATCAAAGGCCGCTAAGAGTGTGTTTGGATTAGCTTTTGGCTTTTTGGCTTATTTTTATCAGTTTACCTTAATATCAAGTGCTTATAAGCACTTTTTATTTCGCCCAAACACTTTAAAAGTTCTTAAAAGCTATTTTAGCTTTAAAACACTTAATAAGCCATTCCAAACAGGCTCTAAATTATTCTCAAACCAATAAGTGAATAAAAATCATAAGAATAACAACCGAATGACAAAAACCTGGAGAGATTCCTCAGTGTATCCTTCTTTGACTTTGTTTAAGTTAGACACTTCAACGACAATGGAGTTCCCATTTGAATAACCAAGCTTTCCATCTGCAGTAATTTTTGAAAGTGGCTCAGTGATGCCCTCTTGTGAACTTGAAGCAGAGACGCTGGGAGCAAGAGGGCTGCTGGGCGAAGCAGAGCCACCCACAGAAGCTATGTTACTATCAAAGAGTGGAATGATGGCCCAGGAAAAGGACTCCCTGTATGGCATGATCCGCGACCATACTTGTAGTTTCTGTTTCTCTCTCTCTGTCAGATGAACCTACATACAGGTAGAGATATTCAATTAGAAAAAAAAACATATCCTATTACATGCAAAATGACTGCATATAAACAAAACATATCCGTGAAAAAACACGCTGGAGTACTTCAGCAAAAGCAAAACAACATTTCCAACTTAGCGCTTGAGAAGAAACTAACATAGTTAAACCTCAACTAAAGCACATCTTCAGAATGTACATGACAGAAAAGCTGGCAAAGTAACAAATTACAACCATCATAAATCAAATGTAAGAAAGTTGCTAGTGATTTACTACTCACAGAAACTAAAACAGATGGAGTCCTTTCCTTTATTAATCAGATGTCTCAAGAAAGTCAGTCCTCTACTGGAAGAAAGTATAAACAGACTAGAAGTACGATTAAAGCTGCCAGACTGACAATTCAATAATTTTGAAGGGGAAGTCCAGATATGACAGAACTAATGTGGATCTTACAGGGTGCTATAGAAAGGAAAACATCAAACTTGAGCAACATTCTAAAACTAAACTAAAAACAGAAGAAAGAGGTCTGATATCCAATTGATAAAAATGGAAGAAAGATGACAAGACCTTTTATGACTATTGCTCATTTTGAGCATAAAGCAGTTTCTTCCTATCTGTATGAAACAGACAATACTATGCTATTCCCAATATTTGTATTAGGGCTCTTTACTTTGTTTGTCACGAAGATGAAAACCGTGTGAATAGAAATGGTGAGCAGATTTGTTAATTGCAAGGAGATCTTTAAAAATATAACCTACACAAACTTTGATACATGTTTATTCCTGTTCAGCACACCAAAAAAATTCTATTTTAGCGGGGGTTTCGGCTTAAAAAGGTATCCAGTTGCCTGCAGTAAGATCATATGCAATACCATACACCCGAAGTCTTCTTTTCTTTCAGAATGTAAGAGAGAAAAGAAATGGGCCAAAATGGCAGGACGTAGAGAGGATATCTCCACTTCTTCATGCTAAGAGAGACCTATATAGAATTCCCAGTGGAAGCATATTCCTTTCTCCAAGAGTCTGCAACTGCTAAATGTTCAGCAACCATGTATCAAATGCTAAATAAGTGTAACCAACAAAAAGATTAAGACAAACTCTTTAAGACCAAATTTAAGCGTTGTGTCAGCATCCCAAATAACTTAAACTGAATAATGCATTGAAAATGAAGCAATCATTAAGTTAGGTGTTCCCAGAGGAGGTCATCAAACTTACTGGTTCCTTTCGTGAATAAACAGAAGGAGACACTCCACCTTCTTCAGTGGCAGGTTTTTCTAGTTGTATTAGCAGACAAATAGATGCTGATGGAGCATCTAGATGAAAAATGCAACGCCTTTCATAGGAACTGCTTTCCTGGGATCCAAAATAAACAGACATTACAACAGGCTAGCATCAGAAGAAACTAGAGAGAAGTAAAACTGAAAACCAAGAAAAAGATGAGCAAAACTGAAGCAGCTTACTTCTTGCATTTCGGTAGGCAATACATGGAAAATAAAATCCTCAGAAAGTTTTTCTCTTCGCTCCCTATTATATAAACAAATTGTGCCATGAAACGGCTCTACAAAAGAACTTCGGAAACTCAGATAAGGAGTGCTGCAGCTCAAAGGCTCCAATGAATAGAAAAATCTTAAGCAGATGCATTTTTTTAACAACCAAGACCAGTATTCCACAACATAAACTCACCAACTAGTCCAGCTTGAAATGACAATGATAGGACTTTCACAGCAATCTTCAGACCGCTATAACCACAGCCATTTAAGTGATAAGAAACATTTCAAGGAGGGAGAGGACAAAAGGAATGATAAATGAATTACAACCTCGTATACTGGGACATATGAGCTTCAGGAATCCTTTGCCCAAATATTAATGATCTTTCATTTTCCCAGTCAAAAACTGGTTCATAAGTCGGTAGAGGGGATTCACCAAAATGCTGCAAGTTAATTATTTGAATCAATTTTAAAGAACGAGCATTTTAATAGGCCTGCAATCTGCATTTGTGTAACAGGAAACAACCTTGGAGACTTTGGCATTTGAGAGGTCAGAGAAATTATCTTCAGAGAGTTGTGTCCCAGAAGTGCTGGGAATTTCACCATCAATTGAATCCTCAATCTTAGGCCGTCTAGCATTTGCAAGATGCATCTCTGCGGACAATTCAGCATATAACCATTAGTACCAAGAAAGGCGATAATATTGCAAGCGGACAGTTGGGCAGTAACTATATTTTCAAATATTTGATTTTCAGCTAATCAAATGGGTGCAATTAGCTGAAAGAAAATTTTAAATGCCAAACCCACAGAAAAGCTATTTTCCTTGTTAACAAGACTCATTAGTTTGCATGGCAGGAAAGAATCAAAATGCTTTTTAGGTGTCTACTTATATTCTGGATATGACAACAAAAGAGGAATATAATTTTATGAAATAAAAGATGCTCTTTACATGATAAGAAAGCTATTTCAACGAGGACAATTTCAGATATTCAAGGATTGCACATTCCGTTCTAGACTAAGCAGGTCTAATGGAATTTCCATATTAATAGAGTATTGAGTTCATTTTAATATTTGGAAAATAAATTTGGCGTTCAAATTCTTTAATATATTTTGTTGACCAGTGAGACGGAGCGAGAGGTTGGTTATAGACGGTACAAGGAGAGGTAGAGGTACACCGAAGAAGTATTGGGAAGAGGTGATGAGACAGGATATGATGCAGTTTCAGGTTACCGAGGACATGACCCTAGATAGGTGGGTGTGCAAGACCTGTATTAGGGTAGAAGGGTAGTAGGTAGTGTAGTGTTGTCTTGCTTAGGGTGGTTGGTGTTTGCGATGGTACTAGTTGTATCATTATAGTTCTTGTTTTTTTTTTTTTATCATTGTTTATTACTGTTTTTTAATAATAATTTACCCTAGTATGTTGTTTATGGCATTTCAATTATCAGATGATTTTGTTGCTGTTTTGACTACTTTTGCACTGTTTCTTGTTTCGATTTCTCTTCATTGTCTTTTCTTTACACCGGAATTTGTTTCACTTGAGCCGAGGGTCTTTCGAAAACAGTCTTTCTATCTCCATGAGGTAGTGGTAAGGTCGGCGTACATTCTACCCTCCCCAAACCTCACTTATGGGACTTGTGGGATTTCACTGGGTATGATGTTATTGTTGTTGTTGAAATATACTACAGAAAATTGTTGTATTTTACTATGACTCTGTTATACTATTACTTGATTTCTTGATTTTAAAGATAGTATGCACAAAAGGACTAGCAGACAATTCTACACTTATTGCACCACTAAGATGTTTAATTTGGAAGAGATGAGTAGAAGAGCTTCAGAATTTATGGTATCGTCAGGTTCTTTAGGAGTGGATGAATGAAGAGCATTGAAGATGTACTGCTGGAAAAAGGAGTTGCATAGATGCACATGAAATGTGAAACTTCTCCATTCAAATCAGCACCCTTTCACAAAATGTTTAACACAATCTACTCATGATTACACACAGACATATCAGAATATCAGTGACCCCTAACCCTTAATCTTCACATACACAGAGAAGAGGTGTCCTAGTAGGGTATCTCACCTGTTTCAATATCAGTATCAGGACCTTCATATATTTGACTCTGAAATGAAGTCGGGCTGACGCTTTCATAGTGACCATACTTGTTCTCATCTTTTACCCAGTCGGTTCTGTAGCATTGCACAAGTTCATTTAAATGTGGCCACTGCTCCAAATTTTCATCAAGCTGCAATTAAAGGAAAGAATAATGAGAGCATGATAATAGGACAAAGGAATTTATGAAGTGGTGATTCAGAATGAAATGGTTTATCGCACAGATAATTTTTGAATAAATTGTCGATATAATATGTAATATCAAAGTGGGTACAGACATTATCTGCCTCCACATTCAATCAACAATCCAAAAGGATCATACATGAATTGCATGACGCAGCTATAAAAATAAGAATAATCAAGTTAGTAGCATAAACTAATTGTAAATTCTGCATAGGGTTTCTGAAGGATGTCTTTAGAGCACTTAATAAGGAATATGTACATGTGCTATGCTACCCAAGTCAAACTGAGATTTAGCACCAAAAATACAGTGAATGTAACTTTTTTCTGTCATATGGGAGATTGAAAGGAAAAATCCTACCATAAGATGCACTTCCATACAAAACATATTTTCTACTATGGAAAATTGACGATGATGTCACACATCGTATTGATGCGGGTGGATGAAATGGAGGCTCACATCGGGAGTCTTGTGTGATACGAATGTGCCACAAAAACTTAAAGGTAAGTTTTACAAAAAGATAGTTATACAAGCTATGTTGTATGGGGCAGAGACTTGGCCTATCAAGAACTCTCATGTTCAGAAGATGAACGTTTGTGGAAATGAGGATGCAGAGATGGATGTGTGGACATACTAGGAGAGATAAGATTAGAAACAAAGATGTTCGGGACAAGCTGGAAGCGAACCCCATGATGGATCAAATGAGGGAAGTGAAGCTGAAATGGCTAGGGCATGTGAGAAAGAGATGAGCATATGCCCCAGTAAGAGGTGTGAGGGGTTGGCAATGGCGGACTTAAGGAGGGGTAGAGGGAGGCAGAAAAAGTATTGGGGAGAGGTGATTAGAGAGACCAGGGCGTCATCTTCAGTTTATCGAGGACATGAAATTAGCTATAGGATATGAAGGTTGTGAGAAATATTATTGAATTGTGTAACTACATTATTACACTGAGACCCTACATGACAATCCTTCTCCAAGTAGGATACTATATACAACGCATACTCTTATTCCTATTTTAACATCCCCCCTCAAGTGGGTGCATACAAGTCATATGGACCGAGCTTGCTACAAATGTAATTACCAGTGATGGACTTGCTAGGACATGCTGAAAATATCTACAAACTGATCACTCAACTTCACAAATTTTGTAATAATATCTCATGAGAGTATCTTTTCTTTGACAAAGTATCAGTTAAGCTCAATGTGTTTAGTCATCTCGTGAAATACCGAATTTGATGCAATGTGAAGGACCGCTTGGTTATCACATACAAGTTCCATCCAGCCGGCTTTTTTTACAGTTGAAAGAGTTGAGACGGGTAGTAGGATGACAGAAGAGGTACATGGCAAAAGAGGGACAAAGGTGTCAATTAAGAGTACACTTACAAACATCCTTACATACTTCACTTTCATTGTTTCACAATTTGATCAGCATACTAGGTATTAAATTGGAACGGTGTAAGAGGAATTTCCAATAACATTCAACAGATTCGGCTAGGAAGTTCCACTTAATCCGTCAGGAGTAGATAAAGTCCCCAAAGAATTGAAATAAGGGGTTACGGAGAAAAACCTCTAACTTACAACAAGGCCCTATTAAGAAATGCTAATGGAGATTCAAGCTTCAAGATTGAGAAGTATGTCAAGGAATTTGTAAGAAAAAGGTATGAAATTTGTGTCGGGTAGGCTGCCTACACAACACCCAATTGGGATGCGGCCCTTTCAAGGACCCTGTGTGAACACACAAAAGCACTGGATCGCCCCGCCCGCTTGCTAGTTTACCCTTTAGTATGACAATAAACCCAAATGAAACTAACACCTTGTTAAAAAATTCTTAGATATAGTAGTCAAAATACACTTGTAGCCCTATTAACGACCATTCTACGAATTCAAATGTTCTGTTGCTTCCTTCCTTGAACAATCTCTAGCACAAATATCTTATGTTTGAATTTTGAGTACTAATTAGCATTTCATCCCTATATTCCTTTTGTCTACACATCAGCTTTCTCTAGTGTCCCCACCACTCTCAAAATATTGAGGACTCATTCTATCTCTTCTCAATGTGATGTATCTTTGAATTTATGACCCTACTCAAAC
Organism: Solanum sitiens; assembly: GCA_016801875.1. NCBI lineage: Eukaryota > Viridiplantae > Streptophyta > Magnoliopsida > Solanales > Solanaceae > Solanum > Solanum sitiens. The sequence continues at coordinate 597,350 of JABWTJ010000421.1, forward strand.
ATAGAGAAGACGAATATCTCATAACTCCTATGCATGAAAAGTTCTCATTCTATCTAAATTTGAAGCTACTATATTTATGACCCCAACTAAAGATTTCTGGGCTAATGGCATTCATATGACCCACAGTAACTTCAAAGCTTTAAATGTTTTCTGTTTTACTTACCAAAAAGGAAATGATTCTTGTTTTCACACGCCTTGCTCAGAGTCCTAGATGGCCTAATAGTTTGAACATTTACAAAAGCCAATGGCATTCTTTTGCCAAGTGTGTGAACAGCTAGTTGTTAATAGCATATTTGGAAACAAGAATGGATAACAATCAAGATGAAAAATCGCTCTTCCTCAATACCAAGGAGGATTTAATGGTATCAATTTGGAGGCATGATCCAGCTGTTAGCTCTTCTGCTCTTCTGATTTTGATTTCATTTTCTCCATTGTCAGTGAAGACTCAACTATGGTGGATGATGTTGGCAGGTGTTTGTTTGCTAACTAATTTGTTTTTCTATTCCCCGCCTTGTCTTTTGATTTTTATTTTCGTGTATGACTAATAACCGAACAACCGAACCAAAACCGATAACAACCAAACAGATAAATGCATATTATATTTTATTTGGTTTTAATAATTTAAAGATCAATTAAATTGATTTGGTTTTGGTTTTGACCAATAACCAACCCGTGAAACACCTCTTTCTTCTTCTAGTGACACAACTGTGTGCATCCTTCACTTAGCCCTCCATTACCACTACCATGAAACAATTCATCCACCACATGTGTGAAGCCACTTGGCAACGTAAAAAGAGGTGTTAACACTTCTTCTCCTAAACATCTATACATACAAAAAGTTACCACTCCTTCTCATGATATTTATTGTTAGAATCGGCCCCTTTTGCTACCCACGAGTGAAAAAGTGAACCTTGACAGGTGCTCTAAAGATCAAAAAAGACATATGGCAATCTTGACTACTCTCACAACAAAGGTTTATGGTAGTACAAGTTGACTTAAAATACATTATCACTTACTTGTCTTCCCCCCTCCAAACTCCACGAGTTCCCACCCTTGAGCATCTTAGTTAGTTAGAAGAGTAGTTTCAACTTTAAGAATAAATACACCTCCCTCTAGTAAATTCTTTTTGAATCCTAAGTCCCACGAAATCCCCTTCTTGCACCAACCGAATTTGTTACACCATTATCTCTTTCTATCTCAAAACTCTAAATAAATTGGGGAAGAACATCCTCAACATATTCTTCCCACATCATCTTTGATCCAAAGAAAAGTTGATACTACTTCCATACCCTACTAAACAAGTAAATAGGAGCCTGTTGGATGGGCTTATTGCTTTTGGCTTATTTTTGTCTTGTTGGCTTAAAAACAAGTATTTACATTTGTACTTGCATTAAAATGTATTTACATCACATTACAAATTCACAAAAGTATCCTCCCAATATACTTGGTAGTCTTCCAAGAGAAAAGGAAATAAGTTGGATAGAAACCCCAAGCACAAGGTAATTTGGCCTCCAAGGGTGCTCCAGTGCAAATAGCAAAAGACTCTAAATCAACGCACGCTTTTACAGAAAGAAAGAGGTAAAGCTTTATAGAGGCCGTTTTGATGACAATTCCATGGTAAAACTAGCATGGAAGCAATGTAAGGATACACAAGATGAATGCATGAAGAATTCGGTTTGGGAAGAAGTGGTCTTTTTAGCATCTTTACGGACCATACCAAGTGCCTTCCTAAGTAATTTGGCTATAATAGACTTGCAGCACAAACAGGATTCCTACTGGCTTAGTTCTCACATCTCAAGAATATTAAGCTTAAATATATCATCCTTGTAGACAGAGAGAGGTAGATGGAGAATTACCCCGCGGGCTATCTGGTGGGCTGTTTGGAAAGAAAGGAATTCAAGATGTTTTGAGAGCATAGAGAACAAATGTGGAGAAAGTTAAACTAAACTGCATTTTACTTTTAGTCTTGTGGTGTAATCAGTTATACTCTAATGACACTATCTCTATTATTGATGTGTTAAAACTCAATTTAGACGTAGAGAAGTGAAATCAGGAGTACACTTGAATATAAGGTTACAGTTCGAGTCCGACTCATGTACTGTTTTGTGATATAATACAAAGTTATCAAGTTCAAAAAACAATATCTCATCCTCGTAATTCTTTATTGACAAATAAGAGAAAGATAACAAATGAGACTGAAGATCATTTCCTCCCAATCTAAATCACTTTCTGTCCATACAAAGAAGCATTGGTAAGTCCAAAAGCTTGAATACCAAACTCACCAGAGGATCTAAATTCAAGGAACCAGCGAAAGAATGGTGTGGTATTCTCCGAAATCGATATCCACTAGATGAAGTTTCCATCAACTGCAAAAGAATAGGCATAGTGGAAAATATCAAACAGAGTACTGTAAGGCAAGGCCAGGGTGTTTTACATATTCAAATCTTGCATTTCAAATGATGTAGAGTAATGCCACATCAAAAACACGCAACAAAACCAAACAATTTTCAGTTTCAAAAAAAAATAATTTAAACACAATAACAAACAAAAGAAAGCTAATTCCTTTCTAAGAGCCTACAATAATTTGTTTTCTTCCCTTTCTAAGAGAAATGTTACAGAAAAGTTGGTTAGTCATACTCAGAGTTATAGTAGTCAGTTTACCAACACAACTTTGGAAGCAACGCAGATCAATTTGGGGAAAATCACAAAGAGATATTTACAAATCGAAACTGTAGCTTTCATTGCGCATTGGAAAAAACAAAGACAATATGACTTGCAATTAGCATTGCACAATCATTGAGCAAAGAGAGTTAGGGTTTTCTGTCCTGTGAGAGACAGAAAGTAGCAAATCTGGAGAAAGGGAGAGAGGGGAGGAGAAAGAAAACTATGAAAACTTACAGATCGATTACGTCGGAGAAAGTGACCGGCGGAGGGTACGGAAGAGGAAAGCCGACGGAGTGGAAAAAGCTCACAGCTCAGGCGACTTGTGTTAGTCAAAATATAGTCAAATTAAAATGGATTCTAGTCTAAAATCAACTAACTCAAAATATACGTGGTGATTTATTTTATTTTTTCATTTTCTTTTCTTTTTAAAATTATTCCTAATGAGGTGTTGGCCAATGAAATTTTTTTCATTTTTAACGAAATTGAACTTCAAAAATTATGTTAATACATAAAAATTTGAAGTTCAACTTGAAGTTGGGTATTAATTTTTTAAGAATTTGATAATAACTTGTTTTTTGGTCAAACATAACTTCAATTCATATACTATTTTTTACTTTAAAAAACAAAAAAAAAATTATTTTTCAAATTTCACAATGAAACATATAAAAAAGAGGGTTACTCTAAAAAAAAAAATTGAGCAACTCTAAGGTCGAGAACAATAAAGGATAGTAATTTCAGCACGCAAGGAAAGTTTAAAATCCCTAAATTCTCGATTTATGTCCGTTAGAATTCACCGCACGAAGCAGAGGCTTGTGTAATGAGTTCTTCGGTGGTTGCATGATGTCCAGGTAGGCTAAATTTTATTTTTTAGCTAAGTAATTAGATATGTCTTTATTTATATAATATCTTGTAGGTTAGCAAGAATTACATGTGTAGGTCTTTGTGCACGGAATTTAGATGATTTAATTTGTGGTTAGTTGTAGTTTAGGTTGAGGATGGATTTGCTTAGTTAATGTTGATCTTATGATGAATCTCGGGTGTTTTCTTGAGAAAGGTAATTGTGGGTAATCATATTATGATTAGGAATCGTTTGGGAATGAATCTTTTTGGATAGTGAGGTTTGTTTGCTCGAATATCATGTCTTTTGCAAAAGAAAATATATTCATATATGGTTGGCTAGAGTACTACGTCGGTACATACTAACAGTTGGCACTATACCACGCCTGATGATCTGTGTATAGGTTTCATGAGGGAACCAAAATTACTTCTTCATGAAAACATAATAACGACATTAGAAGATAGAGTAGAAACGAACAAACCAATCGTCTCATTAATATCAATATCAATAAGACAAACAAACAAAAGAAATTTTAGGAGATAAACTCATATTTATTCATATTCATTAATCATGTTTTCAAAATTTTCATCGAAAAGAGTTTGAGAGACGCAAGTATGAAGTTCAATGAAGAAGGTATTTGGGTCGATGAAGAAAAAATCAAAGTTCAATGTATTTCTATTAAATTCAAAAATATTGTCATGCACCATAATCTTGGTAAATTGGGGTGATATATATAGTATTAATGTTTGTCATATTATATAGTTATACATAAACACTTACAACTTAAATTAAATGACAACCAGATTTAATATGAGTCATATGCACCAATTACGATTATTGAGTTCTTAAACTAACATCTATTTCTTGTATCATGTTTGAACTGTTTGATATAAAGAATTGACATGTATCAATACTAACTACATAAAATAATTATATTCTTCATTAATGTATGGTGAGTTTGTCTATTCGGATTGATATTTTTATTTAATTTGAATAACTTCTTGAATGGATAATTGAAATTTGCTTTGATGACGCTCAGTGATTAAACTCGGCAAAAATTTGCAGAACATGTTTCAAAATTTTCTTAAATTCTCAAAGTTCTAGTAGATCATAGAAACTAACATAATATTTTAAATAAAATATTTAGTTAAAATTTGTATTATAACCTATGACATGGAGTAGCATTTTGTAACATCTATGTTGAAATACAAGTTATTTTTTTTATATATATTTTTAATAAAACTTATTTATTTGATAATATTATAATTTACAATTGAGGCTTCTCTGTGATTAACCTTGTTTGGAATATGTATTATAATATACTTGTCAAGTTTTATATTAATAGTTTCATAGTCTTATAGAAGTATTTTTAAATTTGCATTGTTGTTTTAGCTTCATTTTCCATGAATGCAAGTAGGATTAAATCTTTATTAAATATTTTAAAAGTAATAACTATTTCATGACCTGTAATAATTTTTAATTTTGATAAGATTGATTTGTATCATATAAATAATCACAATCCAAAATGAGAACTTAATTGGCAACTGAAAGGCCTAAATAATTTTTTAGGAGAATGGTTCTGAAAAATGCTCCAACTTTGGCCGAAATTGTTGTTATGATACCAAACTTTATGGAGGACCTTTTACCCCGTTTCACTGTTTAATAGTATATTTTAAAGGTATATATGTGCACACGTGAACACATTACTATTTAAAATGATGCAATATTTATGATGTCCACATACGCACATATATACCTTTAAAATACACTATTAAATCATATGGGGAGGAGGTAAAAAGTCATTTCCAAAGTTTGATATCGTAACAACAATTTCGATCAAAGTTAGAGTATTTTTCATACCATTTTCCCTAAATTTTTTATTAAATCATACACCAGATATTGTTTGCAAATCTTATTTTATGGTCTAACAACGAGTTCATATTGTGAACCAATCATAAACGATGCGTAAAACTTAGGTTTGAACAACAACATAAGTCATAAAGACTCATACTATTGTTACTTAATATTACTTCATTTCAATTTGTTTATTTACTTTATCTTTTAGTGTGTTTAAATAATGTTTTTTCTTTATAATTGTTAGTTTTGACTTTTAACACGACATGTTTAAGATCATAACATTAAAGGAGATTTTATTAGATTCTACTTGTCTTTAATTTAATACCACAAAAATTTAAAACTTTCTCTACTTTTTAAGATTCAACGTCAAATCAAAATCATATAAACATATTGAAACAGAGAAAATACTATATATTAAAAGAGCTTATATAGTTATTTTAGAGTTCAATACATGACAATTCAATTATGTAATAACATAATTCGAATGAGTAAGCCAATAGTGAAAGAATTTGGGCCAAAAAACTTAAATAGTAATTTACTTCGATAAGTAGAGCTCCCGAAATTGATCTTGGTGTGGAAGGTATTTGTTGGAACGTCAAGAAAAGAGGTTGTGTTATAAAATAAACTTTTGGGACTTTTGAGCTTCTAAAGTATCATCGATGCCACTATAAATGAAGGTGTTTCGTTATAACAACGCTCAGACCACTACAACACGATAAGTTTCCCCTATAACGGCCTCACTTTAGCGGCCTAGCCCACTAAAAACAAATTTTAGTGCAGAAATAACTTCAAATCCCCTATTTTCTACACTTAAAGTTCTTGGAGTTGGGAGGCTATTTTGGTTTTGCACTCGTTCTTTCATAAAATTCATCAGTACAGGTAAGAATTTGACTCTCGACCTTATGCATTGAATCTTAAGCCTTAGAATCTAGGTTATTGCCCTTGGGGGAGGTTTTGACATAATTTCATAGTGAAGAAAGCCCTAAATTGAAAAAGATGATCATATATTGTCATAAGATTATGATTTGTTGATAATCATGGTAAATTATAGGTCATTAGTGAATGATTATTGTTTATATTGTTTGCTTGACTAAAAACAAGCCAAGACACGTCCCACGGGAACAACTTAGGTTATTTAGAGTTTCCAAGAGGCTTGATTCAAGGTAGGTAATGATTGTATGTTTTCAATTTGTGTATGTATGCATATCTACTGCTTTATGGTATCATTTGTGCAATGCATGGTAGGGAGACATACGAAACAACATCATGTATATAATCTCATGTAATGAACTTATTATCGTGACTTATTGTTTTCGAGTGGTATTGTTCATCATGCATGATTATTTGTGATTGTTTTTTGACTCTAGTACCACATCAATCACTAACTATGGATGAATCGGGTACCACACAGGTACATTAACTATTAATGACTCGAGTATCACGTTGGTACATTAATAATTTGAATTTGAGTTCCGTGAGAGGGTTAGGTATACGATTGTGGTTCATGAGATATTGAGTATTTGCATTTATGATTATGTGGGACATGCATTCAGATATTGTTTTTTAATGACACGTGACTGAGAATTTATATGATTTGTGTAACACCTCAAATTAAAGAAAGGCAAAATATGGGTTAAGTTGTCTGGTCAAGAACCCAAAAAGTGGACCATGGAATCCTCCACAAAGCCCTAGATGGGCCGTGAAGGGGGACATGGTCCGTTAAAGAGCTCGTGGTATGTTTTCAGAACCTGTTCTAGGCAAGTGTCACATACCGACGCCCAGACAACCCGTGGTGATATTGACGAACCGTCAAACGGGTCGTCAAGTGGCCTAATCAGAAAGGATTTCTCCTTAGTCACTGTTAAGGGCCGCAAACGTCTAAACGTCCCCTGAAGTTTCACACAGACCTTAAAGTCATCAGTAAAGGTGACTTGTCGAACTTAGAGTTTATGGTCAACTTCAAACGATCATATCTTTCAGCACAAAATGAATTAGGTGACACATGACCTATCAAGTTAAAGATAATTGAGTCCTCTTTCAACGCCATTGAATTTACCTGATTCTGAATTTGAAGTAAAAATTTATGCCCAAAATAGTGAAGTCTTGTCGGGCAGAGCATCTTCACGGCTCACTTGATGGGTTGTGGTGCTCTAGATGGCCCGTGAAATCTTTCCAAAGAGTCATTTCAACAGTTTTAAGTCAGGGTCATTGCAGTCTTTTTTCAAATATTTGAACTCAATACTATGTCATTTTGCTTCTACCTAAAGTCCATATAATGATTTTTACCCCTAAAATCACCCAAGTCAACACATTCTCTCAAAATTCCAAAAGTTAACCAAGTTCTTCCTCCCAAATATTTCTCTCTTTAAAGTTTGAAGAAGAAGGTAGGGTTCCAAGTCAAGTCTCCAATTTCACCATTGATTTCAAGGTTTTGGCATCAAGGTATGAAGTATTAACCTATAGAGTCCTTTCCTCTATAGAGTTTCTAAATTCTCCAATTTTGTAAAGTTGGATTCCCCAATTGAGTTAGGGTTTTATTCAATTGACATGGGTTACTTTCAGTGTTGATCCAATTAATTGTTTTATATCTTATTATGCACGAATTGAAGAAATTGCATAATTTAAGTTGATATCCCCATGAACTCATGCATGAATCATGATTTCTAAGCTTTGATGATATGATTTGGGTTTTTGAACTACGAAAGACGAATATATGAAGATATGTATGTTCTATATGAAATTGATGAAAAATGACTCAAGTTGATTTGAGAGTAAAGCAATTCATGTTGTTGTTGTTGTTGGAAAAAGATTTCTCACATAAAGGATTCTTAGAGTTGAAAGGTTTTTCTCAACTAAACTTTAAATCCAGATTTAGGAGCTATTTTAATAATAATATAGCTTGGGTTTGATACTTGATGTGCCTTCCATGGACGATAAAGTAAGTGGTGATTATTTATGTTCCCTTAATAATAAGAAAATAGTGATTATTCATGTCCCCTAATGATAAGACAGGTGGTGATTATCCATATTCCATAATAATAAGACAAGAGGTGATTACCCATGTTCCATAATAATAAGGCAGGAGGCAATTAATTACTCGTGTTCCATAATAATAATACAAGAGGGGATTGCCCATATTCCATAATAATAAGACAAGAGACGATTACTCATGTTCCATAATAATAAGACAAGAGGCGATTACCCATGTCCCATATTAATAGGACAAGAGGCGATACCCATGTACTATAATGATATGATAAGTTAAGATTAAAGGTAAATCTCCCACAAGAATGAACTAAAGTTACTTCTATAAGTATCTCACGAATGTTTTAAAGATGTTAGCTTGCATTGACCATAGTGTATGATTTATGTTTATCTCATGATTTAGCTTGGTTAATGAGTGTCATGAAGATTTATTTTTAGCATGATTTCATACTTTTATGCATTGCTATCATATTTGGTACATATTTAAACTGACACATACTTTTATCTAGATTCTTGTAAAAATGTAGATTTTGATGCTTCGATGTTGCATCCCCATTAGCTTGCTCATTTCATTTCATGAAAAGGTCTTTTAGCATGATTTCATACTTTTATGCATTGATATCATACTTGATACATATTTATTCTAACACATACTTTTACCTACATTCTTGTAAAAATGTAGGTCCGACGTTTTGATGTCGCATCCCCATGACTAGAGATCGTCTTAGTAGATATGAAAGATTGGTCAGTCCTCATGTTCCGTATATCGAACCTTTATTTTATATTATCTTTAATTTTCAGTATTGTATGTGATGTACGGATTACGTTTCGATCACTCTTGATGTACTAGATGACTTTGAGACTATGTTGGACTTTCGCTACATATAAACTCTTATGTTTTGAAATTGTCTTTTAAACTCTTTTGATTTTCTATTATCTTATTTGATGTATACTAACTGATTTGTGTAGGACCTCTTGGGGTCCTATAAGCCAAGTCACGTCTAGGGTGTACTTTGCGTTTGTGACAAATTGATACATGTTATTATATGCATTGTATTGTGTTACTGCAATGTGGTGAACTATTTACGTTTATATCTTAAACTGATATTGTAATCTTATCAGTGCATTGTGGTTTGTGTACTGATAATGCACCTGTTCTTTTTTTTGTTGAATGTAGCAAAATTTTGTTTAGTATTTGGGGTTGCATCCCAGTCTTGATTATTAGAGTTTCGATATGGTTACTTTCAATCCATAGGAGTTATTTTCTGCATTTAATGTTTTTGGATATGAGTTAGAGTTTATGGGATTCAATTTTTAGTTGTTGAAACTGATTTACTTCTTTATTTTGATATACTTGGGCTTTATAATGGAGTTTGATTGGCTTTAGGTTAATCTTCAGCTCTTCAATCATGTAATTTAGTGGTGGTGCCACTTAAGACAGTGGGAATCGTGACAAATTACTACTAAAATCAAAATAGTCTCAAAAGGTACACACTAACATAAGTATGTAACTCATTAGACTAGCCTATAGTCAAGATAGCCAAAGTAATGAAGCAACATTTGGTAGAACGTATTAAAATAATGCTAAATAAAGTGTATTATTTATATTTATATTAATTATGTTTGCATTATTTATGAATATGTTATTTTTTGTGCATTATTTGATTTGGTATATTAAAAACATACATTGCATAATTTTTAAAAATAGATTTATTTACAAAAATACCCCTCATAAATATGGTGCAAAAGATGCAGAAAAAGTTTATAAGGACAATTATATCTTTAACAGTATTAATGCATTAGAAGTCTATACATTACTAATATTATAAATTTTTATGTATTACGAATATACACCTCAATACACAATATAGTGTATAACTAGTGTAAGCATTAAGTATACATATGTTTGAAAAAGTGAACCAATTACCAAACAATATACTATTAATTAACGCATTATTTCTTCTAATAGTCTCTACCAAACGATCCCTAAGTGAGTAAGTCGATCAACTTAAAATAAGTGAGGTATTGCATGAATGATCACTAAAGTTTTGAGAATTCCCTACTAATTAAATTATTTTATTAAAAATTATAAAATTATTCAATTATTATGATTTTTCTAAAAAAATACTTCACGCTACAAAAACTTCCTTCTCTATTCATTCACACACACATTAATTTTTGGAAAAATTGTATGAAATAATAAATACTTAATTCTATTTAAATGTTATAGCTACAATTTAAATTAATTATATTTCCCAAATAGTGTGTCACCTAGTTTGCCATTTGGTCGGGATTGATAGAGAAAACAGAGAACATATCCATATACAAACTTACGTAATTATACAAACGCAATTTTTAAAGATACTTGTAATGTAATTCATGTATACAAATCTAGAACAACTAAAACGTTTTATAAATACAAACGAGCATATTATGTATATGCATACAAATTTAGAAAAAACTAAAATGCTCCACTTAATTTTTCTTTGTAAACCTATTTAACCAATATACCCATTCAATCGATCCAAACTTTCAAAACTTAATTGACCATTTACAAAATTAACTCAAGGAAGGGATAATACTATGCAAAGCTAAAGGCAAGCGAAGGATTTCATAAAATGTTTTTTGATAATAAAGATTTTTTATATATATAAAAACTTAAATAGAATTTAACATAATGCTAGTAGCAGGGTTGTTCGAGTTTTGGGTCGTGGTATGACCGTTAATATTACAAAAGTTAGGATTAAGCTTCCTAGAGTACATAGTTCCTGAAATGTCTGCCCAGGTTGTATTTTTCGCATTCAGTGAAGGAACTATAAAAAAGGTTGGAATTCCATAGTTATTGCTTTTAAGTCCTTCCTTGTTGAGTGTGTCCGCCACCTTGTTTTGTTCTCGGAATATGTTTGTCTGCATTGTAGCTCCCATCTTTTGTATAAGTTAACTGCATTCGAAGATCAAGTTAGAGTAGGGGTGGTTGTCATGCTCAAACAATTTAATCAGTTCAAAGGAGTCAGTGTAGATGTTAAGAGGGTGGATCCTAGACTTCAACGCCATGTAGAGTCCTTGTCTAAGGGCTCTGAGTTCAGCGAAGATGGGATTTAAATGGGCCTTTCTACTAAAAATATCCAATGATCCAATCCCTCGTTATTTTGAATTACACCTCCCAGCCCCCCAAGGTCGGGGTTAGTTTTCACCACTCCATCGGTGTTGAGCTTGAATGTGCCAGTTGTGAGAGGATCCCATCTAACAAGGATGGAAATATTGTCCTAGTTTTCTTTGTGGTGTTCTTTGATAAGGAGTTGGAACTCATAAGACTGTTTGATGACATTATTGGTGGGGATGTTGTCTTTCTTCATGTTGAAGAGATTGTGGTTCCTTCGGAGCTAAATGACCCATATGCATTAGGGGTTAACAACATGCCAGGAGAGATGGTGGTTGTACTCTTTTCCTTTGGTATTAGTCCAGAGTTTGTGCCAGTTTTCAATGGAAAACATGCTCTTAACGATCTTATGGTTGGAAGTGTTCCTCTTCATGATTCTTTCCCAGAAGCTGGATGTTTTTATGCATTTGAAGAAGATGTGGTCAATGTCCTCCGCAGGGTGGCCACAGGTCTGGCATCCCGGATGGATGTTGAGTACAATCCTATTAAGGTGCATGGAGGTAGGGAGCTTGTTATGGAACATGAGCCAACTGCATGTTTTAATTTTGTTTGGGCAGTTCAAATTCCAAATACAGGTAAAATCTCTTTTCTCATGGTTAGTGTCAGCTTTGATATTGTTAGCTTGGATAAGTTTGTAGGCACTTGCAGTGGTGAACTCCTCATTTATGGTGAAATTCCATATGAGTTTATCATTAATCGGGCAAGGGGGATTCACATGGATGGTATCAATGTTTGCCCTGATTTCTTTTGGAAGGTCAAAGGGTAGGTTGTTGAGGGTCTTGATCCTATTTTGGATCATATCCTTAACCACTATATCATCTTCACCTTGGCAGAGGAGTCCATGCATAATGTTCCTTATGGAGTCACAGTGTGGGATCTATTTATGGTTGAAGGAGTTGGTTATATTTCCATTGTTGACAACCCACCTTAGGCCTTCCTTAATTTCTTTCCAATCTTCATTATGCACTTTCATACTCTGGAGATTAGTTTTGTCCTCTAATCAGTGACATAGTTGAAATATTTGTTGGTGAGCATTTGGTCACAAAGGCTGTTAGAGTGTTTGATCAATCTCCATGCCATGCTAGCATGAAGGGTTCTGTTTCTTAATTCACTGTTGTGAAGGCCGAGGCCCTGTTCCCCTTTGGGTTGGGTGATTGTCTCCTTATTGGCAAGTTGCATTTTTTTCTTGTCCTGACTGGTCCCCAGATAAAATTTCTTTGGATTCTGTTGATTAGCTTGTTGGTTTTGGCTGGAAGCTGGATGTATTGCATGATGTGGCTGGGATGCTACGTAGTGAGGTTTAGCTATGACAGTTCTGCCAGTCGTATTTATGAAGTTAGTCTTCCACCCCGCAAGCTTGTTTTTCATGGAAGCCAAGATGAATTGGAAGTCACTATGATTAGGTTTCTTGTAAAAGATGGAAAAGCCCAAATATTTTCCAAAGACACTTCTAGCTTTGATGTTGAGGATGCTAGAACAGTGGGAGGCATTATGGGAAGTACAGTTAGAGAAAAAGACCACTTTGGACTTGTTGTGGTTGATTCTTTGTCCAGATTTGAGGCAGAAGTCTTCAAGGGTTCGGTTGATAGTGTTGCAGTTGAGAGTATCGGCTCTAGAAGATAGGGTGAGATCATCAGCTAAGAAAAAGTGAAAAATTTTGAGGCCAGAGTTGGTAGTTTTAATGGGGTACCAATTTTTTCTCTCAACTTCCCTGTTAATGTCTCTTGAGAGCCTTTCCACACATATGATAAAGATGAAGGGAGATATAGGGTCACCCTGCTTAATGCCTCTAGAGGATTTAAAAGAGGGGGTTTTCCTTCTATAAATAAGGATAGAGTTGGAGATGCTACTAAGGCATGAAAGAATAATGTTGTTGGTGAGCTTAAGGGAAAGTTGAAGAAGAGGAGGGATTCTCTAATGTAGGAACATTCAAGCTTGTCAAAGGCCTTTTCAAAGTCTATCTTTAAAATCATGTTAGCATTGTTTCCTTCCATTTTCTGGAAATGAGACTCTTAGACAATGATAACATTGTCAGTGGTTCTTCTATTTGAGAGAAAACTGGCTTGATTGGGGCCAACTATGGAAGGAAGGTGAGGCTTGATTATATTGACAATGATCTTGGTGACCAGCTTATAGGTAGTGTTACAAAGCTCAATTGGATTAAAGTTCTTAATGTAAGTGGCATTTGGATTTTTAGGTATAACGCAGAGTAAGGTGGTGTTCATGTGGTGCTGCATGATATTGCTGGCAAAAACTTCTTTGAAAAATGCAGTAGTTTTTGGGCCAACCTCATTCCAGTACCTTTGGTAAAATAGGGGATGAAGCCCATCCGGACCAGGAGCTTTGGTGGGTTTAAAGGATTTCAGGACTTATATAATTTTGGTATCTCTCATAGGCATGTCCAAATTTGCCAACACTAGGCTGAAGTGGCCCTCATAGCCTCTAGTCTGGCACCTAGTGCTATAAGGGTGGTTAGTGATAAACAGTTTGATGAAGTAGGACTGAATATGGGTGGCAATCTACTGAGATTCAGAGATATTATTCCAGTGTCCCCTGTAAGGCTATTAATCCTGTTTTTCCTCCTTCTATTGATGGTGGTTGTGTGGAATAACTTAGTATTGTCATCTCCTTGGCTAAGCCAATCAATTCTGGACTTTATCCTCCAAAAATCCTCTTCTATCTTAAGCATGATTTCATATTCATTTTGGAGCGCTGCTTCTAAATTCCATAGGAATTGGCTATAAAAGTAAGCACTAGATTTTTGGATACCTTGTAGTTTGGCCAACATTTTCCTAATTTTTTGGAAAATGTTGCCTAAAGTGTTTCTGTTTCAATCCAAGGCTTCCTTTTGGAATAATTTTATGGAATTCGGGAGGTCAGAGGTGGTGTCGAAACAGTTCTTGACAAGATTTCTAAAGGTTGGATGCCACACCACATGGCCTCCATTCTGAAAGGCTTGTTGTGCACAGGGTTTTGCAAGTCTGACCTAAAGGGGGCAGTGATCTGACTTGGTCCTTGGAAGGTGGCGGTATTGGGGAATCTAATTACCAAAGCGGTATTAACCACACACCTATCTAGTCTTTCAAGGACCTGTTTTTATACTTCTTATTGGTCCGGGTGTGTTTACAACCTTCATAGCCTAAGTCTATCATGTTGCAGTGGTCCAAACACTTTTGGAGATTACTGGCCCTAAAGCTATTAATATTTTTGCCTTCTAACTTCTCACTACCTATAAAGACTTCATTAAAGTCTCCTCTAATGAGTCAATTCCCTTTAGTGTTATTGGAGAGCTCAATGAGCTCATTCCACATGTTATTTCTAAGAGAAAAGTCATTGCTAGCATAAATTGCAGAAAAAAGCCAAGGGTTAGCAATAACTGTTAACTGGACCATGACGTGAATGCTTTGGGGGAGTAATGAAGATATCACTAAGGTTGAGGATATCCTTTTCCACATAATGACAATGCCACCGGATAGTCCCACCACTGCAGATTGAATTTAGGAATCAAATTTAAGGACCTCTGTGAGGCGCCTATGCTCTCCTATTCTAGTTTCCAAAAGCACAAGCATCGCAAGCTTGGCTATTTTCACTATAGCCTCAAACTGACGCTTAAAGTTAACGCTGTTTGCACCCCTAACATTCCAGATTATGAAATTCATTATGACAGCTTCTTTGTGTGGGTTGTTCATTGGGAGTTTCCCCTTGTCCACTTGGGGAGGTCACTTCGTCCCTTTTTGTGCCTTTAACGCAAATGTTGGGGGGGTAATGTCCTTCTTGCTCCTCAGATTCAGTGAGAGCATAGTTATCTGTGGGGGCAGTAGACCACATGGATTTGGTTGAGTGATTTTTGAACTCTTTCATGACGAAGTTTTCCAATACGACGGCTTGAGTTTTTTCTTCCCCAAATGAGGCTATGAGGAGTTCCAACTTCTCGTTGCTCTTCCGTAACATCTATGCCGCTGATCCTCCTTTGGAAAAAAGGGAGACACAGAAAGAGTTTGGGACAGTAGAAGTTTCATCGAGCTCAGTGGAAGGGGACTGAAGTCCCGACAATTTTGTCTGCAGTAGTGATTGCGTCCATATCATGTGTCTCATGCCCTTCTATGGCATAATCTAGGCCCTCCGTTACTAAGTGTGCTAGATATGAGGGGTCTTAGACCATTCGTGTCAAAGGTGTGTCCCCGATCATCATCTCAAAGGAGATGGTCCACCCTTGCATCGCCATTTCCAACCAGGACGAGGGGGCATAGTTCGACGGGAGTGGTTTGGAGTCCAATTAGAGTGATGTGGTTCGGTGGAGATTTGTCATTTTCACTAGTGTAATGGTTGTTAATTGCGGTGCGGATGTTACTAGGATACTTTCCTTATTCTAACAATGGAGGGGTGGGGTGGAGTTAATTGAAGTGACTCCATCCATAACTTCGCCAGAAAGAGTGGTTGATTTACCCTCTACAAGGTAGGTGTTGCAGGATTTAGGCTGGGTGGAAACGATGTCGATATACATGGAAAAAACTTTCAGAGTGAGAGAGGTTTCCTTAATTTGGGTCCTTATGGTCCCATTGGAGTTATTGGGGATATTGTGTTTAAGATGGGATTTAAATCACGATTTAATGCTATTTTGATGGAAGTGACTGGGAGCAACTCCTTTGAATTATTTTGGGATATGCTCATTAATGATGTTAGGTGGGGAGTTGTGAGGGGAATCAAGAGTCAAATTTTCCTCTTTTGTTAACGGTAGCCGACACATGTGGGGTATGTCAGGGGAGATGAGAGTGAGGCTGCTAAATATGTTAGAATTGGGATTTGAGACTTACCTGGGCTTGCCGTTGAGGGGCTTACCTGTGTGCGGTTTCCTAGATTGTGACTTTGCTCCGCACTTTTCAGGGAATGTGGATTTTTCTTGGGGTTTTTCTTGTTCTTTGGAAAGGATATGATCTCCCAAGTCTCGGTCGCGGGGCTCGGTGCCTTATCTTCCTTGTGCGATGCATCCTTTGTTGTTATGGGTTGTTTAGCGCAGTTGTTTTAGACATGCCCAATCATAGCACAACTTGTGCATAGAATCCCTTCGCCCTTGTATACCACTTTTTGGGTGTGGTTTCCAATTTTGACATCGCCTTGCAGGGGTTTGCCGATTGATACTTGTATGCATATTCTTGCGTAACGACCACGAAGGATCGAGTACATGAATATATTTTGAGAAGGCCCTAGCTTTTTACCATTTTTTTTCCAAGATTTATTTAACGTAGAACTCTGTTGGTAGTTGTGTAAGTCTTGTCCAAATTGCGGTGTGGTATTCCATTGTTTCGTTTGGTACGAAATTTGGTTCCCAACGCCGAACTGAGAGAAAAATCCCAATAACAAATCATGGGCCTTCGTGTAGAGCTTTTTGCATGTTTTCTTGCTTGCTTAATTTTGCGATGTAGAAATCCCAACCGAGGTCAATTAGTGTGAAGGGCTCGGTGAGTTTCCACATTTCTGCTAGTTTATTCCTTAGGTAGTTATGCGAGATTTTTTTTCTCAAATAGCTTCACTATGACAGAGAATTTCCATGGATTGTAGATCATTTTTTTGTCTTTTTACAAGATTATTGGTTCACCAAGATTCTCTGCATCTGCCATTTGGATTTCCTCAATTTGGCTGTAGGATTGATTCAAGTCTCTCTCCTTGTTGAGGAGTTCTTCTTTGAAGGAGGTCCCAGCCGAATCTGGTGGCTTAGGTGGTGGGGATACTGTGCTCAAGTTGCTGATCATTGGATAGTATCAGGGAGATACTCAAACACGTAGTGACTTCTCAGATGAGAGGTGTTGGATGGTTTTCATTTAAAGTTTGGCAAGTTGAGACCATTCAATTAGTGAATATGATTTCATAAAATGTTACTTATAAGTTCCTGTAATAGACAAATGTTACTTTTAAGTTACTATAATATGCACACTAGTAATTATTTTGGATTTTAATATATATATATATATATAGTATTGTATACACTTTTACAAATAAGGATAACTTTAACATTATGGTTGTGTTTGGTATGAAGAAAATTTTTTCATGTTTGATTGACTTGAATGTTTTAAAAAATATTTCTCGAATCAACTTGTTTTTCTCAAATTTAAGAAAACTAACTTTACTTTAAAAAAAAAAAAAGGCTTAAGTCATAGAGAGCCACTTAAAGTTGTCCCCATATTTCACGTGGACACTTAAGTATACCTTGTACCTATTAAACATTTGAATTATTCAAAACAAATACCTATTAGATATTTTTTGCTGATATGGCATGGAAAGTGGAACAAACGTATATCTAGCGTGTGGAAGTATATTTTCGTTTAAAAAATAATCTATTTCTTCTTCTTTCTTCCTTCATACCTCCTTTCCAACAAAACACCAGCATTCTGTTGCCGCCTCCGCCATCAGCATGCACCCTTATCTTTTCTCTCTCCATCGCTATTATTGTTTTTATCTAAAAAACATCATTACCTTTTCGAAAACGAAATAAAATGTTACTGTGAATGAATTCCTTTAATTAAGCACCAAAATAAAAACATGATAAATGAGAGAAAATTGAGATGGATTTAGTTCCAAAGAGAGCATTTTCAAAATTTCTCTTCAATGAATTATTTATTCATTGAAATAGCACAGTTCCATCATTAATCATTGGATTTTTAGACGAGAAAATGAATAATGTTGATGCAATATTACACTAATAGATAAGTATTAAGAAAGTAAGAAGGATTCAATTTCAAACAAATAGTTTCACAATTCTTTTATCAAAATTGATTTTTTTTTCCCACTGAAATAGCTCAATTTCAACTTTAATTGTTGACTTTTGTTCAACTTTTGCCTGAATCTGAGACGGAAAAAAGAGGATACAAATGAAGAAACTGAAGGAGAAATGGTTTGTTGTTTTAATTTTTTTAATATATATCTAAAAGAACAGGTCTGAAAATCATAGTTGGATTAAGAGAAAACGAGGGGGTAATGATGGGACGACGATGGAGGATGTACGGCGACATTTTGAAAAAAGAAGTTGAAGTCGATGGTAGGTGGACAAAAATATCCTAGAAATATTCTTCCTTTTTTTTTGTCATAGTTTTTTAATTATTATTTTTACTCAAAATACAAGATGTACATCATTTATTCGGTAATTTGCTACATCATCGCGAGTATACTACACTCACTTTATATTTTCAGTTGATTGTTAAAAAAATATTAATATGATTCTAATCCAAATGGGTTGAAGTGTTCAATAGGTACAACCCTTAGTTGAGGTATTTAAGTGAATTATACAAACAACTTTAAGGGGTCATGTATGACTTAAGCCTAAAAAAAATATAGAAAACATTTTTCAGACTAGCCCCACACCTCATCCACCCACCAAACAAAAGAAATTTATTTTTGAAAAATAATTTAAATTTTGAAGTTTCCTTTTTTTATTCCACCCTGCCCCTATCACCTCCACTTTCACCCCCACCCCACTCCATCCCCACAAAAGTTTATTATTATTTTTTTTTTTGAAAAAATATCAAATTTAAAAAAACTTATTTTTTTACCCACCCCCTACACTGCCCCTCCTACCAGCCCCTCCCCTACGCCCCCAGCAAAAACAAAATTTTAAAAATTATTTTTAAAAATTATTTTAAATTTAAAAAAGTTCATTCTTTTACGCTTCTACCAACCCCCTACGAAACTCACCCCCCTCAATTTGATTTTCTTAAAATAGTTTGTGCTTAAAAAATATTTAAAATTTTCATTCTTTTTCCCCACTCCAACCAGTCCCCGCACCCCCACCCTCCCACCCACCCTCTTAAAAAATTAATTAAAAGTTTATTTTGAAAAATATTTTTGTGTTGTCGGTGTTGGGGTCAGGGTCGGGGGTCGGGGTCAGGTCCTGGGTCGAATGTCGGGATCGGATTTCAGATCGATTGTCAGGGTCGGGGTCGGAGCCCAGTTAGAATATTATGTCTCTGGTCAAAAGTTAGGGTCAGGTCCTAGGTCAGATCTTAGGATTAGATTTTGAATTAATCGTCGGGGTCGTGATCAAGTTTGAATGTTGGGGTTGGGTTCTGGATCGATTATCCGATCTAATTTTTGAATTAGAAATTATTTTTTCTAAAATATATTTTCTACTCTCTAGCCAAAAATAAAAGATATTTTCTGGAAGAATGTTTTTTCATTCACCAACCAAACACTGAAAAACATTTTTCAAAAAATATTTTCTATTCACCAACCAAACATGAAAAATAAGTTAGAAATCAACTTATTTTTCAAAAAACATTTTCTAGAAAAATATTTTCCATGAAAAACATTTTTCGTCATACCAATCACACCCTACCCTATATGACAACCTACGGTAGCCTACAACTTTGATAACTTTGATAGTACTTGTATAATTTATCACTCATATACTTAGATAACGTTGATACATTATTATTTCATTTACTTGGTGTTTGATATTTATATTTGAGTTTGACTAATTCGAATATGTATTGCGTATAGGGCTCATTTGAGGGAAACATTCCTTATCAAGATTTTTTTTCATATTCGAAACTTGAAATCGAGATCTCTAATTAAAGAAAGAACAAACTTATTTGTTACACCACATGCCCTGAGCCTATTGATTCAATTTCTAGCAAGTCATTTCTCTGTCCTTCACTTGAAACACAGCCTATGATGATTCTCAATTCCTTATTTGATAGTGAATCTAATAACATTGATAACATTGATAAATTTAGTTCTATGTCAAGCAATGTGATATTATGGACGGCTTTATAATATGTATATCAAGATTATTTGTGCTTCTAGTTTTAGATGATTGGAATCTAATTTTATAAACAAAAGTATAAGTGTGTGTATATAATATATATATATATATATATATATATATATATATATATATATATATTGTGTGGGTGGTGGTGGTGGTGGTAGGCGAGGGGAAAATGAGAGAAGATTACAAGAGAGATAATTAATTAAACCCTTACCAATAAAGTAAAAATTTAAATAATCAACTAATTGATTTATTAAGATCGATCCTCAACATAAAAATATATGAGTTAATATCATTTAAGAGAAATAAAAAAGAAGGCATCATCGAAATGATACATCCATTACATACTACTAGCTAGCCCTCCAAGGTTTCTTCAGAATACATAACATCAACCATGCACACTATTAACTAGTGATATCTCTCGATTAATATCAGGATATATCTTGAATGATTTTTCATATGTTTTAATATCTCATTAATGATTTAGTTTCTATTATGATTAGGAGAAGATTACAATACAATTGATTCTTCCCTGTTTGTTGTTTACTGTCTTATATAAATACACATACATATTAATAAAATTAATGTATGTATTCTCTAATTAGGTAGTTTTTTCTTTATTTAAGGAATGATCCTTGAATTTAATTGTTTCTGGTTAATATGAGAATTGTTCAAAATAAATAGAAAAATGTTATTCAATTATCGCTAATGATATATTGATCTAATTATTCGATAACGATTGAGGCTTTTTTCTAGATTATAGATTATATACGGTTCAAATTTTTTTTGCCTTAGTGAATTAATTGATAATTCAATAATATTTATTAAATAATTACAACTCTACCTAATTAATAGAATAATGTCCACTTTAATGTATTTTAAGACTTGCAAAATATTTCTTGTCATGAGTACAATATTATATAATGAAAAAGTTCCACAATTTGAAGTTTATAAAAGAAGCTAAAATGGACATTATTCTATTTATTTGGTAGCATGATAATATATTAAATTCTGAAGGTCGCATATTGACCATATCCAACTTAGATTTTTTAGATCCAACAACTTTTTTTAACGATTAAATTTATGATTGAATAATTTAACGAGTAATAATTAATAAATTGATAATTGATATTTTAATAATTTTATAATGACTTTAACATATTAATAATTAATAACATTTAAAACTAAATCGAGCCACTCAATAAACACTCTAACAATAAAATATTTGTTTTTTCAAAGATCTTTGCTTGAAGTACCTTGGCTCTGAAGAGTCATAATGATGGAAATTTAACAATTCTAAAAGACATGATTGGATACTACGAAAACAGCCTAAAAGTGGTGCAACTGTGACACACACAGTAGTTGTCTTCTTAAATAAAATAATAATCTGACATTCTTGTATTTACATTAAATAAATTATGGTGTACTATTTTTTTATTAATATAAAGTACAGAAAATTCAATGATTTGGACGCTAATTATGTTTTATTTCGAAAGTTTTTCAAATTATAATATTTTTGAATTTTTTCAAAATTCATGGATACATTATTTTTATGCTCGATACATAGCAATTGTTACATAAGTTATGTATCAAATATATAAGTTTTTTTTTCCAGATAGTCAGATATCATAACTATAGACCAGATTCATACTGATTTAGATTTGAAATAATTTGCGTTATACATCAAAATTACATTTGTACCGGGCACATTTACAAACATAAATTTTAATGTATCTGATAAAGGTGGAATAATGAATCTAACCGTTAAAGAAAAAAGAAGGAAAATGATTTTTTTTGTAATTAATTCAAGTAGTAAACTTTTTTTTGAAATTATGTTTTCTTGAATAGTGTGTAATTACTTAATTTTCCTATTTTAGTATACCTAGTACTCCCTCCGTCTTTATTTACTTGTCCAGATTTTTTTCTTTTAGTTGTTCATATTCCACAACTGTTTGTCATGTTAAAGTCATGCACACCCTCAAGAAAAATTTAATACAAGATATAATTTGACTAATATAACCTTACTATATCATGAATATCAAAAGTCTACCTAACTTTTCAATTGAATTATACTATCATTAAGGGCAAATTTGAAAAAAAGTGACTAATTATTCCTTGATTATTTAAATTGACAATCAATCTTGGACATCTATTTTTAGTATATCTGCCAAGCAATTGTGGACGAAGGGGGTACTTGTCTATTTTGACAAATAAAGAAAAAACAATGTTTTTTTAATTATATCTTCATTTAAACTTCTTGAAAATTTCTAAGTTTTAATTCATCCTTTTTGAAATCATAATTAATAAAGATAAAATTATAATTTTACTATGCTAATTATTAATATCTTAATATGTATGTTATTTCTAAAGTGTACAACTAAATAGGTACAGAAGAGGAAGTTGTAATAAAATTGAAATCATGATGTGCATTAATAAACGGAAAAGATTTCAAACGTTTTATTGTATCATTCAAAAAAAAAAAAAAAAATTACTTTATCATGCATTGAACTTTTCATCCATTCATATTCTTGATGTTTAACAAATCAGTTTTATTTTCCTTTCCATTACAAGCATTCAGTTTTATTTTATTTACTTTATTTTGGAGAGGTCCATTACACCCTCCAATGGTGCAGTGAATGAACTTTTCTTTTTTAAATTAAAGATTTTATGTTCGAGTTTTGAATATTAATCTTTTTGAATATAAAGTGTTTTCTTTCGAATGAAGCACTACATAATACAAATCTAAATTAATTGAGTTTCAAGATATTAGGATACAAAATCAAAAACTAAAAAGAAAGAGAGGTCCACTAGTGGGGAGATTGAGTACAAATTTTCCAACCTCACCAAACCCTTTTTCAAGAAAACTCCAAAAGTGAAATTCAAGATAACAATAATTTTATATTATTCTCTTGGTGAATTCTTATAGTACTAGATGTTAACAGTAGTATCAAAGAAAAATTTCATAAAACTTATAATGAGGAGGACATTGAGTAAAAAACAAAGACTTCCAACTCCAAAAGTGTCTTAGCACCAAATTCCACTAATTTAGACATGTAACAACTCGTTTGGATGGTGATTAGTGATTACTTATTGTGTTATCGACTTATTGTATTGCTATTTTAACAATATATTTTTGCTTATTTCTTATTTTTTCTTTTAAAAGAGTTCAATTTTATATGACACCGATATGCTATTAATATGTTGACAGAGTATCACAGAGGATTAAGCTCAATTTTATATGATACCAATATAAATTACCTATCTTAGTTTATTGTAATTTATAAAATATCTTATCATTTTAAAAAATCATAAAAATCTCATTTCAAATACATCTCTATTTCTTCTTAGATACATTTCTCTCATTCAGGAGTGGATCTAATAAGACCCAAAGGGTGTCAAAAGTCGCAACTTCATTGAAAAAATTTACTAAATATATACGTATAATTAAGAAAAAAAACAATATATGACTCTTAATAAAAGGGTGCGCAACTCAGTTGGTTAAGTGCATCAGCACCACGAGAGGTACATATATGATTTCCAAGTTCGGATAACTTGCTTTCTTTTGTTATTTTATTTTTAAAAAAATATTTAGTACTTATTATTTTTAGTGATATTATTTTCAAAACAAAAAGTTATTTACAAAAAGTTAAAATATATATATTTGATTTTATTTTTTGGAAAAGATAAAATAGTATTTGTGAGTTGTGTTAAATATGAGAACGCTTGCAAATATCCTGCGTATGTCACTGCTTTCTTATATATTATTCATAATTTATGAGTTATATATTCGCAGGTTTTCTGATGTAACTAAGATCTTATAATTCTACAAAATTTATGTAATTTGAAAAATACTAGAGATAAAAAATAATTAGTTCTTAACATTATCAAATTTACTTAAGTTTTACTAAATTTATTATTTGTAAAAGTACTCCAATCACCAAGAATGATAGAAACTTTACAAATGTACCACACATGAAAGCAAGTTTTTACTTTTACGATCAACCAAATACTCTCTATGTCTCTATTTAGTTGTTCACTTTAGATGTAACACACATATTAAGACATCAATTATTATCATAGGTTAGTTACAATTTTACTCTTAATTTAAAAGATTATGCAACTCTCCAAGTAGGGGTGTAAATAGGTTGGTTCGGTTTGATTTTTCATTTTAAAAAATCTAAATCAATTATGTCGGTTTATCAAATTTAAACCAAATCAAACCATATAAAGTCGGTTTTTTCGGTTTCGGTTTTAGTTGGTTCTTTCGAGTTTTTTCGGTTTTTCGGTTTTTTTGATTTTTACAACTATACCTCATTTGAAAAAGCGATAAACATTTTTTCACTTACGTGTGTGATAAACTAACCTTAAAAAATATTAAGTGAATAGAAATTTTCGAAAATACTATCAAATTCACATGAGTACAATTTTTTTTTTGAAATATCAACGTTCATTATGCTAAACTAATAAGATTAAAGGCTAGATGCAAACTGAATACAAAAAATATTTACAAAGTAAATTGTTAACTTCGAATTTGAAAAACTATAACAATATAATTATAACTTCAGATCTTAACACAAAATAAATAATTATAATTTTTACAAGTCCAAATTTGAAATAAAATAGATAAACATTGAAAACTATAAACTAACTTAAAATATATTAACAAAGTAGATTATAAATAATATTTTTAGCTATAAATAAAATAAAATTTTATATATAATATTTACAAAATTTTACAAGCCCAAATTTGAAATAAGATATATAAAATTGAAAATTATAAATTAACTAAACATATATCAACAAAGTACATTATATGTAAATAATATTTTTTATCTATAAATAAATAAATTATGTATATATATATGTGTGTCGGTTTGGTTTGAGTTCGATTTGATTCTTTTTTTTTCTAATACCAACCAAACCAAGAGTGGTCGGATTTTTTTTTTCAATCGCCAAACCAATCGAATCAAACCACAAGTCAGTTTTTTTTTCGGTTTGATTTGGTTCATCGGTTCGGTTTGACTTAATGATTCGGTTTGTACACCCCTATCTCCAAGTATAATAAATGTATTTTCTAGTTTCAAAAAACATGCATTACAACTTAGTAGTACTAAAAATTTTATAGAATTAAATAAGGGCATATTAGGAAAAAAGTTATTGTCCTTTCTTGATTTGTTAAAATGGACAAGTAAATAGGAACATATATAAAAAAAAATATGAACAAGTAAATAGAGACAAAGAGTAATTTTTTACACTTAAATTAGCCAACATATATATGTTTATATTGAATCTCGGAAAACTAAATCTTTTTCAATATTAATCTTTTTTACCTTTTCAAATTTCACGTTTGCATTTCCAAGCATGTTAACACATATTCCCAGTGCACTTTTTTGGTTTACCAAATTGAACACATTGTATACACATAACAATGAATATGTACATGGTTCAAATCACGTTACTTTAGTTTATATACCTATGTATATTGGCAGGGCGGAGCTATACTTTAACATGGATAGTTAGATAAGCAATCTTTGTCGAAAAGTTTTTATAATTATATATGTTAAATATCAATATTTTTTTATTCATACTAATGGTTGAACATCCTTGATATAATAAAGAAAGATAGCTCAGTGATTAAAGTTGTTCAAATTTGACTTGTATGAATAGGTTTCGACTTTCGAGCCTAGGCTTATATGTTTTATTTAATTCTTTTAGTTCCTTATTTTAAGTTAAAAAATAGTTTTTTTAATTCCGCCTTTTAATTTAAAAAAGAGAACAAAAGTGACGAGAATCTTAAATAAGAAGGTTGTTGAGTTTTAAAAGGTGTGAATGGAAAATAAAGAGTTGTAATTTTTATGAAGAGTTGCGACTTTTATAAAGAGTTGTGACTTATATGAAAAGTTGTGACCTTTCCGAAAGATTGATTTTCAAAAGTTTGTGACCTTTATGATAAGGCACAATAAGAACTTTTTCACACTACCCTTTGTTTTTTATAAATTGAGAAATTTCCTCTCATTTTAGTATGAACACCCTTGATAAAAATATTTCTGGCTCCACAACTGTATATTGGGTATAATTCTTAGCATATATACAAATATATATATTGTTATACACGGGTCATACAAAGTATTAGGGGTGTACATGACCGGGTTGGTTCGGGTTTTTCAAACATCAAATCAAATCATTTGTGTCGAATTTTTGAATTTATAAACCAAACCAAACCAATAAAATTCGAATATTTCAACTTCGAATTTTTTCGATAAAGTATTCATAGAAACATATAACTTACTTGTACTTCAAGTATTTCTTTAGTCCTACCAAAATGCAACTATCTAAGTTATTTCTCAAGAAAATAATAAAAAATATGATATGATTAATGACACTAAAATATCCAACAAAATAATAATAATAAAATCGCGTAAAACAAATATTGCAAATTAATAAGTCATAATGAAATTGATCATAATTTAAAGTACTAAATCATGCTAAAGTGAGTTTAGTAAGTATTAGTTACATGACTAAATATTAAAAGAAAGATCATGTATTTTAAATTGTCTAAATCTATGTAAAACTAAAAAACAAATAGGAGTATTCAATATTATTGTCATTTTTAGTGTTGAATTGATTTTTTTTTGCATTAGTATTAAATTGATTTTTATTTAAACTTTATTATAATTACCAATATGTATAGACTATAATCTTTATTAGATCATTAAGAATTCTAACTTCCAAACATGAAATAAATATATTATGCAAAAGTATAAGAGATATTTAAAAATTATATCAAAGTAAGTATTTTTACGTATAAAAATAAAGTTTTAAAATTATATATATAATGACGGGTTGGTTTGGTCTCGGATTGATTTTTTTTAGTTGAAACCAACCCAACCCAAATATAATCGGGTTTTTTTTTCCAACACCAAATCACTAGTCGGAATTTTTTTCCGATTTGACTCAATTTGCAATTTGGTTCAATTTTCGATTCGATTTTGTACAGCCCTACAAAGTATACACGCATGTACAGCCACATACACACATCGACTCACAATACACACTAGTTTCTAGATATGTGTTGTGCATATACTCAATATATGAGTATAAAATATTTTTTTCAAAATACTAAAGTTAGAAAATAAATTTAAAATGGTGTGAATGAACTAAATAAACAAAGGCTTTCCGTAGAGCCGTCAATATGGGCTAGGCCCATTGGGCCGGCCTGGCCTTACCCGGAATTTAATAGTGGTGGACTAAGATTTTTGGAGTTCATTTAAGAAAAGGTTTTTTTAGCCCGACCTGAGTAAGCCTGCTGATTTGAGGGGCTTGAGAAATATCGGTAGGGCCGGCCCGTGGGCCAACAAAATTAATTAAAAAATATAATATAATATTAAAATTTAAAATTAAAGAGAGTCCAAACTCAAAACAATTAAGTTAATATTTCTATTTAAATATTTATGCTTTTACTTTAAAAAAAACTTAATAAATATTATAAAAATAACTTTATTTGTGGATTTGATTAACAAGTAGTAACATTAACATCATGTAATATTGTTTTGTCGATATTTATGATAATATTTTTAAATTATAATTATAATTTAATTTAATAATTATAAAAAATATATAATTTTTAAAAAGTGGACTGGTCCGGCAAGCCTGTAGTCCACGTAGTTGTGGGTTGGGCCGACCGTTTTTTGGCCTACACCAAAAATGGGCTAGCCCGGCCTGGCCTGTAAAATGTCAAAGACTGTATGAGTTAGCCCGGATGGGGTGGGCTAGCCCATATTGACAACTCTAACTTTCCGAAAGAATTCTTCGAACGACTTATCATGAATTAACTCAATAAACAAACCATATAATATTTATCCTATTTGAAAAAACAACTTGAATATATAAGCTTGATGGAGCAAGATGTTTAACATCTCTTTCATTTTATATTGTATATGACACTTTTCATTATGGTCTTGCCTATAGGGTAGAAATTCAAAACATAATTAGTTGTCATATACAACTAATTATGACAAACCAAAGTATCCATAGGCCCAATATCATCCGAGTCATGTTGTCAGCTCCCTTTATGAATTACTACTGATATAATCACAACTATATAAAACAATAAAGAAGAAAATAGTAGAATAAAGAAGAAAATAGTAGGGAGAATAGAGAAATTTTTTTTATTCCTCTTGAGTCTTGAATGATTTTAGGGTTTGAGGTATATTCATATATTTGAATTATAATGCAGAAAAACATCTTTATTTATAGGGGTAAAACTAACTTAGTCTCCAACTAGTCATAAATAGGCAAATTTACTATTTAAAAGAATCTTTAGGGTCTTTAATAGATGTCCATTTGAACTTTCTATAATTTGTCTTATCATTATAGATCCAAGATGTCCCAAATAATCTAAGTATTGAAAATAGTAAACTTATGATTTACTATAGAATATGTCTTAGTTGCACTAATTCTTGTCCAATATAAGCCAGGAGATAAAGTTAGAAACTTTTCTATAACACATGTTTGCTTAGCTAGAGGCATTCTTGGTAATACTATGTCCTCGACAAAATTCTGACCTTTTTCCATGCCTAGCATATTGCATAGTCCTCATTCACTTTAGAGAATGAATTTGTATTTTAACATTTATCAAAAGTTCCCACTCTTCATGAATGAAGCAGAATTATCTAAGCATATCAAATTATGATAGCTAAATACCTCATTTCACAGTGCATTGTTCAATCATGACTTGTCTTCTTTCAAACATATTATGCACTGCTACCACTTTAGAGAATGGAACAGTTTCAATGTAATAACTTTCATGCCTAATTTCTACAAAAACAAATTGTTTGCTTGAGTCATCATTATCATCAACGGGGACAGAGCCACCTTGTAGTAAGGGGGTTCATCCGATTCTTTTTCAACGGAAAATTATATTATTTACATGGTTGAAATAATTTATTATGTATATATAGTAGATTTTGACCCCCCTTTGGCTACTTCGTGTGTCTATTTCTACATATTTTGAATCCCTTTATTGAAAATCCTAGCTTCGTCACTGATCATCAAAATGGTTCATTGAGACTCAAACCCAAAATCTTATTCTTATTTAGACGTTTTAGGCCATAAATAGATGAGAATTAAACCCAATATCTTATCATCAAGGTGCACTAAGACAAGAGCCTGATGTCTTACCCTTTTGGTGCGATTGAATATGAATCCGTCGTTTTATTCTCTTGGTGTGATTGGATATGAATCTATCGCCTTAACCTCTTAGTTTGATTGGACATGAATCAATTGTCTTACCTTGTTGATGTAACTGAACATGAATCTGTCATCTTACTCTCAACTACTAACATAACATGCTAATAAAACAATAAGAGGAAAGTAGTAGGGAGAAGAAAAAAACTTCTTATCTTTCTCGAATGATATCAGGGTTTGAGGTATAGTCATAAGTATGAATTACAATGCAAAACTCCTTTATTTGTAGGGAAAGATTGACTTAGTCTACAACTAGAATTCCTTACTTTTCTCCAAAAGATTCCACGTAATAGACATTCATTATAACACAAATATGTTTATAAAAAAAAATATTATTTTTTAGGGATTAGACAACCTTTATTTTCAACTAATAATTAGTTAACGTCCTGTCTTGATACGAATGGGGATAGATTGAAAGGTAGAATTTATCAAACGAATTACAATCAATTATCTAGTATCGTACAATATAATAGGTCCACCTCATTAGAATGATACCTTACACCTAGTCTTTATTTTTAAAGGATCAAGGTAAAATCATTTGTATGCCATGTAGCTAGAAAAGATTTAATTCAAACGATCAAAGTCAACGTGACATACCCTAATAACAAGATCACAATGTAAATAAGGGAGAACCTTTGTACATCACAAATATTATGGAGGACTCACAAGAGAAATTAACATACATGTTAAAGGTATCGAAGTGTTCAAAAGAATCAGTAGATTAATTTAAGTGGTCATAAAATTATAATTATGATGATAAATTGTATGATGAACAATATTCTACTATTATAGAAGTGTGAGTTAGGAATAATATCAACATATTAGTTTTTGGTCTTTAAAATTTAAATTGAGGGCATTTTTTACTTTTCAACATATTGTAGTAAAACGTGTGTTGAATCTGAAGTACCAACAATTAATTGTTCACATTCAATTTTTTAGCTTCTGTTAACCTATTATTCACTTATCTCTTTAAAAAAAGTGACATCAAAGACAAAAAAGAGACCACCAATTTCATCCCCTAAATTTTTTCTGAACAAGTAGTGAAGTATGACCTCCTTTTGACTGTAATTTTTGAGTTTCAATTTCAATTGTGAGAAATTTCAATAGAGAAGGTCAGTGTTGTGGGTATGATTTTTACAAGGTATTATTCAGTTTTTTTTGTCCTTATATTTCTGAGTTTTGTTGTTTTTGATTCTAATATGATAGTGGTGAATCGTTGTCTTTAATTTACTTATAGTTGCATGTGTAGTTTTCTTTACTCACCTCATAACTCTTAATTTCAAGAGAAGTAAAAAATAACACTATCTTTCATTAAATTTATTTGCAAGAATGGAATTTCTTAATTATGGTGATCGATTTTGAAATCAGACGAAAAAAAAGAAGCCCTACGCCGAAAATAAGCTCCTAAAGGACACATGTTGTTGTTTCATCTTGCAGATTCATAGACAAGCTCAAGAATGGAATTTGGAGATGAATTGGACAATTACAAATGACAAAGGCAAGAGCTTACAAAAGTTTTTAGAATGACATTATCTGCTCGAGTTTATATGGCAAAAAAAGAAAATAGAGGATCTTCTAAACAAAGAATAAAAGGCCATAAGTCCTCATTAGATTGTTAATTCAGTCAGAGGAGTTGGTAAAACCAATATTGTCTAGAATGTTATTAGGCATTTGGCCATTTTTATTGTGAAACTTAAAGAAAGTAGTTTTTGGTTTTAAAGTGAAAAATAATATTTGAAAAATTGGAGTTGTTTTTGACCTCTTGTGAATAATTTGAAGTTATACACAATTTTACATATAAATTGACCCATTTTCATATGTTAATATCTATGAGCTTTAATTATCAAAAATAAAGTGAAAAAAGTTAATGGAACTACAACTATAGCTCCATCCTATATCAGTTATACAAATATTGAAGTGATCTTAGGTGTTGAGGAGCAAGACTACAACTAGGCTAAATATATTATGAAGATAAACATGTCTGATATGACTTGTATGACACATACTTCTCTGTTTGTAATTTTGAAGTCATAACAATCAAATATGATTTGTGAATAATCCACATGAATATAGCAAGAGTGATATTGATTTGTCATGATTTGAGTGTCATAATTTTAAAATGTATTTTTTTCCTTTTATTTGCTTGTAGCATCGAAATTATGATAATTTAATATGATTTACGAACAATCTAATTGGACAATTAGATTAAATATAACATGAAGTTATATCGATGTAATAAGACTTAGATGACACATGGTAGCATTGTTATACCATTTCTATCGTTCAAACTTGAGGGTATTTTAATGGGCAATTTTCACATATAGCAAACACAAAAATCATATTTGTATGCTATAGAAAAATTTGCAAAATTGCGCTCCATAGCAAACATATATATGTATAATTCGCTATACATATACAATTGAATCAAATCGTATAAAACGAATTGTATAAAACGAGAAAGAGAGAAATTATATACAATTTGAATTTGTATAAAACATGAAAGAGGGAAAGGCAAAAGAGACTTGGCAGGAAATATACAATTGAATCGAATTGTATAAAACGAGAAAGAATATTCTGCATAATGTAATGAATGATGCGTTGAGTACTACTTCAAGGACTCGGGTTGGTTAACTGTTGTATCGATACAAGATTTTAATTGCTGGCAGTAATATGTATATGTTACTTTATCTGGTTGTCCTGGTTTTTATTTTCTTGTAGTGAGATATGTGATTCTAATTATATCTTTTTGTTTACTTTACCTAGCCTATTCGAGAAAGAATTAAAGGAGACATTGCAAGAGGTGATGGGAAAAGGGAAGAAGGTGAACATTGAACGAAGGTACATTAGGATACTGAAACTTTTTTTTTTTAGAAAATTCTCAATGACAAAGATTGGCATTTGTTTATGATATTGATTCCTTGTTGTATTGTATAATTATAAGTATATAGGACGATTATATACTATTTAAATTTGTATAAAACGAGAAAGAGAGAAAGGTAAAAGAGATTTGGGCAGGAAATATACAATTAAATCGAATTGTATAAAACGGAAAGAGAGAAATTATATACAATTTGAATTTGTATAAAACGAGAAAGAGAGAAAGGAAAAAGAGACTTGGGCAGGGAAATATTTGTATTGTATAATTATAAGTGTATAAAACGAAGATATATGTAATTGCATGTGTATATACAATTTTTTCTCGCTTTATACAAATAGAAACACAATTTATACATTTCTATTGTATAAAGCGAGAGAGGCGAGCGACTGGGAGTGAGCGAGAGAGGGAGAGGGGCGAGCGAGAATATGAGGGAGAGAGGCGACTGACAAACAGTTTGCTATGGAACATAAATAAATCAAACAATAGCTACTATATTTATTATACATTATTGGTTTGTCATTTTATACAATTATTCCTATTTTAATTTCAAGCTAAAAATGTCATTTTCACACCAATATCAAAACTAGGGACAATATTTAAATAATAGCCCAAAAATATCCTTTTTGTGAAAATCTTCCAATTTATGAAAATTGACATGTTTTACACTTACCAAATTCTTCAATTCTTCATCTTACCCCATGACCTCCTCCACTTATACATCTCTTCTTATTTCACATTATCCAAATCCTAAAAAGAAAAAACCAAAGAACTCCCTTGTGACAACAAGGAATATTAGTTGTAGGATTTCAGACCACTAATAAAATATTTGGCTTTATCAGCATTATCCAAATCGTAAGGAGGAAACTAAAGTACTCTTTGGTGTCAACAAGGGCTATATTGTTACTAATGTTTTGATTACTAACCACTTTATCCGTTTCATTTTGTTTATCCTTTTTTTCCTTTTAATTTATCTACTAATTTTTTAATAACTTTTTAATTTCAATTTTTTACATATTATGTCTAATATTATAAGATTAAATTTTTTTTTATATTTTCTTAAACTCGGTATTAAGTTAAAATCAAACACATAAATTGAAAAAAAAATAAAAGTTCCTAACTCATTTGTATGAATTGTTGCAACAAAAACTTGGAAATAAATTTGTAGAAAAGTTTAATTTATTTTCAGTTCTGAAAGTTTTGAAAAGAGTCGTCTTCAAAATTATTTTCCTCCTAATTTGTTATATATTTTTTCAAAATTAATTAAATAAAATACAATAGTTTCAAAAACACACTTTTTCTCAAAAATAAGTTTTAGTAATTTTCAAATAAATAATCTTAGCTGCTCAACAGTAACTGACACAAGATTTCAATCGTCGAATTCCAAAAAAATAAATATATGTATAAGCATATTAAGTCAAATATGAACGGATCGAATCAAATATAAATAACTAGATAAAATTAAATCAATGTCAACAAAAATATTTAGCCAAATCATAAACTCAATTTACTACTCAACCAAGCCTTTGACTTATACGAAAAGATTCATCATTAAATATATAAACATAAATTAGTCCTATTTATACCATGTAATCCTCCAATAAAGCGAATTCAAATAAACCTTTTGCTTTCATATTGCTCGACCCCTGCTCAATTGGTTGGCTCACTTCCACCCCATGCCTCCAAACATAAAAAAAAATAAAAAAATAAAATCCGGGTGAAAATAAAGAATCTAAGGAAAAGAGTATCTCTACGTGGCATAACAAGCTTCAACATTTTTTTTTTCTTTTTTCGCGGCAGTTTAATCAGATCAGTGATTTATTCACATTAAAACATTTATGTGGAGGAAATTTCACACTGTCACTATCAATCATGACTTGGCTTCCCTTCCCAAACTTCATCTTTTTTTCCATTTCATTATTCATTTCAAATACACAAAATTCTTACAATTTCATTTATCACTCTTCAAAACTAAAAAAATAAAATAAAAATAAAATCAAATGAGTGCTGCAACTGCAACATTCACTCCTCATGTTGCATTTAGCAATAATAATTCAATATGGAGAAAACCCAGAGGTTGTACTACAAACTGCAAATACTCTAACGCTTCTTTTGTTACAAGAGCAACTTCTTCTTCGAGCTCGGAAACTGATAATGAGAAGAAGAATAAGAGGAAGAAAAAGAAGGTAGTGATTGATAATAAGGAGCAAAAAGTAGAGGAAACGGTTGAGGAGAAAGAGCGGGAACAGGTGCAAGAGTCGTCAGTTTCTGTTATAAAAAGATTGGATGATGTGAATCCTGTGGGATTAGGAAGGCGTTCACGTCAAGTGTTTGATGAAGTGTGGCGAAAGTTTTCAGGATTAGGGCAAATTTCGAGAACAATTCGTTCTGATGATGAAAGTACTTTGCTTATTAGAGAAGGTGGACCCATGTGTGAATTTGCTATTCCTGGTGCTCAGAATACTATTGTGCTTGTTGTTGGTGCTACTAGCCGTGTTGGTAGAATTGTTGTGCGCAAACTTATGCTTAGGGGTTACACTGTCAAGGTCCATTTCTCGATCACTTTTGGCTTTTAGCTATAATTTTATTTCCGTTTTCTTTAGTAATTGCATATATTGTGGATTCTGGTTTATACACATTCAAACTTGGCGAAGTGCACATTTAGACACCTCAATTTATCTCCACATTGTGTTAGTTGAACATTTTTAAACTTGCAAAATGATCATCTGAACACCTCCAAAATTTATGTGTCATGTGGTGTCCATGAGGCATAGTGAGGAGGAGTTGGAGTGTTTAGTTGCCATTTGAGGTGTCTAGATGTGCACTTTATAAGTTAGAATGCTTAATTGCTTGCTGAGGCCAAGTTTGAGTATCCGTTTATGTAGCAAGCTAAAACATGATGAGTGAGCATTTATATCGTTGCCCCCAACTTGTTTGAGAATGTTGTGTAGTTCTGTTATTGTGGTTGTGGTTGCATTTTTGTGCGTATAGAAAGTTCTCATTAACAAGTTTCTAATTGAGAGTTAAGACACTTACATTTTCCCAGTTTTTGACAGGAGCTTTTAAATTTTGAAAGAGATTGTGTGACAGTGTAGGGTTATGTGTGAGATTTAGAGAATCTCTAGTTTCAGAGAATATTGGAACAGTTAATGAAACGGGCCAAACAGATTGGAAAGAATATAGATAATTCATATAGCTGAATCTAAGTAATTTGGGATTAAGATGTAGTTGCTTTTGTACATAAGGAATCAACGGCTTTCGAATCCTAAATCCACCTCTGAGTGGTCCTTTTCCCGTTAACTAAATATTTTCTTTTTCCTTAGGTGGATATTTTTACTTAATATCTAACTGAGATGCTAGTCATCACTTACACTTTGTTTGACATTCCCGCACAGGCTCTAGTAAGGAAAGCTGAACCGGAGGTGGTTGACATGCTACCAAGGTCTGTGGAGCTAGTGACAGGCGATGTTGGTGATCCTTCCAGTCTTAAAAATGCAGTGCAGGGTTGCAACAAAATCATCTATTGTGCCACTGCTCGGTCTTCAATCACTGGAGATCTCATCAGAGTTGATCATCAAGGGGTTTACAATCTCACCAAAGCCTTGCAGGTATTTGTTTTCTTTCACTATCTTGTTTTGGTACATTAGTGGCAAAGTTACACCAATTAGTGGGAATGGAAAAGGAATAAAGAAACAGAAAGCCCAAAGGAGGGTTTGATGTCTGACAGTAGTTAGGATGACAAAATCTTCCTCTCAAAATGCTACATAAGATGCTTGTACAAATACTGCTAGAACTAGTCAAGCAGCAGTTGGTTAACATAGTTTCTGGTCATTAGATGCAAATTTTTTTGTATTGCAATATATATTTCGATCCGGTGGATATGTAAGCTGCCACCAAAAAAGATATTTGTCCTTTAATTTGACAAAATTTAGGCAAGAAACTAGTATTGGAGTATCAACATGATATCAGAAAAGGGCAACTCATCATATACTATAGTTGATTTCATACATCTTAACTATAGTATATTTTTTATCTGGTAATATTAATATCCATATTGAATTAATCAAATCTAATAAAGAACTTGGTGCTAAATTATGTATAATTTTTAACTTTCAGCAAAAATATGACAAGAATTTAAATTTTAGATAACGGCTCTTCTTTGATAGAGATGATAATTGTCTGTTTCTTAGTTAACTGGGCCATTAGTAAAAACATTTTTCAGAAATGCTCTAAATTCCTGCATTTAAGAAAATATATAGGACTACAATCTCAGGAAACTCTTATCTGTGCATTTCCTAATACTGTCCCTTGTTGAGATGATCAGTGTGTAATCTCTGTATGCATTCTCTTCAAAACATGTAGGACTACAACAATAAACTAGCACAGCAACGAGCTGGAAAGAGTAGCAAAAGCAAGCTTTTAATTGCAAAATTCAAGTCTGAAGATTCATTGAACGGGTGGGAAGTCCGTCAAGGGACATATTTCCAGGATGTGGTTGTTTCTAAGTATGATGGAGGAATGGATGCCAAGTTTGAGTTTACTGAAAGGGGAGAGGCTGTTTTTTCAGGTAACCATGGAAGATGATCCCAGGTCTTGAAAGCATGTACACGTTGTTTGTAAACATATTTAGGAACTTGTAGTCCCACTTATGGTGCTAAGTAAGACAAGTCTAAGGATAGTTGTGAAATACTGAATTTCAAAGATGCTATATTTTGATCCCTGTTTCTAAGTGTTCTTTCTTTTGGCTCATTTAAGGGTATGTCTTCACAAGAGGAGGCTATGTTGATTTGTCACGAAAACTCTCACTCCCTTTAGGCTACACTCTTGACAGGTATTTACTGTAAATTTCAATTTTTCCTTTTATTCTTTGCTCACACATGATGCTATTTTTCCAGTTGTTGATTTATCCTCACTCCATATACTTGTGTCTCTATTGACTTTTTTATACTTAGGTATGAGGGTCTAGTATTCTCTGTTGGTGGAAATGGAAGATCTTATGTTGTAATTCTTGAAGCTGGTCCTTCAGCAGATACAACACAAAGCAAATTGTATTTTTCCAGAATTAGCACAAAAGCAGGATTTTGCAGGGTGAGTTTGGATTGACAACGTGAAGGAAAATTATTGATCTAGTAATGCCTCCTTTCTGAATACTATTAGATGCTTTATATTTTTATTTGATGTCTTTGCATATGCAATTGTTTTCACAGGTGAGAGTTCCATTTTCTTCATTTCGGCCGGTGAAGCCAGATGATCCCCCATTGGATCCATTCCTTGTGCATACCTTGACCATACGCTTTGAGCCTAGAAGACAGGTCTTCCTTTGACCGAAGCATTCCCTTCCTCATTGTTGCCATTTCACTTCTTTAAAACTTTAAAACTATTTCTTCTACTGTTATACTTGAGTTACATATTTTTGGAACGCCAAAAGTTGATTTATATATAAAATCAATTGCTTATACACTTGCGTCCAGTCCACATTAAGTAAGTACAGATTCAGGAGCAAAATCTTGAAATGAAATAATAGATCGAGTGGACCAGGCTTGACGAATACACACCGATAATTGAGGAGTCATTTTCTTAATTCTTTTTTGCATATCTGGGAAACATACTATGTTTATTGCTAGTGTTTGCACTTCATATTTCCTCTTTTTTCTCCTATTTATACGAACTAAAAATATTACCTTACAACTCAACTACTTCATTTCCACTATATACTGGCAAAGAATGGACCATCTGTTGGCAGATTGTTTCTTCCTGCTTTCAACCCCTCACCCCAATCTCCACCAGCCACAAAGTAAACAAACTATTTTCTTTTTTGAAGTAGTTGACCAATTATGATATGAAAGAAGAGTTATTTCCACTAGAAGGTCCAAGACTCTCAACAAAATTAATAGTCCTACCTGCAAAAGCCCTGTTATAGGATAGATGGCATGAATCCTTGAAACATTTCAAAGTAGAATACAACTGTTTTTTCTGTGCTAGTTGCTGATACTTGACATGGTCATTTGCTAATTGCTACAGAGGCCAATTGAAGGACCTACAGGGACGAACCAAGATCTGAGAAGCTTTCAGCTAATTATGGAATATATTAAGGCTTTGCCTGTAAGTTCAGTTGACTGTTTGTGCAACAACATTATGTGAGACTTTTGTTTCTACAAGTTTTTGCTTGTGCTCTGCATATAATAGTCATAATCTATGAGAAGTCAGGAATTTGACTGGTAATTGTTTTAGAATCTTCAAGATAATTTATAGTCTAGAGTGTTTCTGGTAGAACTCCTTTCTACTTTCAGATTTATTTTATATATATTAACATCTGTTGGCCGCAAAAGTTGGGAGTTCCGTCAATTTGATTCAACCTGTAAAATGTGCTAGTTCTTTGATAAAATTAAATGCAAGTAATTTTATCCAAGAATGTGGTTAAATGTCCTAAATTGGTTGTGTGAATACTCGTTACCTCCTTATATATTTTTGATCAATCCTCAATTAATGAGCTAGATTTCGGGGTTGAATTAGGCCCAATGTTCATTCTTCTCAACTTAAGGTGCTGCTGAACCATTGCATACAGTTGATGCAAATGATAGCATAAGCCATAGGTAGATTGATAGAGTAAGCAAGAAAGGAAGAGTTCAATTCCTGCAACCCTCCTTCACATGAAAATTGATTACTTTTTCTTTATAGCTTATACATGTTTCATGATGTGCTGTGTTTCTGAGACTAGTGTCATTGGTAAGTCTTAAAGAAAGATGACTCACGTCTAGTAGAACCTAATATGTGATTTGGAAGATAAAGGCAGCTTTCTTATTCATATGGTTATATTTATTATTCATATGGGGTGCTTTTTGTTTTTCCTCCATATCAAACACACCCTAAGAGGAAATGTAATGTGCAGTTTTACTCTTTTTCTATTTGAATCTTAAGACCACAACTGTGCCAAATCAATGAACATCAAACAAAACCTATTCACTCCAATTCAAACTGAAAGACAAATCAGTATTTTTCTTATGACCGGTTTCATTAGATAGGCAGATTGTGATAGGTTGTAAATCAGCATGGTTATAGGCGTGTGTGTATTGAAACACTGACTGCAAATTTTAGGCGACTTTTGGTCGAATGCAATTTATAGATCTCTGTGCTGTTCAGAAACAAGTGAAAACTTATACAAAAAATAGTCGTGTTTATGGTTGATGCTATTACTTCTTTTCATCAGTCATCTTTAAAATGATGATTTGGTTGAAAATAGTTTGATAAAAGAATTATTTTGGACAATATACTTATTGCCAGAATATTGTAAATTTTGCAGACTGGACAAGAAACTGACTTTGTCTTGGTATCATGTACGGGGTCAGGAATAGAGCCTACCAGACGGGAGCAAGTTTTGCGAGCCAAGAGGGTGAGCTCTTTTTCAGACTCTTCCTTCACGTATTCTTCTTGGATTAAAACTGGATCCCTGATTATTTTAATTTTTGTAGGCTGGTGAAGATTCATTAAGAAGGTCCGGCCTTGGATACACAATAATTCGCCCAGGACCCTTGATGGTAAATATGTTTTCCATTGCTCATATGTTGGTCTTTCAGCTGGAAATATTGAGTATAGTTAACTTCTGGTTAACTTTAGGACTGGCCTCGAGCAATAAGTCCGATTCGAGTCAGCTTTTGCTTTGCTTAGAATTAGGTATTCCTATAGGCAAATATAATTGTAAATCAGCATGCTTTGTGATAGGTTGTGTTTGGACGTTGAGCGGGAGAGCAAGAAGTGTTTTCCTCCCCATATTTGTTAGAACAAGTGTTAAATTATGCTTAAGAACAATACTCTAAAGTTAGCTGGATGTTAAATTAGATGCAAATGGACTATCCTTGGAACCATGTGTTGGCGGTAAGGACTTAAGTGGATTTATAAGAAGGGAACCTTTCAAGTGGTTAAATTTAGTCAGAGTAGGACGGAATTAGTTATCGGCAGTGGTGGCACAGATGTATTTTTATGGAAATTTCTGCTTAGCAGCTGCAATAATGTGGTTTTCCATTAATCAAATTCCTAAAGGAAGCATGATTTAGCAGCTGTATCATAAACTGATTCACATATTGTTGGAAATAATACCACCCAAAATATTAGATTTTAGCAAAATCTGAAGATTTTCTAGTGATTACTTTCTACAGGAAGAACCAGGTGGGCAACGTGCGCTCATATTTGATCAAGGAAATCGTATCTCTCAGGTAAGAGATCTAGTGTACTCATGAGAGTATTGCTGCACTTCCAGTTGAGCTCACCTTCATAACGGTAAATGCAGGGAATCAGTTGTGCTGATGTGGCTGACATTTGTGTGAAGGCATTGCATGATTCAACAGCCAGAAACAAGAGCTTTGATGTGAGTAATACTTTACTTGTTTTGACGGCAGAGTTTGACAAATGAACTAATTGACCCTATTCTCTGACTAGGTATGTTATGAATATGTCGCTGAGCCTGGGAAGGAGTTGTACGAATTGGTAAGTCCATCAGTTAACAAATTTTATCAACTGAATGATCAAAGGCAAATTATTGTACAGCCATTTCCTTCACTTTCTGGATGAATTGCTTTTGGCAGCAATAGTAGCTAAAATCTTACTTCATTGCTGTTTCTCATTCAGTTTCTTATATAAATTGCAGGTTGCACATTTGCCTGACAAAGCAAACAACTATTTGACACCAGCACTCTCAGTACTGGAGAAAAACACATGATCGTTCTCTCAGTTTGTTCGAGTTATAATCTTGATTCAATCTCTAACAGAAGGTATTGGTGTGAGACTTACCAAGATCTTTTTGACTAAGAGGAATACTTTCTGTTTGTGTTTGTTCTCAAATATATGTGTACATATATATATATATGGCAATAGTATTTTTTTTAAAAAAAATCTAGTGATGGTTATGTATATATTAAAAGCAAGCACATCCCTAAAGCTATTTTTGTTCAAGATGACTGGAGAAAACTCATTAGTCATTACCAAGTGAGTTACAATCCAACTGTTTTGTCCTCTTTATCTTCCTCTGAATGGAAGGGAAAAAAAAGTGATACTCCAATGTCTGGGAATGTTGGTGTTAAAACAGCTATAAAGAAAAATACACAGAACAAGAAAAAGAGAGTTTTTATTAAGCTGAAAGAAGAGATGTTTAAACAGAAGGAAATCTAACACTAAGTAAATAATGCACTAACTCAAAACTTTTGAATCTTTGTAATAACTAGGAACTAAGTCTACCAACAACTACATGCCTAAAGACTGATAGTAACCAGAAGTAAAGAACCGACAAATCAGAACAAAACAAGTAGATTGATCGAAATAGTTTGTGCAAGTATCTTAAACACAACTATACAGATAAAGTTGTCCATATGGAGAGGACAAGACTCCAAAAAATAATAGTGTTGATTCTTAATTACATAAACTAATAACTAATCCTGA
The DNA here is from genome assembly GCA_016801875.1 of Solanum sitiens. NCBI lineage: Eukaryota > Viridiplantae > Streptophyta > Magnoliopsida > Solanales > Solanaceae > Solanum > Solanum sitiens. The sequence goes on from JABWTJ010000421.1 coordinate 639,165, forward strand.
TTTCAAGTGAGGTGCACCAGCTAGAAAAACAACCAAATTCAAATTATCGAATTAACCCTCGGGATATGACTGGAATTCAGTACACACAAACTACATACGGAATTTGACTAAACTCGACATTTCAAACTAAATGAAATCATCGGAACACGAATCCGATCTCCTTGACCCAAAATTCGTGAAGGTCACAAGAAACAAACACAACGTGTAAAAGGCTAAATGAAGCTCAAGACCTCTAAAAATTCAAGAAAAATCTCACTTAGGCTTAAAATCATTCCTTGAATATAATGGAACTCTCGAAATTCCGATCATAGCATGCAAACCTCGAATGTTGACCAAAGTTAATTCAAAGGCTAAAATTTCACAAAATCCCAACTTAGGACTTCAAATCCTCAAAGAGACTCCAAACCTGAAACGGACAACTCTCTTAGATCAATTTCCACATACCGAAATAGATGGAAATGACAAAATTTCATTCCAACACTCGATACTTCAAAAGACACCGAAAATCATTTTTAACAACTTTAGACTGTTGAAACCAAAGACTTACAGAAATCACAACTCTTAACTCAATGTTCAAAACCAATATCTAAATCAAACATAAAAGACTCGGGATCAATATCAAAAGGGGTAAAATTGTAATTTTATAAAAAAAAATAAAAATTACCTTCCAGATCATTACAATTTATGTGTATCCTAAGAGCTACTTAACCACTAGAATTTGTCATGTACGAATACAATGTACTAGTGAGTTTCAAATGGAGGATATACGGAGATTATAGGTGTAGGAGAAAACTTATTTTAATTTTCTATGTTTAGATAGAATCACATGATTCTTACTTACTTTTGTGATAGTTTTTTTTGTGCTTCGATCGGCAAAAAATCCCTTGTCACGTTCTCATGATTGTTATTTTATATTTGAATCTTCATTGTTTGAAATGTGTTATTACAATTTAGTTTACATAATTCCATTTGATGACTCTTCTAGTAAGAGGTTCATCATTTGGATTAAATTCAATAAAATGTATTTTGATGCCATCAAATATACACATAACCTTAATCATTGATATGTAACTCTACGAGTACATGTTGTGATACAACTATTACCATACATAACAACTAAAACTATCTACAAAGCTTTTGAATATCTATGTAAGGACCTAAGCTGAAATATTTTTTTTAAGATCTCATACAAAATATTCTACTTTTCGAAAGTACATTTCATACTACTAGTTTTTGACAAAGCATTTTGATAGTCTTATCAAGTTGTAGTCAACTATCTGAATCTTGAGTGATAATAGATATTTTATAATTCCGTTTAGTTAACATAGTACCCTTTGATGACTCCTCCTCTAGTAAGTGACTCATAATTTGGATTGTACTCACGAGCAACCCACTCTTTCTCCTTGGGACTATAACGATACGTGAAGTTCTCATCAAATCTCCATTCACAAGGCCCCAAATGGCTAACACACTCATAGTGAGAATTAAAGGCCACAAATGTTCCCATGTTTGTGGAGCAATTGAACATTGTTGAAGTGGGGAGGAATTTTCTGATTTTAACAGTGATGTTGAAGCTTCCCATAGTATTGAGGTGCTTAACTTCACCATCATTATCGAAGGAAAAGCAACGAACACTAAGATAATTTGTATGATTGTTGGTTATGACAACAATTTTTTAATCTGGTAATCCTGTTGCAACATTTAAGACATTTAAATTGATCATGATCAAGAACAATATTGTTCTCGAGGTGATAGTTGCTATTTTTTTAACTTCTTCCATGGTGTATTCTCTTTTTTCCTCCTAAAATATCAATAAATAAAAGAGATATTAGGAATAATTATTTAAGAAATTTAAAACTTGTTGGAAGGTGTTTGGTAATTCTCCTAATATAGAGATAATATATAACACTTCTCATTCCTTGGTTATTATTGACCAAACTAAGCCATTATATAAAGCAATTCACCAAAATAATATGTTTTTCTAAAATTTTACAAAACTAGTATAAACGTATCTCACAGTAACGTTTTAGGGTATTTTATTTTTTAAAAGCTGACGGCGTTAGATTGATATACGTTACTCACAGTAACGTTTTACTCCTAAAACGTTACTCATAATAACATTTTAGGAGTAAATCGTTACTCAAAATAACGTTTTAGGAGTAAAACGTTACGTACACTAACGTATATCAACCTAACGCTGTTAGTTTCTAAAAAATGAAATATACCCTAAAACGTTACTGTGAAATACGTTTATATTAGTTTTGTAAAATTTTAGAAAAATATATTATTTTGGTAAATTGCTTTATATAATGGCTTAGTTTGGTCAAAAATTCATTTCATTTTGATCCTTTTAATTAATTAATATGCAATTCATTACATTTGACCTTAATTATATATAACACGATAGGTCTTTTGTCCCCATTATGCAAAATATATGTTAGATTTGGATTTTAGAACTATATTACTATTAAATTCGATGTAACAACACAATTTAAATATAATATAGGTAACATTAATTTTATAAATGTTTATTCAAGAATGATGTAGAAAATTTCGTTAAAAGCATGCAAGTAAAATAGAGAAAATATACCTTATATTTTTCCTGTGAAGGGTTTTTGGAAAGGATTTTTCAAATCCCACTAAATTTTTTTTTTTTTTCTCTTTCTCCTTGCTTTGTTGAATGATCAAACTTTTCCATGATGGCTATATATTTAGTAAAAAAAATCAAGCAAGAGGGATAAAGTTCTTGTAGAAGGTTTTAAATCTTATAAACTATTTTTAAACTTTTACTATTTCTGATTAATTAACCTTCCAAAAAATAAAAAGAATGTATCTTAATTTAGATACACAAACTTGTGGTTCCTCTTATTTGTAGCAACACCAAATATAATTATGCCATAATCTTAGGGATTTAAAAGGGTATTATCCAATCAAAAATACACCAAATATAATTATGCCATAATCTTAGGGATTTAAAAGGGTATTATCCAATAAAAAATAAGCTATCTTAGTTATTACTCTCTTTGTCTCAAATTTTTTGTCATCATTTGACAGTATTTGTGTCATCATTTAAGTTGACACAAAATTTAAGGAAAAAAATTTAGACTTTTGAAATTTCTGATTTAAAATACTTTTGACTACTTCTATAGCTATAAATTACTTCATTAATGGTAAAAACAATTATTTATTATTTTCAATTATGAAAAGGCGACATTTTTATAGGATGAATCTAAAAGTAAAATATATCATTTTCGATAGAAAACTCGCAACCTTGAAAGATAAGATGTGCTTTAAAAAATAGTTGGTGGTAGTTCAGGTAGTTAATTTGCACACTTGATAATTCAGATATGAAACTCAAAAATGGGATACTTTAGATGTGTTTTTGACTTCTAATCTGATACTCTTCTTTAAGGTCTAAAAGACAAACAATCAAATAAGTTATTGATAGAATACATGACGATGCCATAATGGTGCAAGGAGTTCGTTTGAATCTTTTTTTTTAAAAAATTACGCGATATATTAGAAATAATAGTAAAACATACACTTGAATTAAATACTACTTTTTTTGCGAATTTCATATTTGAACTATCATGTGTTTGTAATTCTTACGTGAATTAATATCAACTATTTATTGCAACACATTCCAACTACTATCTGACAGTGCGGGTATACTCCTTTTTGTTTAAAAATAGTGCCATTGGGCACTCCACAAGAATAATTAGAAGAATTAATTGATAATTTTAAAAATCAAATGAAGTGATAATGATTAAAAAAAACACTTGAAGGAACTTTTTTTTGCAAGTTTCCTAGTTGACAATCATATATTCACATTGTCACGCACTGATTCAACACCTTAGGCATGACCAACACTCGGAAATTATTATTGATTCCAAACGATCCCTTGACGTGACTGACTATATAGTGGAAGTCTACACACATACGTGCGGAAATTTTAACACTGAGCTTTCGAAAACACTAAGCTACATCTCCCTGGTACTACATCTTAAAGAAAATATTAAATAAAGATAGGTGTCGGGACAAGACCCACAACTACCTCAAAGTTACTAATTGACTACTACTACTATTAATAAGCATAATGAATGGAGTCCTCGAAAACCAAGGAGGTCTCTTAAGGTTGATGAGGTAGTGATCTCAATGAAGCGTATTTTGATGATCCGAGCACCTGCATTATAAATGATGCAACGTTGGGACACATCAGTACATGTAATGTGTCATGATCCAAAAATGGGTGTGATGACACTCATCTTATCCTACCAAGCCAAGTCAGACTAAAACTCAGAAATAATAATGATAGGAATGTAGAAATAAAAATGTCAACGACATAACCCTCAAAACTTAGGTGTCACGTGTACAAGTGTCACGCCCCGAGCCTACACTCTGGGCGTGGAAAACAATCAAGAACCATTATAATTGCCAGCGAACCCTTGACCTGTCTGACTCTTTAGCGGAAGATTTACTCAAGCAATATGCAGCTTAAAATAAAATTCGACCATTTAAACTCATAGTCAATACTCAACTTATACGTATAAAATAATCAATGTAATAAACATAATAGTTGTAAAATAGTTTAACAACAACTCCAAGGACATCTCAAATCTAACTATCTATGAAGCATCTAATAGTAAAATAGGTGCTAGGACAATACCCACCACATCTCAAAGTTACTAAACTGAAAGTAATATGAATTCCTACGGAATATAAGAAGGCTCACCAAAAGCTATCTGAAGTGCAAAGTGATCTCAACGAAGCACCTATTGATGATCTCGAGCACTTGTATCTAAGCAATATGAAATTATCTAAAAAGTACGACCCTTTTTACCCATATTGGTGACATGATTTATGAGGATGTTGAGTTGTCTGAACTCTTCCCTATATTGGCGCTCAATACTACTCTCAATAATATATACTCATGCTCAAATTCATAAAACATACCCTTTATCTTGTTTTGGGTAATTTTTCAAAATATTCTCTTAAAAGAGGTAATACTCTAAAGAATCTCTAAACTCATTATTCATTTAGAAAATAATGTTTCTATTTTGTCAATGTAAAAAGGTGTTACATTTGGGATACTTAATTCCCTTATCCTCTTACTCAAAGCATCTTTAAAATTCTTTCTCAAAACTACTCTTTGCTTTCTCAAAAAGTTAGTTTCAAACGATTATGTTTGAAAGACACTCAGTAAAAACTCAATGAACACTCAGGGATAGGGTTCATGCTGAAAAAAAGACATGAACAATCAACTCAACAATCGCAATGCACAATTAACAACAACTCAATCATTAGGAAAAGAAACTCAAAATCAGAAATTTAAGAACTCAGAACTCAACATCAAATTCATCTCCAAAATACTCAAAACTAAGGATATAATCCTAGATTACTCTTTTACTGATAGAAAATAGATGTACGGTGTAATAAATAAAGAACAATGTTTTTTGGGAAATCAACGAAGATCGGAGATCAAAACCCTAGTTTTTTCTCCTCTTGGAACCTTTCTCTAAAGACTTGAAGTGTGAATGAACACAAAAGAATATATTAACACCTTCTAAACCCTTAACTAGGTGTAAAAAAGTTAGGGTTTAGTTTTAGAAGGATTGTGAAAAAGACTAAACTACCCCTTTCAAATTGATAGACCGTAGATCCCATCGCTGGAATTTATATTAAATTTTAATGCTCAAAATTTCGTATTGTAGGTCCAATCTACGATCTGTAGAAGTTTCTACAAACCGTATATCCAATCAATTGACTTTATACAAATTTCAAGCTCAAAAATCCATACTACGCGTCCAAACTACGGCCCAGTGAAGTTCATTCGGCCCCTAGAATCGATTCATAGGAATTGGACCCCATAAATCAGAATCTCTGAAGTTTTTGATGACTTGACAGTGCGGGTTATTGAAATTTTGACAACCCGTAGAAAGGAGTCGGAGGAACTGATTCAAGAAACTTTTTTGCGATAGTCTCAGGTAAAACGACCATAACTTTTTACTCCAAACTCGAAAAGAGACAAACTTGATGGTGTTAGAGAGAGGAATGAAAGACATTCAATTTGTAGGTATGGCCACCTAGTTCATTATGTGCTAGGAGATATGATTGTTTGAAGTTGACCCAACTAAAATCTTACACCTAAACTTACTCGGTAAGGAAGCTTTCAACTCGACTTTGTACTAGGAGATTCTAATGACCTCAAATTCAAATTCATTCCACACTAAGGAATTGAACTTTACACAAATGAGTAATTTAAGAATCATGCGATATGACCTTACATGTAAATAAAGAATGGTTCAAGTGTTAGCTTAGATATTTAATGGTGTTACAACAAACCACTAAAGTATTACAACAGAATTGAAAGAAATTAAAAGTCTCAAATGTCTTTGTTTCTAGAGTAGAACAAGAACACAATATGGAACAAGTGGTCCCACTGAAATGACAGGCAACTACCTCTTGAGTATCCACAGAAAAGCCTCAGACGAAGTAGAGAAGAAAGATAATCACACGGATTCAGACTCGTAGCCTACACAAGAGTAGAAGGAGTGAGTACAAAATAAATTGATACACCCAAATTAAACCTCCTTAAACAAGTATACGCAGTAGTTGGTCAAATAACACGAGGAATGAGGTCTAGACATAGGCTAATTAACACTAGATTGTACTTTTAGTAAGATTATTTTTGTAAAAAGGGGCTTTGTAAAAAAAAAAGATATATTGATTAAGTTGAATAATAAGTAACCAAGTAAACATGATTGAATGTTTTGTTAAGTCAATAGAAGATGAAATTAGGGTTTATGTGTTCCCCACAAGTCTTTAACGTAGTAAACCTTATAGTAGTAATCCTATCTAGATTTTCAAATGCAAAGTTGGTAATTTATGTATCCCCTAAGTTATTGGTCGTCCAAATAGTGAATTTCACCAAGTAACTTGATCGGTCTATGGGTGTGTGTTTTACCAACCCTTACCCTTGACCCAGATTAGCCTTCATAGATATGGTTCAAGCTATTATATAACACATTAACTCGCTCAATATCCATTGTTTAATCTCTTTTCTTATTTGTTACTTCTTTGGTCGGAAAAGTAGAAATAAGGCAGGTTGTAACGTTGCACACCGTTAAAATGCAATCAGCGCGAAAAGATCAACACTATATGCATAAATATTATTTAAGAATGACTAATTATTAGGTCTACATTATTAATTCCTCATAATTCCCACTAACCTAGTTGTAGATATAGCTACTCATGTTTGAGTAATCAGAATTTATAATAAGTTTGTTAAAACAAATCATAAACTGACAATAAGAGTAGATAAAATCTAAAATCTTAATTAATGAACAAAAGATTGTATCAAACAGATACTTCAAGAATTAAATGTATAAAATGTTCACTAAAATAATTATCAAAGACAAAAACTAAATACCAAATTGTCTAACTATAAAACAAAGAGAATAAAATGACTATTTATATACATTTAATCCTAAACAAAGTAAAAAAACGAAACACAGGAAAATTTGGCTTCGACAGTCACTTCAATGATTTGGTCCTATAAATCGTAAGATTTCATGGTTCAGAGAGACCTTCCATCAGACAACACCTTGACTTCTAACTTCTAGACTTTTCTACAGGTATGTTCTACGACCCGTAGAACATTGCACGACGTGTCTTTCTCTTCCGTAGTTCAAGTACTGGAGCTCAAAATCTCTATCTTTCCTATGAATCATACCTACAATTTATAGAAGTCCTACAGCTCATAGTCTGGTCTTATCGTTTTATACTTAGCTCCAAATTTCAGTGCTTCAGTCTACGACTCATTCCTATGGCTCGTAGGTTGAGTCCTCAAAACTCGAAAACTGATGTTTCACCCTTCTCTCATCCCAACATGTCAAAAACCTATTTTCCTGTAAAATTCAAGTAAAATATCATCAAATCTACTAACAAATACTTGAGCCACATGCAAAACTCCAAGTTTAAAGCATTATACGTACCATAAATTTGCTATACATCAACACCCTTAACTTAAAATCGTTGTTTGTCCTTGAGTTCCACTACTAACAGAAAATGACACGATGCAAACAGTAACCTAGAACTCTAACAATCAACCATCTATCCTCCATTTTCATTTTTTAACACACTGTAATTTTTGCTTTCAAACAAGTCATCACATGTAGATCAATTCATGAAATAGACATAGAAATAAATAGATTTACATACATAGAAAATAATCACCAAGATACCAACTTTATAACAATGTAAAATGTTGTCTTACCACAAAAAATCCTTTTATTCACACAAATTTTGATATATAGTTCAATTCCACAGAATCAATATACACTGGTAATTTCACAATTGAATTCCATACAATACATGCACAATACCATAGGCTTGCCCTCATTTTCTACACTTCGTCTCTCAAATCGTTAGATTAGGATCACTATAGGACTTTCTTAGCTTGTAACGTAGGCTAAGAGGCAGGTGTGGTGTATTTAGGTTTTAAGTGACTTTTCTGCTCTCCTTGACATTACATTGGATGTTTTCTTCTTCTACAACAAATTCGGGTTTCTTTTTAATTTTCTCTTCTCCTCATTTTTCATTAAAACTTGGGTGTGGCTTTTGACTTGCTTTTGTTTTTCATTTCAAACTTTTCTTAAGATTTTCATTCTTCTACCTTTTTATTTTCTTTAGTCAGGCACACCATCTTGTGTTCGTCTCTTTTCCCAATACACAACTTTTTTCATACCCTTATCTTTTCTTGTTTCCTCTATAGTAGTCACCCTCTACTTAGGCTTTTAGCTTGAGTTGAGGTGCACGATTTCCAAAGAGAGATGAGGGCCAAAACAAAGATTAACAATTATGATGGTAAAGGTGAATTGGTTAAATCTAAAGAATGGTCTATTTTAGGCTCTATTTGGATCGAAGGGAGAATTTTAATTTGGTTGGTTGTTCTTAGGCTTAGTGGAGTTAGTTTCAATAGTGGTCTGTGATGTTTTCCTAATTAGCAGTTAAATCATCTTTTCCTAATTAGCAGTTAAAATTTACTTCTTTGCTGTTTCTCATTAAGTTTCTTATATAAATTGCAGGTTGCACATTTGCCTGACAAAGCAAACAACTATATGACACCAGCACTCTCAGTACTGGAGAAAAACACATGATCGTTCTCTCAGTTTGTTCGAGTTACAATCTTGATTCAATCTCTAACAGAAGGTATTGGTGTGAGACTTACCAAGATCTTCTTGACTAAGAGGAATACTTTCTGTATGTATTTGTTCTCAAAAATATGTGTATATATATATATATATATGGCAATAGTATTTTTTTTTAAAAATCTACTGATGGTTATGTATATATTAAAAGCAAGCACATCCCTAAAGCTATTTTTGTTCAAGATGACTGGAGAAAACTCATTAGTCATTACCAAGTGTGTTTACAATCCAACTGTTTTGTCCTCTTTATCTTCCTCTGAATGGAAGGGAAAAAAAATGTGATACTCCGGAATATTGATGTTAAACAGCTAAAGAAAAATACACAGAACAAGAAAAAGAGAGTTTTTATTAAGCTGAAAGAAGAGATGTTTAAATAGAAGGAAATCTAACAGTAAGTAAATAAATGCACTAACTCAAGACTTTTGAATCTTTCTAATAACTAGGAACTAAGTCTACCAACAACTACATGTCTAAAGACTGATAGTAACCAGAAGTAAAGAACCAACAAAACAGAACAAAACAAGTAGATTGACTGAAATAGTTTGTGCAAGTATCTTAAACACAACTATACAGATAAAGTTGTCCATATGGAGAGGACAAGACTCCAGAAAATAGTAGTGTTGATTCTTAATTACATAATACTAATAACTAATCCTGATTTCAAGTGAGGTGCACCAGCTAGAAAAACAACCAAGTTCAAATTATCGAATGAACCCTCGGGATATGACTGGAATCCAGTACACACAAACCACATACGGAATTTGACTAAACTCGACATTTCAAACTCAATGAAACCATCGGAACACGAATCCGATCTCCTTGACCCAAAATTCGTGAAAGTCACAAGAAACGAACACAACGTGTAAAAGGCTAAATGAAGCTCGAGACCACTAAAAATTCAAGAAAAATCTGACTTAGGCCTAAAATCATCCCTTGAATATAATGGAACTCTCGAAATTCCGATCCTAGCATGCAAACCTCAAATGTTGACCAAAGTTAATTCAAAGGCTAAAATTTCACAAAGTTCCAACTTAGGACTTCAAATCCTCAAAGAGACTCCAAATCTGAAACAGACAACTCTCTTAGATCAATTTCCACATACCGAAATAGATGGAAACGACAAAATTTCATTCCAACACTCGATACTTCAAAAGACACCGAAAATCATTTTTAACAACTTTAGACTGTTGAAACCAAAAACATACAGAAATCACAACTCTTAACTCAATGTTGAAAACCAATATCTAAATCAAACATAAAAGACTAGGGATCAATATCAAAAGGGGTAAAATTGTAATTTCATAAAAAAAAAAAAAATTACCTTCCAGATCATTACAATTTATGTGTATCCTAAGAGCTTCTTAACCATTAGAATTTGTCATGTACGAATACAATGTACTAGTGAGTCTCAAATGGAGGATATACGGAGATTATAGGTGTAGGAGAAAACTTATTTTAATTTTCTATGTTTAGATAGAATCACATGATTCTTACTTACTTTTGTGATAGTTTTTTTTGTGCTTCGATCGGCAAAAAATCCCTTGTCACGTTCTCATGATTGTTATTTTATATTTGAATCTTCATTGTTTGAAATGTGTTATTACAATTTAGTTTACATAATTCCATTTGATGACTCCTCTAGTAAGAGGTTCATCATTTGGATAAAATTCAATAAAATGTATTTTGATGCCATCAAATATACACATAACCTTAATCCATTGATATGTAACTCTACGAGTACATGTTGTGATACAAGTATTACCATACATAACAACTAAAACTATCTACAAAGCTTTTGAATATCTATGTAAGGACCTAAGCTGAAATATTTTTTTTAAGATCTCATACAAAATATTCTACTTTTCGAAAGTACATTTCATACTACTAGTTTTTGACAAAGCATTTTGATAGTCTTATCAAGTTGTAGTCAACTATCTGAATCTTGAGTGATAATAGATATTTTATAATTCCGTTTAGTTAACATAGTACCCTTTGATGACTCCTCCTCTAGTAAGTGACTCATAATTTGGATTGTACTCACGAGCAACCCACTCTTTCTCCTTGGGACTATAACGATACGTGAAGTTCTCATCAAATCTCCATTCACAAGGCCCCAAATGGCTAACACACTCATAGTGAGAATTAAAGGCCACAAATGTTCCCATGTTTGTGGAGCAATTGAACATTGTTGAAGTGGGGAGGAATTTTCTGATTTTAACAGTGATGTTGAAGCTTCCCATAGTATTGAGGTGCTTAACTTCACCATCATTATCGAAGGAAAAGCAACGAACACTAAGATAATTTGTATGATTGTTGGTTATGACAATAATTTTTTCGTCTGGTAATCCTGTTGCAACATTTAAGACATTTAAATTGATCATGATCAAGAACAATATTGTTCTCGAGGTGATAGTTGCTATTTTTTTAACTTCTTCCATGGTGTATGCTCTTTTTCCTCCTAAAATATCAATAAATAAAAGAGATATTAGGAATAATTATTAAAGAAATTTAAAACTTGTTGGAAGGTGTTTGGTAATTCTCCTAATATAGAGATAATATATAACACTTCTCATTCCTTGGTTATTATTGACCAAACTAAGCCATTATATAAAGCAATTCACCAAAATAATATGTTTTTCTAAAATTTTACAAAACTAGTATAAATGTATCTCACAGTAACGTTTTAGGGTATTTTATTTTTTAAAAGCTGACGGCGTTAGATAGATATACGTTACTCACAGTAACGTTTTACTCCTAAAACGTTACTCATAATAACATTTTAGGAGTAAATCGTTACTCAAAATAACGTTTTAGGAGTAAAAACGTTACGTACACTAACGTATATCAACCTAACGCTGTTAGTTTCTAAAAAATGAAATATACCCTAAAACGTTACTGTGAAATACGTTTATATTAGTTTTGTAAAATTTTAGAAAAATATATTATTTTGGTAAATTGCTTTATATAATGGCTTAGTTTGGTCAAAAATTCATTTCATTTTGATCCTTTTAATTAATTAATATGCAATTCATTACATTTGACCTTAATTATATATAACATGATAGGTCTTTTGTCCCCATTATGCAAAATATATGTTAGATTTGGATTTTAGAACTATATTACTATTAAATTCGATGTAACAACACAATTTAAATATAATATAGGTAACATTAATTTTATAAATGTTTATTCAAGAATGATGTAGAAAATTTCATTAAAAGCATGCAAGTAAAATAGAGAAAATATACCTTATATTTTTCCTGTGAAGGGTTTTTGGAAAGGATTTTTCAAATCCCACTAAATTTATTTTCTTCTTTTTTTTTTCTCTTTCTCCTTGCTTTGTTGAATGATCAAACTTTTCCATGATGGCTATATATTTAGTAAAAAAAATCAAGCAAGAGGGATAAAGTTCTTGTAGAAGGTTTTAAATCTTATAAACTATTTTTAAACTTTTACTATTTCTGATTAATTAACCTTCCAAAAAATAAAAAGAATGTATCTTAATTTAGATACACAAACTTGTGGTTCCTCTTATTTGTAGCAACACCAAATATAATTATGCCATAATCTTAGGGATTTAAAAGGGTATTATCCAATCAAAAATACACCAAATATAATTATGCCATAATCTTAGGGATTTAAAAGGGTATTATCCAATAAAAAATAAGCTATCTTAGTTATTACTTTCTTCGTCTCAAATTTTTTGTCATCATTTGACAGTATTTGTGTCATCATTTAAGTTGACACAAAATTTAAGGAAAAAAATTTAGACTTTTGAAATTTCTGATTTAAAATACTTTTGACTACTTCTATAGCTATAAATTACTTCATTAATGGTAAAAACAATTATTTATTATTTTCAATTATGAAAAGGCGACATTTTTATAGGATGAATCTAAAAGTAAAATATATCATTTTCGATAGAAAACTCGCAACCTTGAAAGATAAGATGTGCTTTAAAAAATAGTTGGTGGTAGTTCAGGTAGTTAATTTGCACACTTGATAATTCAGATATGAAACTCAAAAATGGGATACTTTAGATGTGTTTTTGACTTCTAATCTGATACTCTTCTTTAAGGTCTAAAAGACAAACAATCAAATAAGTTATTGATAGAATACATGACGATGCCATAATGGTGCAAGGAGTTTGTTTGAATATTTTTTTAAGAAAATTACGCGATATATAAGAAATAATAGTAAAACATACACTTGAATTAAATACTACTTTTTTTGCGAATTTCATATTTGAACTATCATGTGTTTGTAATTCTTACGTGAATTAATATCAACTATTTATTGCAACACATTCCAACTACTATCTGACAGTGCGGGTATACTGCTTTTTGTTTAAAAATAGTGCCATTGGGCACTCCACAAGAATATTAGAAGAATTAATTGATAATTTTAAAAATCAAATGAAGTGATAATGATTAAAAAAAACACTTGAAGGAACTTTTTTTTGCAAGTTTCCTAGTTGACAATCATATATTCACATTGTCACGCACTGATTCAACACCTTAGGCATGACCAACACTCGGAAATTATTATTGATTCCAAACGATCCCTTGACGTGACTGACTATATAGTGGAAGTCTACACACATACGTGCAGAAATTTTAACACTGAGCTTTCGAAAACACTAAGCTACATCTCCCTGGTACTACATCTTAAAGAAAATATTAAATAAAGATAGGTGTTGGTACAAGACCCACAACTACCTCAAAGTTACTAATTGACTACTACTACTATTAATAAGCATAATGAATGGAGTCCTCGAAAACCAAGGAGGTCTCTTAAGGTTGGTGAGGTAGTGATCTCAATGAAGCGTATTTTGATGATCCGAGCACCTGCATTATAAATGATGCAACGTTGGGAGACATCAGTACATGTAATGTGTTATGATCCAAAAATGGGTGTGATGACACTCATCTTATCCTACCAAGCCAAGTCAGACTAAAACTCAAAAATAATAATGATAGGAATGTAGAAATAAAAATGTCAACGACATAACCCTCAAAACTTAGGTGTCACGTGTACAAGTGTCACGCCCCGAGCCTACACTCTGGGCGTGGAAAACAATCAAGAACCATTATAATTGCCAGTGAACCCTTGACCTGTCTGACTCTTTAGCGGAAGATTTACTCAAGCAATATGCAGTTTAAAATAAAATTCGACCATTTAAACTCATAGTCAATACTCAACTTATACGTATAAAATAATCAATGTAATAAACATAATAGTTGTAAAATAGTTTAACAACAACTCCAAGGAAATCTCAAATCTAACTATCTATGAAGCATCTAATAGTAAGATAGGTGCTAGGACAATACCCATCACATCTCAAAGTTACTAAACTGAAAGTAATATGAATTCCTACGGAATATAAGAAGGCTCACCAAAAGCTATCTGAAGTGCAAAGTGATCTCAATGAAGCACCTATTGATGATCTCGAGCACTTGTATCTGAATCATAGAAAGATGGAGGTCGAATGACATCAGTACATGGAATGTACGAGTATGTAGTATAGCCAAAGAAAATAACTTAAAGAAGGGACTACCTAAGATAAATACTTACTCATCTCTGAACTCCACATAATAGGTGATATATACAGATATGTTTTAACTCTAATTGAGGGATTCTCGAACCACAACCATCACTATGAGCGACGTGATGATACAACGTCTCACCCATACTGCCAGAACTGGCATATACCTTGTCGGGTCATAAAACCTCTCAACTAAGTGGATCCACTAAGCAATATGAAATTATCTAAAAAGTACGACCCTTTTTACCCATATTGGTGACATGATTTATGAGGATGTTGAGTTGTCTGAACTCTTCCCTATATTGGCGCTCAATACTACTCTCAATAATATATACTCATGCTCAAATTCATAAAACATACCCTTTATCTTGTTTTGGGTAATTTTTCAAAATATTCTCTTAAAAGAGGTAATACTCTAAAGAATCTCTAAACTCATTATTCATTTAGAAAACAATGTTTCTATTTTGTCAATGTAAAAAGGTGTTACATTTGGGATACTTAATTCCCTTATCCTCTTACTCAAAGCATCTTTAAAATTCTTTCTCAAAATTACTCTTTGCTTGCTCAAAAAGTTAGTTTCAAACGATTATGTTTGAAAGATACTCAGTAAAAACTCAATGAAGACTCAGGGATAGGGTTCATGCTGAAAAAAAGACATGAACAATCAACTCAACAATCGCAATGCGCAATTAACAACAACTCAATCATTAGGAAAAGAAACTCAAAATCAGAAATTTAAGAACTCAGAACTCAACATCAAATTCATCTCCAAAATACTCAAAACTAAGGATATAATCCTAGATTACTCTTTTACTGATAGAAAATAGATGTACGGTGTAAGAAAGAAAGAACAATGTTTTTTGGGAAATCAACGAAGATCGGAGATCAAAACCCTTGTTTTTTCTCCTCTTGGAACCTTTCTCTAAAGACTTGAAGTGTGAATGAACACAAAAGAATATATTAACACCTTCTAAACCCTTAACTAGGTGTAAAAAAGTTAGGGTTTAGTTTTAGAAGGATTGTGAAAAAGACTAAACAACCCCTTTCAAATTGATAGACCGTAGATCCCATCGCTGGAATTTATATTAAATTTTAATGCTCAAAATTTCGTATTGTAGGTCCAATCTACGATCTGTAGAAGTTTCTACAAACCGTATATCCAATCAATTGACTTTATACAAATTTCAAGCTCAAAAATCCATACTACGCGTCCAAACTACGGCCCAGTGAAGTTCATTCGGCCCCTAGAATCGATTCATAGGAATTGGACCCCAAAAATCAGAATCTCTGAAGTTTTTGATGACTTGACAGTGCGGGTTATTGAAATTTTGACAACCCGTAGAAAGGAGTCGGAGGAACTGATTCAAGAAACTTTTTTGCGATAGTCTCAGGTAAAACGACCATAACTTTTTACTCCAAACTCGAAAAGAGACAAACTTGATGGTGTTAGAGAGAGGAATGAAAGACATTCAATTTGTAGGTATGGCCACCTAGTTCATTATGTGCTAGGAGATATGATTGTTTGAAGTTGACCCAACTAAAATCTTACACCTAAACTTACTCGGTAAGGAAGCTTTCAACTCGACTTTGTACTAGGAGATTCTAATGACCTCAAATTCAAATTCATTCCACACTAAGGAATTGAACTTTACACAAATGAGTAATTTAAGAATCATGCGATATGACCTTACATGTAAATAAAGAATGGTTCAAGTGTTAGCTTAGATATTTAATGGTGTTACAACAAACCACTAAAGTATTACAACAGAATTGAAAGAAATTAAAAGTCTCAAATGTCTTTGTTTCTAGAGTAGAACAAGAACACAATATGGAACAAGTGGTCCCACTGAAATGACAGGCAACTACCTCTTGAGTATCCACAGAAAAGCCTCAGACGAAGTAGAGAAGAAAGATAATCACACGGATTCAGACTCGTAGCCTACACAAGAGTAGAAGGAGTGAGTACAAAATAAATTGATACACCCAAATTAAACCTCCTTAAATAAGTATACGCAGTAGTTGGTCAAATAACACGAGGAATGAGGTCTAGACATAGGCTAATTAACACTAGATTGTACTTTTAGTAAGATTATTTTTGTAAAAAGGGGCTTTGTAAAAAAAAAAGATATATTGATTAAGTTGAATAATAAGTAACCAAGTAAACATGATTGAATGTTTTGTTAAGTCAATAGAAGATGAAATTAGGGTTTATGTGTTCCCCACAACTCTTTAATGTAGTAAACCTTATAGTAGTAATCCTATCTAGATTTTCAAATGCAAAGTTGGTAATTTATGTATCCCCTAAGTGATTGGTCGTCCAAATAGGGAATTTCACCAAGCAACTTGATCGGTCTATGGGTGTGTGTTTTACCAACCCTTACCCTTGACCCAGATTAGCCTTCATAGATATGGTTCAAGCTATTATATAACACATTAACTCGCTCAATATCCATTGTTTAATCTCTTTTCTTATTTGTTACTTCTTTGGTCGGAAAAGTAGAAATAAGGCAGGTTGTAACGTTGCACACCGTTAAAATGCAATCAGCGCAAAAAGATCAACACTATATGCATAAATATTATTTAAGAATGACTAATTATTAGGTCTACATTATTAATTCCTCATAATTCCCACTAACCTAGTTGTAGATATAGGTACTCATGTTTGAGTAATCAGAATTTATAATAAGTTTGTTAAAACAAATCATAAACTGACAATAAGAGTAGATAAAATCTAAAATCTTAATTAATGAACAAAAGATTGTATCAAACAGATACTTCAAGAATTAAATGTATAAAATGTTCACTAAAATAATTATCAAAGACAAAAACTAAATACCAAATTGTCTAACTATAAAACAAATAGAATAAAATGACTATTTATATACATTTAATCCTAAACAAAGTAAAAAAACGAAACACAGGAAAATTTGGCTTCGACAGTCACTTCAATGATTTGGTCCTATAAATCGTAAGATTTCATGGTTCAGAGAGACCTTCCATCAGACAACACCTTGACTTCTAACTTCTAGACTTTTCTACAGGTATGTTCTACGACCCGTAGAACATTGCACGATCTGTCTTTCTCTTCCGTAGTTCAAGTACTGGAGCTCAAAATCTCTATCTTTCCTATGAATCATACCTACAATTCATAGAAGTCCTACAGCTCATAGTCTGGTCTTATCGTTTTATACTTAGCTCCAGATTTCAGTGCTTCAGTCTATGACTCATTTCTATGGCTCGTAGGTTGAGTCCTCAAAACTCGAAAACTGATGTTTCACCCTTCTCTCATCCCAACATGTCAAAAACCTATTTTCTTGTAAAATTCAAGTAAAATATCATCAAATCTACTAACAAATACTTGAGCCACATGCAAAACTCCAAGTTTAAAGCATTATACGTACCATAAATTTGCTATACATCAACACCCTTAACTTAAAATCGTTGTTTGTCCTTGAGTTCCACTACTAACAGCAAATGACACGATGCAAACAGTAACCTAGAACTCTAACAATCAACCATCTATCCTCCATTTTCATTTTTTAACACACTGTAATTTTTGCTTTCAAACAAGTCATCACATGTAGATCAATTCATGAAATAGACATAGAAATAAATAGATTTACATACATAGAAAATAATCACCAAGATACCAACTTTATAACAATGTAAAATGTTGTCTTACCACAAAAAATCCTTTTATTCACACAAATTTTGATATATAGTTCAATTCCACAGAATCAATATACCCTGATAATTTCACAATTGAATTCCATACAATACATGCACAATACCATAGGCTTGCCCTCATTTTCTACACTTCGTCTCTCAAATCGTTAGATTAGGATCACTATAGGACTTTCTTAGCTTGTAACGTAGGCTAATAGGCAGGTGTGGTGTATTTAGGTTTTAAGTGACTTTTCTGCTCTCCTTGACATTACATTGGACGTTTTCTTCTTCTACAACAAATTCGAGTTTCTTTTTAATTTTCTCTTCTCCTCATTTTTCATTAAAACTTGGGTGTGGCTTTTGACTTGCTTTTGTTTTTCATTTCAAACTTTTCTTAAGATTTTCATTCTTCTACCTTTTTATTTTCTTTAGTCAGGCACACCATCTTGTGTTCGTCTCTTTTCCCAATACACAACTTTTTTCATACCCCTTATCTTTTCTTGTTTCCTCTATAGTAGTCACCCTCTACTTAGGCTTTTAGCTTGAGTTGAGGTGCATGATTTCCAAAGAGAGATGAGGGCCAAAACAAAGATTAACAATTATGATGGTAAAGGTGAATAGGTTAAATCTAAAGAATGGTCTATTTTAGGCTCTATTTGGATCGAAGGTAGAATTTTAATTTGGTTGGTTGTTCTTAGGCTTAGTGGAGTTAGTTTCAATAGTGGTCTGTGATCTTTTCCTAATTAGCAGTTAAATCATCTTTTCCTAATTAGCAGTTAAAATTTACTTCTTTGCTGTTTCTCATTAAGTTTCTTATATAAATTGCAGGTTGCACATTTGCCTGACAAAGCAAACAACTATTTCACACCAGCACTCTCAGTACTGGAGAAAACACATGATCGTTCTCTCAGTTTGTTCGAGTTACAATCTTGATTCAATCTCTAACAGAAGGTATTGGTGTGAGACTTACCAAGATCTTCTTGACTAAGAGGAATACTTTCTGTATGTATTTGTTATCAAAAATATGTGTATATATATATATATATATGGCAATAGTATTTTTTTTTAAAAATCTACTGATGGTTATGTATATATTAAAACCAAGCACATCCCTAAAGCTATTTTTGTTCAAGATGACTGGAGAAAACTCATTAGTCATTACCAAGTGTGTTTACAATCCAACTGTTTTGTCCTCTTTATCTTCCTCTGAATGGAAGGAAAAAAAATGTGATACTCCAAAATATTGGTGTTAAACAGCTAAAGAAAAATACACAGAACAAGAAAAAGAGAGTTTTTACTAAGCTGAAAGAAGAGATGTTTAAATAGAAGGAAATCTAACAGTAAGTAAATAAATGCACTAACTAAAAACTTTTGAATCTTTCTAATAACTAGGAACTAAGTCTACCAACAACTACATGTCTAAAGACTGATAGTAACCAGAAGTAAAGAACCAACAAAACAGAACAAAGCAAGTAGATTGACCGAAATAGTTTGTGCAAGTATCTTAAACACAACTATACAGATAAAGTTGTCCATATGGAGAGGACAAGACTCCAGAAAATAGTAGTGTTGATTCTTAATTACATAATACTAATAACTAATCCTGATTTCAAGTGAGGTGCACCAGCTAGAAAAACAACCAAGTTCAAATTATCGAATGAACCCTCGGGATATGACTGGAATCCAGTACACACAAACCATATACGGAATTTGACTAAACTCGACATTTCAAACTCAATGAAACTATCGGAACACGAATCCGATCTCCTTGACCCAAAATTCGTGAAAGTCACAAGAAACGAACACAACGTGTAAAAGGCTAAATGAAGCTCCAGACCTCTAAAAATTCAAGAAAAATCTGACTTAGGCCTAAAATCATCCCTTGAATATAATGGAACTCTCAAAATTCCGATCCTAGCATGCAAACCTCGAATGTTGACCAAAGTTAATTCAAAGGCTAAAATTTCACAAAGTTCCAACTTAGGACTTCAAATCCTCAAAGAGACTCCAAATCTGAAACAGACAACTCTCTTAGATCAATTTCCACATACCGAAATAGATGGAAACGACAAAATTTCATTCCAACACTCGATACTTCAAAAGACACCGAAAATCATTTTTAACAACTTTAGACTGTTGAAACCAAAAACATACAGAAATCACAACTCTTAACTCAATGTTCAAAACCAATATCTAAATCAAACATAAAAGACTCGGGATCAATATCAAAAGGGGTAAAATTGTAATTTCATAAAAAAAAAAAATTACCTTCCAGATCATTACAATTTATGTGTATCCTAAGAGCTACTTAACCATTAGAATTTGTCATGTACGAATACAATGTACTAGTGAGTCTCAAATGGAGGATATACGGACATTATAGGTGTAGGAGAAAACTTACTTTAATTTTCTATGTTTAGATAGAATCACATGATTCTTACTTACTTTTGTGATAGTTTTTTTTGTGCTTCGATCGACAAAAATTCCCTTGTCACGTTCTCATGATTGTTATTTTATATTTGAATCTTCATTGTTTGAAATGTGTTATTACAATTTAGTTTACATAATTCCATTTGATGACTCCTCTAGTAAGAGATTCATCATTTGGATTAAATTCAATAAAATGTATTTTGATGCCATCAAATATACACATAACCTTAATCCATTGATATGTAACTCTACGAGTACATGTTGTGATACAAGTATTACCATACATAACAACTAAAACTATCTACAAAGCTTTTGAATATCTATGTAAGGACCTAAGCTGAAATATTTTTTTTAAGATCTCATACAAAATATTCTACTTTTCGAAAGTACATTTCATACTACTAGTTTTTGACAAAGCATTTTGATAGTCTTATCAAGTTGTAGTCAACTATCTGAATCTTGAGTGATAATAGATATTTTATAATTCCGTTTAGTTAACATAGTACCCTTTGATGACTCCTCCTCTAGTAAGTGACTCATAATTTGGATTGTACTCACGAGCAACCCACTCTTTCTCCTTGGGACTATAACGATACGTGAAGTTCTCATCAAATCTCCATTCACAAGGCCCCAAATGGCTAACACACTCATAGTGAGAATTAAAGGCCACAGATGTTCCCATGTTTGTGGAGCAATTGAACATTGTTGAAGTGGGGAGGAATTTTCTGATTTTAACAGTGATGTTGAAGCTTCCCATAGTATTGAGGTGCTTAACTTCACCATCATTATCGAAGGAAAAGCAACGAACACTAAGATAATTTGTATGATTGTTGGTTATGACAACAATTTTTTCATCTGGTAATCCTGTTGCAACATTTGAGACATTTAAATTGATCATGATCAAAAATAATATTGTTCTCGAGGTGATAGTTGCTATTATTTTATCTTCTTCCATGGTGTATGCTCTTTTTTCCTCCTAAAATATAAAAAAATAAAAGATATATTAGGAAAAATTATTAAAGAAATTTAAAACTTGTTGGAAGGTGTTTAATAATTCTCCTAATATAGAGATAATATATAACACTTTTCATTCCTTAGTTATTAGTATAATTTCATTTTGATCCTTTTAATTAATATGCAATTCATTACATTTGACCTTAAATTATCTATAACATGATAGTTTTTTTGGTTCCCATTAAGCAAAATATATGTTAGATTTGGATTTAAGAAATATATTACTATTAAATTTGATGTAACAACACAATTTAAATATAATATAGGTAACATTAATTTTGTAAATGTTTATTCAAGAATGATGTAGAAAATTTCGTTAAAAGAGTGCAAGTAAAATAGAGAAAATATACCTTATATTTTTCCTGTGAAGGGTTTTTGGAAAGGATTTTTCAAATCTCACTAAATTTTCTTCTTCTTTTTTCTTCTCTCTTTCTCCTTGCTTTGTTGAATGATCAAACTTTTCCATGATGGCTATATATTTAGTAAAAAAAATCAAACAAGAGGGATAAAGTTCTTGTAGAAGGTTTTAAATCTTTTAAACTATTTTTAAACTTTTACTATTTCTGATTAATTAACCTTCCAAAAATTAAAAAGAATGTATCTTAATTTAGATACACAAACTTGTGGTTCCTCTTATTTGTAGCAACACCAAATATAATTATACCATAATCTTAGGTATTTAAAAGGGTATTATCCAATCAAAAATAGGTTATCTTAGTTATTACTCTCTTCGTCTCAAATTTTTGGTCATCATTTGACAGTATTTGTGTCATCGTATAAATTGACACAAAATTTAAGAAATTTTTTTAGACTTTTGAAATTCTGATTTTAAATACTTTTGATTATTTCTATAGCTATAAATTATTTCATTAATGGTAAATAGATCATTATGAAAAGGCAACATTTTAATGGGATGAACCTAAAAAAAATATGTCATTTTCGGTAGAAAACTCGCACACATGATAGTTAAGATGTGTTTTAAAAATAGTTGGTGATAGTTCAGGTAGTTAATTTGCACACCTAATAATTTAGGTATGAAACTCAAAAAATGGGATACCTTAGATGTGTTTTTGACTTCTAATATGATACCTTTTAAGGTCTAAAAGACAAACAATCAAATAAGTTATTGATAGAATACATGTCGGTGCCATAACTGTCCGAAAGCAAGGAGGTCTCCAAAGGCTGGAGAGGTAGTGATCTCAATGAAGCGCATGTTGATGGTTCGAGCACCTGTATCTGCATTATAAATGATGCAACATTGAGAGACATCAATACATATAATGTCTCACAACCCAAAAATGGGCGTGAAGACACTCATCTTATCCTACCAACACAAATCAAACTAAAATTCAAAAATAATATTGATAGAAATGTACAAATAAAAATATCAACAACATAAATGCAAATAACTTGGTAAACTCATAACTACTCCCAAAACTTGGGTGTCATGTGTACAAGTGTCACGTCCCGAGCCTACACCCTGGACGTGAACAACACTCAAGAGACATTGTTAATCCCCAGTGAACCCTTAACCCGTCTGACTCTTTAGCAGAAGACTTACTCAAGCAATATCCGGCTTAAAATAAAATTCAATCATTTAAACTCAAAGTCAATACTCAACTCAAACGTATGAAAGCAATCAATGTAATAAACATATAGTTGTAAAATAGTTTAACAAGAACTCTGTGGACACCTCAAATCTAAGTATCTCGGAAGCCTCTAATAGTAACATAGGTGTTGAGACAATACCCACAACATCTCAATGTTACTAAATTGAAAGAGATATGAAGTCTTACGAAATGCAAGAAGGCTCACCAAAAGCTATCTGAAGTGCAAAGTGATCTCAACAAAGCACCCATTGATTATCACAAGCACATGTATTTGAATCATAGAAACATGAAAATCGAATGATATCAACACGAGTATGTAATACATCCAAAGAAAAGAATTGAAAGAAGAAACTACCAGAGATAAAATATACTCAAGATGAACCTAAAGCAACAAAAAGTTAAATCATTAATAACTTTACAAATACTTACTAATCTCTGAACTCAACATAATAGGTGATATATAAAAATACATTTTAACTCTAATGGGAGATTCTCTAACCAACAACCATCACTATGAGATACGTAATAATACAACGTCTCACTCATGCTACCAGAACTTCCCTATACCTTGTTGGGTTATAAAATCTCTCAACTAAGTGGATCCCCCGAGCAATACAGAATCATCTACAAAATAAGACTCTTTTTACCCATATTGGAGACATGGTTTATAAGGATGTTGAGTTGTGTGAACTCGTTCCCATATTGGTACTCATTACTACTCCCAGTAACATATAATCATGGTAAAATGTGTAAACATACCCTTTATTTGATTTTGGTTAATTGCTCAAAATATCCTCTTAAAATAGGTAATACTTCAAAGTATCTCTAAACTCATTATTCATTTACAAAACAAACTTCCGACCATACAAACTTAACTTTCTTTTGAGTTAAGGCCGTAAATGCAGAAGCAATGGAGGAGAAACCCTCAACAAATCTCCTATAGTATTCATCTAAGCCCAAAAAAGTTTCGAACATCGGTAGGATTTAGGGGTCTAGGACAACTCTTGACCGCATCCATCTTCTTCGGATCTACCTCTATACCCATACTTGAAACAATATGACCAAGGAAAACAACCGACCTTAGCCAAAACTCAGATTTACTAAACTTAGCATACAATTGGTGGTCTTTAAGAACTTATAATACAATCTTCAAATGCTTCATATGATAACCTCACTCCTCGAGTAGATCAAAATGTCGTCAATAAAGACGATCACGAATGAATCAAGACATTGCCTAAATACTCTATTCATTAGGTCCATAAATGTCATCAGGGCATTTGCTAGACTAAAAGACATCACAAGGAACTCATAGTGACTATATCTTATTTGGAAATCCGTTTTAGAAATGTCAACCCCTCTTACCCTTAGTTGATGATATCCGAAATGAAGGTCTATCTTGGAGAAATAGCTAGCCTCTTGGAGTTGATCAAACAAGTAGTCAATTCTAGGAAAAGGACACTTATTCTTTATAGTAACCTTGTTCAACTAGCGATGGTCAATACACATCCTACGTGATCCATCTTTCTTTTTCACAAACAATACCGGAGCACCCCATGGAGATATGCTTAGTTGAATAAAAACCTAGTCTAGCAAATCCTTGAGTTGCTCCGTCAACTCTTTCAGTTCGATCGGATCCATTCTATAAGAAGGGATATTTATGGGTTGTGTATATGGAAAAAAGATTAGTGCCAAAGTTGTCACGCCCCGAGCTACCCCGAACACGGAACCTAGGACCACAAGTGATCCCAAGCTAACCCTGCTCGATGATCTTAAGCATACTAAAGAATATAAACTGTTGCGGAAGCTAAATCATACTTAAAACAAAAAGATGGGGAATACCCATATGCTAAATCTGAGATATATGAAAAATGATGAGTTCAATATAAAGAAAATATCAACTCAACGCTAAGCTGAAACTAACTATGTCTGAAATAAGCCTCTAAACTGGACTAGAAATACTGGGACAAGCCCCAGCTAAATCTAGCAAAACTGAAACTAAATGATTGAAGACTGAAATAAAACTCATGACTGTTGTCCTCGGAGAATGAGGACTCACCACTCAATCTGCTGAACTGGAGATCGAAAATCGATCTATGCATGATCTGAATGCTGAGAACCTGAACCTACATCACGAGAAGATGTAACGCACGTATGCGTCAGTACTTGAAAGGTACTGAGCATGTAGGATAGAATAAAGCTGAAATAAAAATAACTGAACAAGTACAAAAACAAGTATAATAATCTGAACATGATATACTGAATTCTGAGCTAACTGGATGCAATGACCAATTTATAACATGATGAAACTGAATACTGAATATACTGATAAATGGTCAATGCAGAGAGTCTGACTGAACTGTGGGAGATACTAATAACCGATAATAAAATCACATGAGCTAAATGTGGAGTCCGATGTATATGCCCCATCGAGAGGACCCAATATACCCTGCCAAAGGTATAAAGACATGCTGGCGTGATCACTAAACTGATTGCCCACAAAGGAGACTTACAACCTACTTGGCTAGTAGTTCTGGGACTAATTGGGTACGCTGAACCCTAGTCCAACTCGGTATTATGCTACTCCTATTGATTTATGTATTTAACTGATTATGTCTGAATTTCTGTAAAATACTGGATAACTCAAAACTGAACATGCAAACTGAGAATGCAACATTTAATCTGATAATGATGCATTAATAACTGAGGCATGTATATCTGAAGTAACTGAAATATCTGACCTAGCATGTGTAATTCAAGAACTAAAGAAATACAAAGCTAGGGTTCTGAAATTCATGCGATAATCTGAGTAATAACATGATAATCTGATTTGCAACGTATACTTTAACTAAATCATGAAGTTCTGCTGTAATTCTAGGAACCCTAGGTTTAATCATGATAAGAGAATCAAGAACTGACTGAAGACTAGGGACCCAATGGGTGAAAGCAACCCACTAGTGAAATCCCACATAACTGGTGATGAAATTCACGGAAAAATACTTAGATTTCGTGGCTAGAACTGCTAAAAACTTGTTGCGTTCTTGAACTAGGGTTCTTGAGCTTTTTCTCCTTTCTTGCTTCTAAGTTTCTAACTTTTGATGAATGATTTTGACTTAGGTAAGTTTTAGTTATGTTTCTAGGCTTAAGCAGACTAAAATCTTATGATTTAGGGTCAAAACGACGTATCTTAAGGTTTAAATGAAGTGGGAAAAGACCAAAAGACTCCTGGGTAAGTTGCTGTCGGACCAAACGACGACCTGGACAGACTGTCCGTCGTTCCATCGACGGTCCGTCGTTTGGGTCCGTAGGTTGGGTCTGTTCGACAGGCCTTTACTAAAATGGGCATAACTCTTTACTCGGAGCTCTGATTTTAGCAAGGTCAGTGTCTATGAAAAGCTAATTCAATTATCTATCTGCTGAAATATCATGGGACACTTAATTCATTTTGTGCTAAGAGTTATGATCATTTTAAGTTGACCCTACTGCATTTCCCCCCTAACTGGTTGCTAGTTCCCACCTACAGTCAGACCTACGGACCGTAGGTCTACTTACAGACCATGCTGGTCACCCGTGGTCCTTGTTAGAGAGTGGCTGAAGGGGGTCTCGATCGACGGTCATAGACTACGGACCGTAGTCTGACCTACGGACCGTAGGTCCGTCCGTCGACCAAGACTTAACCAATTTTCCTGGGCTGAGATTTTTGGGAGTTTCTGACCCCATCGAAGGATGTGCTGGATGGACCGTGGGTCAGGCTACGGTCCGTCGATGCCACCGTTGGTTGCACCTGCAAACTTTTCTAAAAAGCTGGTTTTTGGTCTATTTCTGATACGGGGTGTTACATTATCTCCCCCTTGGGAACATTTGTCCTCGAATGAAGACTAACTAGCTGGAATAGAGGGAGAGAGCTGCAAACCCTACTACTAAACACTGAGAACTGAGTTTCTGACTGAATTGAGTTTAGAGAACATGCAAATACGCTGAAAATGCAAGTACAAACTAAGGGAACATGATTCTAAGACTGAATTCACGCATGAATGACTGGAAAACTAAAGAGGAACTATTACCTCAAGCTGGAGTGGAATCGGAAGGAAAAAGGTGAGGATACTTGGCTTTCATGGATGCTTCTACTTCCCAAGTAGCTCCCTCTACGAACTGACTCCTCTACAAAACCTTGACTGAAGAGAGTTCTTTGTTTCTCTACCTTCTAACTTGACGGTCAAGAATCTTAACTGGTACATCCTCATAATAAAGACTATCTTTCACTGCCACACTCTCTAAAGACACTATAGATGCTGGGTCACCCACACACTTCTTCAAGAGTGAGATATGGAAAATCGGATGCACTGCTGCTAAGTCTGCTGGTAATTCTGACTCATATGCCACCTTGTCAATCCTTTTAAAGATCTTGTATGGGCCTACATATCTAGGACTGAACTTCCCTTTCTTGCCAAATCTCATCACCCCTTTCATAGGTGACACTTTAAAAAAACCAATCATTAACTTGGAACTCTAGTTCCCTTCTCCTTACATCTGCATAAGATTTTTGACGACTCTGGGCTGTCTTAAGTTTATCTCTAATGAATTGAACTTTCTCCATAGCATGAAGGACTGAATCTGGCCCTATCAAAGCTGCTTCACCTACTTCAAACAACCAACAGGAGACCTACATCTACGCCCATACAAAGCCTCATAAGGGGCCATCTGAATGCTGGAATGATAGCTTTTGTTGTAGGCAAACTCAATCAGAGGAAGGTGATTATCCCAACTACCTTTGAAATCGATCACACTAGCTCTCAACATATCCTCTAGGGTCTGAATAGTACGCTCATCCTGTCCATCTGTCTGCGGATGAAATGCTGTGCTAATGTTAACTTGAGTACCAAGACCCTTCTGAAATGACTTCCAGAAATGAGAGGTAAACTGAGGACCTCTATATGAGATGATAGACACAGGAACCCCATGCAACCTCACAATTTCATTAATGTAAAGCTTGGCATAGTCCTTTGCCGAATCTGTAGTCTTGACCGCCAAAAAGCGAGAAGACTTAGTCACCTATCAACTATCACCCAAATGGAGTCATGTTGTCTTCGAGTACGCGGTAACCCTGTGATGAAATACATATTGATCACTTCCCACTTCCAAGTAGGAATTTCGATCTCTTGAGTCATACCCTCTGGTTTCTGATGTTCTACCTTGACTTGCTGACAATTGGGGCACTTACTCACAAAATCTGCTATATCCCTCTTCATGCCATTCCACCAATAGACTTCCCGTAGATCGTGGTACATCTTAGTGGCACCTGGGTGAATAGAATATCTAGAGTTATGGGCTTCTGCAAGAATATGTTGTCTCAACTCGCCCACATCAGGAACACACAATCTACCCTGATAGCAAAGTACACCATCTCCCCCTTGGAAGAAAACCTCCACTCTCTGATTGTGGACTGCACCTTTTAGTTTAAGCAAGATTGGATCACTGTCTTGCTTTTCCTTAACTTCCACTACCAAAGAAGATTCTGCCCCATTCTGAACTATTACACTATTGTTTGATATGCTCATAAGGTGAACTCCTAAGCGAGCAATCCTGTGAACATCCTTCACTAGCTCCTTTCTTTCTTCCTCAACATGGGCTACACATTCATATATAGTCTTCTAAGAGCGTCTGCTACTACATTTGCCTTACCAGGATGATAATGCACACTCATATCATAATCCTTAAGGAACTCAAGCCATCTCCTCTGGCGATGATTCAACTCTTTCTGGGTGAACACATACTGAAGGCTCTTATGGTCAGTGAACACATCTACATGAACACCATACAAGTAGTGTCTCCAGATCTTGAGTGCAAACACCATTGCTGCAAGCTCGAGGTCATGAGTTGGATAATTCTTCTGATGCACCTTAAGCTGTCTAGAAACATAAGCTATAACCTTATCTCGTTGCATCAATACACAACCAAGGCCAACTCTGGATGCATCGAAATAGATCACATAACCATCTGACCCCTGTGGTAGAGTTAAAACAGGAGCCGAGTTAGCCCTCCCAAGCGGACAAAGAGGTGGATCATCTGATTTTGAAATAGGTCATCCCGGCTATCCCGATCTTTTATCTGTTCATTTCGTCAGGTATCTGAATCATACGATTCTGAGGATTCTGCTTTTCACATTCATTCTACAGGACCAAAACGAGGCCTTTCCTCGCTAGTTGGAATAAAAACCTCAACAGCAGCCTTCATTGAACCCCATAGTCAATCTAGTTTTCAACTCTGCAAAACTTTTCTCACAATTATCTGACTATTGAAACTTGACCATCTTCTGCGTCAACCTAGTCAATGGTGAGGCTATGGATGAAAATCCTTCCACGAACCTTCTGTAATAACCCGCTAGACCTAAGAAACTTTTGATATATGTAACAGAGGTAGGTCTGGGCCATTATTTCACTACTTTTATCTTCTGTGAATCCACTCAGATCCCTTCGCTAGATACAATGTGACCAAGGAAAGCAACAGATTGCAACCAGAACTCACATTTGCTAAACTTAGCGAATAATTGGCGATCTTTGAGAGTCTGCAGAACAACTCTCAAATGACTTGCATGTTCTTCCTCATTCCTAGAGTAAATGAGGATATCATCAATGAAGACGATAACGAACAAGTCCAAGTACTGTTTGAACACTCTGTTCATCAAATCCATGAAAGCTGCAGGAGCATTTGTTAGTCCAAACGACATAACTACAAATTCATAATGACCATACTGAGTTCTGAAGGTTGTTTTCGGAATATCACCACCTCTGACTCTGAGCTGATGATAACCCGACCTGAGGTCTATCTTTGAGAAATGACTAGCCCTGAAGTTGGTCAAACAAGTCATCAATCCTGTGGAGGGATACTTATTCTTGATTGTGACCTTGTTTAACTGTCTATAGTCAATACACATTCTGAGAGAACCATCTTTCTTCTTTACGAACAACACTGGTGCACCCCATGGTGAAATACTAGGTCTGATAAAACCCTTATCTTGAAGGTCTTTCAAATGTTCTTTCAATTCCTTAAGCTCTACTGCAGTCATTCTGTAAGGAGGAATAAAAAATAGGCTGGGTATCTGGAAGGAGATCAATTCCAAAGTCGATTTCCCTTTCGGGAGGGACTCTGGGAAAATCTTCTAGATACACTTTTGGAAACTCATTGACTACTAGAACTGACTCAATAGTTGGGTTTCAGAGCTAGAGTCCTTAACCCGAATTACATAATAAAGATAACCCTTAGAGAACATCTTTATGACCTTAAGGTAAGAAATAAATCGACCCATAGGCGCTAAGCTACTATCCTTCCATTCTAAGATTGGTTCGTCTGGAAACTGAAAATAAACAATCCTAGTTCTACAATAGCCTGAGGCATAACATGAATGTAACCAATCCATGCCTAAAATGACATTGAAGTCTACCATTTCTAACTCTACAAGATCTGCTGAGGTGACTTTCTAAGAGACTATGGCAGGGCAATTTCTGTATACCCGTTTAGCTATAACTGGGTCACCGACTGGAGTAGATACTGAGAAAGGTTCTGAGAGACTTTCCATACTGACGCTGAATTGAACTGCTATGTAAGGAGTTACAAAAGAAGAGAGTAGCCCTGGATCTAACAATGCATAAACATCAAGGTCAAAGACTCGTAACATACCAGTGACTACATCAGGAGAACCTTCCTGATCCTGGCGAGCCTGAAGAGCATACAACCTGTTTTAGCGCTGACCGCCACCTGTACCAGATGAGTTACCCTGCTGAGTCGGGCAATTTGTTGGTGCTGATGAAGTTGTAGACTGAGCTCTACCATTTCCACCTTCTTGACCCTATCTCGAAGGACAATCCTTCAACCTGTGACCAGACTGACCGCACCCAAAACATCCTTCTTTTCCTGCAAGACACTCTCCCGGATGGTTCTTACCACACTTAGGGCAAGCGGGGTAAGTCTTGGTGCCTGAAACACTTCCCTGAGACTTAGAGCCTGGTGCTCTAACCTTCTGGTCAAACCTGTTCTTGGAGTATGGAACACTAGCTGAGGAAGGGGCTGGAGATGAGAACTTCTGCTGACTCTGCGAGCAATTTCCACCACCCTATTTCTGCTGAGAATAGTCATAGTTCCCAGTCCTAGCCTTCTTATTCTCTTTGGCCTATTCTCTAAGCTTATCACCCTTAACATGCTGAGCATGAGTCATAAGCCTAGAGATGTTCATATCTCCCAGTAACATAGCATTTCTGCACTCTGTTTTCACCAAATCTGACACTCCATACAAGAACTTATTCATCTGAGCCCTGGAGTCAGCAACCATGTGAGGAGCATACCTAAAGAGTTCGTTAAACTTCAGCCCATACTCTTGGACTGTCATATTTCTCTGCCTCAAGTTCATGAATTCTTGAGTCTTTGCTTCTCTCAACTCTATTGGGAAAAACCTTTCGAGAAAAGTCTCACTAAAGCACTCCCAAGTAATAGGAGCTGCATTTGCACCCCTATTCTCCTTCCACTGAGTGTACCATATATGAGCAACATCCTTCAACTGGTATGATTCCAACTCAACCCGATCATTCCCAGTGACTTGCATTACCTCAAAGATCTTCTTGATCTCATCCAAGAAATTCTGAGGATCCTCATTAGTCTGTGATCCTAAGAACTCAGGCGGATTCATCCTAACAAAGTCACGGACCCTTGTTGCTGCTGATCCACCATTTTCATTCAGAGGAGCATAAACCTGATTGTTCTGGTGGGTCATACTCTGAGCCAACATCTGTATGACATTCCTGAACTCAACATTGGAGACTTCTTGATCTGGGACTGGAGGAGTTACGTTTACATTCCCGTCATTCGCATTTCTAGCGTTATCTCTACGAGGAGGCATGATATGAAATGTAGAACATCAAGTTAGAATGGGATTAGATCATACCTTACGCACGATAAGAGTAACAACAAAGTGAAGTTTTCCTAAAACACTTCACAGCCTCCCCTCTCATTAGATGTGGTGCACTTCACACCCATGAAAATGACTCTACTTAGTGCGGCTTTTCAGACATCCTAGGACTCTTGAACCTAGTGCTCTGATACCAAGTTTTGTCATGCCCCAAGCTACCCCCAAGATGTGGACATGGAACCTACGACTACAAGTGATCCCAAGCTAACTCTGGCATGATCTTAAGCATACTAAAGAATATAAACTGTTGCGGAAGCTAAATCATACTTAAAACAAAAAGATGGGGAATACCCATATGCTAAATCTGAGATATATGAATAATGATGAGTTTAATACAAAGAAAATATCAACTCAACTCTAAGCTGAAACTAACTATGTCTGAAATAAGCCTCTAAACTAGACTAGAAATACTGGGACAAGCCCCAGCTAAATCTAGCAAAACTGAAACTAAATGATTGAAGACTGAAATTAAACTCATGACTGTTGTCCTCGGAGAATGAGGACCACCACTGAATCTGCTGAACTGGAGATCGTAAATCAATCTATGCGTGATCTAGATGCTGAGAACCTGAACCTACATCACGAGAAGATGTAGCGCACGTATACGTCAGTACTTGAAAGGTACTGAGCATGTAGGATAGAATAAAGCTGAAATAAAACATAACTGAACAAGCACAAAAGCAAGTATAATAATCTGAACATGATATACTGAATTCTGAGCTAACTGGATGCAATGACCAATTTATAACATGATGAAACTGAATACTGAATATACTTATAAATGGTCAATGTAGAGAGTCTGACTGAACTGTGGGAGATACTAATAACCGATAATAAAACCACATGAGCTAAATGTGGAGTCCGATGTATACGCCCCATCGAGAGGACCCAATATACCCTGGCAAAGGTATAAAGACATGCTGGCGTGATCACTAAACTGATTGCCCACAGAGGAGACTTACAACCTACTTGGCTAGTAGTTCTGGGACTAATTGGGTACGCTGAACCCTAGTCCAACTCGGTATTATGCTACTCCCATTGATTTATATATTTAACTGATTATGTCTAAATTTCTGTAAAGTACTGGATATCTCAAAACTGAATATGCAAACTGAGAATGCAATATTTAATCTGATAATGATGCATTAATAACTGAGGCATGTATATCTGAAGTAACTGAAATATCTGACCTAGCATGTGTAATTCAAGAACTAAAGAAATACAAAGCTAGGGTTCTGAAATTCATGCGTAACATGATAATTTGATTTAGAACGTATACTTTAACTAAATCATGAAGTTTTTCTGTAATTCTAGGAACCCTAAGTTTAATCATGATAAGAGAATCAAGAACTGACTGAAAACTAGGGACCCAATGGGTGAAAGCAACCCACTAGTGAAATCCCACATACCTGGTGATGAAATTCACGGAAAAATACTTAGATTTCATGGCTGGAACTGCTGGAAATTTGTTGCGTTTTTGAACTAGGGTTCTTGAGCTTTTTTTCCTTTCTTGCTTCTAATTTTCTAACTTTTGATTAATGATTTTGACTTAGGTGAGTTGTAGTTATGTTTCTAGGCTTAAACTGACTAAAATCTGATGATTTAGGGTCAAAACGACGTATCTTATAGTTTAAACGAAGTGGGAAAAGACCAAAATACTCATGGATAAGTTGCTGTCGGACCAAATGACGATCTGGACAAACGGTCCGTCGTTTGGGTCCGTAGGTTGAGTCTGTTCGATAGTCCTTTACTAAAATGGACATAACTGTTTACTCGGAGCTTTGATTTTAGCAAGGTCAGTGGATATGGAAAGCTAATTCAATTATCTATCTGTTGATATGTCATGGGACACTTAATTCATTTTGTGCTAAGAGTTATTATCATTTTAAGTTTACCCTACTGCATTTCCCCCTTAACTGGTTGCTAGTTCCCACCTACGGTCAGACCTACAAACCGTGGGTCCATTTATGGACCGTGATGGTCACCCGTGGTCCTTGTCAGAGAGTTGCTGAAGGGGGTCTCGATCGATGATCATAGACTACGGACCGTAGGTCCATCCGTCGACCAAGACTTAACCAATTTTCCTGGGCTGAGATTTTTGGGAGTTTCTGACCTCAACGATGGATGTGCAGAATGGACCGTGGGTCAGGCTATGGTCCGTCGATGCCACCGTTGGTTGCACCTGCAGTTTTTTTTGAAAAGCTGGTTTTTTGGTATATTTTTGATACGGGGTGTTACAAAAGTCTTTTGCTCGCTCGGGAGGAATTCTGAGAAAGTCATTAGGAAAGACTTTTGGAAATTCACTCACTATGGGGACCGACTCTAATGGAACTACGGGGACCGACTCTAATGAAAGGACCTTGGATTCAACATCCATAACCCTAACAATATAATACATGCACCGTTTGGAGATCATTTTCCTAGCTTTTAGACATGACACAATTTGACCTCTAAGGTCAGAATTTCCCCATTCCACTCTGACATGGAATCATTTGGAAATTGAAACTTTACTACCCGAGTTGTACAATCTATTAAAGCATAACATGAATGCAACCAATGCATGACCAAAATTACATCAAAATAAAGCATGTCTAATTCTACCAAATCATAAAAGTGACTTTATGAGACAAAGAAATAGGACAACTCCTATAGACTCTTTTTGACACTACCAAGTCACTGACTGGGGTAGAAACCAAAAACAGTTATTCTAGCACATCGGGGAGTATTTCAAATTTCATAGCCACAGAAGGTGTAAGAAAAGACAAAGTGGCACCGGGGTCTAACAATTCATATACATCAATGGAAAATACTTTCAACATACCAGTCACAACATCGGGGGTACTTTCTTGGTCACCTCGGGATTGAAGAACATATAAGTGGTTCTTCATAGGAGCATCGAAATTTGAGCCACTAGGAGAGACTTGCTTACCTCTCTTCCTTGAACCTTAAAAATGGGACGATCTCATCAAGTGCCCACTCTTTCCACAACTATAGCAACCATCCGTGCCAACCAAGCACTTACCACCATGCTTCTTACCATAATTGGCACAAAAAGGTTTATTAATATAAGAACCACCACTATTGACTCTGGGAGAACTAGAGGAGCCTTGGTTGGAAGACCTTTTCTTGAATCTTGGTTTACCTTGAACCTCCAATCTGCCCTTGGAAGAATTCCCATCATCGGTCATTGGCCTCTTCACTTTTCTATTCACTTGCTTAAGATTTTGTTCCTCAATTTGTTCGGCATGAACAATAAGACATCAAATATTCATATTGAAATGAGAATTGACAAACGACATTCATTGACTACCAAGGCGGATATCCCTATAACAAATTTGTTCATCTTGGCCCTAGAGTCCGCCACTAAAGTTGGAGCGTACTTGGACAATTGGGTGAACTTAAGGCTATACTCATTTACATTCAAACCCCCTTGTTTAAGGTTTGTGAACTCTTGCATCTTTCTTTCCCTCAATTATAAGGAGGAAAACCTATCAAGGAAGGACAACTTGAACAATACTCAATTAGCCGGACCCACTCTTAAAGTTCTCTCCTCATTCCATTGCTCATACTAGACTTGAGCCACATATTTTAATTGATAGGCTACTAATTCCGCATTTTCTTGTGGAGACACTCCCATAGCATCAAGCACCTTAAACACTTAATCAATGAACCCTTTTGGGTCTTACCCCACTTTGGAGCCAAAGAAGGTAAGGGGATTCATTCTTGTGAAATCCCTAATTCCAGAAGCGGTTGTACTTGCATTGGGATTCCTTTGAACTCTAGCATCCCTAGTGACTTGAGTCGTTAAAACATGAGTCAATGTTTGGAGAAACGTCTTTATATTTACATCAGACATAGTCCCCACATCAATAGGAGCTTGAGGAATTTGAGCCTCTTGAGGGTCTTAGGGATCTCACTCATCTTGGGGCAGAACTCCCTCATTCAAAATATTCTCTTCCATTCTTCTTGTGGCAGCCCTTCTTGTAGTCATATCCTATATGCACAAGAAAGGGTTAGGAAAAGGACAACATAGAGTTAAAATCTAAGGCACAACTAAAGATTAATGAAAGAGGTGAAAGTTTGTAAACATCTTATAGCCTCTCATTCATAAGTGTGGTTAGCTTCACACTGATGAACAAGACTCTACTAGACGTGGTTCATGAGACATCATCCTAGAATCATTCTAAACCTTAAGCTCTAATTACTAAGTTTGTCACGACCCGAAGTTACCCCCTAGAAGTAACATGACATACTTGACCCCGAAAGAGTCTCATACAAACCCTTAGCATAATTATCATTACATAGAACATAAAATAATATGGAAAAAATAAAACTTTTACAATCGAAGTCAACTTCTTTTTCATATATGAAAATAGTAAACTAGACTTATATCATTCAGCACATAAAACCTTAAAGAGTACAAATAGGGTCATAAGCATTTTACATCAATAATGTCTCAAAGTAGACCTACAATAAAACTATAAAAAATGACATCTTTTCCTCAAACTTGAGGACTCGCAAAGCCAAGGGAATATTCAGCCAAAACTTCTTCTTGAAGTAAAGAAATAAGTCTCAACGACTAGAACCTACACTCATAGTATACGTGGAATAATGAGTTAGCACATAAAGTACTAAGTATGGAAACATGCATAAAAATCCTAAAAATATGCATAAAAGGGACATTTATTTGAAATCATGCATTTATCAAGTTTAAAAGTCATAATGCACACATAAGGAGAAGAATAAGTCAAAACATATCATAAGCAACCCCAAAGCCATAATAGTGCAATGCAAAGGCAAGATCCCATAACCTTACCAAATGCCAAGTACCACTTTTTGATTACCAACATCATACATATCATACCTTAACTTGTCATTCATAATCAATTTTCATAAATAAGGAAGCTTTCATATTCATACCTTATAGTAAGTAGAGTCATCCTTAACAATATCACATATCATACATACATAATTCATGAGTCTTCATAGCATAATAAAATCTTACTACAATCACCCTTGAAGCCTACTTGTGTAATGCATAAATGGAGTCCCATACCCCCACATGTACTAAGTAATACCCCTAGAGAAGTCATATTTATATTTCATGTTCTTATTGTGTTCATATTTTTATCATATAGGGAAATAAATCATTAACTGAAATAGACCATGTTGAACTAACATATTAGCTTTTAGGTGGATCCACTAGCTAAGACCTATGTGCGCACATAGTTATGGGATAAGAAGATGGCTACTAGAAACCCAAACTTTCTAACGTAAAAGGTCTCCATCTCATTAGATTTTTACTTTGGGAAGCCAGACTTCTAGCGTAAAAGCTTTGATCTCATTTCACATCCACTCGGTGCTAAGCACAACTCCCTTTAAAGTTCATATTTACCAAAGAATGCCCTAGGCAATCAACAACATATCATCATAATAGATCATTGATTCATTATGTGAGAATGTCCGTTCAACCTTAGAATCATTAACATGTGAGTAAACCTTTAACATCTTATTCATAGCATGTTCATGAGAATAACCTTTCAATTAGCACAACAAGCTTACCATATTCATAACATATCATACGTAGTCGTATGTAAAGATTAGGTGAAGCATGATCTTGCATCATTACCACAATTACACAATATTCATTGGATCTTCACTTCTAAGTGAATCACAAGCTTTAAACCCAACTCCTATAGAGGTGTACAATTTGGCCCTTCATAGGCCATGAACCATCATCAACCTAATATATACAATTACTACACATCATAGAAGGAATTTCATAATTTAATAGCTTAATTAACATAAACATATTCAATTTACATATTCTAATATCAACCAACCCAATTCAAATTTATACTTTATCAATTTGGGGTAGAATATGGGTCCATGTGGATTCATTATAAATCATCAATACTTCGTCAATCTACTCATAATTCACAATATCCAACCATAATTAAAAAATAAAATTTGTTTTGGAAGGAGACCCATGCCATAGGATGAAAACCCTAGATTTGGCCAATCTACAAATTTTGAAATTAAGAGTTGAAGGGCTTCATGGAAGGGAACTTTCCCATAAATCAAGACTCACATACCTTTAATCAAGCTTTGACCACGAATTGGAGTTGAGAAGATTGATTCTTGAGCTCTATTCATCAAGTTCTTGTTGTTTTTTAATGGAAGAACTTTAGAGAGAGAAATATTGAGATATGTCGGAGTGTTTCTTGAGTTTTATCTTTTAGTCTCTAGAAGTAACTCAAATTGAAGAAATTTAACTTTAAAAGGTTTATATACTAATGCGTCCACGATTTGGAGTCATATAAGGCTATATTTTGATAGGTTTAGTGTCCTCAAATGCATATTTTGTCTCTAAAGCTGATAAATTACCTTGAGCTTGATGTATTTTGACTTGGAGACAATGGCATGGACACAATCGAGCTAATTGGAACAAAGGAAGCTGAAAGAATGAAGAAATGAAGAACTGAAGATTGCCGAACTCGGCGATCCGCCAGAAGGTCTCATCCCCACCTTTTATCTTAGTGAGTTGGGCCATGTAGAAAAATATCAAATCAGCGGCGAAGAGGAGTAGTCGGCGTGTCGCCGAGCAGTTTTACTATGTCATCCAATGATCCAAAATGTGAAGATGTTGTAGGCTAACATATGACGAAGATAAATATACCAAATGGTGGATCACTGAATTGATTGGCGATCCCGACTAACTACGTCAAGTGGTCCTTCGCATCATAACTTATTGAAATCTATAAATACTCATTAATATTTTTAGCTTAGCATCGAATTTGATAGTTTTGAACAATAATTTTTAAACTAAGCTTCTATTTTGAGTTTTTGAGAGCTTTTGGGAAACTTTGCTCTTGAACCTTGGAGATTTAAAGATTCTCATCTTGAAAAAATTTGAAGTGGGTGGAATTTGTTCATCCTAGACTCTATTAAAGAGAATATAAATCATTCCTGGTTGATTTTATCTCAATTTGGCATCATTTTCTTCCTTTTTTCTATGTCTAGCTAAAACCCCAATTCTTGGAGTGTGGTTTTGTGGATATCAGTTAAATCTATTGTTCGGTGTTGCTTATTGTCGGTATACTCTTTGTTTAAATGTGATTTTTATTTAGTAGTTGTGTTTGAACTAAATGAGGTTGTAGTTGCAAATACAATTTCACCTTAGTATTTTTTGCTTGCTCGAGAGAGAGATTTTAAAACTAAGACTACTTAATTGATAGTCGGTGGTTATTGGGTCATCATAGGTTCATCTCAGGAGAGTGAATCCTAGTCAATCTCCCACACTTTCAGCTCAAGAGAGTAATTGGGCTAAGACAGAGGTTGTGCTTAAAAGCTGCAACTCGGTGTTCGAGATAAACCGAGTTGATTCGAGGTAAGTTGCTCAAGAAAGAATTTAGCCCCACTAAAGTCTAGCCTGGTTGCATATATTCAGCGATGTTCTATCAATAACAATTACCCTTTGGTATCTTTTATCTCAAATTCCGGTCACATCCCAAGAATCTCGTTTCCCAATTAGTTGTTAATTCGACCGCAAAACCCCCCATTGTTAATTGACACTTGTGTCACCCCCTCTAAATTACTATGTTTTTATTCAATAAAATATTGTAGCTATGACTAGCATGGGCTGACTTGTGCTTAGCTGAAATATTCTCAAAATCACTCCTTGTAGGAATGATCCCAACCCTTGGTTGGGTTATATACTGATTAACGACCGTCGACACTTAGTATTGGATGAAGTGTCTTTGATGACGTTCAGATCAAAATGGCACCGCTGCCGGGGAGTGGTGTCACTTGAGAATTTTTAGTTAAGTAGAAATTTTGTTTGTTTTAGTCAGTCTTAGTTTACTTACTTAATTTTCAGTTTTGTTTTGCCTAGTTGTGATCTGAAATAGAGGAGGTACATAGATAAAGTTTCCTCCATTGGACGTGATGATGTTAAGAGTCACATTCTCACCTTTAAGCAATCAGAAGGTGAACGGATTCAAGAATCATAGGCAAGTTTCAAAGAGTTGTTAGTTCAATACCCAAATCATGAAATGTCAGACATAGTCCTTGTGGACTATTTCTATAGAAATCTTGGTCCGGGAAACCAGAAGTTGGCTGATCAAATCATCCGGGAGGTCTGGCTGAACAGCCTTATGAGAAAGCAGTCCAACTGCTCGACCACATGGCTGAAAAAAAGTAGCAGTGGATAAGGACTTCTTGTTGGCCGCAATGATTACTCAGGTAGATGGGTTGGCAAAAAGGGTAGTAGAAATTAAGGTCCAATGCAAGAGGAAGGGTAAGTATTACATTATTATCATGAGCGTAGAAAACCTAAGCACAATGAGAGAAAGCTTGTTGAGGGAATGCTTTCAATCATCCTCCAAAAGGTCACTAAACAAGACATAATACTGGAAGAAATGAAGGAGAGCATTGAAGTGTT
This sequence comes from Solanum sitiens, assembly GCA_016801875.1. Taxonomy (NCBI): domain Eukaryota; kingdom Viridiplantae; phylum Streptophyta; class Magnoliopsida; order Solanales; family Solanaceae; genus Solanum; species Solanum sitiens. Next base: position 680,038 of record JABWTJ010000421.1, read on the forward strand.
AAATCAGATGGTTGGCTCTCATTCCAGATCTATTCGATTGCTTAAGAATTTTGTGACCTATGAGTTGCATCATCTTCTTCCAAACTAAGAGCACAGGGTCACCTAGTTGTACTAAGATCGACCCCAAAAAAAATGTGAATGAGGATAAAGTGTGTTGCGCCACGACGTTAACTAAGGCGTTTCTTGGAAGTAACCCAAGATTTTATTGCTATGTTGAAATAATGGTGATTTGATTATACATGGGATGCTTATAGTGACCAACGACACTAAATTGCGGTATGAATGTCTACTATCGTCGATAGTTTAGTGACCTGACTAAGGGTTGGGGTCATGTCCCAAGGGAGAGGTTTCGAGAAGATGTAGTTAATTAAAATTTCATTATAATTAGTCATTGATAAAGAGATTTATGAATAAAAACATTATAAATCAGGGGCCTGGCACAAAAGTGTCTAATATCGTTTAGGGGGTTTGTCACAAGTAAAGTAAATAGAGTAAAAATGCAAAGAAAATCAAGTATGGGGAGAAGTTCTTGGGGTGTGACCACAATATAAGTTGAGTTATGTAGTTGGGTACATTCTTTTGATAGAAAATTTGCAAGATAATAGTGACTAGGCTAAGCTTTAGATGAAAATAAGTTCCCTCTTGGGAAACTTACCATGTTTCAAATGCGTTAATCTCGGACACCCATTTGACGCATGAAGGCCAGCCTACACCTTACCCCACTCACTCTTACAAGCTTAGTTTTAGGATATGAGACTAGGGGTCACCCTCTCGGACTGAATCTCATGTTTACCCACTGCTTAGACCATCAGTCTAGCGGTCTTGGTTTCACGACCTTCCTCTCGGGCAAGCCGAAAACACATGGGTGAGTTTGTATTTGCAACTACAAACCCATTAAGTTAAACCACAACCACTAGGTGAAATCACAATTAAAATACATCAAACCTATCAGCATGCAAGACCCTACAAGAATATCTACTCGTATTTGCTGAATCACACCCCAAGAATAGGGGGTTTTAGCCACACATCAAGCAATAGAAAAATACACCTAAAATGATAATGAAATCAAATGGGTATAAGAAATTAAACCTTGATTTAAGCAAATGAAGAAGAATGGAGAAGACCCACTTCCGACTTGGGGAAGATAAAAACCTTCTTTCTTCAAGTCTCCCCAAAACCCTCTCCAAAATTGAGAGAAAATACAAAGAATATAATATTTTAAGATAAAAGCTAAGGAAAATATTCGTATCCCTAAAAATAATTAAGACTAGCATTTATAGCTTTTAGATTAAGTGTTGCGACAAACCATTCGGCGAGGTTAGTCGTGATCGCCGAATGACTCAATAAATTGCCCTTCTTTTGTCTCATTTCCGTTATGTTCTTGCCTTTAACATCTTCACAATCTAGACCATTGGTTGGTATAGCATTGCTTCGCAAAAATGTTCGGCAATGCGCCAACTTCTCCTTTCATCATCTTTATTTATCCACTTCCTTCATGGCTTCGCGTGCTGGAACAAAGGGCGGAGTACATACCTTTGGCGACTCGCCAAATGCACTTGGAGAAGCTCAGGCTTCAGCTTTTGCATTCTTTTTACCCTTTTTGTTCTCTTTTGCTCGTAAGTGTCCATGCTTGCAGTAAAACTTTAAATACCTGAAACTTAAGAGTTTCATTACATATTGAGACTAAATAAGAGAACACTATTTCTAAAAAAATAAATCCCTAAATGAGTCCAATTTGTGGACTCAATAACATGTTAAATTGAGGAAAGTGTAGAAAAGCGCAGGTTGGCGAGCTGAAGATCCAGTTGGCATATTTTTGAAATGATTGGCGATCCTACTTTTGTCCACTGTTTGGACCTCTACATCAACTTGAAGTCTTGTAAAACTCAAAGAGGTAAATGTCTACTCGGCGTGTTGCCAAGTGATTAGGCGATCAGATTAACATCGCAGAATGGTAAAAAGCTGGATGGTTTATTTAAGGGCCAAATTTTCTCACTTCCACTCATTCTCCTCTTTCCAATCTCGCACCCTTTTTAGTAATTTGAATACTTCCATATTTTCTAAGTATTTTTAGTTGAGTTGTGCTCAGATTTGGATTGACGCCTAGCATCTCAATTACAGCTTAATAGACACTTAAGGTTAATTTCCAAGCCCTAATTTTCGTTTATAAAAAATTGTACTCAAATGCAATTAGATTACTTTGTTGATGTTTGTTGAGTCTCTCTGGTAGGATTAGAATCTTTGTTTGCCTGTTGGATTTGTTAATGTTTCCCATACAGAGTTAAATAGTTGATTACTAAAAATTGTGTTTAAAATGGATGAAAAATCATTAGTTGTGCATGAATGTCATTGGGTCTAAGCTTAATTTGAGTTGTGCATTCCTAAATTTTTTTGGGGGGGTTGCAGGGTGAATTTAGAAAGTTGGGTGGAAAATGGACACGTTGGGATGTTTGGCGAGCTAGATCGAGCTTGCAAACCATTCAACGGTTCGCCTAAAGTCCCAAGCTCGCCTTTAATTTAATGCTAAATGTGATGTTGAATTCTGTAATTTTTGGTGAGAAGCCTGATTCACTGAACGCATTTGGTGTCTTGCTGAAATTTAATCCGATGTGCTTTGTGCTCGGCGAATCACCCAAGTAGTTGCGCGATTCTCCAACTGGTTTGGCGAAATGTTTCTGCATATGAACTTCCATGATTTTATTGGAATACTTTTTAACTTTTTCTTGAAGCTTTGCAGATATGGCTAGACCAAAAGTAGATAGAAGAGATATGCCACCCGACAAATAAGAGAAAAAATTGCAAGATGAATAAAAATGCAACAAATCCTCCTCCAACAACTGATAATAAGGACAAGAAGCCCAGTGACACTAAGAGGACTAATCCCCGGAACCCTCTTATTCCCTTGTGGAGATGTGGATTCTTCATAACTTTAGATTTCTTTTTGGCATCTCATGACTTGGACAATTTCAGTAAGTTAATTGCCGTTGAATCTTCTGAAGTAGCTCTACGGCTATTATCCAATATCAGGCTGACACATCGGGCACTGATGCCCAGACAGATGGAACGACTATGTAGAAAAGATTTTTCTTTATCTCTATCACTGTCTTTCTTTATTTTACTTTTGGATTTTTCTTATTTACATTTGAGGACAAATATTTTTTCGATTATGGTGGGGTGAGGCCCACCTTGTGTGCGACTATTATTGTTTGATGTTTTGTTGATACATTTGGGTTGTTCTATTTAAAATTGTGTTTTATACTGCCTTGTGTGGATGTTTAATCTTGGCTCCTTATGTTTTAAATTGCAAATATTTTGACATGTCCGAAAAAAAAGTTTTTTTTCCGCCACCTCTTGCATATACTTGAATGTGATTGTTCTTAGGCAAATTTGAGTCTCGATTTGATTATGACTTGGATAGTGATTGCAATCGAACGAACATGAATGTGCGGCTACAATGAGGCCAAATGAAGTTGCATAGACAATGTGTGAACTTCTTGCATCTCGTTGTTATTAGCCAATTATCAAATTGAGATTCTTGTTATGAACATTGCACACTTGCGAAAGCGTGGAGTCTTTTTTGACTTTAGTGTCAATGCCTTGTGTGATAAGCTTACTGTGAACCATGTATGATGACACTTAGAATTTTTCCTTTTAGTTTGGTTTGACTAAATGGCATGAACTCATTATATGATCTTAGGCATCGTTGAAAGAGTGTGAACCAATTTGACAAATACCTCTTTTATGGCTTATCTTGTGAGTGTGCGAACCTCTTTTGAGAACCCCTTGAGCCCTACCTTTCTTTGGAAGAAACTTGATGATAACATGACCTCTCTTAACCCTCTACCTATAATCCTCTTGATTTGTGGTTGATTGAATAGCCAACTTAGGCCAAAAGCCTAAGTTGGAGGTATGGTGAAAAGAGAAAACAAGTCAAAGAGTGCAAGAAAAGTCTCTCTTGACCCATGGTGTTGAGAAAAATGGAATTCCTCCATACAAAAAAAAAGAGAAAGAAAGAGAAAAAAAGAAAAGGATGAAAAAGAGAAAGTCATGGAATAAAGTTACAAAAGTACAAAAAGAAATGGGATTTTCCGAACAATCCATGGAAAGTGAATAAAGGTATGACTTATGAGCACAAAAGAAAATTATGAAAGAAAGAGAAATGAAGTATTACGAGCACCACATTTCATGAGGATAAAATTCACTGAGCCTAAATGACCATACCTATACACCCAGCCCCGTTACAAGCCTTGAAAAACTTTTTCATCTTGAGTGAGCTTAAACAAAGGTTGATTGGAAAATACGAGCAAATCTATGAGTTAATTCATGCATTGTGTTCATCTTTGTGAGTGTGAGCATTGAAATTGATCCCAGAGCACGAAGTTGTGAATCATTGTGTGTCAATATAAAATTATTTTTTATGTGAGGGAATTTGATCACTTTGGTTGAGCTAAACTTTCATTTGAAGCAAGTATCGTGATCTTGAAAATCTTCGATTAATAGTGTGTCACAACTTGAGTCTTTGAGTGGACAATTGATCCTTGCTGAGTAAGTTAAGTCTTTTTGTATGCATTCATGATTGAGTCTTCTGTAGCACTGTTTGAGACATCCTTTTTGAACTGTTGAACTTGAGTTTTACTTGAGGACAAGCAAAATTTTAAGTTGAGGGTGTTGAATGAGTCCACGATTAGGACTCATTTAGGGATATATTTTAATAGGTTTAGTGTCCTCAAATGCATATTTTGTCTCTAAACTGAATAAATACCTTGAGTTTCAGATATTTAGACTTAGAGACAAAGGCATGGACAAAATCGAGCTAAAAAGAACAAAGGCAGCTGAAAGAACGAAGAAATGAAGATTTGAGGATCGGAGAACCCGTTCGGCGTGTCTCGAAAAGGTCTCATCCTCGCCTTTTGTTATAGTGAACTAAGCTCTGAAGGAAATGATCAAATAGGCAGTGAAGAGAAGCAGTCGGTGTGTCGCCGGGCAGTTCTGACGAAGTAGTACTATGTTTCCTAATGATCCAAAATGCGAAGATATTGTAGGATAACGCAAAACTGTGATAAATATACCAAAGGGCGGATCTCCGAGTTGATCGGCGATCTTAAACAACTGCGCCGAGTGGTCTTTCGTAGAAAACCTTTTGAAAACTATAAATACGCATTCATATTTTTAGCTTATCATGGAATTCGATAGTTTTGAACAGTAAATTTTAGACTTAGCTTCTATTTTGAGTTTTTGAGAGCTTTTGGGAAACTTTGCTCTTGAACCTTAGAGATTTGAAGACTCTCATCTTGAAGAAATAAGAAGTGGGTATTGGAAATTCTTTATCCTAGACTCGATTCAAGTGAATATAAATCATACCTAGTTGATTTTATCTCGATTTGGTATCATTTTCTTCCTTTTTTCTATGTCTAGTTGAAACACCAATTCTTTGGGTGTGATTTTATGGATATGAGTTAAATCTATTGTTAGGTGTTGCTTATGTTGGTATAGTCGCAGTTTAAATGTGATTTAATTTAGTAGTTGTATTTGAACTAAATAAGGTTGTAGTTGTATATACGATTTCACCTTGGTGTTTTTGGCTTGCTCAAGAGAGGGGTTTTAAAACTAAGACTACTAAATTGATAGTCGGTGGTTATTGGGTCATCATAGGTTCATCTCAGGAGAGTGAATCCTAGTCCCTCTCCCACACTTTCAGCTCAAGAGAGTAATTGGGCTAAGACAGAGGTTGTGCTTAAAAGCTGCAACTCGGTGTTCGAGAGAAACCGAGTTGATTCGAGGTAAGTTGCTCAAGAAAGAATTTAGCCCCACTAAAGTCTAGCCTGGTTGCATATATTCAGCGATGTTCTATCAATAACAATTACCCTTTGGTATCTTTTATCTCAAATTCCGGTCACATCCCAAGAATCTCGTTTCCCCATTAGTTTCTCTTGTTTTTACAGTTTTTTAGTTGTTAATTCAATCGCAAGACCCCTCACTGTTAATTGACATTTGTGTCACTCCCTCTAATTTACTATGTTTTTATTCGATAAATTCTTGTAGCTATGATTAGCATGGGCTGATTTGTGCTTAGTTGAAATTTCTCAAAACCACTCCATGTGGGAACGATCTCAACCCTTGGTTGGGTTATATATTGATTAACGACCATTGATGCTTAGTATTGGATGAAGCGTCTCTGATGACATTTAAGATCATATACTTGTTAGGAAAAGAGTGTGAAAGTGTTGGTTCATATTTTGGAGGGATTTCTCAAAGACCCTAATTTAAACTTGAAAAATCTCTTAGGTCACATTGGAGCTTGCCCTCTGGCCCTCCTTGGCTCGCCAAGGGCACTAGGAGACTCACCTAATGGGATGTTGGTTTGCCTAAATTCCAGTAGGCCACCAAAAGGGGCATCTCAGTAGGCGATAGTGGGGGTCTATAGGCATCACCCATCCAACCAGTGAGCCATGACTTAGCCCACACAAAATTCCAGAATCTCAGCCAAGGGGACAACGTACTAGGCGACCCCAAGTGCATTTTGGCGCCTTGAAAAGTCACTTGGGAGATCATTTTGCCGCATTGCCAACCAAGCCCAAAGAAAAACAAGTTCTCCTTCATTCTTCCTTGGAAGCTTAGGGTCTTGCCCACTCCCTAGGATCGACAACTCCATATGCTAAAATTTAGGTTAGTCTATAAGATCACTGGGTGTCGGACGTGCCTTGACATTCAACCACTAAACCATTCATTATACGCACACAGAGTTTCATCTATGACTCTAATCCTTAAAAATCAAACTCTAGAACCCTAGCTCTCGGCTCTAGTTTAGTCTACTATTTTCCCGGTTGTTACATACACGTCATTTTTCTAACAAATTATCAGTGTATCTAGTTAATGCTTCAGTTTAAGTCATGTTATCCTATTGATTCCTATTTTGTTATAATAATATCCTACACAGTCGACTTACCATTCACACAAATATAAAACAAACACAAAAATTTGGAGGGATATCAATTTCATTACTATCATCATGCTTTTGTATCTACTCTACTTTTACAATCAACATCATAAAATGTCAGTTTAATAGAATTAAATAGTCATTGCGGAAAAAGAACACAGGTAAGAAAACCCCAAGGCATAGTTCGAGTCTTAAGTTTATTCAGACTTCACCCTTCACACTCTTAATAGATTCACCCCACCCCAACAAAAAATAATGTGTAATGTCCCCAATGCACGAAAAAATAAAGATTTGAAGATGAAGACATGTGGCACCTAAGTGCCAAAGAACTAGACAAAGGCATACGGGTTTGGTTTGTGGGGACCCCGGCGCAACAATGTGCACATGTGTACTAGTCTGTGGGATCCCATCATTAATTTCCTTTGAAACAATCTAAGGAGTACCATCAGTAGTTCCCCCGTAGTAGATGCTATGGCTGCCTGGTGTCATCGTCTCTCTGATCTCAAATCTTTTTCAACTATAGAATATCGTAAAAGTGCCTCAATTTCATGTTGCTCTCTCTTTCATGCATGCTCCTCAACACCCATGTCAATACCAGCCTCATTCTGCATGCTCTTTCCAATCATACAAGGGGGTGTGCATCACCAAAATAATACCATAAGAACCTCATCTCCAGCCTTCGTAGGTGAAGGATAATGTAACATCTCAAAAATTTCTAAGTAAAGACTCGAACCATTCTTCATTTACTTGTAGGGTCATATAGAGTGATTCTTAAATTGTCCATATGTGTAAAGGTAAATTATTTAGTATGAGAATGATTTTGGATATCAATTAAGGTCACTGGACACTCTTAGCACAAAGTAGAGTTGAAAGTTTCCTTATCGATTAAGTTTTGATGTAAGATTCTACTATGTTCAACTTTAAACAATTATATCTCTTAGAATATAAAGAGTTATGTGTCCCTTAACCTATAAAATAATGTTATTTGAATCTACTTTTCAACGACACTAATTTCAAAACAAATTGATCTTTGAGTAAAAAGTTATGACAATTTTAGTAACCTAATACGGTGCTACTATAAATTAGACGATGGGAAAACATTAAAAAGGGTTGCTTTTGTCTTTTTACCTCTACGAAAATCCTTAACGAATTTCTTGACTCATTAGAGACCCAAAACAATCACATTTTCATCTCTTTATCCATCATTCTCTTCTCTCTAAATCCTAAAGCAAAACTCTAAGGGATAATCAAAGTAGAATACTCAATTCAAGATTCTTTCAATCTTTTTCAAGATTCTTCTTCAAGATAAGTCCTTCGCCAATAATTTGATTCTTTCCAACTTGAATTCCTCCATACAATTATGAATCATTAATATAAATTTTAATTCTTAGCCATATAAATTTGAAAAAGTAATTCAAGAATATTAAGAAAAGCTTTCTTGATTCTTTTCCTTCAAGCTAGGGTTTCAAGGTTTCTAATTGTAGACACGTCAAATTTGACCAAACCTAAGGTCATAGACCATTTTTAGTACATAAATATTATTTTTCTATAGAAATTAGATTTTTTCATTTATCTTAAATATTTGAAATAGAGTTGCATTATTAGTGTAAGTTTTGTTATAAAGAAAAGAAGTTACAAAAATATATATTTTCTTTTAATTTAGATTTACTAATTAAACTAGAGTTTCTTAATTATATTTTTTAATTAGTCATTTAGTATTTTTTAATATAATTTATTAATTCAAAATTATCAATATGTTATAAAACTACAGAATAATAAGAAGAAAATAGAGAGAAGAAAAGACTTATTATTTCTCTTGAGGTATGATTTTACAATAAAGAGGACCCCTCTATTTATAGGTAAATATAACATGGTATCCAAGTGGGACTCTTAACCATATCCTAAAAGGACTCTACATGATAGACATTCACTATGATACAAGTACTTTATAACACTCCCCCCTGAATGTCTGATTCATAAATGATATGCCTCGTCAAAAACCTTCCTAATAAAACTTTAAGAAAAGAAAAACTCTAGTGAAGGAAAAGAGTACATATCTATTAATACACATCTAGATTTCCTCATAAAAACCTTACAAGGAAAATCCAGTGGGACAAAACCTCGTAAGGGAAAAAGAGTACAACGCGTATTAACTCCCCCTAATGAGAACATCAATCCAGAGACTTGAATGTTCGCATTCCAAGCTTGTGTACCATCTTCTTGAAAGTTGCAGTTGGTAGAGACTTGGTGAATAGGTCACCCACATTGTCACTTGAACGAATCTGTTGCACATTTATATCATCATTCTTTTGGAGTTCATGTGTATAAAAAAGTTTTGGTCAAATGTGTTTTGTTCTATCTCCTTTTAAGAATCCTCCTTAAGTTGTGCTATGCATGTTGCATTATCTTCATATAAAGTAGTGGGTACTTTATCACACTCCGAACCATATTTCTCTCGAATGAGATGTATCATATGCCTTAACCACACACATTCTCTACTTGCTTCATGAATAACTATTATCTCAACATGATTAGATGAAATGGCTACGATGGACGGCTTTGTAGATCTCCAATATATGACATTTCCCCCACATATAAACACATAGACTATTTGGGATCGAGCTTTGTGTGGATCACATAAATATTCTGCATCAACATAATCAACAAAATAGGGGCTATAATTATTAGAATAAAATAAGCCCATATCAATTGTCCCTTTAAGATATCGCAAAATGTGTTTGATCCCATTCAAATGTCTCCTAGTAGGAGCAAAACTATACCTTGCTAACAAATTAACAACCAAAACTATATCAGGCCTTGTAATATTAGCAAGATACATTAGTGCACCAATTTCGCTAAGATATGATACTTCAGAACCAAGAATTTCCTCATTCTTTTCTTGAAGTTGGAATGAATCTTATTCAGATCAAGTGAACGAACAACCATCGGAGTACTTAATGGATGCTCTTCATCCATAAAAAATCTTTTCAACACTTTTTCGTGTAGGCAGATTAATGAACAAAAGTACCATTTGTCAAATGCTCAATTTGCAAACCAAGACATAATATTTTTCTTCCAAGATCTTTCATCTCAAATTCGTTCTTTAAATAATCAATTGCCTTTTGAAGCTCTATTGGAGTTCCAATCAGATTTATGTCATTAATATAAATAGCAAGTACAACAAATTCCGATATTGTTTTCTTTATAAAGACACATAAACAAATTGCACCAATTGTATAACGTTTCTTAATTAAATACTCACTAAGACGATTATACCACATGCGTCCAGATTGCTTCAAACCATATAATGGTCTTTGCAATTTAATTGAATACATTTCTCGAGATTTTGAATTACATGATTTAGGCATCGTAAATCCTTCAGGAATTTTCATGTATATCTCATTATCAAGTGATCCATAAAGGTAGGTTGTAACCTCATCCATCAAATGAATTTCAAGTTGCTCATGGACTATGAAACTAATGAGATAACGCGATGTTATTGCATCCATAACGGGTGAGTATGTCTCTTTATAATCGATACCAGGCCTTTGTGAAAAATCCTTGTGCCACAAGACGTGATTTATACCTTTTTATTTCATTTTTCTCATTTTTTTCGCACAAAAATTCATTTACAACCAACAGATTTAATACCATTAGGTGTTTGAAATATAGGTCCAAAAACTTCGAGCTTGGCCAGTGAATTCAACTCTAATTGAATTGCTTCTTGTCATTTTGGTCAATCATTTCCTTTTCGACATTCTATATCAGATTGAGGTTCAAGATCCTCATTATTTTGCATGATATTTGTTGCAACATTATATGCAAAGACATAATCAATCACTATTTTTGGTCGATTCAGATAAGTTTCAACATCTCTTATATTTATGTATAGTTCATTATTTCTTTCATGAATATCAGAATTATTCAAATTTTGAACTTTCATATGAGATTTTTTCATACTGTAATCTTGGTATTTAATCTTTCTTTTTCTAGGATTTTGATCCTTAGAACCCAACGGTCTATTACGCTTTAGGCGTGCTTTTAACTCATTAGCTATGACACTAGTGGATGATCCTATAGGGACATCAATTCGAATTGGGATATTCTCTGCAGGAATATGTGATTCAGTAATCTTTTTTAAATCTATAAATGCGTCTGGCATTTGATTTGCAATTTTCTGCAAATTAATAATCTTTTATACTTATTGCTCACAACTAGAAGTATATGGATCAAGATGAGACAATAATAAATTTTCCATAAACTTTTTTGTTTTATTTCACTATTCTCTCCCTCTAATTTTGGGAAAACAGTCTCATCAAACTGACAATCTGCAAATCGAGCAGTAAACATGTCTCCAGTCAATGGTTCAAGATAGCGAATAAGTGAGGGTGATTCAAACCCAACATATATTCCTAATCTTATTTGTCGGCCCATCTTAGTGAGGTTTGGCGGTTCCACAAGCACATGTACAACACATCTGAAGATTCTTAGATAATATATATTAGGTTCTTGACCCATAACCAATGGAGAAATCTTATGATAATTTTTCGGTCTAAGACGAATAAGTGTTGCAACATGTAAAATTGGAGAAACTCTATGATGATTTATTGATGTTGACATTTTTTAATTTAAAGGATATTCTATATATTTTAAAGATACTATAATTTTCTATTTTCTCTTTTCTCTTGATAATATGTGCTTATAATAACAAAAATATTTTATTACATTTAACATTATAAAAATTATTATTTCTCCATTGTTAAAATTTAATATTAATGAAACATCAAAAATTTCTACACAATAGGTTCAATTTTTAATGTCAAGCAGTGAAAATTGAATTATTGTATCAAAAGTTGATTGGGGCACTTAGTCAAAATGAATTCTATTTTGACCGTTACCTTTTTCGTTACTATTTTCTCATACACAGAAATACTAATAAAATGTATTGTATATAGAATGATTTTCAAAAGAGTACTTAGTTTCTATTTTTGATTATCGATTATCGAATAATCAAAATTAAATTTTAAAAATATCAAACTTTTACCTCTAATGAATTATTTACCATATATATGAGTAACATCACCGAGTCATTCGGATGTCTTAATTGACCTATGACTTCAAATTTATAATGTTATGACTTGAAAGTGAAGATCTAACCTATACACGAGATTTCTTTAAAAATTAACATGTCAAATACTAAACCAATCATGAACATGAAAAAGTCATAGAATTCCTCCCTACTTCCACCCTCCCATCCATCCCGAGTAGAGATCTTCTTCACCAAAACACTATTTCTCTTCTTGGATTCTTCCTCTTCTACCGTAACTTATCTCTCTCTTTTAAATCACTTTTTTCTTTGTTCCATCATTGATAATTAAATTGAAGGATAAAAGAGAAATATGAAGAGAAGAACAAGGGTAGTGAAAATTATGAATTATAAAGATGTTGGTTGTGGAGTGTTAATAGACGAAATAATATCATTATTGTTGGTAAAGCAAATGAGTACTTCTAGATCTGTAAAATTACTAAATTCTTCAATATATTTTTGAAAATTATAGTTATCACTCAATTATTCAATTGATATACTTTGTGTGTACTAAATAATCAAGTATATTATTGAGGACCTGAGACTGGAATGATATTGTGATGGATAAGGTGTTGGTACGACAAAATAGAGAAAACAAAGAGAAGTTATCATTTTTCTCGATGAATTGTTAATAAGTTTTAAGAAAATAATCATAATTTTTATGCATATACATCATAATATTTTCAATCGAAATCGTCATATACCTCATGATCTTTCAAATGATTTTCTTCAAGTAGGCCCTCAGATGAATTTACTGAAAAATAATTGGTGATGATAATGAATTGAAGAAAAAGCACACGAAAAGAAGAAGAATAAAAGATTTTTCAAAAAAAAGTGGAGCCCATGACTTTTCTATTATATTGAAGAGACAGTTTTAAGTTTTTCAACAAGTATGTTTCTTGATTAACTTATTTAAAAATATGGATACTATGGTCATTTATCCTATATCAATTTTTTTAATAATGGGTATTATGGTCATTTATCGTATCGAACTAATCTGTAATAACAGGCAATATACACGTCTTGTATTTACTTTGGAGTAGGCACGTAGAAATACATTGGCTTTAACTTAAATATTATATATCTCTTCTTCTCTGTTTAGGAAAAGAAAGTGCAAGTATAAGGTATAGTGGTGTTGTTGTATCAGATAAATTTATTATCTTGTATCATTGATTCAATTTTTTGTAATCTTTTTGTCACGACCCGAATCTACACCCTAGATGTGTCCGACACCCAATGACCATTTTTGGCCTTGAGCGTACCTTTGACATGGCTTAATTAACTCAGCGGAAGACTTAACACAAGATATAATCTCAAGAAATAACTTTAAGAAAAGTAATTAGCCAAAGTGGCAACCCAGGTCTTAATCAATTACAACTGAATGGAAATACTAAGAAAAACTAATATCATCTGTCTATGAAGCCTCTAATATAAAGACAGATGTTGGGACAAGACCTCCAGTCATACTAACAACTTAATACTAAAAAATAGCTAAAACTAAAGATGTCCTCCGGAGTGAACGGAGACTCACCAACTAACTCTGAGCTACTCACTAGATCAACGCTACACTGAATTCTGATCCTAGTTACATGCGTCTTCATCATGATACGATGCAGGAAAACTGGCATTAGTACATTGAATGTACGGGTATGCAAGTTGGAATTCTAAAACAACACTTGAGCTGGAAAAGAGTAAGAAGGAACTCTTACCTTGGCTCTGTTCAACCCATAATTTACTAACTCAATTCAATATGATGCATTTGTAAAAGTAAGTGCAATATAAAGAAAAGTTGACTGAAAACATGTTGTAACTCTGAATGTATACGTCGATACTATTAACCTCTGAGATGTATGTAAAAATACAAACAACTTATGTATATAAAAATACAATAACTTCTGTGGGAGCTTCTCTAACCAACAACCATCACTTAAGAGTTATACTGATGATACAACAATACTCAGCCCACGTTGCCTGGCCATCCTAACCTTGCCAGAGTATAGGACCTGAACTGCCTAATGGATTCACTAGTATACCGTGAAAAGAGTTCATCTAAAGATTATGACCCTCTTCTACCCATGCTGGCTAAATGGTTTTCATGGAGACTTGAGTTAATATGAACTCGCATCCCCACATCGGTGCTTAATAATACTCCCAAAAATATACTGGCTCTTATGTTTTTAAAACTTTTCAATTCTGTTGAGATTAGTGCTCAATCCTTAGCTTTAAAAGCTCTCTTGGAAATCATAGTTTCCCCTGTTTGCTTCATTTTATAAAGTTATTACTTCTGTCTGAAAACTAGCCCGAAGGCTCATTACTTGTTTTAATGTAAAAACATTTGTATCTCTTAGGAATTACTTAGTCCCCTTAAAACTTTTTAGAATGAACTCAACTCTTTACTCTTTCTTAACTTGTAGCTTGAGTCTTAAAACAAAGAAAAATGTTCGCTAAAGACTCTTGAAAACATTAGGAACTCACTTTGACTTGTTTCTTAACTGTTAGAGTTGACTCTTAACTCTTTTGACTTTGATCTTAACTTTCCTTGAATTCGATTATGGATTCAAGCATCTCATGTTTATGGATGATTTCATGATGTTTAGATGTACCTTAAGGTGTTGCAATCAACCAAGGAACGAGGGTACATCACTTAGGAACTAGTACGAAAAGATAGGGAAATAATGGGGTCTCCAGGTGACCTTGTCTCTCTAAGAGGCGCGACGCGCCAGAGTCTGACAAAAAGACTCTGTATGAGGCGTGCCGGGGCTTGTCAGACCAAGTGTGCCCTGAGGGGCTCTGGCAGGCATATCACACGTGATTTCCAACTTTTCTTCTACAATTTTCATCTCTAACCCTCCTAAACTTCCATGGATCTTTCTCCAAACACTTAGGATCACTAGTATTCTCAATACTCAATAGTTCAGACTCGTAAAAACATCCCAAAAACACGAATCAAACAACTAAAGGTATACGACAAATAAACCATCAAGAATTCAACGATTATTCATCAAGAACTTCAATATTCATCATTCAATCTACTCTAATTGCACTGAATTAAATATGTTATTGTGTGGGTAGAAGAATCCAACATAGAAATATCTCGCATACCTACATAGGGATAACCCCCGATGAATTCCACTCGTGAAACCTTAGCGTTCTTGAAGAATTCTTAATCTTCCTCCTCTCTTCTCTTTTCTCGCAAGCCCTAAGCATATTTAACTTTTCTAAAACTGAATTACGGCATAGTTTTACCCCTAATAAACCCTTAAAACGAATTAGGAAATACTAGAGTGAAAATACTACTTTTTCCTTACTAAAATCCGGATTGGACTTTCCTCAATCCAACAACCCAAATTCTGAAAGACATATATTCCTCATACGACATCAAAATAGAGAAACTTGACGCCGTTGGAAAGATCTTCCCAAGGGTTTTTCAACCATATAAAGAATTGACCCTAACTTCTTCTGAGCTAGAAGTTATGGTCGTTTGAAAACGACCAAAACTCACTTTTTAAACTTAGGAAATTTTCGAGATTTTCTCCTTTATTTCCAAAAGTGACTATTTTTGGTTTCTTGGATTATGCCTAGCTATTTTGAGTTACGAGATGTTACAATATCTCCCCCTTGGGAACATTCGTCCTCGAATGAGAACTCTTTCACTAAGCTAAGGGTAGTAACATCATTTCAGGACTTCAACAAACAAAAGCAAGTAATAACAGGCTTACATATAGTCTTATAAAGTGCTAAGAAGAGAATTTATTACCTTGATCTGTATTCCCTATGGATTCAAAGAGATGTGGATATCTCTTCCTCGTATTCTCCTCAGCTTCCCAAGTTGCTTTTTCAACAAATTGGTTTATCCAAAAGACCTTAACTGATGCAACTTCTTTAATTCTCAACTTGCGAACTTGACAATCTAAAATTTAAACCAGAATCTCATCATAGGATACATTATCCTTAATCCCAACATTCTCAGTTGGTATAATCAATGAAGGATAACCCAAGTACTTCTTCAACATAGAAATATGGAATACCGGATGAACCGTTGCTAACTCTTGGGGTAGCTCCAATTCATAAGCTACTTTGGAGATTCTGTAAGGACCAATATACCGGGGACTCAGTTTCCCCTTCTTACCAAACCTCATAACATCCTTCATGGGTGAAACTTTCAGATACACCCAATCATCCACCTCAAACTCTAACGACCTTCTCCTAACATCTATGTAGGACTTTTGGAGACTCTAGGCCATTTTCAATCTCTCTTGAATCACTTTCACCTTCTCCATAGTTTGGTGAATTAGATCTGGCCCTATAAACCCTGCTGCACCAACTTTGAACTATCCAATTGGAGATATGCATCTTCTCCCATAAAGATCTTCATATGGAGCCATTTGGAAGCTTGAATGGTAACTATTGTTGTAAGTGAACTCAGTGAGAGGTATGCGATCATCCCAATTCCCTTTGAAGTCGATCACACAAGCTCTCAACATATCTTCTAGGGTCTGGATAGTACGTCTGCTTGTCCATTTGTCTGAGGATAAAAAGTAGTGCTTAAGTTCACCTTTGAACCCAAACATTTCTCGAAACATTTCCAGAACTGTGCAGTAAATTATGCACCTCTATCTGAAGTAATGGAAACTAGAACTCCATGAAGTCTTAGCACTTCTTGAAGGTACAATTCAGCATAATCCTTGGCCGAATAGGTAGTCTTTACCGGCAAAAAGTGGGCAGATTTTGTCATTCTATTGACAATTACCCAAGTAGAATCATGTTGCCTGCGAGATCTTGGCAAGCCTATGATGAAGTCTATATTAATCACCTCCAACTTCCATTTAGGAAGTTCTATAGTCTAAGTCAAACCTTCAGGCCTTTGGTGTTCTACTTTTACTTGCTGGCAATTTGGTCACTTGGCAACAAACTTAGCAATGCCCTTCTTCACACCTTTCCACCAATAAACCTCACTGAAATCGCTGTACATCTTTGTGGAACCCGGATGAATGGAATATCTGGAGTTATAAGATTCCTCCATGATCTTCTCTTAGAGTCCATCCACCCTAGGTACACACAACCTACCTTGAAACTTTAGCACATCATCTCCCCCTTGTTCAAAAGCTAATACTTTTTGCTAATGAACATTTGCCTTCAAGTCAAACAAAATGGGATCTTGTTCTTGCTTTTATTTCACCTCTAACACTAATGATGACTCAGCTCCATTGGTCACCACTATTACTTCTTTTTGTGGAATCCGTAAGTCTGACTCCCATGCGAGCAAGTCTGTGCACATCTTTAGCTAACTCAATCTTTTCTTCTTCAACATGGGTGGTACTCCCCATGGATAACCTGCTCAAGGCATCAAAAACCACATTATCCTTACCTGGATTGTAAAAAATACTCATGTAATAATATTTGAGTAATTCTAACCACCTCCTATGTTTGAGATTTAGCTCATTCTGAGTGAACACATATTTGAGGCTCTTTTGATCAGTGAATATGTCAACATGAACACCATATAAGTAATGACGCCATATCTTCAAGGTGAAAATTACAGCAACCAATTCTAAGTAATGAGTTGGATAATTCTTCTCATGAACTTTCAATTGTCTGGAGGCATAAGTTATAACCTTGCCATTTTGCATTAACTCACATTCCAAACCAACTCTTGATGCATCACAGTACACCAGAAAACCTTGAGTACCCTTTGGTAAGGTCAAAATCAAAGCAGTAGTTAGTCTTTTTTCAACTCTTGAAAGCTTTTCTTACAAGCTTCGGACTATTTAAACTTGACTGTTTTATGAGTTAACTTGGTTAAAGGAGACGAGATAGATGAAAACCCTTCAACAAATCTCCTACAATAGCCAGCCAAACCCAAGAAACTCCTTATATCTGTTGGAGATATGGGTCTAGGCCTGACTTTGAACTGCTTCTATCTTTTGGGTCTCAACTCTAATCCCATCACCGGAAACTATGTGGCCCAAGAACGCCACAGAACTTAAGCCAAAACTCACACTTGGAGAACTGGGCATATAACTCCCTGTCTCTCAAAGTCTGAAGAATTATCCTGAGGTGACTAGCATGATCTTTTTCATTGCTTGAATTAATCAGTATGTCATCAATGAAGACAATGAAAAATAGATCTAAATAAGTTTTGAAGACCCTGTTCATAAGATCCATAAATGTTGCAGGTGCATTTGTCAAACCAAATGACATAACCAAAAACTCATAATGCCCATATCTTTTTCTAAAAACAGTCTTTGGAATGTCACATTCCCTAACCTTCAATTGATGGTAGCCTGATCTGAGATCAATTTTTGAGAAGCAAGAAGCACCCTGAAGCTGGTCAAAAAGATCATTTGACGGTAGTCTATACACATCCTAAGGGAACCAATTCTTTCTTACAAACAAGATTTAAGCGCCCCAAGGTGAGACACTTGGTCGAATAAAACCCTTGTCTAACAAATCTTTCAATTATTCTTTTAGCTCTTTTAACTCTATAGGTGCTATTTTGTATGGTGGAATAGAGATAGGACGAGTATCTGGAATAATGTCTATGCCGAAGTCTAATTCTCTCTCAAGAGGGACTCTGGGTAAACCATCAATAAAGACTTTTGGGAACTCTTTTGCTATAGGAATTGACGGAAGGTACCTCAACATTTGAGTCATTAACTCGGACTAAATGATAGATACACCCCTTTAAAATTAAATTTTTTGCCTTAACGTACGAAATAAATGACCCTTAGGCACTGCAGAACTACTACTCGACTTTATGACATGCTCATTAGGAATCTGGAACTTGACAACTCGAGTTCTACATTCTATTCACACATAACAGGCATGGATCTAGTCCATACCTAGAATGACATCAAAATCTACCATTAAATCAGCCCTAGTACTTTTGTAACTGGCGGAAACAGGACAATCAGGATAGACTCTTTCTACTAGAATGGATTCACCAACAGGTGTGCAAACACTGAATCGTTCTCTAAGTTGCTCAGGAATAGTTTCAAAGTTCATAGCAACATCGGGAGATGCAAAATATAAACTCGCTCTTAGGTCTAACAATGCATAAACAGTAAATTCACATACTTGAATCATACAAGTGACAACATCTGGTGAATTCTCCTACTCTTGGCAATTATTGAGAGCATACTAGCGGTTTGTTCCTCCGCCAGCCCCAGAAGTAGCTCCCCTAGGTACAGCCCAGTCTGGTGGAGCAGATGATGACGACTCTATTGCCCCATTACCACCGCCTTGCTTCCTCTTTGGACATCTCTCATGAAATGCCCAGTCTGACCACACTTGAAATAGCCCGCGAGCCTTCACGACAAATGCCAGAGTGATTTCTACCACACTTGGCGTAGGCAGGAGGCTTACTACCTCCCCGCGCCACACTACCCTGTGAGTAGGCAGGTTTAACTCTGTAATTCTACCGATAGTGCTCACCCTTGTTCTTAAGTGTAGGTGCACTAGCAGACGATAGAGCATAACCCTTTTATTTTTGTTGGAAGGATGACCGGTTGGCATCATTCTTTTGCTGCCTGGACTCATTCCCTATCTTAGCTCTCTTGCTCTTGAACTCCTATCTATCCCTAAATTTCTCTTCCTCTACCTGTTGCACATAGACCATTAACCTTGAAATATTTATGTACCCAATCAGCATAGCAACTATGCCTTCTTTGCTTGATGCTCGACCCAAGCCAGCAACATAACAAGACAATTGGGTGAACTTCAACCCATATTCATGAACACTCAAGGAGTCCTATTTCAGAGTAAGGAACTCTTGTCCTTTGTTTTCTTCAGTTCCTGTGGAAAGAAACGCCCTAAGAAAGATTTCTTCAAAGCAAGCCCAACTCGGATGTGGTGCATCCTCCTCTCTGCTCTCCTTCCACTTATCCAACCAAGTCCTAGCCATATTCTTGAGTTTATATGCGGCTATTTCAACTCTCTCAACATCAATCACATGCATCAACTTGAATTCCTTCTTGTGCTCTTCCATAAAGTTTTCCGGATCCTCGGTAGTGCTCAAACCTGTGAAGCTTGGGGGGTTCATCCTCCAGAATTCCCGAATCCTTAAAGTGTCAACCCATTCTTGTAGAGATCCTCTTTGTTGACCGACTTGGTTGGTCACAACTTGACTCAGCATCCGGATAGCCTCATGGAACTCAGCACTGGTAACCTCCCCTTGAGGTTACACTTCAGGAGCATTGGGTAACTCCTGTTCCTGAGGTTTTACATTCATCCTAGATGGACGACCTCTTGCTGCTCTTCGTAGAGGCATAATTATCTGAAACACGTGTAAGCACGAATTAGAGAGAGACTTTTAGAGACAAACTCTAACGCATAAAAAGGAATATGAAAGAAGTTAGAAATTCGTAAATGTTGTATCCTCCTAATCATAAATATGGCGCGCTTCACACCGATGACTAAGACTCTACAGATACGACTTCATAGACTCCCTAGGACTCTTGAATTATGTGCTTTGTTACCAAGTTTGTCACGCTCGAGTCTACACCCTAGATGTGGCCGACATCCAATGACTTTCTGGCCTTGAGTATACCCTTGTTCTGGCTTACTTAACTCAACGGAAGACATAACACAAGATATAATATCAAGAAATAACTTTAAGGAAAGTAATTAGCCAAAGTGGCAACCCAAGTCTTAGTCAATTACTAGTGAAAAGAAAGACTAAGAAAAACTAATATCATGTGTCTATGAAACCTCTAATATAAAGATGGATGTTGGGACAGGACCCCCAATCATCCTACAACTGAATGATAACAAATAGCAAAAACTAAAGATGTCCTCCAGAATGAAGGGAGGCTCACGAACTGACTCTGAGCTGCTCACTGGATCAACGGTACGCCAAATGTTGATCCTAGTTACTTGCGCCTGTGCAGGCCAATCAGCATCAGTACATTGAATGTACGAGTATGCAAGTTGGAACGCTAAAACAACACTTAAGTTGGAAAAGATTAAGAATGAACTCTTACATTGGCTCTGTTCAACCCATGATTTACTAACTCAATTCACTATAATGCAGTTTTAAAAGTAAGTGCAATATAAAGAAAAACTTACTGAAAACATGTTGTAAACTCTGAATGTATACATGGATACAATTAACTCTGAGATGTATGCAAAAATACAAATAATTGATGTATATGAAAATACAATAACTTCTGTGGGATATTCTTTAATCGACAATCATCACTTAAGAGCTATAGTGATGATACAACGTTACTCGGCCCACGCTACCCGGTCATCCTAACCTTGCCAAAATATAGGACTTGAACTGCCTAATGAATCCACTAGTATACTGTGAAAAGGGTGCATCTACAAAGAATGACCCTCTTCTACCCATGATGACTACATGATTTTCATGGAGACTTGAGTTAATATGAACCCGCATCCCCACGTCGGTGCTCAATAATACTCCAAAAATATACTGGCTCTTATGTTTTAAATTTTTTTTGATTCTGTGATTTGAGATTAGTGCTCAAACTTAGCTTTAAAAGCTCTCTTGGAAATCATAGTTTCCCCTGCTTGCTTCATTGTATAAAGCTATTAACTTCTGTCTGAAAACTAGCCCGAAGGCTCTTTACTTGTTTAAATGTAAAATAATTTGTAACTATTATGGATTACTTAGTCTGCTTATAACTTTTGAGAATGAACTCACCTCTTTACTCTTTCTTAATTTGTAGCTTGAGTCTTAAAACAAAGAAAAACGTTCGTTAAAAACTCCTGGAAACTTCAGGAACTCATTTTGACTTGCTTCTTAACTCTTTTGACTTGGATCTTAACTTTCCTTCATTGGATTATGGATTCAAGGATCAAATCTCATGTTTATGGATGATTTCATTATGTTTAGATGTATCTTAGAGTGTTGGAATCAACCAAGGAATGTGGGTACATCACTTAGGAACTAGTACGAAAAGATGGAGAAATAATGGGGTCTCCAGGTGACCTTGGCGCTCTGAGAGGCGCGGAGTGCCAGAGCCTGACGGATAAATTTGAGGCGCTCTGGCTGGCGCAGCGCGCCAGGGCCTGTCAGATGAAATTTTTGACTTTTCTTCTCCTATTTTCATCTCTAAACCTCCTAAACTAACATGGATTTTTTCCCTAACACTTAGGATCACTAATATTCTCAATACTCAATAGCTTAGACTCGTAAAAATAGCCGAGAAATACAAATCAAATAATTAAAGGTATACTACAACTCAACCAACAAGAATTCAACGATTATTCATCAACAACTTCAATGTTCATCATTTAATCTACTCTAATTACGCTGAGTTAAACATGTTGTGTGGGCGGAAGAACCCAGCACAAAAATATCTCACATACCTTGATAGGGATCACCCCCTACAACTTCCACTCGTGAAACCTTGCGTTCTTGAAGGATTATTGATCTTCATCTTCTCTTCTCTTTTCTCCCAAGCCCTAAGGTATTCAACTTTTGTCAAACTGAACTAAGGCTTAGTTTTACCCCTAATAAACCCTTAAAACGAATTATGAAATACTAGGGTGAAAAAATTACTTTTCCCTTACTAAAATCCGGATTGGACTTTCCTAAGTCCAACTTTCGAAATACATATCTTCCTCATACGATATCAAAATCGAGAAAACTCAGCGCCATTGGAAAGATCTTCCCAAGGGCTTTCCAACCATATAAAGGACTGGCCCTAACTCCTCCTGAGCTAGAAGTTATGACCGTTTAAAAATGATCAAAACTCACTTTTTAAACTTAAAATTTTTTTCCAATTTTTTCCCTTTATTTCCAAAAGTGATTATTTTGGTTTCTTGGCTTATTCCTAGCTATTTAGAATTACGAGATGTTACACCTTTTTAGTTATTTGGTTAGATGTTTGGATTTTACTTTGAGATTTCTCTTCATCCTCCATAAATTTTAATGGAAGAATTATGGAAGAATGAAAATCCAATTCGATTATACTCATTCTAGCTAATTAGATTAATTTAATAGATTTGTAGGTTTTGCTCTGGACTATAGAAAGTGGGACTTTATTCGATCCAGAAAATTTGATGAAATTTGGCTTGATTGTTTTTTGTGTGTGAGAGAAAAAAATTAAAGTAAAGAAAATGCTCATCAAGGCTGGTTTTTGTTGAGCTGGTTGATTTCAAATGATTTTTTTTGTCAAAATTAGACCAAGTGTTGTTTAATGAAGTAATGTATGAAAGAGATTTTGAAGGTGCCAAAGTATGTGATTCATCATATTTCATATATAAAATTTGGAATTTTCTTCGTTTCAATTTATATGAGTTAGTCACGGAGTTTAGGAAAGAAAATCTTTTTAAACTTGTAGTTCAATATGAGTCATAGATATTTGTGAGTAAAAATCATTTCATTAAGAATGAAGTAAACATATTAAAGTTAAATTGTTGTTAAATATAGAAATGTGTCATTTTTTGAATAAGAAAAGTAAATCTAGAACAAAGGGAGTATTAGTTTATGTTAGAGATCCATTTATATTGTTGAATATGGTAACCTCTTCTAACTTCAATTCTTTGTAATTAGAACCAATAACTAAACAAAATTCATTGACTTTGGAGTAGATACTGCCAAGTCAACTAGTGAAATCTTCCTAACTTCAATACCATCTCAACAAAGAGGATATTTTCACTCTTTTTCCCCCTTCCATGCATATATGTATGTCGATCATTTATAAGTTTAGAGAATAATCACAAAAGGATGTGTGCCTATGTATTTTTGTTGTAAATTTGAGAATAAAAGTGGCTAACTCTTAATTCATTTTGATTATTAATCATTTCAAGTGATTGTGATTCACTTTAATCTCACCTTCTTTATGTAGCAGATCTCAATTTTATGGTTAAGAATCTCAAACTTGATAGCACGAACAAAACTATTTTGTAAATTTATGTAAATAAAATGCACAAAACTATTTTGTAAACTTGGCTCCCGTTGGTAAATCCTATCAAATAGTTAATATTATATGTTTTTCAAACTAGTTGGGTCTGTGCCACAGGCCATATTTTTCTTGTATTAAAAAAATAAGAAAGAGAATTAACATAAATAAATATATTAAAAATTATTTTATACTAAAAATACTTTATTATATAATGACCAATAAAATAGTGTCAAACGTATAATGTTGTTATTTGTTTCTTCTTCTCACACACTTAAATTAAGGGAAGACACTTTGTTTATTATGCCACCTTTAAAAATAATATTAATATCACCTTAAACAAGGTTATATATGTAATAAATTGCCATAATAATATGAATATTTTATTTATTTGATTTTTAGGAACAAATGTAGGATGAATTTTATGCCTTTTTTCTTATGGACATATTTTGTTTAAATGTCTTTTTTATGTGTACTTATTGAATTTTCATATCAAATATATCCTGTTAAAGTTTATTTATTTATCAAATGTTTTGTAAAATCAATATATAATGTCTACTTTAGGACTATTGAATCATATATTGAATAGTCGTTTAAGGAGACATTTAACAAATTTTTCCACCTATTTTTGGTGTTCAATTCCACAAAACAAGTCTGGCAACAAAAATTCGGGATTTAACTTACTTGAATTTTAGAATTTTCAAGAATTTTAAAAACAATAACAACCCAAATAAATAAATAAATAAATTTTAAGTTGAAAAGGGATATTTAAAAGAAGAAAAAAAACACTAACCAACTTGCATCAGTTCTTTTAGAGAAAATGGTCAAATAGCCCCCAACCTATGGTCGGATTCTCAACTACACACTTAAACTTCACGGGGGTCCTATTACCCCCCTAAACTTTTTTAAAATGGAATATATACCCCTTTGAAACACCATAACCAGTCAAATGTCAAGTGCGTGAAACACACACACTTACACGTATTTCACCAATTATTTTTTTTTAAAAAAATAAAATCTCCTTCATCTTCTTCCTTTCTTCAACCATTTTTTTAACCCAAATTTTTTATCTAATCTTGATTTGGAGAATTCGTTGATGGATATGGGGGAAGTCCGCATCTCTCTTTATTATCTCCTCCACCTTCGTCGTATCTTTTTCACCCATTAAAAGAACTCTCCACCATTTTCTCCTCAGAATAAAGCTCTAGATTGAAAAAAACATCAAAATCATCGTAAATTCAATTTCAATTGCACCACTTAAGAAAAAAGTTTAATTGAGATTTCGCTGGTTGTTCGTCGTCAGAAGCAAAAAGAGGTATGGTATTTCTTGGTTCGCCAGATTGACGTCTTACTACTTGTCAATAGTGACGAAGAAGAGAGACAGTAATGGGGTTTTGATTTGGTGAAGTAGTTGTTCCGATGGTGAAGGTGGTCTAGTTATTTCATTGTTGCTCCGATGGTGAAGCTTCGGCGAAGATGGGTTTGAGGCAGTGACAGTGATGAAAAAGGGGTGAAAGAAAGAAGATAGCAATAAACAAAGAAAATAAATAAATAAAAATAGGTATATTCATAAATAAAAAAATAAATAAAATTTTTTAATAATTTAATTTTGTTGCTGAAATATACTCTCTTTGCCAGATCAACAATTAGGGAGGTAATAATTTAAGTTCTAAACAGTTTAGGGGGTTATAGAACCTCCGTGAAGTTAAAGTGTGTAGTTGAGAATCCGATATGTTAGGAGTATTTGAGTATTTTCTCATTCTTTTATAAAAACAAAAAATAAAATAAAATAGGCTTTATATTTAAACCTTGGATTGATTGAAGGGTGGAATTGTTCGGCAGCTAAAACACAGAAGAAGAAGAAAGAAGGAAGAAGAAAGAAGAAACAAAGATTGAATTTGGGGAAAACTTGAAAAAATGTCGGTTCGTTTGATGAAGAAAATCTTGAAGGAACAAGAACCAGTTGAGACTCAACAACTAATCAATAGCGAAGATGAATCTGAATCTCCTCCTGCTTCTTCCGCTACTTTTCGTAATCCCTTCGATCTCCTTGACGACGAAGATGATGATGATGGTGGTGTTGACCAGGTTTTTATCGTTACTATCGAAAAAAGAAGATTTTTATTTCATAGTTATGCCATTTTCGTTAAATTATATTGTTTGATTTTTATTTCCTAGAAAATTGATTTCAGTGAGTATAAGTCTGCGAATGAACAAAACCCTGATAATTTTAGGGTTAGATTAAGATAGTAAGTTAACTACAGACCACTTCAAATCTCGTTCTTGGAATATGATGTGACATGAATACTTGAAAAGGTGTAAAGCGAACAGCTTTCATCAAATAGAACAAATTCGTGAACTCTGTGTTGGGAGATGGCTGCAAAGGGGTGTTCCAGTTCAGTCAAGATTGTGGCAGCTGCTTGAAATTTGGATTCAATTTGAGTAGCACCCAGGGTGTGGCTTGGCGGTTGATGAAGTGGCTGAAAACCTTGGAGACCAGGTCAAACCCTAACACACGAAAAAAATTATAGGTGGTTTTTTACCTTCTGCCCAAGGATAGAGTTATCCAATACATGTGTTGGTAGGAGGGTAACAGGTGGTGTGAACAACCAAGTGAGAATTGCGTATTTACCCTTAAAAGGTTGATTGACAATTCTAATTGGTGCATACACGTTAGTAGTTTTTTCATGTATAAGATTCCTTTCCAGTAAGGAAGATGAATAAACAAGAACATTATATAACCTGAAGATGCTTCTGAGGTATGTGGATTAGCTTTAGAAAAAAAGGGCTTTTGATTTGATCAGCCATGCAATTCTATTCTTGATTGATTTTATAGAATTACTTCAAGTAACTATTCCTTACATTCTCTCTTTTTTTTTTGTGACCACATATATCACAAATACAAAGCTGAAAGCCCCAAGAAAATTTTTGTGAGGAACAGAATCCAACCTTAGATATATGGTTAAGGCATTAAGCTATAGACCACTTCGAATTTGTTATCTTGATATCAACCAATTAGGTGAGAAAATGGATGTGATTGAATCCTGAATTGTGTGTTGAAAAATGGATTCGGAGCACCATTGCATGAAAATGGAATTAAGTTGCTTAAGATTGTGATTCAAGTGAGGAAGATGATTAGAATGGTTATTCCCTTAGAAGGTTGTTTGACAATTCTAATTGGTGTATTCACATTGGTTGTTTTTGATATATAAGAACCCTATTTAGGTAAAGAAGATGTATAGATGAATATACCCATTTCCGATTGTGATCTACACTGAGGTCACTCTACAAATATTACCAAGGCCATTCAGATTATATAATGAGCTATTGCATAAAAAGGACTTGAAGGAGATAGTGAATAATAGCTGGAACCAACCCTTAAATGGTCACACCATGTATAGTGTCTGGAGTAAATTGAAGTTAATTGAACAACAAGCCAAACATATGAACAGGGAAATGATTCAGGAAGGTTGAAACATTGCACGACCAACTTGCAATAGCTTAGGCACAATTACAGAATGATCTATTCAACCTTGAGCTAATCAGCAAGGAGAGAACATTGTTAGTAAAACCTTAAGAATGGTCAATTATTTTGGTAAAGGGTTTTATGACAGAGATCTAGAGCTACTTGGATATCCGATGGTGATTCAAACACAATTTTTTAATGCTTTCATGAAGGCAAGACAAGCTAGAAACAAGGTGGCCAGTACTAGCACTGAAGCTGGGGACCTACTAACTGAACCGGCATAGATACAACAATAGTTCCTACTGTTCTTCAAGAACCTGTTGGGAATACAAGCAGCTGAAATGGCCAGTCTCGATATCAACATTGCCGGAGATGGACCATGCCTTACCACAAGATCAACAAGCAGCTGAAATGGCCAGTCTGCTATGAATTGTACCACAGTGACACTCGTTCCCAAATTACCAAACCCCACTTATGTTAAAGAGTTCTGACCCATAGCATGTTGTACGACTGTCTATAAATTGATAGCTAGGGTCCTTACCTCCAGAATCAAAATAGTGGTAGATTATTTGGTAGGGTCCTCACTATCTACATTTATAGAGGGGAGAGTATACTTGTCAATGTGATTATAGTTCATGAACTAGTCAAAGGTTACTCTAGAAAGGGAGTCTCTCCAAGATGTATAGTAAAAGTGGATATGTGGAAAGCTTATGACTTTGTGGACTCGGGATTTCTGAGAATGGTGTTGATTGAATTTGGCTTCCCTGGTAAATTTGTGAAATATATAATGGAATGTGTAACTATTGTCCAGTATGTATTGATTATCAATGGTGGGTTGGCTCCTAAGTTAAAAAGGGACTAAGAGGGTGTTTGGATTGGCTTTAAAGTTGGTCAAACCTACTTTTAAGTCAGTTTTTTACTTGTAAAAAAAAAGTCAGCTTTTGACTTTTGAAAGTGTTTGGTTAATATAAAAAATAACTAATAATAAGTCAAAAATGACTTCAAATAATTAGGAAGTGTTTGACAAGGTTAAAAATTAATTAAAAATAACTTTAACATGACTTAAAATAAGTTAAAAACCAAAAGTAGGCCTACCCCTACTTTTTTTTTTATGGATGAAGTAAGTAGAGTCATTTCAAGGCATCAAGAAGATGCAAGCTTTACAAGAATAGATCATTTAAGCTCACAAAAGAAAGGATTTGTAGCCTCTTCCTAAGCTATAGAGATAACAAAATCCAAGAGGAGTTATAAATTATTTACAGGGCTCAGTTTGGACCAACTCAAAAGGCTAACTAGACATCTGCCTCGCAAAAGATCTCTAGAAGATGAAATTCCATCCAAACATCTTTTGTTCCTCTCTGTCCATAAACACCAGAGATAACACCAGGGATCATCATCGGCATACTCTTGGTGGCTTTGTCAACATCCCGTGAGCTCCAACTTTCAAGAGCATCCCTAACAGAGAACGGCATGACCCAAGAAAGACCAAAAAAATAACAAAACATATTCCATAGGTGTGAGGCAGCTGGGCAGTGCAGTAGCAAGTGGTTGACTCTTTCTGTGTGCTTGTGGCTGAAATAGCATTGGTTGGCAAGCTGGAATTTCCTTTTGGAGAGATTATCCTGTGTGAGGCATGAGTTATGTAGTGCAGTCCAACTGAAACAGATCACTTTGGTAGGTAATTTTGTCTTCCATATATGCTTCCATGGCCATTTGTCAATCATTGAGTTCCTTGAGCATAAGCTGTGATATCCTTCTTTGACTGTGTTGTGACCTTTTCTTGAGTTACCCCATTTCAGTCTATCAGGCTTTGGGGTGAAAAGGAGCAGGGCTGCAATTTGGCAAAGAGGGAAAATATGTCATTAAGTTCCCAGTCATTTAGGTTTCTCCTGAACCTTAGGTCCCAAATGTCGTCTGATTTGTTGGATGCAATGGTAGAATTTGATTCAACTGCAATGAGGTGCAAACTTGGAAATTCCTCACCCAAAGTAGTGTCTCCCAACCATATGTCCTTCCAAAATTTGATGTGAGATCCATTGCCGACTCTAAATGTGACGTTCCCAGCAAAATCTGGCCAAAGTTTACTGATGCTTTTCCATAGACCGACTCCATATGCATGACTTAAAAAAGTCATCTAAGTTGATTTTTTATTTTCGACTTAAAAGCTACTGTTTTTAAGCCAATCTAAACGGGCAGGTGACCCAGTGTCGCCCTACCTCTTTGTCCTAGCTGTGGTGTACTTGAACAGATCCTTGAA
Organism: Solanum sitiens; assembly: GCA_016801875.1. NCBI lineage: Eukaryota > Viridiplantae > Streptophyta > Magnoliopsida > Solanales > Solanaceae > Solanum > Solanum sitiens. Next base: position 709,654 of record JABWTJ010000421.1, read on the forward strand.
GCAACTTAGACACAACCCAAACTTCATCTATTATCCCAAGTGTGAGAGACTTCAAATAGTGTATATCTGTTTTGCTGATGATCTTTTAATGTGTTGCTGAGTCGATAAAGAATCTATACAGCTAACGGTACAAGCTTCCCAAAACTTCTCTCAAGTGTCTGGACTACAAGAAAATCTAGAAAAAAGTTCAATATATCTGGCAGGAGTTTCTCAGAGCTTCAAGGATCAAATCATCAGTGATATGCTATTCTCAAAAGGGCAAAATACCTTACCAATTTTTGGGGGTACCCCTCTCTTCCACCCTCTCTTCCAAGAAGCTAAGTATTCAGCATTGCATGCCTATTTTAGAAAAGATGATAGCGAGAATGAAGAATTGGACAACAAAATTCCCATCATACAGTGGTGGAAGATTACAGCTCATAAAGAGTGTCCTGTTTGAGATGCAGACATATTGGGCCATTGAGTAGTTATCCTACCCAGATAATTTTGTAATTTAGCCTAGTATAGGAAGAGGTAAGCTGAGGATTAGTTCTAGAGTTTAAAGAACTAGTAGTTTTGTAATTACACACTTGGTTGAATGAATATGTTACTTCGACCAAAAAAAAGAATATACCCATTTTTTGTGACCGCGTTAATAACAAATATAAAGCTGCAAGTGTCAAGAATAAGTGTGTGAGTAAATATAACTCAACCCTAGATTTATGGTTAAGTAGGGTAATTTGTAATTTTTTGAATGTTATTAACAATTCTGGTAACCTCGCATACAAGCCAAGCCATATAACAAAAAGAGTGTCTACGCCGTAATCTGGTTCACAGCAAAAGAGGTCCAATCCTCTAAACACATAGGGACCTCAAAGTACACCCAAAGGAAACTAGAGACAAAACTGCTTCGCATATTTTGAAAAGATTGCTCCACTCTTTCAAAATCCTCCTATTTCTCTCTTTCCAAAATAACCCACATGTTCGCTAAGGGGGCCACTCTCCATGCCCTTGGGCCTTTCTTCCCTCTCGTATGAGATACGTAAGTTATAGACTTTTTTTGAAAACAAGATACGTAAGTTATAGACTTCAAATCTTGTTAGTGAGAAATCAATGAAATTAGGGTAGAAAACAAAGGGATGTGAATAACTTCCTGAATTCTATGTGTTGAAATGAATTTGATGGGCCATTCTATGATGCTAGGAATCATGATGCTTAAGATTGCAATTCAAATAAGGAAGATGAACATGTAAATAACAGGGAATAACCTAATAAGGTTGTTTGACAATTCATGGTACTTTATAGTTAGTTGTTTTGGGCATAAGATTCCTATTGAAGTGAGGAAGATGGATATATAAGAACATATGTAAAACGTGAAGTTGTTGACGGGATTTGTGTATGAGTTTTAGGATAAAAAAGGTTTTTATTTGTGAGCCTTGTTAGTTCCATTCTTGATTCGTTTCATAGAACTCTTTTCACAGTCTCTTGTTTTTTATTCGCCACCATAATTCCTTTCTTGATATTTAATTGAATTGCTCCCAATATTGCCTTTGCCCTAGTGCCACTTTTTTTTACTACATCAAACAAAAGTAACTGCTAGTACCGAAATAAGTGTGTGAATGTAGATGCTAAGTCATCATATTAATAGACGGTGCAATTTCAAGCATAGTCTGTAAGTATGTATGTACAAAAATTTAGAGACAATCCAACCTTGATTATAGGGTCAATTATATTGGTCGGATTAATATGGGAACAATAGGGAACAGCCTTAAAGTGATCAGTTGACAATTCTAAATTGGTGCATATGCATTAATTTTTTCCTGATACCTTAAGTTGGGCTTTAGATGAAGTGCAGTGGCTTATGTAAATGTCCTGACATGAAGATAAGCTTTTGCTTTATGTCTAGGCATACTGTAGAATGGGATTAAAATTTAGGGACATTGAGAAGAATGTCGAACACCTTGAAAGTGACAAGTTACAATCGAATGTTGGATTTGATGTCAAGTGTCAACTATGACATGTTAAGCATCTTTGCATGTACTGGGAATGCTGTAGAAAGCTTTAAAAGAACTTTTTAGTTTCACTTGTATATTTGGTGGAATAGAGACTACCATGATGTAGAGGCTAGGTCTGTTCACCCTCCACAGATCCCTACTTGTGGGATTACACTAGGTATGTTATTGTTGATGTTGAGACTAACCGTGATGTCTTGATGGTCAAGTTTGAAGGAGAATTGTGTATAATTTTTTGAGTTGTGTAGCATGCATTACTCAAACATATCTTTTGCCTCCAACTTGATGTTTAAGGATGAATTCCTTGTTTATTTCCATCCCTATTCCTTAAAAAGGTGTTCAGAAAGAAATACTTGCTCAATTTATCCTTGAATTATTTCTCTGGTTCAAATGGCTTTCGTGGTTTTTCATTGTTCCCTTGTCATCAAAACCAAGTAATCTTACTACTCGGGTCTTTTCTCTTTCCGCACTTTTGTTGAATAAGTGAAAAGGATAAATCCATGTCGTACATAAGAAAATGTAGATCATTGAGTTTGAGTTTATTTATCTTTTATTTACAACAACAACGATGTATGCAGTGTAATCCAACAGGTGGGACCTGAGGGGTAGATAGGATGTTTCCCGTTGACCCTCAACTTAGAAGGGAAGTTAGTCATAGAAGAGTTGCAAGAAAAAAGTGACAACAAAATATTAAAACACAAAACGAAATGAAGCAACAGATGGTGGAAATACATATAAGAATAAGAAATTACATGATTACTAAATAGTAGTACTAATAAGAAGAAGAGGAATCAAGGAAAGCCCCCTACTTTTCCCACCTAATGGGACCACACTCGGCTACCTACTCACCTTATACCATAATCCCTGACCTTCATACCTTCCCAAGGAATTTAGCACCGAAAGGTGTGGGCTAACGATCAATTAAGTGGACTGAAAATCAGGATGACTCATTTTCAAAAAAAAATAAGGATGTCTCAGGTTCAAATCCCAAATCCCAACTGAGGTAAACATTTCCTCACTAAGTGATTTTCTCTCATTTATCCTTTGCTTTGGTGGACAGAGTCACTTGTACAATTGTAGCAACCGACTTGTTGCTGGTGGGAGGTGAGAGATATCCGGTGGAATTAGTTGATGTGCGTGCAAGCCACCACGATTATATATATTTTTAGGGGTTTTAAATACTTCATAGATACCATTAGATGGTTTGGAGTTTCTTGGGTTGTGCCAAGAACGATTAAGGAGTTGATGCTCAACTGGAAGAGTGGAGCCAGGGGAAAGAAAGCACAAGGTTGGGATGTTACTCCTCTTGCTTTGACGTGGGTCATTTGGAAAGAGAGGAATAAGAGAGCTTTTGAAGGAGTGAAGATAAGCTTTCCTCAATTGAGGAATAGTCTCCGGTCGCTTATTTTCTTTTGGAGCATCTGTGCAATTCCTGTTTGTATGGAATTGGGTGCCTTTTGGAGAGAACCATATTTTATAGGTTTCTCCTCTTCTTCGTATATCACTTGTATATGCCAAGTTGCTCTTTTTATCATCAACGAAACCTTCTACTTGATTAAAAAAAATGAATTTTGTTATAATTTGGTGAACTACGGCCAATAAAATCTATTGGTGTGAAGTCCGTAAGTTTGGCTCCAGTTTACTAGATCTCTTCATGGCAGATGACAAATGTATAATACAATGAACATCTGTTATGGATGGAGATTTATATCTAGCACAAGCATAGGAAACTTCAATTACTTCTCTTCAGTACCCCTCTCTTCAGTGGAAGTCCTTTCTAGCCAAATGTTATCTTCTCAGTAGTACAACTGAGGGCTACTATTTTTTCCCAGTGAACATTACTCGTGGAACTCTTCATTCTAAATCTCAGTTGATTTTTCTGTTCTTCCTTATCCCAAACAGTTAGTGATACTAATATGGTACTAATTTTCCTTGGCAATTCTAGTGAAGAATATGTTTTTCATGAGCCAACAAAAGGACTTAGGTTAGCCAATTGCTGATGTCCATGTGGGGAGTGAGTTATGATCTTTTTCTTCATTTTGAGATGGCTCAGGACCTTTGTACATGATTTTGTTTTTTGATGAGAAGTGAAAACATGTTGCTTTTGTCATATGCATTGATTGCCATCTTGTTATTGGTGAAGAGCTGTTTCTTCGCATTAGATGAAATTGGTGTTTATATGCCCGGAAGAGAAATCAGATTTGAAGATGTATGTTTTGCTTGATTAAGAATTCAACTCGAGTGGATGTTGCATCCTTCTGCATCATGCCATTCTTTCGCTGCTCGCTCTGTGAGATGTGTAACTGTTCTTACTTTTGGTGTGTGGTTTAGGGTGCATCAGTGTTGTGAATGGCGAGCGCCTCATCGCCAAAGGCGAGAGGCGAGGCGAGGCGAGCCCATCTCGCCATTCTACACTGAGGCGAGGCGACCCAGAAAAGGCGACCCATGGCGAGGTAATTGCGACAATAATGGCGGCGCCTTTTTGGTTTAAATTTTTTAAAAAGATTTGACTTAACAATATTAGTCAAAATTAGGGTTTTTTTATTCTATTTTCAAAATTTGCTGCTCCCCGACTCCTCTTCCCCTTGCGATCTCTTCTCCCCGACTCCTCTTCCCCTCGCCGGTCGTGTCTCTTCGAGACTTCGAGTTGCTGGTGCACTGAGGACCTGAGGTATACCTCTTTTTTGCTGCTGCCCGACTCCTCTTCCTCTTGCGATCTTTTCTGTTCTTCTTCTTCAGTTCTTCTTGAGTTCTCTTCTTCTTCTTCAGTTCTTCTTCAGTTCTTCTTCAGTTGCTCTGTTTTTTTTTCCTTCATCACTGCTGAATCAGCATAAGTAATAAGGGAAAAATGTTTAGTGTGCTGACTGCTCTGTTTTTTTCCTCTGTTCTCTTATGAGTTCTTGAATTGAAATATTTTGCTATATATGTTATTGCTATTTAGATTTTGGATATTTATATATGCAATTAAATATATTTAATTTTCAGTACTAACTGGCGCCTTTTTCAAAAAGGCGAGCGCCTCGCCGCGTGGCGAGGCAGGCCCTTGTCGCCTTCTGTCGCCTCTCGCCGTCCAAAACACTGGGGTGCATAAATTGAGGAGGGGATACCATGTGAAGTTGGTGTTATGTGTAGGCACGGAGTGCAGATAATAATCGTCTGGTCTTCAGTGTAGACATAAGGACTATAGATTTGGTACAACTGGGTATGCTCTTGATTTTAGTAACCCTAGTCTTCCAAACTCTGCTCCCATCCCAATTTGATTATTTAAAAATCGAATCTATCAAAATTATAGAAAGAACTAACATTTTTGAATTCTCTTCCTAATTTTTTTTTTGCTTCATGAATTCTTCTTGGTTGCGTTCTCTTGGCACGGGAAAGAGGTGCCAACCTCTTCATTTTCTTGAAAAGAAGGATTCCCCTTGGCTTTGAAATTCCTTTGCTCTCTTTAGAACATTAATATGTAGCTTCTGTTCTGCTGAAACTCTAGTGCTACGATTTCCCTTCACTAAATTCGTTTAATTTATTGCCTTGCAAACATTTTAAGTTGACTTTGTAATCTGTAAAATGACCTTTTTTACATGAAAATTACTTGCAAAAAAATAAATAAATCCCTTTGCAGTTGTACTTAGTTGACAGTAGTTGTGCCTGATGATGGATTTATGCTGCAGGAAAACAATGCAGATATCAATGACGGATCCTCAATTGAGAACAGCAATGAGAAGCAAGCGTCCACCACAAAAACCACTCCTGAAGCATTTGTGTTGTCAGATAGCAAATTTAAGAAAAAGAAGAAGAAGAAAAATAAGGAGAAGTCACAACCAGGAGCTAAGGATAAAAGGAACTCTTGGAATGAGTCATTAGAACAGTTATCAATTGAAGATGACTCTTCTCATCTGGAGCATGTTGCTCCTGATACTGGAAAATATAATCCGACAAATTTAAATGGCAGAGGAAAAGTGGTCAAGCAATGTACATCTTCTGTCTTACAAGTGGACCCAAAATTTCTTAATGCAGAAAATGAACTTCGAAGGATATTTGGTTCTAAAGTGGTGAATTCATTCGAAAAAGGTCATCAAACTGGAAGTTCCAGACAGCCAAGAGGTGGAAGACGTGGGAGCCAGAGCCATCGAAAGACTATTCTTGTTTGTCCTTTAGAACATTGGCCAAAGTGGGATGGATCACTGTCGATGGAACTTGTGGAAACCAGAGAAGGGATATCTGATTTTAGGTAATTGTCATTGCTTCTCTTGATAGTATTGACATGTCAATTTTATATGCTTTTGCTAGTGGAATAGGGGTATTAATGCAGGACGAGACATAGCCTTGGACTTCCAATTTAATGTGCTAGATAAAACACTATTAGAAACATTTAGACCATATTTTAGAGTAAAGAAAACTATAAGTTAACATGTTTTTTTGTAATTTGTCTCTAGATGGTTTGTGACAACATATTAAGTAGTATTTGTTAGCAAATTCTAGGAAATATGTTAACCTTTAAAGTTGACTTACTACCTGTGTTCCTTGCAATTTTCTTTTGGTTGATATTTTGTCTCATCTTAAAAAATGGATGCAATTTTTTTTAGAAGATGGGCAAAAACAAAAAAATGGATGTCGTCTACTATAGGTAATTCCACCGCAAAATCTTATGCAAATAATTTGCATAATGGAGTAGCTTAGTTTATTTGTATTTCTTAAACAATCACAATAATTTTGTGTAAGAAATCAATGCTGCATAATCTAAATGTATGTTAACGCATATATCATTATTTACTTTTTCTCTTTGCCTATAACTTCCATAAATATGATCTGTTTGCATTTATGTGCTGCCATTCTGAGTTTTTTTCCGAGTCTGATTATGCATTTCTTAGTATAAGCTAGCAGAATAGTTATGACCTAGCCTCTGTTGAACATTAAATGAAAAGGGGTTTAAATTGAATACCAACAACACCATGTCCAATGTAATTTCACAAGTGGGGTCTGGAGAGGGTAGTCTGTACGCAACTAACTCCTGCCTTATGAAGTTAGAGAGATTATTTCCGATAGAATCTCGAATCGAGTAAAGCATATTAAAATCAGTTGGAAATGAAATATAATAGATAAAATAGTGAAAATGACGGAGATAAGAAATAGTAGCAACAACAAATAGCACGATAATTGAAGCAAAAGGAAACAATATATAATGATAAAACTGAAGCATAAGATAGTAGGAGAGTATTAATAATAATACTGGTATCAGCTAGGGGTGTGCAAAAACTGGTTTAGTTGATAAATCAGATTGACAAAATTGTATTGGTTTATCGGTATCGGGCTGGGTTAACAAATTTTAAACAGTTCTGTAATTTTTTTATTGGACTACCCAGTGTTTTGGGGAGAGAGAAGTAAAAAAAAGACAACGAGGGCTAGCTTCCTCGAATCGAGAAGCATGAAGAGAAATACATGTTTTTTCAACTGAACTGCAATTAATTCAAAAATTTAAAATATTAGATTTTGATAGATGAATATCCAAGAACTCAATAAAAATAACATATTAAGCAAATCTCTCAGTTCTTAAATTAAAATAAATGATAGATGTAGAACGAGAAATTCAATAATCCTCATGAGTCCTAACATATTAAGCAAATGCAAAACCAACTCCCAAATGGAGCAACATCCTATTCTTCAACAAGAACTCCAAACTATTCAAGTGTCATCATGTTATTATATTGGCCATCATCTTCTTCATCATCATAGGCTTCATCAACTAGGGTTCTTCTTGAACTTGTAGCTACTCTTCCCTCGCTCCTTAAAGTACTCCCCCTGAACCTTAAAAATTCTCCTTAACACCACTTGTCATAGCAACATGGTAAATAAGTGAGATCTTCTCCTTCATACACTTCTCCATCTTTATGATGTTGAGGGGCTCTAGTTAAGCATTCATTTGCTTCATCAATATTATCCAAACAAATTGGAATGGTATTGCGAGCATATTCCTCTTTTTAATATCAATCTGCACATAAGTTGTAGAAAGTGATTAATAGGAGTACTTAGGACAATCGAGATACAATTTAATTTTATAATAATGTAATATAGCTTCTCATATGTTCATACACGCTCCAAATTCTTTCGCATCCGAATGAGCTACAAGTTAACGTTGAACTCTAATAGAAAACTGGTGCAAGTTTGGAACTTCATGACCCTATAGCATCCACCAATCAACTGTAGTAGAATTGATTTTGACATCAACAACTTATAAGTGAAAGTCTTAAAGACTATCAAAACAACTTGAGTGCTAATTTGAGCTGCATGCCTAGTGTTTCTAATTATCTTATCATCTGAAATACTGTTCTTGAAATAGATTTAATGTATTATCTTACCTTATTATTTTTAAAATATATTTTCATGCTCTCAAAATAATATCCTGCGTGCAGATTACTGAATGGCTTTAACTCGTGCAAAACTGTTTACTGCATGAAAGTTCGCCATTTTTTGCTTTTAGTAAAGTCCAACAACTGGAAAGAGAGCCTATATATGAGTGGCCGAATGAAATAAATGGATTTCAGCATCTTGGTTCCTTCGCGTTATGATTAATTAAGTTGTTTGATTATTGTTTTATTCGGGCTAAATTGCTTACTTTTGACCCATGAAACTAAAAAAACTTTAAGAGTTGAAGCTTCAGCCCTATATCTTTATTTCATTCGAGGATAATGCTTCTTGCCTTAGATGATGGATGTTATGTTTAACAGAAGTTTGTTTTATTGTGTAAAAGTGTAAACTAAGTGGGTTCATATTGTGTTCCTAGGTATGTACATACATCATCCTATAGCCAAGCCCAGAAAGCATTTGAAAGTGCTAAGGCAGTTCATGATTTTAATGGTATCGTGAACATTCTGTTGCATCATCCGTATCATGTTGACTCACTTATTACATTAGCTGAATATTACAAATTCAGTGGTGAACAGCAAATGTCGGCTGATTGTACTGCAAGATGTCTGTATGCATTGGAATGTGCTTGGCATCCAATGTTCACTCCTTTAATGGGCAACTGTCAACTTAAGTTTGGTTGTGAAATCAACAAACCGTTGTTCTCTGTGCTTTTCTCCCACATGAAAAACATGGATAGACGTGGTTGCCATCGGTCTGCCCTTGAGCTCTGCAAATTGTTGCTTCTACTAGATCCAGATGATCCAATGGGTGTCTTGTTCTGCATTGACTACTATTCTTTAAGAGCGGAGGAGTATACATGGCTTGAACAGTTCTCTGAGCAATATAAGAGTGATAATTCTTTGTGGTTATTTCCAAATTTCTCCTATTCTCTTGCTGTGTGCCGATACTATGTCGAAAATGATGAACGTGCTAAAGAGATAAAGGCTGAAGATTTAAAAGCTTCTTCAGTAGATCTTATGAAGCAGGCATTGATGCTACATCCTTCAGTCTTGAAAAAGTTGGTGTCGAAGGTACCTTTAAAGGATAGAGCCTGGACTAGCATAATGAAGCACAATTTCTTTAGCTCTGATCAAACAGGGACACCCTCCTTGGACCACTTGATAAACATATATATTGAAAGGAGCTACATTATATGGAGGCTTCCTGACCTCCAGAAGTTTCTCAGGGATGCCGCACTTTCGGTGATTGAGACACTGCAGAATGATGGGACTTATGCCAGAGACTGGACATGTGTGAGAAAAGAAGCGTTTTCATCTGAGAAAAATGAGTGAGTACTACTTGTCACTCTGCCCTTCTCATCAATGAAACTTTTTTTGGGTGTCGCGTGTATTCCCCAAGTTGCAGTATTATCTTCAGTTCACTACTCATTAACTGTCTACACATTCCATTCATGCATGTGGGGCTTAATACTTGTCTTTCTACTTTTACCAGGTATTCTCACTTGCTGGTATCAGATTTTTCTGATTCAGTTCCGACTTTGCCTCCTGATAACTTGCAAAATTTCATGGTTGACCCAAGGGGAGAGGTGCCAAATGATGCACAGCCTGCAAACCACCATGTCCAAGATCTGACAGATCGAAATGCAATTGCTGTTTTGCTTGAGTCTATGTTACCGTGGATTAACTATGGTTCAGGCCATGATCAGCCTGAACATGATGAGCAGGCCAATGAAGGATAGTTTTCTTTCAGTGAGGTATTAATTTCATCCAATTTGGTATATGGAATTGCTTCGCGCAAGCATAGTTGTCTTTTATATCCAACTTATATAGTGATACTTTTTCCGGGGCAAGTTCTGTATATCGTTGAATTTCCCTCCTCTCTCCACTCCCCAACCATAGTTTGATGCTTCGAGTATTAAGAGAATGATTCGAGTATTGCTGCTCGAGGCTTGAGCTCTATAGTGAGTGACTGTACAAGTCTTCCAGTAAATTTTATGGGGTGGTTAGTCTTGATGTGGTTTGATCAAAATTGATACTGCAAATTTAAAGAGCTCTTTTTGTTTGACAACACAGATAAACCATAAATAATTAATTATGAACTTAGATCTTGGAATATTTCACCTTATTCCTAAAACGAACCAACTTTATTCGAAGTTAAAGCTGTTCGTGTTTTAGAATTTTTGTATGTTTTATTGGCGAGCCCCTTCTCCATCATTTTTAAATTTTATTTGTTATTGATATTCATTTCATATTTTATAGGTGTACAATGTATATTCTGGGTGTGTTTGGAAGGAATAATTATGCGATTTTTCATGTTTGGTTGGCTTAAATATTTTTTAACTTATTTTTATCAAATTTAAGGAAAATACTTCTCAAAGTTAAGAAAATATTTTTTAGAACTTTGCTTAATCCTTCAATATTTTTTGTTACTATATCCCAAATCCGACCTCTCTAACAAAATAAAAATTTAAAATTTTTTTTCACATTTTTTAAATTTTCAATATATTTGTGTCCCTACCCTCGAACCAACCGCCAGCCTCCTACCCCCAAATCTGCCCTTCCCCCCGCCCCCCCCCCTCCCCTCCCCTCCCCCCCAAAAAATTTAAAATTATTTTTGAAAAATATTTTAAATTTTTACCTCATCTGACCCTTACAACACCCCGTCCCCACACACGCACATTATCCCCGCATCAATTTTTTTCTAACGAAAATTGTTTTTGAAAAATATTTTTTTGAGTTAGGTCCTGAGTCGAACACCTAGGTCAGTTCATGGGTAATATCGTAGTGTTGAATTTTGGAATGGTCATCGTGATCTTGTCCTAGTTCGGGTTTGAGGGTCGAGTCGTAGATCAATTATTGGGATTAATTTTTGAACAAAAAGTTATAATTTTAAAGAATATTTTATAGTCCCAAGCCAAAAATAAAAGATATTTTTCAGAAAATATTTTTCATTTATCAATCAAAAGTATTTTTCCATTCACAAACCAAACATTAAAAGTATTTTTCATTCACCAACCAAACATGAAAATATAAGTTAAAAGTTCAATTAGATTTTAAGAAAACATATTTTAGAAAAACAATTTTCTCTATACCAAACACACCTTCTGTCAACTTTATACCAAACACATCCTCTGTCATTTTAAAACTAATGTATTCTCGAAAAGAAAAAGCTCATATGTCAAACATTTTAGCAATAACAAGTAACATTAAGATGTTATCGCCGTTTCAATTGAGATGGAACTAAGCTTCAAATCAAAGGATGCTCAATTATATCAAGGTACAGTATCTCCTGCTTCGATTGATGGGACAAGGAATTGTAAGGTGGAAATCGAATCTTCACCAACAAAAATGTTATTTAGCAATACATTTATGTGAGATTTTGTGTTTGTAGCATCCGAAAATGACCACACAACAACTTGGTGGTAAGCTTACATTATTAAGCATAAAACTTTAGGACAACTAATTAAGTAGAATTATATACTAGTTGACTTGACAGCCAGTAAAAGGTTAATAATTGAATAAAACAACAAATAATGTCCAACGCAGAGATTTATTCAAACCCTTGTAGATCAGAATTTTTGCACATGGAAAAAATAACAGATCTGCAATACTTTAGTATCAGTGATTATATAATTAAAAAATAATATAAGGATAATAATCTTATGTAACACCACACCTAATATATTTATTAGGTTGATATCAAGATGAGAAAATGACAAAAATGTCTTTCCTGCTCGACTCACTCACTCGGTAGTGAATGTAAAATTTTAAGGTTGTAGGTGCTCGAATCAAAAATATAAAAAAGACATGTTAAGAGTGAGATTTGAACTCGGATGCTCTATGTTAATTTTATATAAATATCTTTTTATTTCTACATAACGAAGTTAATTAGTGCTCGAGCACCCATAGAACACTACGTGCGTCCGCCAGCTGGAGGGTAACTTTAAAATAATCTCTTAAATATGCATTGAGCAATTTTGATCTTTTAACCAGAAAATTTGGCCAGAGAGTTTTAAAAAAAATTATAATATTTTTTTTATTTTAAAATAAAATAACCTTTTTTCTATATTTTAATTAAAATGTATTAAAGTTAAAAGGTTAAAAATATTTTAAAAAATAAAATAAAATAAGAAAAATGTCCTGCGCAAAAAAAAAATTCCTCAGTTCTAATTAATTTTATTTTATCAAACTTTGATTTGTTAGATTTGTGGAAAATCAGGAAGAAGAAAAACTAGTGGGAACGGACAACACACAAATTGGATTCATTAGCCAAATTATTTATTTAAATTAGACTCAAAGTCAAGTATTTATTTTGATTGGACCCACGCCTTACGATATTCATCTGAATGCCCCTTGTTTTATTCATTAAACTATTGCTTCTTCATTCTAGATATCAGCAGAGTATATATGTATTTTGATGATATCTATATACTCTGATGATATCAAACAGTGATTAATAATGTTTTCACTGGAATATGCTTCTTCCTCTTTAATACGATCAGAGTACATAAACACTTTGATGGAATCAAACAGTAAACACACATTAATAGTTAGAAACAAGGGTATAAAAGTAAGAATATAACCGCTTATAAATATTTTTTTTTATTTTTTTTGGATAGACGTGCTCTTTTCCGTTTCAAAATTTGATGACATTTTTTTAACATTTAAGATTGATATTTCTTTCTACTATTTTTGTTAAATCTTACCAACAAATTTCAATATTATATATTTAACAGAAATAAAAAGTACTAATCTTTGACGATTTTTAAAAAAATATTTTTTGAATCTATTACCTCAAACAGAAAGGATCATTTCTGTCATTTTCTCATAATAAATAAAGACTGGATCTGAACAAATTATTTTGGAAGATTGACCAACTCATATAAAGTTGTAGGTTATGATTAACCAACTAATAGCTTATTTTACATTATTTTGTTTACTTTATTTGTGTTCTTTTTATTTTATTTTATTAGTTGATGATCTGTGCTTTTAACAACACCCTGTCACCTATCTGGATGATGCAATGTTCCACAACTTGTTTAATCGTTTTAAGACATGTATTTGAAAGGAAAGTGATGTATTCGAAAGGGAAATTGGAATATATTAGAGAGGATCTAAATGTATCAACGAGAGGAGAGTAATATATTTGAAAAGAAATTTTTAAATTTTTTAAATGATAAAAAACTTTATAGATTATGATAAAATTAGATGCATATTTAAGTAATTTTTAAATTTATTTTTAGCGATCTAATAAAATTTACTGTTATTAATTTTTGAGCGTACATGGAGTAAAGTCTGCTTTAATATAACAATTAATATTAAGCAAGTCTTTTGTCATTTACAAAGAAAGGAGCGGCATCTATATTTTCTAGTAATTCTAACTTTATTTAAAAGCATAATTTGACATTTATATCACGCAATAAACAAAAATATTTTTTGTCTTTTTTCTGTTCATTTTTAATTGTCGAAGGTTCTTTAGAGTAATTATAACAATATTGATTAATATTTTACAATAAATTTTCATCATATTAATATGTAAAAAATTGCAGCTTATACTACTTTTCGTATAGTTTTTTAATATCTAGATTCTTTCCTTAATATATCAAATTAATTAAATCTAATTTAACTTTGAAAATTACTCAACTTTACTTTTGAAAAGCGCAACATGACCAGAGGCGGACCTAGAGTCTGCCGAAGGGGTTCACCCGAACTCCCTCGACAAAAAAGTACATTGTATATTTAAAGTATTTTAAAGAATTTGTACGTTTATATATTGATTTTGAACCTCCTAAATATAAGATTAAATGTTGACTTAGTGGTTGAGGGGTTCAAACCTCAAATCTTAAGCACTACTCTTTTTCTTTTCGAATTTTGTTAATTAAAATCCTGAATCCGTAACTAAATATGACAATTAAAAATAGATATAGAAAGTATGATAAAGTAAACCATGTTCCAATAAAATAAAATTAACCATATCAATTAGTAACTCAAATAAATTAATTAGTCAAATTAGTTGAATAATTCAAACATAACAGGTAGATACCCCATGGAATCTTTAGTAGTTACAAATTTACAATTAATATAAAATATCTTCTTAAACATGTTTCTTGACTAGATAAGGTAAATTTTATAAATAGTTAATCACAAATTCTCAGTATTTAATCTTATCACTTTACTACTTGGAATAGTGTATACTTTATTTATATGTTGTGAGAGTAACAAAAATAATGTGAGTGATACGCTTTTATAAAAAAAAAAAATGTCTACTATAGAATAATCTTTTTATCTCTTTCTTTTTCCTCTTTTTTTCAATCTTTACATGCTCCTTTTATGGTACAGCTTGAATATTGGGACTTGGGAGTGGAAAAAATATTGTGAATTATTCTTCAATCTTTAATGGCACTACTTTTATGTTGCTCTTGGGAATAAAGGTGTATGCACACTCCAACAAATAAATGATTATGTGGTAATTATTTAGCGATAATAATACAATTATTATTTATTATTATTCTTTAACGTTGATATAATAACTATGAGTATTTAGAATCAACATTTTATATAAATATACTAAAAGTCTCAACAACTTTGTATTATATTAAGTCAATTATTGCTAAAAGCAAATTTTGTTTTCACTATTTTTTTTTTGTGTGTAGTGACATTATGTTCTCATTACAAGGAAGCTAGTTCAATTTTGTTTTTGGAACTTTTACGATCAAATTAATCAATTTTACATTCTAGAATTTAATTGGCGGGTTTTAAAATTGTTCGATAATAGAGTAAATTTAAAAGATAAATATGTCGTAACAATAACAATATAACTTTAAAACGTGAATTTGAATTTCATTGGGTTTCATTATGAGTATTGAACACTGACAAATATAGAATTTGGGAAAAGTAGTGTGTGTACAGGCTTTATCCCTGTCTTCATAGAATAAAAAGATTATTTTCAATAGACATTCTAAAAAATATCGTCAATCAAGATTATTTTGTAGATAGTATATTTTTGACAATCAAGCATATAACATAAAAGTTGAATATATATAAAATAGGAATGAAATATTCATATTAATCATTGATCCAAAATGTGTGTCAAATTCAAAGTAAATAAATAAAAATAACAGAAAAAACCAAAATAAAATATATAGATGAAGTCCACAAAAAAAATTCATGAACCTCACCCAAATGTTAATCATGATCGTAAATAGGAACTGTTAACAACATTGTATTTGCTTAAAATCATTCACATTTATTAAATGGTAATTATTTAAAAACTCTGATCAGTTAGCAAAAATATTATATCTTTTCTATTTGAGCAACAAATAGAAGACTAATATCATTAATTTACACAAACTCAAAATATCGATGCAAGTGTGGGGCTATTTATTACACATAATTTAATCACGTGAAACACTATTTATTTTAGAACAGACTAAAAATGTATAAAAAACATCACTAATATGAATTGAAAGTCCAGAAAAGTGTAGTGAATGGTGATCATCGAGGCGAAAGTAGAATTTCTACTTTATAATGAAATTTATGATGATGATTTGAAGTAATAATGATTGGGTTGATAATAAATTTAACATTTTTATATATTTAATGAATTTATTATCATAAATACATTATTTAAGTAAAATTTATGGTGTTAGACTAAATTCAAAAAAAGAGTATAAACACTGAAAGAAGAAGGAAGCGTCCACTTCAATTCGACAATCTAAAAGATATTGGCAAATATATATACATCTTTTACGTAATTTTCAATTAATTTTTAAATTTCACGTAAAACATCATTTATTTATTTTAGAAGAGAATAAAATGATAAAAGTATCGGTTAATATGAACTAGAAGATTTGGCTATTTGTTGCTAGTATTAGATGAGAATAAAAAGATAAATGCACGATTATTTATTAACACACAATCACGTTAAGTTATTCATACACTTTCTTCTAGACTCCAACCCCCTAACTTTGACTTTTCATAAATACCTTTATTCCACAACCTTATATATATAGTTACCAAAACCCCTCATCAAATTCATCATCTATTATTATCTTAAAAAAAAAAAAAAAAAAAAAAAAAAAAAAAAAAAAAAAAAAAAAAAAAAAAAAAAAAAAAAACCAAGTCAAGAATCCAGTTGATTTGAGAATTCATGCGACGTTAGATTCAATTTCAAAGGTCAATTACATCTTTTAATTGATTTAAGAATTCATACGAAGTCAGATTCAATTTCAAAGAGCAATCAAATATCTTAAGTTTTTACGAATTATCGTTATAGTCTGAATTCTTGGTACATTCAAGTTATTTAGACATGAAAGTGAACATCCACTTGTTATCGTTCAAGAGATTGAACACGAATAATATTGGTGCATCTAAAAGTCTTAGCAATGCTAGTGCTTCTCAAGGGGAAATAATAAGAAGAGATGAAAATAATTGTAGTACTAAAACATCATCGTTGAGGTGGAGATTCAAGAAAAGTCTATACAAATTGCACTATTGGTTTGTTGACTCATTTTTATTCAAGATTGTCTCTATTTTTGAAGCAATTACTTTGGTTTCCACCTTAGCTTTCTTCTTCTTCTGTT
The DNA here is from genome assembly GCA_016801875.1 of Solanum sitiens. Taxonomy (NCBI): domain Eukaryota; kingdom Viridiplantae; phylum Streptophyta; class Magnoliopsida; order Solanales; family Solanaceae; genus Solanum; species Solanum sitiens. Next base: position 726,589 of record JABWTJ010000421.1, read on the forward strand.
ATGGTTTTCATATTTGATAATACTTTTAAATTTTTCATATTTTTAGTTTTGTTTGTAAATTAAGGGTTCATTAATAATATTGGACAAAAGTTGATATCAAATGGGGTGTAAGCTAAGGTTCATTTGATTTATTTATTTAGTTTTCTTTATCATATTGTCAATGTTATGAAAATGTGATGTGTAGATAAGTACCTTAAACAACAACAAATGAAACAAGATGGAATTGTTAAATAAAGAAATAATAATAATTAACTTCTTAAAATTGTTAATTACCAAGTCTCTGCCGTCAATAACGTTCAAAACTTGTTACATCCAAATGCACATACAAACATACGTGATCCACAAGAACTTGTGACTAAATTCAAATCACGCTCTGCAGAGCTCATTCGAGGGTGATGCTTCCAATAAAAAAAAATTCATACCAATGCTCGAATCCAAAACTTTTGATTAAGGGTGAATCACTTCCACAAATACACCACAACCCATGTTAGTCGATCAACGGTTTGATAGGATTACCTATTTGCCTTGCTTAATATATATATCATTATACAAAAAATTATGAATACGTTCTTATTAATCCTTAGGGGTGTACATGACCGGGTTGGTTCGGTTTTTTCAAATATCAAACCAAATCATTTATGTCAAATTTTTGAATTTATAAACCAAACCAAACCAAACTAATAAAACTCGAGTTTTCAACTTCGGGTTTTTCAGGGGGTTTTTCGGACTTTCGGGTGTTTTTGATAAGTATTCATACAAACATATAATTTACATGTGCTTCAAATATTTCTTTAATCCTACCAAAATGCAACTATCTAAGTTATTTCTCAAGAAAATAACAAAAAATATGATATCCAACAAAATAATAATAATAAAATCGCGTAAAACAAATATTGCAAATTAATAAGTCATAATAAAATTGATCATAATTTAAAATACTAAATCATGCTAAAATAAGTTTAGTAAGTATTAGTTACATGAATAAATATTAAAAGAAAGTAAAATTAGATCATGTATTTTAATTGTCTAAATCTATATAAAACAAATATTCAATATTATTGTCATTTTTAGTATTGAATTGATTTTCTTTTTGCATTAGTATTAATTTGATTTTTATTTAAACTTTATTATAATTACCCACATGTATGAACTATAATATTTATTAGATCATTAAGAATTCTAACTTCCAAACATGAAATAAATATATTTAAAGATAAAAATTATGAAAAAGTATAAGAGATATTTAAAAATTATATCAAAGTAAGTAGTTTTAAGTATAAAATCAAATCTTAAAATTATATATATAATGTCGGGTCATTTTTTTTTTAGTTGAAACCAAACCAACACAAATATAGTCGGGTTTTATTTTCAACACCAAACCAAGTCAAACCAAACCACTAGTCGAATTTTTTTTTGATTTGACTCGATTTGCGATTTGATTCGATTTTGAGTTCGATTTTGTACACCCCTATTAATCCTCATTCCATAGAAGACATACAAGATTGAGATTAAGTTTAATAGGCGAGTAGGAAATCGAAAGATCTCCATGAGTAAAATTAATTTAGGTAACTCAAAATAAATTAATTAGTTAGATTAGGTGAAAAAATCAATGATGATCGCGCTCAAAACTCATCCTAAAAAGATATATAGTCACTATAGATATAATGTGTTTTTTAAGTCTGGAGTCGAATTCTAAGAGAACTTGATACTTAGTTATAATTATTAAATATCACTAAAAAAATAGAAACAATTATTTAATTTTAAATATTAAGATTCTTATTTCTAACAAATATTAAAACAATAAAAATTATGAACTAAAGAGAATATAGGTTGACTTCAAAATTAAGGAGGCCTAAGAGTTATGATTTCTTCAAAATTGACTTCTAGCTACGTTTGTTAATGATATGACCGAACTAATTCTTATCAAATCATCAATCATGAATCTTCTTTTACTATAAATATTTTTTGAACAAGTGTAGTAATTTTCTAACCTTATTTTCTCGAATGAATCATAGCTATCCTTTATTTTTAAATCTCAGTCATTGATCTTTTAATATTTCAAAGTGATATTGTTCAATTAAAACCTAATATCATAATCTCGACACCGTTAATTGCTAACCAGTTATATAAAAATATAACAAAAATTCATCCAACAAAAAGTTCCATCAAAACTCTGAAAATGATCTCGGTACTAATAATAGAGTTTAAGAACTTAGCATATATTTATATAACGAATAATAAAAAGAGTGAAAGAAAATGAAACTCTACGACGAATTCCAATGTATCGGTCCTTCTCCTTTTTCTTCCTCCCAAAAGTTGTGTAACCCCATAATATCTAAGTTAATACTGTTGAAGACTAATCTCCAGCCATATTAGAGATACTGTAGTGAAGAAGAAGAAGAGAAGAAGAGAAATTGAATGTAACAGTGAAGAAATGAAATAACCGACTTGAACTTTCATTATCAACAATGTACTATATATATACAGAGAGTCTCTAACTAATCAATGTTTTAATTACCTTGTAAGTAACTTTCTAACAGTCTAACTAATCCAGCTAATTATGCAATTTACATTTTATCACTCCCCCTCAAGTTGGATGATGGAATATGTCCAGCATTCCTAACTTGAATAACATGTCACTATGTAATTGTTTGCCTAGAGCTTTAGTAAAGATATCTGCTCCCTGCTCACTATGTATTCAGTCTTGATCAGCCCTTCTTGTAGTCTTTCTCTAATAAAGTGGCAATCTATTTCTATGTGTTTCGTTCTCTCATGGTACATAGGATTTGAGGCAATTTGTAATGCTGCTTTATTATCACAATATAATTCCATAGGTAGTGTGATCTTGGCATTAAGTTCATTTAATAGACCCTGTAACCAAACCAGTTCTGCTACAGTGGTTGCCATGCTTCTATATTCAGCTTCTGCTGAACTCCTGGAGATGGTATTCTGTTTCTTGGACTTCCATGAAACTAAAGAATCACCTATTTTGATGCCAAAGCATGTCACTGATTTTCTGGATACCACACATGAAGCCCAATCTGCATCACAAAAAGCACTTATTTTATCCGACTTCTCACTGCTCATTAATAATCCCAAACCAGGTTGTCCTTTAATATATCTCACTACATGTATTGCTGCATCATAATGAGACTGTTTAGGAGCATGCATGAATTGACTCAAGTGTTGCACAACAAAAGAAATATCTGATCTTGTCATGGCTAAGTATAGCAGCCTTCCAATTAATCTCTGATAAGCTCTTCTGTCTTCTAGCTCATTGTCACCCATGAGATTAAAATTTTCATCATACTCTAAACTTGTGAGTTTCTGATTTTGTTCAAGTGGGGTTGAAACTGGTTTTGCTCCTGATAAACCACATTCCGATATCAACTCCAAAGCATACCTCCTTTGATTCATAAGTATTCCACTCTTTGATCTCGCAAATTCAATGCCAAGAAAATATCTCAATTCTCCTAAATCCTTCATTTTGAAGTTGTGATGTAATATAGCTTTAGCTTCCTGTATTAACTTGTAATCATTTCCAGTGATCAAAAGATCATCCACATATACTAAAATTATCACTATGTCTCCATTAGAACCTGCTTTAGTGAACAATGAGTAGTCTAGTTTGCTTTGAGTGAATCCTGATTCTGTAAGGGAGTGGTTAGTTTCAGATTCCACTATCTGCTGGCTTGTTTCAATCCATACAAGGATTTGAGCAGTCTACAAACCTTGTTATTCTCCCCCTGACTGCCAAAGCCTGGAGGTAAGACCATGTACACTTCTTCAAATAAATCACCCTGTAAGAAAGCATTGTAGACATCCATTTGGAATAGAGACCAACCATATTGAGCAGCCAAAGCCACAACACATCGAATAGTCACCATTTTTACAACAGGGGAGAAAGTGTCATGGTAGTCAAGGCCTTCCTGTTGTGTGAAACCTTTAGCAACCAACCTGGCCTTATACCTTTCAACAGTACCATCAGCCTGATATTTGATCTTATAAACCCATTTACAACCAATAGGTGTTTTGCCAGCAGGTAAATCAACAATTTCCCAAGTGTGGTCATCACTGAGAGCCTGGATTTCTTGATTCATAGCAAGGACCCAATTAGTGTCCTGAGCAGCTTGATCAAAAGAAATTGGTTCAGATATAGATGATGAGAGGGTGGAAAGATAAGTTTGGTAAGAAGAAGTAATATTGGAGTATGACATAGAAGAAGAAATGGAATGTGGTGTAGTGGAAGAAGTAACATAGTCAACATGCCAAATTGGAGGTCTGATAGACCTGGAAGACCTCCTTGGAGGCAAAGGCAAATCAGTTGAAGCAACAGAAGAAGGAGAAGAAGGATGTGAAGGTGTAGGCTGGATGACTGGTAGAACAACAGTAGGACATGAAGCATCAGCAGGGTGTGGATAGGCAGATATAGGAACAGGAAAAGAAGAAGGATGAGGAGGTGGTATAGAATCTAAAAAAGTATGTTTAGGATATTTAAAAGGAAAAATAGATTCTCTAAAGGATACATCTCTACTGAAAAAAAATGAACTGGTGGCAATGTTGTAAAGTTTATAGCCTTTTTGAGTGTCTGAGTAACCCATAAAAACAGAAGGAATGGCCTTGGGAGAAAACTTGTCAGTAACAAAAGGTGTTGTAGCATAACAAAGACAGCCAAAAACCTTTAGATGATGCAGGTTAGGAGTAGTGTTATGAAAGATCTCATAAGTGGATTTACCATTCAAAACAGATGAGGGCAGTCTGTTTATGAGAAAAGTTGCAGTGAGTACACATTCTCCCCAGAATTTTAAAGGCACATGAGCCTGAAATCTTAAAGCTCTTGCCATCTCTAGGAGGTGTCTATGTTTCCTCTCAGCGATGCCATTTTGTTGGGGAGTATGAACACATGTGCTTTGATGTATGATACCAAGAGAAGTAAAAATATTGTTACATTGATGATTAAAAAATTCAAGGCCATTATCTGATCTAACAATTTTAATGGTTGCTGAAAATTGTGTTTTAACAAGAGTAATGAAGGCAGAAATGAAAGTCACAACTTCACTTTTATATCTCATCAGGTAAATCCAAGACATTCTAGTAAAGTCATCATCAATTGTAAGGAAGAATCTATGGCCATTATAAGTACATTGTTTATAAGGCCCCCAAGCATCCATATGAAGCAATTCAAAAGGTAAAACAATTTTCTTGGAACTAGTTGGAAAAGGAAATTTAGTTTGCCTAGCAAGAGGGCATACTGGACAAGAATGAAAAGATTTGGTATGCTGAAGAGCAGGTTTCAGGCATTCAATCTTGTGAAGAACAGCAGCAGGAGCATGACCTAATCTCAGGTGCCAAGTGTGAAAATCAAGTAAGCAAGAAGGACTTGAATGAAGTGCAATGACAAGTGATGTCTTCTCGGTAAAAGGAAGTTTGTAGAGACCTCTTTCTTCCTTATCAATCCCCTTCACCTTGCCAGTGCAAAGGTCCTGAAAAAAACAGTATTTAGGATAGAAAGAAACACAATAGTTCAGGTCATTGGTCAGTTTCGAAATGGATAGAAGATTACAGGAAAATTGAGGAATATACAGAACATTGTGTAGTTCATGATTGTCAAAAAACTGCACAGAACCAATGTGTGTAACAGTAGTCAATTGACCATTAGGTAGATACACACTGCTAGAATCAGGATGTACAGGAACTGGATTAATTAGAGTACTCAAGCTAGAAACCATGTGATGTGTAGCCCCAGTGTCCACAATCCAGGAAAATGTATCATTACCTGTAGTAAAACAACTATAAGGAGTATAAAATGGAGAACTTGGGAAATTGTTGATTTACCTGCTGACAAAACACCTATTGGTTGTAAATGGATTTATAAGATCAAATATCAGGCTGATGGTACTGTTGAAAGGTATAAGGCTAGGTTGGTTGCTAAAGGTTTCACACAACAGGAAGGCCTTGACTACCATGACACTTTCTCCCCTGTTGTAAAAATGGTGACTGTTCGATGTGTTGTGGCTTTGGCTGCTCAATATGGTTGGTCTCTGTTATGTCGTAATTTTACTATCTTTAGAAAAATCACTTTTTTGAAATATTCTAAGTATAAAACAATTTGAGAAAAATACTTAGAAAAGAGTCGCCACTTAATTTTTTAAAGAAATTAAGAAAACTTAATTTAAAAAGATTTTAACAGATTAAATCTTAATAAATTTAGAGAAAATGGATAAGAGGTTCTTATTTACGCTTCAAGAAGGTTTTTAAGGCATTTGAAGCGTCCACTAACATGCGGTTATCCTATGACTTAGGTTAATTATTATTGACTATTTTTTTAAAAATATTTAATATAGAAATAATATTATTAATTTACAATACTCGATTAACTTGAGAAAATAATTAAAAGAACAATTTTTTAATTTTTTTTTTTAAGAAAATGGAATCTTAATTGAAACATTTGAATATAATACAAATGACTAGAATTTTAACAAGACTAGATTTGTTAAAACCTATTTGACGCGTTTTTAAAATAATATTTTAAACCAAATTGGTCAATTAAAGCATAGAGACTATTTTAAGTTAATTGAAGGTTAAATAAAGGTTTTCAAATAAATAAAAACCAAGTATTGATAAAAATGAAATTTATTTAAACATACTAACATAATGAATATAGTTCATCTCTTGAGGATTTAATTAAGTTATTTAATAATTTCAAAGTTAGAGTTAATAAATAAACAATCAATAAATAATCATAATCAAATAATTTAATAGTAAGGGAGAGAGAGGATTTGGGCCTTTTTTGGGCCTGATTTGGACTTCAGCATTATTTCTGTCATGGAAGAGTTGTGTATACACCAGGTGTATACTTCTGTATACAGCGCATCGTTTGACCCCCTTTTGTGTATATTTGGATATAAATCGAAATTACACAGCCTAATTCAACTCTTAAAACCTATACGTCCATTTTTACCGCGTATTTTCTTCACTCATCCTGTATAACGGTGTATAACGTCGTATACAGCACGTATACAACCCTTTTCAAGCCTCCACAAACTAATTTCCAGCCTCATATTGAGACTCCAGGGCCTGTTCATCACTTCACAATTTGACATGGGGGATTTGACATGGGGGCTGACTCGAGAGAAAATAAAGATTCGGGGAACCTTTATGGCCCATTCGAAATGCAAGGAGGAGAAGAGTCCATCATAGACTCAAAGTATATTCACATGCAACAGAAAGAAAGACACGTAAGTAAGAATCATGACAATTTGATTGAAAAGTACAAGGATAGTGGTAACAGAACACTGTTGACATCAACTTCATTACCATATAACTCATATATTTCAAACAATATAAAATGAAATGTTTCAATCTCAACATAGTAAATAAACTAGGCCAAAAGAAATAAAATGAACAACCCCCTACACATGGTAGCCAATGGCACTAAATTTGAACACAGACTTGTAATAGACATTTTTAGATCTTCCCAGTAGCAACAAATGTAAACACATAAGTCAAGAAAATAATCAAACTTCTAAATATAGACGGTGATTAACCGATGCTAACATAGAACAAAACAATGTTCATAAACAAGCTACATCTCTAACATATATATAATAGCTCAAAAATAGTGAAAAGAAGATGATCATGATGGAATAATGTAAAATTTAATCAACTTTGAATCAAATGAGATAGCTACTGCCAATCAGCCATTTAATCACATTGGCTCAAAATTGAAACAATGTGAAACAACCACATTTAATCCTAAAATTCCTTATGAACATATCAACAACAATCAAACGGTTAAATTCGAGACTAGGCTTGTATTAGGTAAACTTTAAACATGAACAAAGAAGCGAAACAAAACAACGTAGGCAAAACGGATTCTATGAAATAAGCGATTAAACAAACCAAAATATAAGAACTCGTTACTACAATCCAACAACAAATACATAATACAACACTCTTAGCATTCTGTCCATAACACGACATACAACAATTATTAATCAACACACGATATCCTAAAAAAAGGACTAATAGAACGGAAGCAAAGTCAACTACATATCAATTAAGAGGAAACGAAACATAAGACCAAAGATTTTACCTTTTCCGGTGCAGCGAATGGGACGAACGAGCTTGACCACAAAGCAACTTTCACCACGAATTTCGACTACACAAGATTTCGATGAACTCAAAAAAATTAAAAATTATATTATTAATTTTTTTTTTTAACTCTTGACCTTAAACTTTTGAAGACATTTGAGGCATGTATTTTTTAGATAAAAAAATCTTCCTATCGATTTTTTCTCTTTTCTAAAAAAATAAAAATTCCCTTATCAAATTTTTTTTTTCCTTCAAAAAAAATCCGATCTCCTCTAACTTTTATTTTTCTCACCACAATTTTTTCTCTTCCTAACACTAAAGAAGATGGAGGTTTATATAGAGGGATTCGGGGTTGATTTGGGAGTGATTTTCAAAAAAAAAAATTTAAATTCGTGTGCCTTTTTTTCAAGGCAATGATGAAGAGGATGGAAAAAAAATTGAATTTCACGAAAAGGGAGAAAAGGGAATAGGACGCGGCTGTTGCAGATCCGATTTTATCGGGATTTTTGCTGGATCTGCGCAGTGATTTTTCTTGTTGTTAGGTGAAGAAGATGAAGTAATGGGGTCGGGTCGGTTTTGTTGTGTATGTATGCTGTTGGTGGGTTGGTCATTGAAAAGAGTGGGCTGGAAATATTGTTAAGAATAGGGGCTGTAAAAACGTGAATTGGGCTAAAAAATGGCCCAAATTGGATCTGATTTGTTGGGATTTAAGAGAATGGAATTGGGCTGGGCAAAACTATAAAGTTGGGCTGCTGGGAATTGGGAAAAAGGGGCCCAAGATTTGATTTTCAAATGGGTTTAAGGGAAATGGGTTATGTCTTGGAATTTCAAGAAATAGTCAAATTAAATTTAATTTAGGAAATTTGACTAAAATTTAAGAAAGATGAATTAACATCAATTAATTAACGATCTTCTTAATTTGAACAAAAATAAAATAATTAATTTAATCGTAAACTATTAATTCAAAAAATATAAACTATAAATTAGCTAAACTAATTAATAAAATATTTAAGTAAAACTAAAATATTTTTGAGATGATTTTCAAACATTAATTAAATAAATATATGCAAAATCATATAGAATATGTAAATTATTTTTTAACATTTTAAAATTTATAATAATGACGAAATTACTTAAAATAACTCGAAAAATATTTAAAATTTTATAAAGTTAATTATTTCAAATCGTTTGAAATTTAAGAGGCTCGATGACTAATTTATATTGTGAAAGGCCAAAATTGGGTGTCAACAGCTGTCCCTCGTTTGACTTGGATTGATGAAAGAAATTCGAGGCAAATGAAATTGACGAATCCAATTTTGACTGATCACATCTTCATATTTGGGAAAAGTAATTCTGGTATGGGCTTTAGGAATTATGGCCGAACCCCGGAATTGGGTTTCCTACATATCTCAGGTTATATGAGAATTCAGGCTACTTGTAGTTCGATACGCTTGATTTAACACACGATTATTAAAGAATTCAAAAGTCATTTCGATACCAAATTATGAAGGGACCGGAATGCTCGAGAATAAGACTTGAAAACAAATATTGGAATACAGCCGAGTTTTCAACATTGAACCCGCCTACATATCCTCAAACCTTGGGAATCAGGCTGTTTGTAGTTCGACTCGATTGGTTGAAAAGGAAATCTATTATGCAAGATAACCTTTGGTTTTGGAGGAGTGACAAATAAAACGAGTGTGGAAAAGAGGCTTGCAACCTCTTAGCCATGAATGTGGAGATCTTCACATCCATAAGTAAGAACTTACATGGACATAATTTCCAAAGTTCGTGGTGCACTGTCACTCAGATTAGAAAGTTGCCTCCGATGAGAGTGAAATGTTTCACGGATGCAAAATTGAAACTGATGAACTAAAAGAAAAACTCACACGCCTTTGATAGGGGTGTGGTTTGATTGTAGTGGAAGTTGCTCGTCAGCTCGCGTCCTAAGAGTTTGATACTCCTCTTTGGACTATGTCCCAGTTCGCTGCTAAGAAAAAGTTCCACGTTATGCTGCATCCTTTTTTATGTCGTCCGCACCTGTGGTTTGATTTGAGAATTCATCCTCTTGGATGCTCTCGTCAGATATTGAAACAAACTTGTTAGTAGAAACTGTAATTTACATAGAGAGGTGTTATGTTTTACCCTCTTCGGCACACATTTCCATCAATTTTGACACAATAGATGATGAATTGATATGATGCGACATGATGATAACTTTATCGATAATGTAATATTGTTGATGACGAACTTCATTGATAGGATGTTGCTGCTACTTTGATAATGAATATATTGATGCTTGATCGATAAGATGATGTTGCTACATTGATGATCCATTGGAAGGATGAATGTTGATCCATGGTGGGATGATGTTGTCGAAGCTTGATTGGTAAGATTATGTTTATCTTTTGGCGTTGGAAGAAGCAATGACTCTCTCGGCATTTTAAAGATGATGGCCCTCTTGGCGTTTGAATATGATGGCTCTCTCGGCGTTTGAATATGGCCCTCTTGGCGGCTTGAATGCAATGGCCCTCTCGGCGTTTGAATATGCAGTGGCCTTCTAAGCGGCTTGAATGCAATGGCCCATTCGGCATTTGAAGATAATGGCCCTCTCGGCGTTTGAAGATGCAATGTCCCTCTTGGAAGCTTGAATGCAATGGCCCTCTCGGCATTTGAAGATGATGGCCCTCTCGGAGTTTGAAGATGCAATGGCTCTCTCGGCGTTTGAAGATGATGTCCCTCTCGGCGTTTGAAGATGCAATAGCCCTCTTGTTGGGTTGAATACAATGGCCCTCTCGGCATTTGAAGATAATGGCCCGCTCGGCGTTTGAAGATACAATGGCCCTCTTGGCGGCTTGAATGCAATGGCCCTCTCAACGTTTGAAGATGCAATGGCCCTCTCGGCTTTTAAAGATAATGGACCTCTCGGCGTTTGAAGATGTAATGGCCTTCTTGGCGTCTTGAATACAATGGCCCTCTCGGCATTTGAAGATGATGGCGCTCTCGGCGTTTGAATATGCAATGGCCCTCTTGGCGGCTTGAATGCGATGACCCTCTCGGCATTTGAAGATAATGGCCCTCGGCGTTTGAAGATGCAATGGCCCTCTCGGCTTTTAAAGATGATGGCCCGCTCGGCGTTTGAAGATGAAATGACCCTCTTGGCGGCTTGAATGCAATGGCCCTCTCAGCGTTTGAAGATGCAATGGCCCTCTCGGCTTTTAAAGATAATGGCCCTCTCGGCGTTTGAAGATGTAATGGCCCTCTTGGCGTCTTGAATGCAGTGGCCCTCTCGGCATTTGAAGATGATGGCGCTCTCGGCGTTTGAATATGCAATGACCCTCTTGGCGGCTTGAATGCAATGACCCTCTCGGCATTTGAAGATAATGGCCCTCTCGGCGTTTGAAGATGCAATGGCCCTTTCGGCAATAAAAGATTATGCCTTCTTGGCAGTTTGATATGAATTGGCCTTCTTGGCAATTTGAATATGATGGCCCTCTTGGCATTTGACATTACCGTGTCTGATATCAACGGGATTTGTGAATATTTTCCAATAGTTCTTGATGCTGAAAAAAAAATGTAATTTGATTTTTTCTTGTACATGTTGAGAGTGATGTCTTCACTTGTTCCCATCTTGAACATTTTGTGTTCAATGTGACTGGTGCTTAGTTGGAGATTTGAACGAGGTGTTGTTGCTCGTATTCTAAATTGCTACTTTTCTTCTAAAGAACTCCACAGAAAAGTTGTCAATTTCAAGGAGCTACTCGCCCTTTTGAATTTTCCATATTCATTGAATGGAGTAATATGATGATCTTGAGGCAATCTTATATACCTGCATCCACAGAAAAATTGTTAGTTCTTAAAACAAACTGATCTGTGTTGATTTCTTCAATCGCTTGCTCCTTCTCTTGATATCTTCAGTTGATTACTCCGATCTCTTTCTTCTTGATAGACATAAGATGAAATTATACCAAAATTTTGACATAATAAGAAATTCTCAAAAAAAAACTTTTGAGAATCAATTTGAAAGAAGTCACTGTCAATATGCAAGGCTTAAATGAACGTCCTTGGTTTAAACTTTAGACGTATCCGATAGCTTGTCCTGGAGAATTCAGAAAATCGCTGAAGCTTGAGAAATTTCTTAATTGGCTCTCCCGGAGTCCTCCATAGTCAGAAAGTTTTGTACTTGTCTCTGAAATCCAACAATGTTTGAGATTGCTGAAGTTGACTCTGAACTTTAACGATGCTAGAGATTATTTGAAGTTAGCTTTAAACTTCTGATTATGCTCAAAATGTTCAAAATTAACTACATACTTCTAGTGATGCTTGAAAAAATTTTTGAGCTCATTCTCAAAAATTTCTGTCCCAGTTAGATGCCTTGGAGTATCTCAAATATTTGATATATGAGTGGTAGATTTTTTTAGTCCCTCAAATAAAATTCTGCAATTCACCATGTGACTTTAATCTTGACTTGTTAGAGATCTTCTTGAGAATTTTTGAGACCCTCTCAAAAATTTTGTCTTGATTAGACGTCTCAACGTATTTCAAACTTTTGATATATGACTTGTAAAATTTTTTAGATCCCCTAAAACTTATATCCCACTTGCAACTCATAATGAATCTTAAATCTTGACTTGTTGGAGATCTTCTTGAGAATTTTTGAGACCCTCTCAAAAATTTCGTCTTTATTAGACGTCTCAACGTATTTTAAACTTTTGATATATGACTTGTAGGAATTTTTGAGACCCCCTCAAAAATTCTGTCCCAGTTGCAACTCACAATATATCTTATGTCTTGAGAATTTTTTAAGTCTCTTCTTGAGAATTTTTGAGTCCTTCTAAAAAATTCTGTCCCAGTTTCTATTGTAATGAAAAATAGAAATCTTACGGGAGATATGACCGAACCCTTGTGGCGCCTACGTATCCTGTTGAGGCAGGAATCAGGTCATACGTAGTTCCCCTCTCGAGAATTAACAAAACTAAAAAAATTCTGATAAAAAAAATGACCGAGGCTGACATAGGCCGCCTACGTATCTCATTCTTGAGAATTCAGGTCAGACGTAGTTCAAATACAAAGATAATTTCCTAACTATAAAAGATAAGATGATTACAAGCAAATGATGCGATTACAGGGAAAGAAATATAAGAAATATAAATCTTATAACATCTCTTGATAACACCTGAGTTGATTAACCACTTGAGATGAATGTCTATGCTCAAACTTATCATGCCATCAAAATAATGTATCGATATATTTCCTGAGCAAGATCTTGAGTTCTCTTTCTGCGCTTCTATCAGATGAACCTCAATTTTGTCTTCTTTGACACATTCATCCTTTGGTAAATTCACTCATTCTATATCATCCAAATCCGACTTATCGTGATTCTCAAACCATTTTAGATATTTGGCAATGTATCATGATCTTCTCATCATACTCTTAGACACATCAATATCTACTTCATTTGTTCATTCAGCTTGTGACATGACATGATATTGACAGATTTTAAAATTAATTTTACTAAAACAAACACAAAGATTGTTAGATAGAAAAGTTAAACCAAGTGGAATAAATTTTCGCATAGAAGAGGCTTTCATCGAAAATAAGGAAATACGAACTTTGAACATGATCATGGGCCATTTTGCCTTTTCCAAAATACTACGAGGAAAAATAAAAAAATGTAAAATTCATCTTTGTCTATCAAGATGAACGAAGAGTCAAGAACGGCGTGAAAGTCCAATTAAGAACATGTTCCATTGGCTCAGCATCTCGTACGCTTGATGTCTCCTTCAATTCTTCTAGTATGACATGGCCTTCTTAAAGAAGATCCCTAGTTCCTTCTTTGAGATTATCATCATGGGCATATTCTTCTACCAGAAAAGACAGATACAAATGGCGAAACATGATTGACCCCCTTCTTGCTCTGATCATCAATTTTCTTCGGCCTCGACCATGTTAATGGTACATTCTCCATGATTCGGCATTGAATCCACATTAGTATTGCCTACGACAGTTTGAAGAGTTACAACCTTTTGATCAATCAAATCTTGAATTTTATGCTTCAAGTTGATGCAATCTTCAGTGGTATGTCCGACACCTCCTGAATGGTAAGCACAATGAAGATCGGCCCTGTAATGTCTGGAATTGACATTTTTTGGGTCAAATGTTTGTATCAGACCGGCTACTTTCAATCTTTCAAAAAGTTGAGTCTGGCTTACAACCAATCGAGTAAAAATTCGAGGTTGTTTTCTCTTAAGTTTTGGACGAGGAAGATCTTGATTATTTCGTGGAGGTTGAGGTACTTGATGATAAAGTGAGGGATTTTGGCGAGTAGGTGTCGGTGTTCGAAGATTTGGATATTGTGGATTTTGGAAGATTTGAGGAGCATTTGGGTAATTCGGCGATACAATTTTGATACTCGATTGTACATTTGGATAATTTGGCAATGGAGTTTGGTAATTTGGATAATTTTGTGCTGGAGCTTGGTAATTTGGATAACTTAGTGATGAAGCTTGTTAATTTGATTTGACATAAAAGATGGGGTAAGGATTTTTTGGAGTTAAGGGGTAGGTTTTGGATGGTAAAGGATTTCGAACATTGTGACCGGCATGCCTCTTTGATTTTTGATTCGATTCAAATGAGATAGAGGAAACATCTTTCCTCTTCCTCCTTAATGGTCTTGAGGATTCACCTTGGGAAATTATTGGTATGATTTTTCCGGTCTTGAGACCGTCTTCAATAGCTTCACCAATTTTGACTATCTCACTGAACTTTCCTTCTAAAATGAGAAACATCCTACTATAGTACTCCGGGTCTTGAATGTGCACGAAGATTTCAATAATCTCTTTCTCAGTCAGTGGAGGCCTAACCCTTGCAGCCTCTCTTCTCCAACGGTAGGCATATTCTCGATAGTTTTCACAAGACTTCTGTTTGATTCTCTCCAAATAGTATCAATCAGGAATGAATTCCACATTGTAACCTAACCTTTCATCGAAGTGTGTAGTAGATGCGATTTTTAGAGGTATGGGTTGAGTTGTTAGAGTAGGAATTTGATAATTGGGAGGAAAATTCTGGAAATTGTTGGTGTTTGGATTTTGAAGAGTAAGTACCTTTTGGCGTGAGGAGCTAGCTTGATGTGGGTTAAGGATGATCGAGTCGATGATGGGAGGTTTTGAATTTGTAGCGGTGGTTGAATTGTTTGCAAAACATTTGGACGCTGGATCGAAAGTAGGAAAATGGAGTGGAGGTCTTCCATTGTCTGAAGTAGAAGTGTTGGCAATGATAGCCATATTTATCGAATCTCGGGACTTATCCATTTCAGCCCTTATTTCAGCAATTTGTTGGAATAATTGTGCAATCAGCTTGTTTTGTTCAGCGATGATAGGATTGTTCACAGTGATTTTGCTCAAATCGGTGTTCTCGATATTTTCAACCACTTTTTCTTTGCCTTTTGACGAACTTTGGTCAAAGAAGGAATCTTTGGGACCTTTAGACCTTGTGAAGTATGGATGTTTAGTCATTTTCTCAACACAGATCAGTTTTATGTACCTGAAAAGAAAAATAACTCAAAAGACAAAATTAATTTGTGTCGTTGATAAATAATACAAAAGTATCACACACATGATCCACAAACACATAAGGGTTGCTCCATTTGAAGATAAAAGAGCCCACATATATGGAAAGGTGACTAAATAGACAGGAATTTGTCTATTTAATTTTGGTAATAGTGAATTGGAAAAGTTAACTTGTGTAGATTCAATGTAATTTACATACTTTTGGTTTTGACTGAGAGGAGACTCTAATTTGCTTGGGAGAGCGAAAAAAATAGAAAATTTCAAACATATGGACCGAATCTTGAAAGACTGCCTACGTATCTCACGGGGAGAATTCAGGTCCTACGTAGTTCGACCTTCATTTTTGAATCTCTTTTTGATCTGAAATGGAAAATTTACCCCCTTTTTTTAGATGAGAGAGAAAGATTTAGGATTTGAAAGGGAGTTTTGAATATATATATATATATTTTTTTTTTTGGGAAACTAAAAACTCGTAGAATATTGGACCCCCTTTTGATAGTGACTTGACATTTATGCTTAGAGGTTTTTTAAAAATTATATGAAGAGGAGTGAGCTACAATATCTCCAAATAGAACAACATTTTCACATAAGCAGTTATAATACATAAACAATTATTTCGTATTCTAAATAAATATGTGACCCTTTTTAGCCAAGGGTAGGCCTAACGATTCAAAGAATGTGATTATGATAGATTGATCTGAGCCATTAATTTGTGACAACTCGAGTTTTCATTGAATCGAACTCACTATGTCAAAATTAGGCTTGGATCCGTCTATCATTGTCACTTTGCACAAAATATGATCGTCAGTCGTTGGGTCGTGAAACCCGTTAACATAAGGGTGGACTTCTTAAATGTCGAATCGATACCCATGATCGATCCACCTAAGGCATATGCATGCATGACATAAATTGAGGGGCGGTTTAGCTCTATCTTATGTTTTCTAAGATTTGGCTTTCTAGAAACAAGGTTCCCGAGTGGACAACTCGAGTGAGAAGGCTACGCGGTTACACGGAAAAAGATACGGACACCCCGCGCATATGTCAACTCTCCTAACTTTAGGAACTTTGAAAGAAGTTTGCGGGTGCACAAAGCACACCTCGCGTGTACGTGTGATAGTGTGAATTTCCAATAAGTGGAGAAATATGAACGGAATGACAGTTTATAAAGCAGCAACAAATATACAATTCATGAAAACAATAACAAATAAACAATTTATATCACATAAGTATGAAAATTAAAGCATTAGGCATGCAATATAAGCAAACAAGTAAGCATATGCTAAAAACATTAATAACTAACCTAAGTCTATTATGGTTAGAACCTATTAAATCCCCAGCAGAATCGCCATTTCTGTTATGTCGTAATTTTACTATCTTTAGAAAAATTACTTTTTTGAAATATTCTAAGTATAAAACAATTTGAGAAAAATACTTAGAAAAGAGTCGCCACTTAATTTTTTAAAGAAATTAAGAAAACTTAATTTAAAAAGATTTTAACAGATTAAATCTTAATAAATTTAGAGAAAATGGGTAAGAGGTTCTTATTTACGCTTCAAGAAGGTTTTTAAGGCATTTGAAGCGTCCACTAACATGCGGTTATCCTATGACTTAGGTTAATTATTATTGACTATTTTTTAAAAAATATTTAATATAGAAATAATATTATTAATTTACAATACTCGATTAACTTGAGAAAATAATTAAAAGAACAATTTTTTAATTCTTTTTTTTAAGAAAATGGAATCTTAATTGAAACATTTGAATATAATACAAATGACTAGAATTTTAACAAGACTAGATTTGTTAAAACCTATTTGACGCGTTTTTAAAATAATATTTTAAACCAAATTGGTCAATTAAAGCATAAAGACTATTTTAAGTTAATTGAAGGTTAAGTAAAGGTTTTCAAATAAATAAAAACCAAGTATTGATAAAAATGAAATTTATTTAAACATACTAACATAATGAATATAGTTCATCTCTTGTGGATTTAATTAAGTTATTTAATAATTTCAAAGTTAGAGTTAATAAATAAACAATCAATAAATAATCATAATCAAATAATTTAATAGTAAGGGAGAGAGAGGATTTAGGCCTTTTTTGGGCCTGATTTGGACTTCAGCATTATTTCTGTCATGGAAGAGTTGTGTATACACCAGGTGTATACTTCTGTATACAGCGCGTCGTTTGACCCCCTTTTGTGTATATTCGGATATAAATCGAAATTACACAGCCTAATTCAACTCTTAAAACCTTTACGTCCATTTTTACCGCGTATTTTCTTCACTCATCCTGTATAACGGTGTATAACATCGTATACAGCACGTATACAACCCTTTTCAAGCCTCCACAAACTAATTTCCAGCCTCATATTGAGACTCCAGGGCCTGTTCATCACTTCACAATTTGACATGGGGGCTGACTCGAGAGAAAATAAAGATTCGAGGAACCTTTATGGCCCATTCAAAATGCAAGGAGGAGAAGAGTCCATCATAGACTCAAAGTATATTCACATGCAACAGAAAGAAAGACACGTAAGTAAGAATCATGACAATTTGATTGAAAAGTACAAGGATAGTGGTAACAGAACACTGTTGACATCAACTTCATTACCATATAACTCATATATTTCAAACAATATAAAATGAAATGTTTCAATCTCAACATAGTACATAAACTAGGCCAAAAGAA
The DNA here is from genome assembly GCA_016801875.1 of Solanum sitiens. Taxonomy (NCBI): domain Eukaryota; kingdom Viridiplantae; phylum Streptophyta; class Magnoliopsida; order Solanales; family Solanaceae; genus Solanum; species Solanum sitiens. The sequence continues at coordinate 744,942 of JABWTJ010000421.1, forward strand.
ATAAAATGAACAACCCCCTACACATGGTAGCCAATGGCACTAAATTTGAACACAGACTTGTAATAGACATTTTTAGATCTTCCAGTAGCAACAAATGTAAACACATAAGTCAAGAAAATAACCAAACTTCTAAATATAGACGGTGATTAACCGATGCTAACATAGAACAAAACAATGTTCATAAACAAGCTACATCTCTAACATATATATAATAGCTCAAAAATAGTGAAAAGAAGATGATCATTATGGAATAATGTAAAATTTAATCAACTTTGAATCAAATGAGATAGCTACTGCCAATCGGCCATTTAATCACATTGGCTCAAAATTGAAACAATGTGAAACAACCACATTTAATCCTAAAATTCCTTATGAACAGATCAACAACAATCAAACGGTTAAATTCGAGACTAGGCTTGTATTAGGTAAACTTTAAACATGAACAAAGAAGCGAAACAAAACAACGTAGGCAAAACGGATTCTATGAAATAAGCGATTAAACAAACCAAAATATAAGAACTCGTTACTACAATCCAATAACAAATACATAATACAACACTCTTAGCATTCTGTCCATAACACGACATACAACAATTATTAATCAACACACGATATCCTAAAAAAAGGACTAATAGAACGGAAGCAAAGTCAACTACATATCAATTAAGAGGAAACGAAACATAAGACCAAAGATATTACCTTTTCCGGTGCAGCGAATTGGACGAACGAGCTTGACCACAAAGCAACTTTCACCATGAATTTCGACTACACAAGATTCCGATGAACTCAAAAAAATTAAAAATTATATTATTAATTTTTTTTTTGAACTCTTGACCTTAAACTTTTGAAGACATTTGAGGCATGTATTTTTTAGATGAAAAAATCTTCCTATCAATTTTTTCTCTTTTCTAAAAAAATAAAAATTCCCTTATCAAATTTTTTTTTTCCTTCAAAAAAAATCCGATCTCCTCTAACTTTTATTTTTCTCACCACAATTTTTTCTCTTCCTAACACTAAAGAAGATAGAGGTTTATATAGAGGAATTCGGGGTTGATTTGGGAGTGATTTTAAAAAAAAAAAAAATTTAATTCGTGTGCCTTTTTTTCAAGGCAATGATGAAGAGGATGGAAAAAAAATTGAATTTCACGAAAAGGGAGAAAAGGGAATAGGACGCGGCTGTTGCAGATCCGATTTTATCGGGATTTTTGCTGGATCTGCACAGTGATTTTTCTTGTTGTTAGGTGAAGAAGATGAAGTAATGGGGTCGGGTCGGTTTTGTTGTGTATGTATGTTGTTGGTGGGTTGGTCATTGAAAAGAGTGGCCTGGAAATATTGTTAAGAATAGGGGCTGTAAAAACGTGAATTGGGCTAAAAAATGGCCCAAATTGGATCTGATTTGTTGGGATTTAAGAGAATGGAATTGGGCTGGGCAAAACTATAAAGTTGGGCTGCTGGGAATTGAGAAAAAGGGGCCCAAGATTTGATTTTCAAATGGGTTTAAGGGAAATGGGTTATGTCTTGGAATTTCAAGAAATAGTCAAATTAAATTTAATTTAGGAAATTTGACTAAAATTTAAGAAAGATGAATTAACATCAATTAATTAACGATCTTCTTAATTTGAACAAAAATAAAATAATTAATTTAATTGTAAACTATTAATTCAAAAAATATAAACTATAAATTAGCTAAACTAATTAATAAAATATTTAAGTAAAACTAAAATATTTTTGAGATGATTTTCAAACATTAATATAATAAATATATGCAAAATCATATAGAATATGTAAATTATTTTTTAACATTTTAAAATTTATAATAATGACGAAATTACTTAAAATAACTCGAAAAATATTTAAAATTTTATAAAGTTAATTATTTCAAATCGTTTGAAATTTAAGAGGCTCGATGACTAATTTATATTGTGGAAGGCCAAAATTGGGTGTCAACAGTCTCTATTCCAAATGGATGTCTACAATGCTTTCTTACAGGGTGATTTATTTGAAGAAGTGTACATGGTCTTACCTCCAGGCTTTGGCAGTCAGGGGGAGAAAAACAAGGTTTGTAGACTGCTCAAATCCTTGTATGGATTGAAACAAGCCAGCAGACAGTGGAATCTGAAACTAACCACTCCCTTACACAATCAGGATTCACTCAAAGCAAACTAGACTACTCATTGTTTACTAAAGCAGGTTCTAATGGAGACATAGTGATAATTTTAGTATATGTGGATGATCTTTTGATCACTGGAAATGATTACAAGTTAATGCAGGAAGCTAAAGCTATATTACATCACAACTTCAAAATGAAGGATTTAGGAGAATTGAGATATTTTCTTGGCATTGAATTTGCGAGATCAAAGAGTGGAATACTTATGAATCAAAGGAGGTATGCTTTGGAGTTGATATCGGAATGTGGTTTATCAGAAGCAAAACCAGTTTCAACCCCACTTGAACAAAATCAGAAACTCACAAGATTAGAGTATGATGAAAATTTTAATCTCATGGGTGACAATGAGCTAGAAGACAGAAGAGGTTATCAGAGATTAATTGGAAGGTTGCTATACTTAGCCATGACAAGACCAGATATTTCTTTTGTTGTGCAACACTTGAGTCAATTCATGCATGCTCCTAAACAGTCTCATTATGATGCAGCAATACATGTAGTGAGATATATTAAAGACAACCTGGTTTGGGATTATTAATGAGCAGTGAGAAGTCGGATAAAATAAGTGCTTTTTGTGATGCAGATTGGGCCTCATGTGTGGTATCCAGAAAATCAGTGACAGGCTTTGGCATCAAAATAGGTGATTCTTTAGTTTCATGGAAGTCCAAGAAACAGAATACCATCTCCAGGAGTTCAGCAGAAGCTGAATATAGAAGCATGGCAACCACTGTAGCAGAACTGGTTTGGTTACAGGGTCTATTAAATGAACTTAATGCCAAGATCACACTACCTATGGAATTATATTGTGATAATAAAGCAGCATTACAAATTGCCTCAAATCCTATGTACCATGAGAGAACGAAACACATAGAAATAGATTGCCACTTTATTAGAGAAAGACTACAAGAAGGGCTAATCAAGACTGAATACATAGTGAGCAGGGAGCAGATGGCAGATGTCTTTACTAAAGCTCTAGGCAAACAATTACATACTGACATGTTATTCAAGTTAGGATACCATGTGAAATTAGGTCTTAGGCCTAACTCACACCCCAAAAGCTAGCTCAAAGGGAGGAGGATTGCCCAAGCCTTATAAGGAGTCCACTCATCTCATTAACCACCGATGTGGGACTTTTGTCATTCTTTAACACCACACCTCACGCCCAGTGCTTAGCATCTGGTGCGTGGGCAATTTTGATTTTGGGGATCCCAACATCGGGTGAGACGGACCCTGCTCTGATACCATGTTGAAGACTAATCTCCAGCCATATTAGAAATACTGTAGTGAAGAAGAAGAAGAGAAGAAGAGAAATTGAATGTAACAGTGAAGATATGAAATAATCGACTTGAACTTTCATTATCAACAATATACTATATATATACAGAGAGTCTCTAACTAATCAATGTTTTAATTACCTTGTAACTAACTTTCTAACAGTCTAACTAATCCAGCTAATTATGCAATTTACATTTTATCAAATACATTATTCATACTGTACATATTTAATTTGTGTATAAAAATAATCCTTAACCAAAATAAATTCGATCAGATATATTTTTATCTGTAACTAATATTAGTAGATTTTACCCAATCTTGAAATATTAACATTTCTGATCACAAAAGTGATACTTGATCACATATATAGTTTATTATATTCTTGTCGATGGTATATATTTGTCTACGCGTTGTTAAAGTAAGAAAACTTAATAGTTGTAAACGATACCCTTCTTTAACAAGAATGTCGATTTAAATAGCATGTATCTGGGAATATATATATACCATGCATCACAAAAAATATTATTCTCAAACTTCTTTTTATCACTTTCTTTTTCCTCTTAATCTTTTTCAAACTTTACATCCTTTTATGTCACTTCATTTCATAGTGATTAGAGAAGTCAGGATTAAAAATTTGGAGGTTCAAAATTTTATTAATAATTATCAATTAATTTTGTTACAGATTCACAAATTAATCTGTATATATATTTAATTAATTTTTAAGTATAAATATAAAATATATGAAAAACTACTGAGTTCGTTCAAATCCATAAACCTCACTTAGCTTCGCATTTCATAGCGATAGTGATAGTGCTAATTTCAATCTCTACTGGAATAAAGGTGCATGCATTAATTACGTTCTCATTGCAAGGAAACTGCTTTGATTTTTTAATTTTTTAAAAGAGTAAAAATAGCTTTTACTACGGGGAAGTGCTAAATGGTCAAAAAAAATATGGCTAGAATAGTGAAAAAGATTATTATAATCTTTCCCTTCAAAATAAAATTACTTTTTGATATTTTTAAAATAGTATGAGCATTTATTATTTTGGTAAGATGAATTTTCTGGATTTCATGCCTTATTTCTTCTTTAATTCTTTTTTATTTTTTTGCCATTTCACTTCTCCTTCTTGACTTTTTTTTTTTGCTCTTCTTATAAAAAAATTAGAATATGGTGAAAATAAATAATTACATTTAAGCACTTAAATTGGTTATGTTCATCCTATGAATGAAACAATAAAAGTATTTATTTTATGTATCTATTGGAACTTTGTCAATGTAAAATATTTTTTAAGAGCACAAAGAAAATAATAATTTCTGGATAAAAAATCATAATTTATTTGTTTTAATGTCAAATTCTCTATGTATATATAATTAATACATTAATATTTTTTTAAATATGACTCAGTTTCAAATACACTTTCTATATTTTTAAATTTAAATATTTACACTTTATGTACTATAAGAAATATACACTTACACCTCCAACTAAGTTTATCTATAACTAATTATATTAAAATACAATTATTGAATAATAAACTAAAAATATATATAAAAAATGTTTTTGTGACGTTATTCTTATAAAATTAATTAGGGTCGATACTTATAAGTAATAAAAATTTTATGATTTCCGTAATGTTCTGATGTTTATCATATATAAAGTGTTTTGAGTTTTGCCTGACTTTATTGAAATATTTTCATATTATACTTATAAAATTATTTAAATATGTATTTTAAATTTATTTGAACGAACTTCATAAACTTATTTAGTTAGAACTCATATTAATAATAATAAATAAGCAATAGTTCACACATTATCAAGTCAACATAATATAAGGGTGCAAAACTATCACATATTCGATATGATTGTTGTTAAATAGGATCGATACTGATTTTTATAATATTATAATATTTGTCATCTCTAAAGTGTTTCGAGTTTTGATTGTCGTTATTAATATAGTTTTAGATTATATGTTAAAATATTCTAATAAATAGCTTAAATTTATTTAAATATAATAATTTATAAAATTATATACTTAGACATCATATTAATAGCCAATATGAGTAATGATCTATAAGTTATCAAATTGACGTAATATAGTGCGGATACAAGACTATAATTAATATTAACACGTTACTCTCACGGATTCTCAACAATATGCAATATTAGTACAATCAATATGGATTCTGAAATTTACAATTGAATGATAATGATTAATACGATTCTTCACTAATTAATTAATTGTTTATACATGTGCGTGTTTTTTTTTTAGAAAAATAATAATATAATTTTGGGACTTAGATATTTTAAATAACTATTAATAATAATGCAATTTTCGTAGTGATGTCTTGATTAAGAAAGTTATTTCTTATTATATAATTGTCTTAATATCAAGGTTGACTACTCTCTTTTTAATATAATACTAACATTGATATATATAGAATAATCAAATAAGATATAGAATATTTTTTACATTTCATTACTATACCACATTGTTTGTTTGATTTTCATAATAATATTGTGCAAATTATGTTGGATTATTATTAGGAGAAAAAGATTTTAGATACTCCTTAATTTTGTGATATAGAGATAATATATATTTCGTAAAGAAAAGGTCACATATACATTTATTGTTACATGAGCAAATTAAATAACTCATATATCCTCTTTTGACTAACGAAAGTTAAATTTTAGATTTTTAATTTATTTATTTTAGTTATTTAATCAAACAATAGTCACAAAGAGGAAAATCGAATAGTTTTTTCACGAGATCTTATTTTTGAGTTTTTAACGATTAATTTGGGTCTTAATTATCTCCCTTATGAATATATTTTTTTATCATTATTTGAGTTTGTTGTTTATGTTTAATTTTTCGCTTTCATTCTTTAGTGTAGAAAACATGAGAATTAAAAAGAAATAAAAAGTAGTAGTAGTAGTAGTAGTAGTTGAATTGCGTGTGAGATAAATTTATTTTAAATTTAATATTATTAGTGTTTATCTGGTCATTTAAATTTTAAATTTTATTTCTTAATTGTAAACTTTAAATTTGTGTTCTTTAAAATTATATTGGAAAGTAGAGGAAAGAAAAGAAATTATTAAGACCATCATTTTGTAGTCTTTTTAAAAGAAATTGAAATTAACATGTAATTATGAAATTATGAGAATCTGGAAACAAGTCTAATCCCCATGTAAGGCTGGACAACGGAACGGGATGTACTGGTACCGTTTTGGTTCGTCCCGATTCGGTTGCTTAGGGGACGGAATGGGACATCCTTAATCGGGACACGAAACGGAACTGAATCGGGGTTTGGTACCGGTGTATCGATACCGGTTTATCACGGTTTATTTTGATTCCGATCCGCTCCGATTCCGGTCCGGTTCCAATTAATTAATATTTATTAATTAATTTATATTATATCTTTATAAATTATAATTTATATTTTATATTAAATAATAAATACTACCCAAGTAACCCAACTACCCCCTATTAGTATTACATTCGAGACTTAGTTGAAACAAAACCCTTCCTAGAAGGTGGTTGCGTAAACTATGCACTCTACTAATAGTTGTAAATTGAAATTGTAATTTGTAATACAAATTTAAATAGATTAAATTGATATTTTTTAATTTGTGAAATTATTTTATCCTAATATTTATTTAGTTTTTTAAAATTACAAATTTAATTTATTTAAATTACAAGTTATAAATATAACTTATAAATTATAACATATTAATAAATAATAAGTAATAATTTATAAACTTCAAAAGATTTAAATCTTGAAAACTTAATTGGACTTAACTTGCAAACTTAATAATTAAAATAATTTTAAAAAATATCTTTAAAATAAACTTAAGTAAATAATTATATTAAAAATTTAAAAACTACTCCCTCCGCCCGGTATTGTTTGTCATGGTTTCTATTTTTAGAGTCAAACTATAAAAACTTTCACTATAACATTTTAAGATATATTTTTTCATCATATTAATATGCAAAAAAATTCTAATTTATAGTAAGTTTCATATAGTTTTAGAATATTTTTTTTTTGTTTAAAAAGTATCAAATTAATGTAATTTAATTTACCTTTAAAAATTAGTCAAATTGACTTTCGATAAGCGTAACATGACAAACAATTCCGGACGGAGGGAGTATTAATTTAAACTTAGAAAAATAAAAAAATATTTATATTTTTCGTTATTCAAAAAAATTATTTTTTGAAATAACTAGATGTGTCGTCCCGTTTATCCCTTCCCGTTCCATTTTGGTTCGTTCTGATCCGTTTTGGTTCTATCCCGATATATAGTGGGACGGGACAGAACCAAAT